>CM042836.1:113217432-113844932 GCA_023653725.1 Bungarus multicinctus
CTCTTCATGTGAAATATTTCTGGACTTTCTCAACTGTGTTAATATCAGATACATAATGTGGGTTCCAGACTGATGAGCTGTATTTAAGTATTGGTCTAGCAAATGTTTTCTATGTTCTAGTTATTAGTGTAATATTACCAGAGAAAGGCTACGTAAAATTAGGTTAACAACTCTTAACGCCTTTTTGGCTATGTAGTTACAGTGTGCTCTAGCACTTAGGTCATTAGAGATGAGTGCTCCAAGATCCTTGACAGAGTTTGGATCATCAACAAGGTCTTGACTATTCAGCCTGTATTTTATTTTCTGATTTTTTTTGCCAATATGTAGCACAGAGCATTTATTTGTTGAGATTTGAAGTTGCCATTTATTTGACCATTCTGATACATAGTTGAGGTCTTTTTGAAGGATAGCGGTATTGTCTGTGGTGTTGAATAGCTTTACATCATCAGCGAAGAAAATGCAGTTGCTCTTGATATGATCACAGAGGTCATTTATGTAGAGTATGAAAAGAGTTGGTCCTAGAACACTGCCTTGGGGGACACCACTGTTGACAGGTACAGAATTTGATAGGACGCTCCCAATTTTGACCATTTGTTGTCTGTTTAACAGGGATGCTTCTATCCAGTTATGCAGGTGTCCAGAGATACCGTAAGTTATGCAGGTGTCCAGAGATACCATAAGATTTTAGTTTTAGGAGTAGTTTGTTGTGTACCCCTAAATCAAAGGCTTTAGAGAAGTCTATATAGATTGCATCTATTGTTTTGTCCTGATCGAGTTGTGAAGTCCATATGTTTTTGCAGTGTAAGAGTTGCAGATTACATTATAGCTTTTTCCTGAAATCAAATGGTTTATTAGAGAGTAGGTTATTTGTTTCTAAGTGGAGGATGATGGATTGGTTAATAATTGATTCCATGACTTTACAGATGATGCAGCATAAATAGATTGGTCTGTAATTTTCAACTAGGCTGGGGTCTCCCTTTTTGAAGATGGGGATGACCATGGCTTGTGACCATAGTTTACTTAAATACTTAAATGTTCACTGCCAATTCTGGGTTGCTCCACATCAGGCTAATCCTTTCACTGAATCAGATATTCAAGCTTCTCCCTCCTGTGTCAAGAATACAAAAATACTCTCATATTCCTCTTCCCTGTCTATGAGAACTGCTGGAAGGACAGGGAGGCTGATCTTCCACAAGACAAAAGGGGTGAAACACCAAACATACTTTCAC
Source organism: Bungarus multicinctus (assembly GCA_023653725.1). Taxonomy (NCBI): domain Eukaryota; kingdom Metazoa; phylum Chordata; class Lepidosauria; order Squamata; family Elapidae; genus Bungarus; species Bungarus multicinctus. Next base: position 113,218,662 of record CM042836.1, read on the forward strand.
TGAAATGGGCAATTGCAAATTAAAGGCCACTGGGTTGATTATCTCTGAGTAATATTGACTCTATGAGTTTCTTGGATGGATAAAAGGAAAGTGAAAACTTAATGAAAAGTCATATCAAATTCCCCCTAGCAGTCTTGGTACCTTCTTACTTATGCACATCTGATGTATGTCTGTACTCAACCTTGGCTTAATCGAGGGGTCTCCAAACTTGGCAACTTTGAGACTTGTGGACTTCAATTCCCAGAATTCCCCAGCCAGCATGGCTGGCTGAGGAATTCTGGGAGTTAAAATCCACAAGTGTTAAAGTTGCCAAGTTTTGAGATCCCTGTCTTAATCTAACTGTTCCTGGAAAAACAATTGTGTCACCTGTCTCTCTTGGAGAAAATCTAAGACCCAAGGAACCACAATGCAGCAATTTGAAGAAAGAACAGAAGGAACCTGAAGTTGCATGATTGACTAATATCTCATATGAAAAATATAGTCTTGAAAGAGTTGTGGAATCTCCAGAGCAAATGCTCTGCATAGAATATAAGGAGCCATCTTGGTAAACAGGTCCACTACCACCAAAGTTTTATTGTTTTTATACGTGGTTTTATATTTTTGTAAGCTGCCTTGAGTCACCATGTGTGAATAGGCAGCAATATAAATTTATACCTAAATAAATAAATAAAATGATCGTGTATTTTGCACTTCTGAAAAAAAAGCAGTAATATAGTTCAGTGTTTCATAGATCTGCAGGAGAGGGGAGTAAATGGAACAAAATGGTTGTATTAGCAATGATGGCCTTGGGCCAGCAACAGTCATGAAACGATGATAGATAGGTATTGATATTTGTTCTCACCCTTGACCACCAGAACTATCTGAACAAAAGTTGCAACATTTTGAATATTCCTCCAGTATGCATAGTGCATGATGAAGTTGCACTATGTCTTCCCTTCAAGGGAGAGAACAATATACTTAGCCATTGCAAAGCAGTTGTCGTGTAGGTCTTTCTGCAGGTCACCCATATGAAATCTGATGTATGGATATTGTTGTTGCTGTAAACAAATCATTTTCAACAGTTTTCCTGCCTGCTTCCCCTTGCCTAGATTCTCTGGAGTGTCTCTATTAAACAAATTATACAGCTTGTCCCTTGGAACATTGAAAACTATCAGAAGAGTAATGAATCAGCCAAGTGTGTCTCCTTCATTCGACAGTGCTCATTTCTTAACTAGAAGTTGGTATTCAGAATGGCTTCCAAGAGGCAATTACAACTGAAGAATGGGAATGTAGATTCTGAATTCAAACTTATACCAATGTCAGGCTCAGTCAAGGAGGACAAAGCTGTTTAGAGAAGCCTTAATTTCTCAATGTAGTTTCCAGACTTAAGATTTCCTGATGATTTCTCTTCCAAGTACTAACTAGGATCAATGTTGTTTTCTTTTTGACATCAGCCAAGGTTACCTAGATGCTGACAACTAGCTTTCAGGAAAAGTCTTAAGGAATGACCAGTTCTGAAGGCCTGAACTATATATAAGTCTCTATTATGTCATTCTGTTCTAATAAATCTATGTTTACCTTCAGGCAGTCCACATTATAAAAACTACTCTATTAATTTTGCAACAGCTAGGGAACCAAAGAATATCTCAGGATTGATGTTTTCATGGACGCAGACCATGAGGAAATGAAATATGGATCCTTAGTCCTCCAAAGAAGATTAGAAAATTGCTGAGTAAAAATATTACCTTGGATATAGCAAATGTCCATAATACAGAGGTTTGCAGGAAAAATAGTGCTCCCAGAATTCACGTTTCTCTCAATTTATTTCCTTGTTATGGGGATAAAATTGGGGCTTAGGGGAAGAGCTCTGGGGCAGTAACAATACAAGCCTTATTGTACTTAGAGATTGCATGGATGGGGTGTGCTGGCAGAGCTGCCATATTCTGATGTGGTTTCTGCCATGCTTTTCCCAGATTGTGAAACAAAGGAGGGTAATTTGTATCTTTATCCTTATTGAATGCACTAATAGACAGTGGTAATAAGAACACTGCCCTCAATTTTGATACAGATTAGAATGTGTTCCAGCATTATACCCTTAAAACAGGTAATAATGAAGTTGCTTGTTTTTCTTCAAAAATATAGTTGATATTATCCAGGCATGGCTAGGTTACATTTTCATTAAAATTTTAATGGGGTTATTTGATTTTGCTTTTTAATTGATAACCTCCCTGAAGTAACTCTAGGCAATCTTTGGGCAATTATTTAGTTAATGTTCTCTTGTGATTACTGAACAGTTTATTTAGAGGGTTTCTCCCTCCTGACTCGAAATCACACAGCACCAATTTTATACACAGCTACATAAAGTTAATTTTGCAGAATGCTTTCAGACCAGTGGTGGGATTCAAATCTTTTTACTACCGGTTCTGTGGGTGTGGCTTAGTGGGCGGGGCAGGGGAAGATACTGTAAAATCTCTAGTCAGAGGTGGTATTTGCCGGTTCTCCAAACTACTCAAAATTTCTGCTACCGGTTCTCCAGCACTGGTCAGAACCCGCTGAATACCACCACTACGTTGTGCCCATGTGACCTCTCCCTCCCCATGGATTCTGTTGAGGAGCTGAGAGAAATAAAACGAGAAAAGAGACATCTGGAAATAGCCATGTGTGGTAAAAGAAACCGCAAACAATCCACTTCATGAAAGAGCTTCCATTTGTCAGTAACATTACTGATGCAAATGCCATTTTCTTACAGTAACAATAGGGAAGAGGGTATTTAGAGATTTCATTCTTTACTTATTACCCTAATCATTCCCAGGGATGCTGTTTTCCTTGGTGGGAAGGGAAAGAAATCTTCTAGAACAACTAGCCATTTGAAAAAAAACAAGTTAAGTATCATAAAGAAATAATTAAACTCCCTGACCCTCAAGCCTACAAACAAAATACAAAAACATATAATTCACAGAAGCTAAATTTCAGTTTTCTAAGAAACACGGTTTGGAAATAAAACATGGATGTCTTAAATATTGTATTTAATGGGGCACTTAGAATATACAGTAGGCAAGAATTGCCCCAGAGTCTGAAGTCAGTTGGTTGTATATTTCCACTTCCAACCTGAGCTGTTCTTTGCAGAATTCAAACTGAAGCAAGGAAAATACTTCCCTGCATGTGGCAAGCGAATCCAGTATTGTGCAATTTCGCAATCTGCAGATGCCATTCTTTCTCTTTAAACATTTCTGAGAAACATTCTTGCCCCTGGAAGTTTAGGATTTCAGGACTTGAGTCCTTTGCCTAATCATTTGGTATTATTAAAATCACAATGGTGGTTGGGGCTGTTTAAAAGATTAAATTCACATAATCAGAAGTGGGAATGTATGCTCAGCTCCTCGGTAGCCTATTTTGCTCCTTGGGCAATATTAGACCCAGGGGTATAATACTGTGGATTGGGAACAAAAGTGTTGTGTACATAGCAGACATTTGAATGCTGTTGTCTGAACTTTGGGTAATTTAAAAAAATGTCAGGATTCACACTCACATCCACAAATATTACACACACACACCCAAAAAAGAAAGGGACATCAAAGGAGGAAAATATTTTTATAAGGATAACCAGTTTTTTTAAAAAATCATATTTAAATGTTAGTTTTAAAAATTTCAAGTTTTTGCAAAACATAGGAGGCTCTTGGAAAGTTATTATTTTTTTCTTTAATAAGTCCATAAGAAAAAGTTATTTTTTTTTCTTTTAAAGATTGATGCCTCAAGGTCAATTGCAAAATCTTTTCTCTCATAAACTTCAGGCTGTATGGAGGACCTCACACAAAGCATTTGGTGTGCCTCTGAAAAGTGTCAAAAAGTGATTAATTACAAGGATTAAAACAAATTTGAATCAGTAGATTGTTAATGGCATTTTTCAGCTAGGTCTTTTCAATCTCCTGCTCTGGCAGGTGGAAATTTATCTCTTAGTGCTGTTCATTTTCTAGAACACCAGCTACATATTTTGGTCTAATTTTTTTTACTTCCTTTTTGTTCCTGTTTTAGTTGATAGAAAATGTCTTATGTTTTTCATGAACCATCATACTCAAACCATTTCTCACAGAAAAATTATAGAATATTTTAAGATATCTCATTTTATCACAAGGCAGCTAAGGGACTCTAAATTAAAATCTTGTTTCCAGGTTTTTTTAATAATTAAAATTAAGATTTCCAGAAGAGTTTTCCATTCAGTACTGTTAAAAAAGATTGAGATCTATAATTTGAAAATAAATTCTCTATTATGCCCTGTAATGATTTTAGCAGCCTCCATATGAAACAAATAAAATATTAAAAATTTATGATATTTTTAGTTACTTACCAAGCACATTTAAATTATATTAAAGTAACCAAAGTATCTTTACAATCCTAAAGGCATGCCACAACTTTTGAGCACCCCTAATGTTTGGAAATTGAAAGCTAAAAAATTTGACCCGCCCTCAGTCACATGCAGGTTTGAATTTCTCAGTGGTGATATTTACCAAGAGCAGATGGGATTTTTTTTTTTAAATACACTATTTGCCTTTTCTTGTCTTGTTGAAATTCCTTCTATTTATTTATAAAATAGTTATCAGAAATATAAGGATGGAGAACTATCCTTTAAAAACACAGAGCTACTCAATTCTTATTTTGCCTACGTTTTCTCCATGAGGAGCATAAGTATTCAGCCCTAATTGCAAAGTACAGTTTGAAAGGGCAGAACTGAATGTTGACAGTTGAATACCTGAGAATATTTATTTATTTTGAATGAGTTTATTCTCCAGTGGGCACTGAGGGAGTTTATATACACTTAAAACTTCATGCATTATCCCTGAGAAAGAGGGAAAGGAAAATCCAAGGAACTTGTCTTGTATCTACATGTGAGAATATTTTGGTCACAAAACCATAACCACTTTGAAAATGATCAACAAACAATGACTTTGTCAAGAATAACTTTTACTAAAGTAAGTTCATTTCCATTTTTAATGAGGCAAATATTGGGGATGCTATAGACATAAAGAGATTTCAGCAATGCATTTGACAAAGAGCATCCTAAAATTCTGATTACCAAGCTAGTTAAGTGTGAGCTGTATGTCATTAGAATAAGTGGATGCATAGCTGATTCATAAATCATATGAAGAAAGTGATCATCAATAGTTCCTCAACTGGAGGAAGGTATCTGCTGGCTGCTGCAAAAGTCAGTCCTAATTTTTCTACTTTTCAACATTTTATTCATAATTTGGATGTGGATAGAATGCTAATCAAATTTGCAAATTATACAACATTGCGTGGAATTGTTATCTTGTGAATAACCATCCTGTATTTATAATAGTGTAGTTTCCTGCCAAGCTAAATACTAGCCAACGTCTGATTTTCAATCAACATGCAGCTGGAGAGATGCTCCTTCTATCATGTATACAAAAGGTAGAATAGAATAAGGTAGGTTCTAAATAGAAAAAAAAAATAACTTGGTTCATTAAAAAAACATAGAATATGATGTTTCTGTGTTTAAGCTGGGAACATTACAGGTAGTCCTTGACTTATGATGACAATTGGGTCTGGAATTTCAGTCATATTATTGTGATTGTAAGTGGAATCGGATCCAATATTACAATTTTTATGATCATTGTTAAGCGAATCACCTCAGATATTAAGAAAATCATGAAGTCATTGAGTGAATCCAGCTTCCCCAATGATTCTTCTGTTTTCTGTTTGCCAGAAATCAGCAAAAAAGATAGTAAACAGTGATTGTGAGACCAAAGAACATTGCAACCGGTAATAATGTTCCCAATAATGTTCCCAAGCCCCAATATTGTGATCATGTGACCACAAGGATGGCGCAACAGTCATAAGTGTGAGTATAAGTCGTTAGTTGCTTTTCCAAGGCTGTTGCAACTTTGAACCATTGTTAAACAGTCCTAAGTTGAAGACAAACTATAATCTTATTTCTCTGAGCAAGTATGGCATTCTTTATAATTTTAGGCTGAATTCAAAAGTCACTTTTCTCTTTGGAGATGATATATAACTTGAAACACATCTGGTCAGGTAGCAAAATCAGTTCCATGGGAAAACTACAGGGATATTGATAATGGCTACAATGACATAATTTTATGAGACTGATTGTGCTTTATCTTCTTACTTTCTTACAACCCAATGAAGTAAATCAGGGAGGAACCTTGCCTGAAGTGCTTCCAAATTCTATCTTGCTTCACAGGATTTAAGTAATGTTTTCAGCTCTCCTTGCTTATATAACTGTTCTAGAATATTTCTGTCAAAATAATTTCTACTATTATAGATGGTCACACAGTGTGTGGAATGTAGTCTGGAGTCTCAGGAGGAACAGCTCTTTCCCAGAAGACAAAAAGATAGTGGAGGCTGAATGTCTGCTGAAAAGGAACAGAGCAAGAATGGAGCCTCCCTAGTAATTCACAGAGTGTATCTATAATTCTAGTAGTTAAGGCACCAGACTAGAAAGCAGAGGACTGTGAATTCAAGTCCTACCTTATCCAAACCAAAGTCTGGATGACTTTGGGCTAATCTCATCCCAACTTATCTCACAGGGTTGTAGCTGTGAGGAAAATAGGAGGAGAAAGGTGTGTTGTGGACGTGTTTGTTTCCTTGAATTATTTGTAAAAATAATAAAAGCAGGATATAAGTAAATAGTTAGACAGATAATGCCAGGCTCAAATAACCAAGAACAACATATGGAGTTACTTCTGAGTAGTTTCTTTATTGATGTTCACCCACAGACAGGATCTGTTGAGGGAGAAAGATTTTGTTTTTTGTCTTTGTAGAAAATAATTCTTAACTGTTTTTTTTTTGTTATCACCTTTTATGGTTATAAATAAGTATTTCAGAAGTCATCTTTTAGTACTTCAGCTATCTCTGCAACTTTAATACATCTCAGTCTTGCAACAACCAGAAGGAAGCAGAGATAGCTGAAGTACTAAAACTATCCCTGTTCCAAAGATCTATACCACGGGTGTCACATTGTTGTCATGTGACATATCGCGACTTTCCCCCCTTCACTAGATCGGGGCTGGGTGTGGCCAGCACAATACACATCTGGCCTGTGGGCCATGAGTTTGACACCGCTGGTTTAGATCTTTGGAACAGGGATAGTTCCAGAAGACTGAATTGTTTATTTCTCACTGTAGAGAGAATGAGAGTCAGCTGGCCAGATGGGCTTCAGTTTGGCAGAGGTCCTGGAAATAAGGTTACAATTACACCAGCAGGTTTCTGTGGTTCTTCTAATAAAGAAAGCAATTATCTAAACCCATTTTGCTTCTAATTACTGCTAACTACAAGCTTAGTTCTGCACTTTAGGTACACTTTAATTACTCTCCTCAGTGTTGACTTGCTATATTATGATCTCTTTTATAGACACTGGAGGAAATAGACATTTAATTAACCAGATGGCATTCAATAAATCTTAACTGTTACTCTCTGAACTGGGTAAGAAAGCCCCAGTTATTTTTAAAAAAACGGAGTGGGCAAAGATAGATTTTTGTTTATGTGCTAAGTTAATACTTGCAAGGAGGACCACCTGGGGGTTAGAGTTAGACTGAAGGGTAGAAAAATCCTGAAAGAAGGCAGCGACAAACCTCTTCCAAATCAATTGCATGGATGTCTCCAGCTAGCCACCAGGAGCTAAGCTACATTTGAGGCTGCTTCATCTTTAGAATTCTTAAAAGACAAAGAAATTCATGCCTGGGAAGTTTGAGAACAAATTGTAGGCATAAATGTTCATGAGTATATCATTAAAGAACCTTCTTACTGCTGGTATCACTCCAGTCTCTTGGAATTATAGCTCTCATCATTCCTTTTTTATTCTTTATTTATTTTATTTATGAAATTTCTATACCGCCCTTCTCCCTAGGGACTCAGGGCGGTGTACAGCCAGTCTAAACCCCAAGACAATACAAAAGTTAAAAAGAATTAAATTAAGACACTGGCCGATTAATAAGAACCCCCCCCCTTAAAACCCTGGTTAAAATTGAGGATAATATGGAGACCAATTAAAACCATCTCAGCCCAGGCCGGCCTGCTCAAAGAGCCAGGTCTTCAACGCGCGCCTGAAGGCCCTCAGGTCCGTGCCGGTATGAAGTTCCGGCGGCAGAGTATTTCAGAGGGCAGGGGCCCCCACAGAGAAGGCCCTACTCCTCGGGGCCGCCAGACGACACATAGCGGCCGACGGCACCCGGAGCAGACCCTCCCTGTGTGAACGCACCGGCCTGCTGGAGATCACTGATAGAATGCGGTCCTGCAGGTAACCTGGCCCAATGCCATGGATCGCCCTAAAGGTCAAAACTAGAACCTTAAAGCGAACCCGGAGAGCCACCAGCAACCAATGCAGCTCGCGCAGGAGAGGCGTCACATGGGCGCTACGTGACGCCCCCATAATCACCCGCGCGGCTGCATTTTGCACCAGCTGGAGTCTCCGGGTGCTCCCCGCCGGGAGCCCCATGTAGAGGGCATTACAATAGTCCAGGCGAGAGGTGACAAGGGCCTGAGTGACCGTGCGCAGGGCGTCCCGATCCAGAAAGGGCCACAACCAGTAGATCCGACGGATCTGATGAAACGCCCCCCTGGAGACGGCCGCAACATGATGTTCAAGCGACAGCCGTACATCCAGGAGGACTCCCAGGTTGCGAGCCCTCTCTATGGGGAGCAAAATTTCCCCCCCAATAGCCAGCGAAGGTGTCAGCTGGCTATATCGGGGCGCCGGAAACCACAGCCACTCGGTCTTGGATGGGTTGAGCCGGAGCCTGTTCCCGCCCATCCAATCCCGCACGGCCTCCAGGCACCTAGACATAGCCCCCACAGCATCGTTGGGGTGGTCCGGGGTGGAGATGTACAGCTGGGTGTCATCTGCATAGAGATGACACCTCACCCCAAGACCACGGATGATCTCACCCAGCGGCTTCATATAAATGTTGAACAAGAGAGGGGAGAGGACCGACCCCTGAGGCACCCCACAAACCAGGGGCCTAGAGGTGGACCTCTCCCCTCCCGCCAACACAAATTGCGAACGGTCGGAGAGGAAGGAGGAGAACCATCGAAGGACGGGTCCCCCAATCCCCAACCCCTCCAACCGTCGCAACAGGATACTATGGTCGATAGTATCGAAAGCCGCCGAGAGGTCTAATAGGACCAGGACAGAGGAGAACCCTCTGTCACGAGCCCTCCAGAGATCATCGACCAACGCGACCAATGCCGTCTCAGTGCTATGCCCAGGCCTGAAGCCCGATTGGAACGGATCGAGGTAAATCGTTTCCTCCAGGTGCTGAGGGAGCTGACGTGCCACCACACTCTCAACAACCTTCGCCACAAAAGGAAGGTTGGAGACTGGACGATAGTTGTTTAAAACAGCTGGATCCAGGGAAGGCTTCTTGAGGAGGGACCGCACCACCGCCGTCTTCAAGGCGGTAGGAAGCGACCCCTCTCTCAAAGAAGAGTTGATAATCCCCTGGAGCCAGCCTCGTGTCATCTCCCTGGTGGCCGAAACCAGCCAGGAAGGGCATGGGTCCAATAAACAGGTGGTGGCATTCAGACCCCCCAGCAATCTTCCTGACTCGATGGCTATCATGTGGCGGCAGGAGAGAAACGTAAATTTTGAAATAAATCAGAGAACTAAGAATTCTATTTTCTATCTCCTGTACAGAAAAGAAAAGTCACAGAACAGGTAAAAGAAAAAGTCAGAGCAAAATGAAAAATTGGATTCTGATATACAGGTAGTCCTTGACTTATCATTTAGTGATCGTTAGAAATTACAATGGGATTAAAATAGTGACTTATTTCTTTTTATAACAATAATGGTTTCTACAATTAAGCCAATTAAATGGCAGTTTCAGATACACTCTGTACCTGCCTCATCGAGGGATTTTCCTTAGGATCCAAACAAAGCATTTTCTCTCTGTAATCCTCCTATATCCTGCACTGGCCTTTCCATTCTTCCATTTTTACACCAGGTATGAAATTGGTTAGAGAGGAAAAGTAGAATAGCAACACAGATCCTCTTAATTGGTGGTGCTAGGAGGCCATCTACAAACATTCAATCTTTGGGTGTCCATTTTTATCTATACAAGCAATACGGATAGAACAATAGTCTCTATGCAAGGACGGCTCTTCTGTTCAGGATTTTTCCCCTTTGTTGCTGTTGTTATAGTCACTGCCAGAGGTAGCCACCTGCATTCATTTTGCTTTCAGGAAAGCTTCTGCATAAGGACATACCCCCTGGAAGGGTGCTAGAGATCTACATGGTTCATTCTTGATCTTATGCTTCTGCCGGGTAACTGCTGGGAGGCAGAATTTGTCTTAAGAAGAAATTTATTCTGCATGCAGCCTTGGATTAAAAGGAAGAACTTTATATTTGGAAAAAAGCATTTGTCTTGCTGGCACTAGGCTTTTAATATTGATGTACTGATACTAAAATGACACAATGTTCAGATCACTTTTTATAAAAGGGTGGGGGGGAAATCACCCTCAAAATTGCTGCAGTTGAGTCGCTGTGTTGTTTTCTTCCCCAGTAAAAATGAACTACTTCTAATTTAAATATTTCTTACATTCTTTAAAAATAGTTCTGATTCCAAAAATTGAATGGTGGGCTATATTTGGAATGAGAGTGCTGCTAGACATTATTCGAAATGCATGGCTGTTGCAGAAGGCCATTCTTTCCATGACTTCATATTCCTCACTAAATTGCTACATCTTCACAAATTAATTCCGGACTCAATAGTATGTAGACAATTTCACCTTAGCTCTCTTTAACTCTTCTTTTGTTATGTCCTTTGTTAATTCTCTTTGCATTTTTATTGTACATCATTCGGAGACTTCTTATAGTGAGATTAGCAAATGTTGAAAGTAAAGTAAACTTTGGAAGTAAAGTGAAATAGAACCTAGAAGCAACTGTGAATATGAGACAAAATAAAGTTTGCATTATCAGTGATACTGATGGATGGTCTAATTCGGTGGTGGGATTCAATTTTTTTTACTACTGGTTCTATGGTTGTGGCTTGGTGGCTGTGGCATGGCTTGGTGGGCATGGCAAGGGAAGTGTACTGCAAAATCTCCATTCCCTCCCCACTCCTGAGGGAAGGTTACTGTAAAATCCCATTCCCTCCCCACCCCACTAACCTGCTTTCTAGCTCTGTTCTCCTGTGTAGGGCAATAAAAGAAGATCCAGCCAATCAGTTGGGATTCAGGAGGCAGAGAATAGATGGGGGTGGGGCCAACCAGACGTGGTATTTACTGGTTCTCCGAACTACTCAAAATTTCCACTACCGGTTCTCCAGAACTGATCAGAACCTGCTGAATACCACCTCTGATCTAATTCCACCTAAAGAGAAACTAACAAACAAATAGAAATCTTCCTGATACTATGTTTGAAAATATTCAACAGGATATTTCCCATTTTAAGGAATATAATCTGCTTTATTTGACTGAGTATAGGGTACAAACCCATCTTTAGCTATTGGAGTAGTGTTATGAAAATCTGCTGTGAATCTGCCACATTCAGTCACATACAGTAGACGTGATAATGTCTTCAAACAGTTCTTTGTTGAGATTTCTGTGTTCTAGGTTCTGTTTTAATCTTTTTTTAAATTGTTGCAGCTTTATTTTGCATGTAACCATTGATGAAGACTGTTCTTTGTTTGATTAGGGGTGAGGTGAGGCTTTCACTATGACTTCAGACAAAAGTTGGCTGCAGTTTGAAAACTACCAACAAAAAGCTTATAGTCAGAACTAAGGCTTACTTAGGTGGTTTCTTTCATTTTTTTTTCTTTTTAGAAATAGAAAAAAATATTTTTTCAGTGGAAGATATTCCAAAATATCTCTGAAGGGCTAAATTTTGTCCTTGTTTATTTAATGATCTAAATAATTGTTATTCTACTGATGAATCCATTAAACCTTTCAGTCTTATCTTTTGCCAGTGACCTATCTATAATATAAATGTTTACATCCCCTCTTAAATCCAACTATGTTAGATTAAATAGTAAATTTCAAACCTATCCTGTTCTGGTTGTAAATCCAGCATTTTCTGTGAAAAATGTCATAAATCCCATCTTTATATAAATCATAGAAAATTTAATTATTTTAGAGCCTGTAATTTGAGCAACAAAAATATGACTTGAACATCCAGCCCTATTTTCAGGAGTTGAATTGCTTGTCCTACAAATGTCTTAGAGATTTCAAGCTACACTAACTTGGTAAATAAATAAATAAGCTAGCAAGGAAGCAAAGCAATAATAATAGCTTTCTCGGCTACATCATTTGCAGTTCAAGTAGTAGTGCAGTTCTTTTATGTATTTGTGTGTAGTTTTATTTTGCCTGGAAAATACATTTTGATGTTAAGTCAAAGGGTTTGGAAAGCACAACCTGTTACAATGGCAGGTCGATTTCCACACTTCTTCTCCAATGACTTCACTGGGACAATCCAGAACACGGGTGTCAAATTCACGGTTTCCCCCATTTGCGGAGCTGGAGTGGGCGTGGCCTGCTCGTGGAGCATCTGGCCCGTGAGCCATCAGTTTGACTCCTCTGATCCAGAGCAACCCTCTTCCTGAAGCTCCACCTGATCATATCATGTGACTTTCCATTAGATAAAACAAGGGATGAGTGATACAGCGAGCCATGACTGTCTAGGGAACTAACATCATCTGCTTCTCATCTTTCCCATCGGAAGAGTTGAGTTGTGAGCAAGAAACCCAAGAAGATACAGTAAAATTAGCATACAATCCAAAAGGATACTTTTAAATTGATTGATTGATACAATCCAAGGAAAACATAAGTGGACAGTGCAACAGTAAAATCTTACTATAACTCAGTAAGTTTTAAAAATCAATCTAAGCAGATATACCAAGCCGATGTTTATGACAATTTTCATTGGAAAATCACTCATACTAGATTAAATGCTTTGTTTATAATCAAGGAACCTTTAATAGCTATATCTTCATCTAACTTGTATTGAAGTCTAGTAGATATTGTGGCACCACTGGGATGTCAACAATGTTTGCCAAATGCCCAGAGAGCTTGGAGTAGAGAGAAAAGAGAGAGAGAGATCTCCAGCCTTCATTTAACTATGTTCAGGCAAAAATCTATATGAAAGCTCTGCTTGTGTGTCTGCTTGAATTCTAGAGTCTCTTTGCATCACCATTCAGATACAGAACAAAGCAGGAACCAAAAAAGCATTAACTTACCAAGCAAATGAAGTACAACTTTCCTTGAGATCTCCTATCTGAATGTCGGGATGTGTAGAAATTTGCTTTTGCTTTTCCTCTTGAAAAATCCCCACTGTTCAGAAACAGGTGTCTGAGGAGGAAAAAAGCAAGACCGCCCCCCCCAAAAATCAAGTAGTTTTCTATTACCTATAAAACAAACAAATAAACAAACAAAATACCCCACCCAAAATAAACAAATTAGAAATATATTTCTAATACATCTATGATGCTTTTAAATAATGTTGTTTATTAGTTTGTTTATAGCTGACACATGACTCTGGAGACCTTACAGTCTGACAAAACAATACCATAAAAGTAAGGCAATAAATATATCATTAAAATTAACAGAGAAATAGTTTAAATGGGTAGATTTATATAATACAGTTCAACTGGAAATATTTTCCTTACCAGCAAGTAAATTTCTTCTGCGCTATATTTTTTATTTTTTCTATTTAATGGGCAAATCTCTTGACATGCAATAAAAAAAGGAGAGAGATGAGCTGATGCCCCTTGCTGATAACTTTGCTTTATTAAATATTGAAATCCATTCATGAGGAGGCATAGAAATTCTATTGCTTAGAAACTGTTGAAATGAAGGTATATGAATGTACCTTTGCTGCATAAGGTGCCCAATTAACACTTTCAAAAAAGAGAAAAGGCAGGACTGCTTATCACTGACTATAAACAAGGAACAGAAAGAAAAAACACACAAAAGAATGAAGGAAAAAAGGAACAAGCAGGATGACAAATAAAGAGGGGAGATTACAGTAAAAGAAAGAAAAGCAGGAAGAAGACCTAGGCAGGAAGATGTAGCACCAGAAATGTGTATTGGGGATCTCATCGATATCTCTTTTAAAAAAATACTTATTATTTTGCCAGATATAGGTAAACCTGCTCAGCGGTTTTGACTGTGTTAGTCTTCCACTATTCAATTCTTAACCTTGAGTGGATAAAATGAGGACCCAGATTATTGGGGGCAATATGCTGACTCCTAAACTGCTTAGAGAGGGCTGTGAAGCAATGTGAAGTGGTATGTAAGTCTAAGTGCTATTGCTATTGCTATGGTCTGATAGAATAAGTGGGATTAATCAGCTCATCTTCTTATCTCATTCCAGGATATGTTTGGATAATGTGCACTGTGCTCTAAGTTATCCTCTTGAGATAGCCCAGAAACGACACAGCCCTTGGTCAAAGCTTATACCAAGCTGCATTAGTAAGTCAAGGTCATTATGGGGAGAGGTTTTCCTTGCTACAATTTCATATATTGCTATTTTTTACATAAGAGGAGGAAGCTTTGTGGCTCTCTTTCCCTCTTGATACATATGAAATACAATCCGATATTGGTTTCTTTATACATTGCATAAAGTCCTGACTTCCTGGCCAAATGCAACGCCTGAACTACAGTGTTGCTTTCTCTTCGGTAAAACTGTCAGTACTGGTCTTACTTCAGAAATGTCTTTCTGAATATTTAGCACTAAAATAACTTGATTTAAAAACTTGATTGCATTCATATATGTGGAACCACCGCTCTTTTTAGTTATCTCACAATTATTATGGAGGGCTTATATTTTATATCTATTGCTCAGGTATTAATTTCAGTGCTCTCTTTTTCTATTTTGTTTACTTCTTGTGAAAGGTTTCCAGCAATGTTTACTGGCTGTGTACACTGTCATTCTTGCACTGATTTTCATATTTTAATAAATATGTGCTTGAGATTTCTGGGAATTATCTTATTCTATGTTCATGTTGTTAACTAGCACAGTTTCTGGGAATGTGGGTCATACAGGTAAATTGAGTAAGTAAATAATACAAAACTCACCATTTCTTCTACTGAGGGCGTTCTAATTAATATAATTGCAATTGAGGAACTTAAACTCCCTTTAATCCCTTTAATCAAGACAACTAATTATTCTTCTTGTCCCACTTTTTTTGTGTTCTTGTCAGAAAGATATTATGTTCCATAATATTTCAGGAACACACTTCCTCCTCCCCATTCATAATGGCATTTATAAATTATGAAGCCTTCAACAATACACTTGAACTTATCTATTATACAACTAATTCATAGTTTCCCAATCAGAACAGTAAAACGAGAGTGCAGTTCCACTCATTTTTAAAGGGATGGGGATGATGGTAGAACACAGAAGGAACTGAATTTTAACTAAGTGAATAGTGGTAGAGCAAGACTATATACAGAGTTTACTTAGGGGATTTAAAAATGAGGAATGAGCTATTAATCTGCATCAGCCTATTCAAAAAGCAGATAGAATATGTAGCATAACAAATAGCAACAGCAATAGCACTTAGACTTACATGTTTGTTCCATAGCATTCTCTGGATGGTTTACAGTGTCAGCATATTGCCCTCAACGATCTGGGTCCTCATTTTAGCGACTTGAAAAGATGGAAGGCTGAGTCAAAATCAAGCCCCCCAGGATTGAACTCCAGGAGAGTTTGTCTTGCAGAATCACATTTTAACCACTATAGCTCCTCCTGGAATAAGGATGTTGTCTCCCTTTGGGAAGAAAGGGGGCAAATAAAAGTTTTATATTTCATTTTCCCATTTCTTTTTTCCAGAAGCAGTGCCTAGTTTATAGATTACTCTGTGTGGTACTGCAGAAAATACATAACTTGCAATGTTTTCTAATGGCCTCAGATAGTTCTCTTGAAAATTATTGTATACCAAATGGCCGAACAGCACTGGCTTTGTTCTTAGGCAAAGTGAGATAAATACTCCATGCAGTCAGAGCACAGAAATGGCATTTGTCTGTGTATCAGAATTCCATAGGTTCCATGTTTTGCTCACTTGTGACAGTCCAATTTTTGCAACAAACTTTTTTGCAGGGGGGCAGGACAGATTTGGGAGGGGAAAAAAGTAAGCTAAAAAGAAGAAGGGGGAGGAGAGATATAACCTCATTTCTTATCTATCTTCACATTTTAAATTACCCTAAAACAAGGTAAGACCCAATTTGGTGTAATGGATAAAAACACTGGGCTTGAAATGGGGAGACTGAGTTCTAGTCCTGCCCAAGGCCTGAAGCCAGCTGGATGAATTTGGGCCAGGCCCTCTCTTTCAACCCTAGGAAAAAGGTAATGGCAATCCACTTCTGAAAAACCTTGCCAACAAAACTCCAGAGACTGGTCCAGGCAGTCACCAGGGTTGAAAAATTGACTTGAAGCCACACAAAACTTCTTTAAAACCTCCAAGATAAGCTGTGTGTGTGTGTGTGTGTGTGAGAGAGAGAGAGAGAGAGAGAGAGAGGAGAGGAGAGGGAGGGAGGGAGGGAGGGGAGAGAGAGAGAGAGAGAGAGAGGTGGTATTCAGCAAGTTCTGACCAGTTTTGGAGAACTGGTTAGTGGAAATTTTGAGCAGTTCAGAGAACCAGCAAATACCTCTGACTGGAGATTTTACAATATCCTTCCCTTATCATGCCCACCAAGCCACACTCATAGAACCGGTAGTAAAATTTTTTGAATCCCACCAATATATTTGTGTGTGTGTGTGTGTGTGTGTGTGTATGCGCCCGGACACATTATCACAACAATATTTTAGACTGCCTAAGAAATGCCTAACTTTTGAGATGATTGGTTTATATTGTACCTATTACTGTCATTCTTCTAATTCATTAAGATTTCGGTTGTTTTTATGGACATGACTTTTTGTTCTAATCTAAGTGGCCTTTTCAAAAGAAAAAAAAAAACAATTATAAAGGTTAAAATCTGCATCCCTACAAATATCACCTGGTTCCCTGGAAGTTGATGCTATCAAGAGAGGGATTGTGTATAAGATGCTGAACAATTTGGTAGGATTTGTCTAGGCTTTTGAGCCTTGCCAAGATGACTTAGTTCTGATATCTAACAAGATTTGCCAGGACATTTTTAAGACGACATACAGTGGCAAGGGGATCTCAAATGTTACAATCTACATTAATGTGGCTCAAAAAAAATCAATGTTCAGGCTTACTTTGTTTATTTCAAATATTGATATAGCTGCCCATCTTAAAACAAACTCTGGGAGGTTCCCAATTAAAAAAACATAAAAATCATACTAAAATTATAAAAATCAAAACATATTTAAAATGAAGACCTGGTGCAGAGTCAAGATACTGTCACTTCACAGGTTGTTGAGAGTGTGGTGGCGCGTCAGCTCCCTCAGTACCTGGAGGAAGCATTCTACTTAGATCCATTCCAATCGGGCTTCAGGCCCGGGTACAGTACCGAAACAGCATTGGTTGCGTTGGTTGATGATCTCTGGAGGGTCCGTGACAGAGGTTATTCCTCTGTCCTGGTCCTATTAGATCTATCAGCAGCTTTTGATACTATCGACCATAGTATCCTATTGCAGTGGTTGGAGGGGTTGGGAATTGGGGGCACCGTTTTGCGGTGGTTCTCCTCCTTCCTCTCGGACCGCTCGCAATTTGTGTTGATGGGGGGGGGGGAGAGGTCCACCCCTAGGCCCCTCATTTGTGGGGTGCCTCAGGGGTCGGTCCTCTCCCCTCTTCTGTTCAACATTTATGTGAAGCCTCTGGGAGAGATCATCCGTGGTTTTGGGGTGAAATGTCATCTCTATGCTGATGACACTCAGCTCTACATCTCCACCCCAAACCACCCCAACGATGCTGTGGAGGTCATGGCCCATTGCCTGGAGGCTGTGCGGAACTGGATGGGCGGGAACAGGCTTCGACTCAACCCTTCAAGAATGAGTGGCTGTGGTTTCTGGCAGCCCGATATAGTCAGCTGACTCCGTCGCTGGCTATTGGGGATGAGATCTTGACCCCCACAGAAAGGGCTCGCAATCTTGGTGTCCTCCTGGATGTACGGCTGTCTTTGGAAGATCACATCACGGCCGTCTCCAGGGGGGCTTTTTATCAGGTTCGCCTGATACGCCAGATGTGGCCCTTTCTTGATCGGTATGCCTTACGCACGGTCACCCACGCCCTGGTCACCTCTCGCCTGGACTACTGTAATGCCCTCTACATGGGGCTCCCTGCGGGGAGCACCCGGAGGCTCCAACTGGTATAAAAAGCGGCCGCGCGGGTGGTTATGTGGGCGTCGAGATACTCCCATGTGACGTCTCTCCGGGTTCGTATTGGTTTTGGTCTTTAAAGCGCTCCATGGCATCGGACCAAGATACTTACAAGACTGCATTCTGCCAGTAGTCTCCCACCGACCAGTGCGCTCCCACAGAGAGGGTCTCCTTCGGGTCCCGACAGCATCTATGTGCCGCCTGGTGACCCTGAGGAATAGGGCCTTCTCTGTGGGGGCACCCACCCTTTGGAACGGGCTGTCCCCTGGGACTACGAACAACCACTGACCTGAGGGCGTTCAGACGTGACCTGAAAACCTGGCTCTTTGAGCAGGCTGGCCTGAGCTGACTTCAAATGGGATTTTAAATAAGGGGTTTTAGATTTGATTGGTTGGGGTATGAAAGTTTTAGCTTATTTTAATTGGGGGTTTTAAATTTTTAATTTGGCAGCCCATAATTTAATTCTTTTTTAATTGTATTTATATCTGTAATTTATATATATTTTAGTTGGCTGTTCACCGCTCTGAGTCCTTCGGGAGAAGGGCAGTATATAAAATTATTTAATAAACAAACAAACAAACAAACAAATAAATAAATACTTCATCTCATTCCAGCACTGGGGGTGGGGGTGGGGAGTTGGCAAGCCAGGTTTTTTTAATGCTTTATGGAAAGCTAGGAGGGGAGAGGCCTGCTAAATTTCAGAGGACAGAGTGTTCTAGAATAGGGGTCTCCAACCTTGGAAACTTTAAGACTTGTGGACTTCAACTCCCAGCTGGCTGAGGAATTCTGGGAGTTGAAGTCCACAAGTCTTAAAGTTGCCAAGCTTGGAGACCCCTGTTTTAGAGGGCAAAGGCTATCACACATGCACACACACACACAAAACAACAACCTACACTTCTTAATTCCTAGGAGCATGACTTTATCATGCCCCACTTTATCTGACCTGGTAGGATGGTACATATCCTTAGGGAAAGTGGTCCCACAGATAGGTTTTTGAGAAACCTTTTGTGTTCATGAGAGATGAAGACCAAGATAGAGGAATTCGATTTTTTATAATTGTGGAAATAATTTGTGGAAACGGTGTGTAAATTAACTGGTATGATGTTTTGGTGGCTGTTTGCTTTAGCAACTTTAGAGTGTGAAAATCTCCACTTCACTTATCTCACTGGATTGTTGTAAGGATAAACATGAGTTTCTCAGAAGAATTATAGAATATGCATATGGGGAAAAAGTAAAAAAAAAGTTTATGCAGAATGAGTCACAAATATTAAATATTCCTGATATTGGGTGCATTTTCTTTCAAGACATGTATAACCAAATTTTCATAACATAATTATTTTTTTAAAAAAACTGAATTTTAATTTTAAACGGTTCAGTTTTTTTTCAATGTGCTTGTATTATTGTCACATTCTTGACAAACTTGACGGTTTTCTTTTCTTCTTTTCTTTTCTTTCCTTTTTTTTCTTATTTTCTTTTTCTTTTTTTTTACAAAATTACCCTTTATTTTACAAGGTTTAAATGATTTCATTTTTCAATGATAACATTGCTAGTCATATTGCTGGAAAATGTGCTTCATTTGTTTCAAAAATAGCTCATTGTATCTACTTTGAGTCAAATTGTCAACTTTAATATAAGTATTGTTGCTGATGGTAATGATGGGGAATGGAACTATGTGAAATTCCATATCATAGGGAGGAAAACCAAATACTTTGTCAGTCTAGGTAGCGATGCAGCTATATAATTTAGCATTTGAATTTAATAGGATTAAATTCCCTTCCCTCATGAAGTGAACAGTACATCTTCACTTCAAAATCTGATAAGCACATTTAAAGAAGCTCTCCTGCTTATTCTAATGAATGGTATCATTGAACAGAAGTGGTGTTAAATCCATTGTAAACCAATGTAATTTGCATGGAAGACAGGCCATGATTTGGAAGAATTAGGAAAACCATTGTTTGAAATCTGGGAGAGTCACTGACAATCCAAGTCTATACTACTGGTCTGGATGGATCAATTGTAATTTCTTATACTTGTCCTACATTGTAGGAACATTATCTTTATGTGAACCTCTTGGTCTGAGAATAAAGTCAGAATAAAAAGTCTCTTCAAAGTATATATAAATATTGTGTGGTGATTAAAATAAACTGTTTTTTACATTTAATTTTCTATAAACTGATACATTTGTGAATGGAAATTCAGAAAAAGGGTTAGGTTACCTGAATAGGTCTAAGAGCTCTGTTATATACTAGTTTTTCATTACTTTCATCATTTGCATGTTAGTGGAAGTGTTATTGCTCAGACATAACATGTTTTGATGCTGAATTGGGATTTGAGTAAGAACTCAGTATATTGTCCTAGCTTTTTGATTTATTTATTTATTCCATTTATATTTTTTTTTATTTATTTATTCCATTTATATACCGCCCTTCTCCCGAGGGACTCAGGGCGGTGAACAGTTCATCTAAAAACCCCACAAAGAATACAAAAGTTAAAAAATATTAAATTTCAATCGGCTGCTTGATAAAACCAACAAACCCCCCCCCCCGCCCTTAAAACCCAATTTAGAATTAAATATGGAGACCAAATTAAAACCATTATCTCAGCCCAGGCCGGCCTGCTCAAAGAGCCAGGTCTTCAACGCGCGCCTGAAGGCCCTCAGGTCCGTGCCGGTACGGAGCTCCAGTGGCAGAGTATTCCAGAGGATTGATTGA
This sequence comes from Bungarus multicinctus, assembly GCA_023653725.1. Taxonomy (NCBI): domain Eukaryota; kingdom Metazoa; phylum Chordata; class Lepidosauria; order Squamata; family Elapidae; genus Bungarus; species Bungarus multicinctus. Next base: position 113,239,599 of record CM042836.1, read on the forward strand.
TTATTTGTTTGGGGTGGGGGTTATCTATTTAGAATGGTTGGCCATGTACATTTTCTAAATACATAAATAATTCTCACCCTGTTATAGCAGCAGGAACACAGCTGGTTATCTTCTACAGCTTACAGCATATAAAATCCAGCAGTGCAGACTGATTTTGATGGACTGATTTTGGGAAGAGATAGCTTGAGGAATAACTTTATTAATTGTTCATTAGCATAATAAACTATTTGAAAGGGCTATGAATAATAAAGAATGTTATTATTGAAACTACCTAACCTCCTATTTGGTTTTTGTCCCGCCATTATTGCTTTTCAGAAAGAGAAACTCTTGGCCTAACACTATAGTTACTAAATTAACAGAAGGGAGTTGCAATGAATTCTTAGTGCACTATTTTTCTTACAGATGCTTTAATCTTATTATTCCTAGCAGTGGTCCCGTGGTTTGCAAGAAGATATTTTCAACCATAATCTTTCCTTCTTACAAACCAACCATTACAATAACAAAATAAACTTCTAGAATACATTGCCTTTGGCCATTGGCCACCAACAGATTCCTAGGAGAGAACATTTGCCTTAAGAAAAAATAAATCACAGTTTTGTACTAAAAGAGCAGTGGCAAGGATGTATAATTTGAAACGATGTGTTTGCAACTTGCTTGGGAAGTGGTTTACTCTCTCATGTCATTCAGGTCTCAAAACACCATAAAGTTAAGACAGTGATGTGATTGAGAAACGAGTTGCTGAATCAAATTATTAACATGAATGCAGCTGCTTGGGGCATTCAAGGAGAGAAGAAAGTAATGGTATGAATCAGGGTGAACAGGACATTTGAGTCATTAAGTATTTCAAATCCTTGCGCAAATATTCTCTGAAGACTGAAAGAAGTACCATAAGTCAGACATAACAATCTGCATTTGTTTGTACACAAAGAGGGAGAGAATATTCCTGTTGAGGCACAGCTTGTGATTGTGTCTGAGAGAAAGCATCAACAAGAAGATACCCAAGAAAGCTCCAGAACAAACCCAGAAGGTTCCTGAGCAGTCATCTTTTTTTTTTTTTTCATATTTTCAATCTCAACAGTTGAGATTCTCCACATATTGGCCTTGTTCTTTTGACAGCATCCAGCCATCCTCTCTTCTAGTCAATGGATTGTTATCATGTGCTGGGAGTCCATGATCAGGGATGACTTGGTCTCTGTGGTGGTAACCATTATTTGAGGCTTGCAACCACTTCAAATCAGAAGGGAGGCTATCACTTTCTTCTCCATTCCTCCTTTCTCTCCCCTCCCTTTGTCTTTTCTTTCTAAATTGGAGGAAAAAGAAGACAGCAAAAAAAAAAAAGAAATCCATTACAGTGCCACCAGATTGATGTCATTATGCCCAGCTTTGGAGTTTTGTCACCTTCCCATTCATTTCTCCTCTTTTTTCATGTGGTTTACATGTGGTTATGGCTGAAAGTGATGAAGAAGATTGAAATAAGTCATATAGACCAAGTGCCAATATTGATTTCATTGCCTTCATGGTAATCTCAGAAGAAATAAGTCTCTGTTAACACCATGATTAACAGATTCCACAGCATAAGTGACTGGATGGGGTTGGTTTGACTTTATGCATGACTAAGCTCTGCTTTGGGCTAAATCTGGCTCTAATCGGACTAGATGAATGGATGGTTCAGTAAATCTGTGCTCTTTTGATAGGTACCAGAGGAACACTTTTTGATCATTCTTTTAAATCATAGGTCTTCCATGGATTTTTATTTGATGGAGACTTGGATGAGATTGGATGGTCTCTGCACTGTCCCTGGTCTTCCTTGACTTTTTTTGTATTATGAACAGGGGGCAGTCTTTTCTGGACATCGGCTGTGAGCGATAAATACCCTGATGTAACTTGATGCTCTGTATGAATCAGAGCTGCTCCAGAGATGGTTGGGGAACTTGTTGCAGCCAACTCACTATGGCCAACTTATTGCAGTCAACTTGCTGCAGGACAACTTACCATGGCCAATTCACCATGGGACAAGAGTTACACTAATATCGAAGAAACAGTGGAATAGAATCATTAAAGAAAGGATGCCAAAGAAGGGACAAAATGAAATGTGAATGTCAAAAATAATAGTTTAATTCATTTAAATAATTAAACTGTCCCGCAGCGAATTGTCCAGTGGCGAGTTGGCTATGGCAGATTCTCCCATAGAGAGTTGACCATGGTGACCATGGCAAGTTGGCTATGGCAAGTTGTCTGTGGCAAATTGTCCCATTCTGTGTGAAGGAGCTGTGATCAGTATCAAAGTATATTCATGAACTGGAACAGAGCATGGTGACAAGGTCAGCCAGTGAATAGGCATAGCAACTAAGTCAGCCAATAAGGACTCTTTGGAAACTGAAACTAGAAGTAGCCTAGGCGTGGCTCTATATAAAGCTTGCAGTTCTGAAGCTATGTTAAGCTCTGACTCTGTCTATTGAAGATGAAACTGCTTGCCTGCTGAACTAAAGTGAAACTGATGTCTGTTTCTGAGCTCCTGAGTTGCTGCTCTGCTCTGCACTTGCAACGTGTTTACTTCTGTTTGAGTTTGCTCCATGTTGGAGAAATCTACATTCTGATATTGTAAAATTTACTTAATATGCTTAATATAATATGTTATAAAGACGTTAAATGAAGCATCAACCATCTGTGTTTACTTTTTTGACACTGAATTTACTCTGCAAAACTCTGAACAATCAGGATGATAGTATTATATGAGGAGTGGGTAATCCTTAGCAATCTGACTTTCAAGCAGGGCAATGGCAAGGAAAGTTCCCTTGGGCCTATACTATGCCTTCTGACTGTTTGGGACAATTGCTTTCTCTGTACTTTTCAAGAAGCAGGAAAAGGTGCCTATATGAAGTTTTGATATTGCCCATGGGAATGGATATCAGGCAGGGGTGGGATTCAAAAATTTTAACAACCGGTTCTGTGGGCATGGCTTAGGTGGTGGGCGTGGCTTAGTGGTCATGTGACTGGGTGGACATGGCTTGGTGATCTTGTTATTGGCTGGGTGTGGCCAACTCAATATCACTCATATCAAGGCACGCATCTTCTCGCCTGGCCTCTCATGACTGTGGGGATGCTGCAACAGTCGTAAGTGTGAAAAATGGTCATAAATCACTTTTTGCAATGCCATTGTAATTTTAAATGGTCACTCCACACACGCAAAGTACCAGCAAAGGAGTGGAAAAAAACTCCAGAGAAGTTCCTGAGACAGGAAGTCTAGTCCTGCCAAGAATGTAATAAGGGTTAACGGAGAGGCAGTTTCAGTAGGCAACACCAAAATGTTTCCTTCCTGCCTTCCTTACAGGATTAGGCCAGTAATTTCTTCTAACAACCGGTTCTCCGAACTGCTTAGAATGTTAACAACTGGTTCTAGCGAATAGGTACGAACTGGTAGAATCCCACCCCTGATATCAGGGAAGCATTTGACATCAGTTACAGTACTATAACTATAGAATTTCATATTTTGGGATATTGTTTGCTGCAAAACATGCATGCAAATAATTCATAACAAAACCTACTGTAGCATCTTCCTAACAATGTTAGAAGAGCAAGGGGTGATGGACAGAAAGAAAGAAAACCCCACAGCAATGAAAATTACATGTTTAACCAGTCTCTTTGGTGACTGAGTAGATCCCTATCATTTGTTTTTCTGCTTTAACCTCATTTATGTTGCTCACAATTGCATTGATAAAAGAGGGGATGTTTCTCAGACTGCTTGAAATTAAATATTGGGCTTGGCTGAGCCCAGACGTTAAACTCTCTGAAGCAAAGACAGCATTTTCAATTGTGTGAGGATGGTCAGCCTGATGAAAGCCATTGGGCCCTGCGTTGTACCAAAAGTAAATAACAGCACACAATCCTAATAACGTAAAGTGCTTGTAAAGTTAATGGAGCAGAGAAACAGCCAATTTAGCCTGAGTCTGCAGAAAAATATGTGTAGGGAGAGAGAGGGAGGGAGGGAGTGGGAGTGGGGGAGAGAGAGAGAGAGAGAGAGATGCCTTGGTTTTCTTGGCAGAATACAATGAATAAAAGGATCTAATTGAATTAACAAGTTCAGGGACTGATGTCACATTTGAGAAAAATATACTGATTTTTTTTATCAATGTGCTTTACGATGTGTGACCCTCCTCCAGAGTGGAACATACACACAAATGAACTAAACTGTTGCCTAGGACACCATGACATGCAGGGCACAAGTAAAAATAAATAAAAAAAAGGTGAGTGGGTGGATGGGATGGGAATGCCAATTTGTGGCAATCAATCTATGGCCACTATTGCTATCCTCCATTCAACCGATTTTCTGACATGGAAAGCAAACCCTCTGGAAACAGATAACCCAGGTTCAGCAAGGAATATAATACTGGAGGAATATTTGCTACTTTCAGAGTTGTGGTATTGATGATATCTGACTCACGTTTGAGAAGTTGAGAATGCAGATGTGAGACAATGGTAGGTACAGAATAACAGAGTTGGAACGGACTTTGGAGTTCTTCTAGTCCAGGGGTGTCAAACTCGTGGTGTCACATTGTTGTCACATGATATATTGCAACTTGTTTTGCTTTTGCTAAAGCAGGAGTGGCCATGGTCAGCATGTGAAACATTCCCCCGTGGGCTGCCAGCTTGATACCCCTGTTCTAGTCCAACTCCCTATTCAAGCAGGAAACCCTATACCAGTGGTGGCTAACCATTTTGAGCTCCTTTGCCAAAAATTGTGTGCGTGCTGGCACTTGCACGCTCGTGTGCCACCACCTAGAAGGCAATGCGCACCCCCCATGCCCCCTGCGCATGCGCACACAATCCCCCTGCCCCCCTTACCTGCACTGCACCTCACAGCTGATTTTCAGCTGGTTTGAGGACTTTTTCGGCCTTCCAGAGGCTTGAAAAAAGGCAGGCCGAATAGGCCCGTTTCATCAATTCCTGTTAATATCATAAGTGACTAAATGGGCCTATTCGGCCTGCAGAGACTTTTTCAAGCCTCTGGAAGGCCAGAAAAGGCCTCAAATCAGCCAAAAATCAGATATGAGGCACGCGCATGTGCAGTGAGGTAAGTTTGCCTGCGGCTCGCGTGCCGGCAGAAATGGCTCTGCGTGCCACCTGTGACATAGGTTCGCCATCATGGCCCTATACCATTTCAGACAAGTGGCTGTCCAATCTCTTCTTAAAAACCTCATGTATTGAATGTCTATGAAGATTCTCAGTTATCAAGGTCATAGTTGTATAAAAAAATGTGATATTTGACTCAAGTTTTGGAGCATCCACAACTTCTGGAGGCAAATTGTTCCACTGATTAATTATTCTAATTGTCAGGAAATTTCTTCTTAGTTCTACATTGCTCCTCTCTTTGAGTACTTTCTATCCATTGCTTCTTGCCCTGCCTTCAGATGCTTTGGATAATAAGTTGAACTATTGTAGAGCGGCAGAATTACTTGAGGCAGACACCCAAGGCAAAAGGTTCAGCTCTAACTTTATTAACGAATAAAGGGTTACCGCAACTGCCGCGCTATCACGGCAGCCAGCTGGAGTGGCAACAGCTGATGCCGTTTGACAGCTCCTTTTATAGTCGGCTGTCAAACGGCATCAACCAATGGGAGAGGTCCGTGCTTCCCACTTAAAGCACGGACCTGAGTGAAAACTTCAGTCAATACACAACATGAACCTTCTTCTTTCCTTAGATATTGGAACACTCCTATCATGTCAGTCCTTCTTTTCATTAAACTAGACATACCCAATTCCTGCCACCATTCTCTGTATATTTTTAGCCTCCAGTCCCCTAATTATCTTTGTTGCTCTTCTCTGCACTCTTTCTAGTGTTTCAACATCTTTTTTGATACTGTGGCAACCCAAACTGGATGCAATATTCCAAGTGTAGTCTTACCAAGGCATTATAAAGTACTAACACTTTATGTTGTCGGAAAGAAAATCCATCTGGTTCACTTTCAAGCTGGGAGAAAGATACTAGAAACAACATGGAGGCTGATTGGAAAGAAAGTTTATTGATGAACAGAACCACCAGGGTTTGTGGTTCTGGGGCAGCTGACCAAATAGTTGGATAGATGGATGGATCTTTATAGTTTCTGTAACTTTGAAGTTTGGGATTTGTGCAATATGGGCTTTGTGTTTCTAAAAGGGTGTTGGGCAATTTCTATTGTGGCTAATGGCTTTTGTTCTGTGTTGCATCTTGCTATCATTCTGTTTTTGTTAGCTGTCAAAATTTGCTGCAAGGAATTTTGAAATATCCTGTCTTAAATGGATTTCTGCCTTCAGTAAAATTGTTTGCTTGTGAGTGGTGCCATCTAGATAGTTAGCTTCCTCTTTCAATAAGCTCTTTACCTCCTTAAGTGCTGGCATCTGCTGTGGGCTGTTAAGAAAGCCTGGGGGCTGCTTTCTGACTCTAAAAACATGTTTCTCCGTTTCTTTCTCCTTTAGGCAGTGGTAGGATTCAAATAATTTAACAACCGGTTCTCTGCCCTAATGATTTCTTCTAACCAAACTGCTCAGAAAGTTAACAACTGGTTCTCCTGAAGTGATGCGAACTGGCTGAATCCCACCACGGCTTTAGGGAAATATTATATTCTAGCTTTTTAATATTTCCCAAAATATTTCATTCTTCGGCGGCAGGGGGCTTCCTACACTTTGATCTTGATTTCATCCCTCCGTTAATACAACTTAGGTCTGCGTTGGCAGATACTGTTGTCTTGAAGTAATGTATCTCCTGAAGGACCATTCCTTGCTTATGAGTAGCAATTTTTGCCAGTTTCTGGGTGTGATCTGAAGGCATGGCATAAACAGAAGTGTTTACAGCAAGCCATGTTTAAATCACAATGATGACATCTATGTCATGCTATGACAATATGTAGTCCACTTTTTCGTTTTCCTGACAGTTGGAACAATTAACCAGTGGAAACAACTTGCCTCCAGAAGTTGTGAATGCTCCAACACTGGAAGTTTTTAAGAAGAGATTGGACAAGAAGACTAGAAGACTTACAACAGAGGTTTCCAAACTTAGCAACTTCAAGATTTGTGGACTTCAACTCTCAGAATTCTCCAGCCAGCATAGCTGAACTGGTAGTTCCATACTGGTGAAAAGGGTCAACTCCAGTGTCAAATGCCACAAAGGCAGAAAACTGCACTTCCACTTGAATTTTAAATTTTCTATCAAAACATTTGCATCCGATTTAGTTGTCTAGCCAAAATAATATTTATTTTGATGCTTGAGGTCTCAAAGGGAAAGACATTTACAACAGCTGAGAACTCTTTCCGTGCTGCCGCTTGCATTTTGCGTGAACATGTTCATCCCTGTAAATGCTTGTATGACCTTGGTTTGAAATTGCAGGTGTCTGAAATTCCTGTGAAAAAGATGTCTTCCTCCCACTGGAAGGGGTGAGTAATTTCCATTTGTGGAGCAAAAGATTTTCCAGGGTGAATTGTCCCCTCCTCCCACAGGAAAACAAGTTACAAAATGCCATGTAAACCAATTTGTTGGCAGAGATCATATTAAGTGGGAAATGAACATGTGTGATAGTGAGATCTCTTGGAATCATTACTTGTCCTTCAACATTTAGAAAGCAACAAAGAATTCTGTTTAATTAATTTCCAAATGTTTCCCAAAGTCTAGGGCAAGCTCCATGTAATTAACTATGATTGGCTATTTTTTTACATTATTTAAGGATTTTAAATTTGTTCCATTTCTCTTTCCATTTGGAATGATGTTTTAATCTGGAAAATCTACCTACTCTATTGTTGCTTACAGACAATGTAAGTGACAAGCATAAGTTGAAATATGCTGAAGAAATTCATTAGTGTCATGTCTCTCATATATCTAATCATAAAACAGAGAGAGAGAGACACAGGCAGAGAAAGAGAGACAGAGAGAAATCTCTGCACGCATATCCTTTCCCAACCCACAGTAATAAAAGATTACAGGTTCTGTAGGGATGCAGGCAGCACTATTATTATAACATGCAGAAACCCTATTTTGAGACCCTTTAATTATTTTGTCAACAATTCCTGAACTGCCAGGATCCTAGTGACTCATTATCTGGGCTATCAGGAGTGGAATTCCACTTTCTCTTTTGAGAACCATTATTCTTGCTTTTGTATTATACAGAGAGGTGACAGCATCATATCAAAGTTCTGACATTATTAAAATGAACTTTAAAAAAACATACTAAGAACAAACAGTTAGAAAGCTGATGATACTTTCTGCCTTGTTTATGAGGGAACACAAGTTTGTAGTTTCTTTTTTTCCCCAAATACTATTGAATGGGATTTTTCACCCATCTATCTTGATCAAATATACATGTTTTGTAACTATTAAAGATAAGCAATCCTTACTTCAACACATTCCCTATTTCAAAAATGATGAATTAGACAATATTGCCAATTCAGACTTTTCAGAAGCATTTCAACTCCATGTGTTTAGATTATTGAATTTTCAAATGCCCCAATTTTGTCAATGTGTGGGGGTAGAGAGAGAAACCCCAATTTCCTACCATTCTCTTTATTAAGAGATTTGTGAATTTAGGTAAATTCCTGGAGACAATGACTATAACTAAAATCTTACCCATTCTTAGGAGATGAATAATTCTTTATGAAGCTCCAGTATGTAGATACCAGATCAGTTTACTTTAGTTTAATTTACATTATTACAATCAAGGCCAGTTGAAAATAAATTCAAAATTTAAACATACAATTTTCATTAACTACTACTGGTTCTGATGACAAACAGTAGGATGCAAAACTGTGAAACTTATATATGGCTGACTAATTAGAAAAACTAAAAATGAGTAATCAGCTTGTTTGGGAAAAAGGATATCTAAAAGCTGCTTATTAGTATGTTACAGAGAAATGCCAGACAACAAAACAGTATTTAACAACTTTCATTAAGATAGAAACATATTGGTCAGATAGTAATAGGTGAAGATAAAATGAAGTGACAAGGAAGGATAGATGTTTTCATATGGTCCTTAGGCACCTTGATACATAATGCATCTATTGTCTGTCCTCCTGAACCATGAGAAATTCAAGGGACGAGACTTCCAGAAGTGGCTTCTTTTGTACCTCTGAGGATCTTTTTTGAAACATTCCAAATATTCCAATATTCTGGTCCAGAAAGTCCAGTTGCCTCTTCAAAAAGTAACTTTGGGACAATGATGACCTGGATGACTGAGAATCTGCATATACTTTTTTTGAAATATACTTTGAAAACAATGGTTTTTATCATGGTTGAATAATAACAAATAATATACTGTTTCTGTCTTGTTGGAGAATTTATATAAGATGCCTTAAAGATTTTCTTTGTTAGAGAGAAAGAGTTTACAATGTTCAGTTTTCATACCAATGGGTGGGAATCAGTGGTGGGATTCAAATTTTTTTACTACCAGTTCTGTGAGCATGGCTTGATAGGCGTGGCAGGGGAAGGATAGTGTAAATTTCCAGTCAGAGGTGGTATTTGCTGGTTCTCCGAACTACTCAAAATTTCTGTTACCGGTTCTCCAGAACTGGTCAGAACCTGCTGAATACCACTTCTCACACACACACACACACACACACACACACACATAGAGAGAGAGAGAGAGAGAGAGACCTTATTGTTGAAGTTTTGGAGAGGTTTTGTGTGGCTTCCAGTCAGTTTTTCAACCCTGGTGATTGCCTGGACCAGTCTCTGGAGTTTTGTTGGCAAGGTTTTTCAGAAGTGGTTTGCCATTACCTTTTTCCTAGGGCTGAAAGAGAGGGCCTGGCCCAAATTCACCCAGCTGGCTTCAGGCCTTGGGCAGGACTAGAACTCAGTTTCCCCATTTCAAACCCAATGATTTTAACCATTACACTAAATTGGGTCTTACCTTGTTTTAGGATAATTTAAAATGTGAAGATAGATAAGAAATGAGGTTATATCTCTCCTTCCCCTTCTTTTTTTTAGCTTACTTTTTTCCCCGTCCAAAATCTGTCCTGTCTCTCTGCATAAAAGTTTGTTGCAAAAATTGGATTGTCACAAGTGAACAAAACATGGAACCTATGGAATTCTGATACACAGACAAATGTCATTTCTGTGCTCTGACTGCATAGAATATTTATCTCACTTTGCCTAAGAATAAAGTCATTTTGGCCATTTGGTATACCACAGTGGTGGTATTCAAAAACTTTTACTACCAGTTCTGTGGGCATGGCTTGGTGGACATGGCCATATGACTGGGTGGGCATGGCTTTTTTTGCAGCCCCCACCCCTTTCTGCTTCTTAGCCACAGAGAAGCCTCTGGGGGGTGGGGGGGGGGTTTGCTCCCCTAAGGCTCCTCTGGGGCTCAGGAAGAAAAGGAACAGAGCATGGGAAGTGCATGTAGCACTCCTCCAAGCTCCGTTTTGGGAGCTTCCTAGCCTCAGAGAAGCCCTTGGGGGGGCGTTTTTGCTCCACTAAGGCTCCTCTGGGGTTCTGGAAGGCAAAAAATGCAGCTCCTCCCTCCATTTTTTGCCTTCCTGGGCCTCAGCAAGGGGAATCCTGGCACAGCTGATCTTATCTACAGCTGATTATCGGGAGCGGAAAAAAGAAAGAAATACCTTAGACGACTTCAGGCATGCGGGCAGGGTGAGCGAGCATCGGGCGGGAGGGCAACCGGATGGGGGGGCGTGTCCAGCCAGAACTTACTACCGGTTCGGCGACCCACACCAAATTCTTGCTACCGGTTCACCTGATCTGGTGTGAACCGGCTGAATACCACCAGTGGTATACCGTAATTTTCAAGAGAGCTATCTAAGGCTGTTAGAAAACACTACTCAACTACTCAAAATTTCCGCTACTGGCTTTCCAGAACTGGTCAGAAACTGCTGAATATCACCTCTGGTGGGAATCCTAATTTCTGTGGCCACAGGGAGGGGAAGGAACATAAAACCCAGTGGCCATATAATCAGTCATCAGATGACTTGATTTGTGGTTACATCAATAACTGACATATACAGAGTAGAGGTTGCATGGATGCATTAGCATCCATTAAAATTACGATGACAGCAAAATGATGACATATGAGACTCATCTCATTGAGAAAATGCCTCAGTTGTACATTTATGTTACAACACTTATGCAAGTCATAGTGTTTGCATGTTGTCCTCATGCAAAGGAAAAGTGTCCTTTCCCCCTTTCTTTGCCTTCTGGTAGACACCCACTCTGCTCTATCCCAACTTGTACTATTTTAGGAAATCAAATCTGGATATGGCTAAAGATTAATGTTATGAAATAACTGGATATTTGGGGGCAAAAAAAGAAGGAAGGAAAGCAGAGTGAAGATAGAAATTAATACCAGATATAGACAATCTGTATCTGACTTGCAGTGAATTTCTTTTTTAAATAAATAAATAAATAAATAAATAAATAAATAAATAAATAAATAAATAAATAAATAAATAAATAAATAAATAAATGGCTTACATATTATAAGTGAAGAGTGAGCTTCAGGCATGGTCTTTATTTTTCAAATTACTCCATCCACAACATACATACTGAAGGCACTCTTGGCAAATTATGATACAGGCTTCAATGCAATGCTCAGTTTGGAAATAAACCTGTATATAATAATAACAATAAAACAACAACACAACAATAACAATAATAACACAACAACAACAACAACAACAACAACAATAATAATAATAATAATAATAATAACCTGGTGAACAAAGAAGGAGTGATGGGGACACTGCACCAGTTTGCAATTTACTCTATCAGTGTTTTTATGCTTGGTCATTAGCCAATTTGGTGCAATGGTTAAGGCACCACAGGTGCCTGTGAATTCTAGTTCCTCCTTGGGCATGAAAGCTTGCTAGGTGACTTTGGGTGAGTCACTCTCTCTCAGCCCAGCCCACCTCATGGGGTTGTGGTGAGGGAAATAGAGGGAAATAACCTATTAGGCACCACATTGCGTCATATATAAAAATAGTAAAAGCAGATTTTAAAAAATCTAAATAAACACCCATCCTTGTAGCCATACTGCAAAAGTGTCCTTAGCTTGTGTTCTCAGACTTCCAGATATGCTCACCAGTTCAGAAATGATGGGTGTTCATTAAAGAGACAGTTGCAGCCAGAAAAAGTAAAGAAAGAAAGAAACGAGGAGCTGTATAAAAAAGAACTGCTGATTTTTTCCCTTTTCACTGAAGCCTTATCTTGCCTTCCATATTAAACCCTTTTCACTAAAACCTTATCTTGCCTTCCATATTAAATCTAGTTTACAGTTTCCCAAATGTGAAATAAACCCTCCTTGGGGAAGTACAGACAGAGGAAGGTGAAGAACCTTTTGGAGAACCTTTTGATTACATTGGTATAATAAGTCCACTTTTCCCAAAGTTTCACTGTACTGTTTTTATTGTTTTGTTTGTGTTCATTTTGGTGTTTGGCTTTTTAGGAGAGGTTTGTGTATTCTGATTACACCAAAGGGAAGTGTGATAGCAAATGGTTTAGTATTCTCTACCCTAGAGTATACCTGTAATAATGAAGGCTAAAATCAGATAACTTCTTGATGCACTGAATTCACAGATTCGTCTCCATGTTATGAAAAAAAAAAGATACATGGATAAATCTTCTTGAATATGGAAGTAGGGCAATGAACTGAAAAAAAGGCCAATGCTTATTTCATAGCAGCAAGTAATTTTATTGTATTTTAGGGGGTATGGTGTCCATGAAATTTCTCTGACATAAATTTTATGGATTGTGTGCCCGTAATTAGTTTAGAAAGTGCTTAATGTTATCAGAGAAGGACCTCCTGAGGTCTCTGAAACAGAACAGAAGTGCCCATGTTCTTGCAGTAACTCTGATGCACAGTTTTATAAATAGGATTGGAGGAAAATGAGTCCCCTTAAACAATTTCAAATAGATTTCCTACTAAATGCTTGCTTCACTATTCTTTTAATCATGCTTCAGAAGCAGTCACTTCTTGGCTTGGGATTTTGGAAAGTTAACACATAAGGAAGAGATGCCCCATGTGTTAGTTGCTACAGGGAGTCTTTGACTTATGACCATAACTGAGCCCAACATTTCTGTGGTTAAATGAGACATTTGTTAAGTGAGTTTTGTCTCATTTATTTATTTATTATTTATTATTTATTTATTAATTGCATTTATATACCGCCCTTCTCCCAAGGGACTCAGGGCGGTGAACAGCTCATCTAAAAACCCCACAGAAAATACAAAAGTTAAAAAGTAATTAAATTTAAATCGGCTGCATACTAAAATTAGGAAACCCCCCCCCCCACCCTTAAAACCCAATTTAAAATTAAAAATGGAGATCAAATTTAAAATCATCATCTCAGCCCAGGCCGGCCTGCTCAAAGAGCCAGGTCTTTAACGCGCGCCTGAAGGCCCTCAGGTCCGTGCCGGTACGAAGTTCCGGTGGCAGAGTATTCCAGAGGGCGGGGGCACCCACAGAGAAGGCCCTACTCCTTGGCGCCGCCAGACGACACATAGCGGCCGACGGCACCCGGAGCAGACCCTCCCTGTGGAAACGCACCGGCCTGTTGGAGAACGTTGGCAGAATGCGGTCCTGAAGGTAACCTGGTCCCATGCCATGGGTCGCCCTAAAGGTCAAAACTAGAACCTTAAAGCGAACCCGGAGAGCCACCGGCAACCAATGCAGCTCGCGCAGGAGAGGCGTCACATGGGCGCTACGTGACGCCCCCATAATCACCCGCGCGGCTGCATTTTGCACCAACTGGAGTCTCCGGATGCTCCCCGCAGGGAGCCCCATGTAGAGGGCATTACAATAGTCCAGGCGAGAGGTGACAAGGGCCTGAGTGACCGTGCGCAAGGCGTCCCGATCCAGGAAGGGCCGCAACCGGTAGATCCGACGGATCTGATGAAACGCCCCCCTGGAGACGGCCGCGATGTGATGTTCAAGCGACAGCCGTACATCCAGGAGGACTCCCAGGTTGCGAAGCCCTCTCTGTGGGGGGCAAAGCTTCCCCCCCAATAGCCAGCGAAGGTGTCAGCTGGCTATATCGGGGTGCCGGAAACCACAGCCACTCGGTCTTGGATGGGTTGAGCCGAAGCCTGTTCCCGCCCATCCAGTCCCGCACGGCCTCCAGGCACCTAGACATAGCCCCCACAGCATCGTTGGGGTGGTCCGGAGTGGAGATGTACAGCTGGGTGTCATCTGCATACAGATGACACCTCACTCCAAGACCACGGATGATCTCGCCCAGCGGCTTCATGTAAATGTTGAACAGGAGGGGAGAAAGGACCGACCCCTGAGGCACCCAACAAACCAGGGGCCTAGAGGTGGACCTCTCCCCCCCGCCAACACGAATTGCGAACGGTCAGAGAGGAAGGAGGAGAACCATCGAAGGACGGTTCCACCAATCCCCAACCCCCCCAACCGTCGCAATAAGATACTATGGTCGATAGTATCAAAAGCCGCCGAGAGATCTAATAGGACCAGGACAGAGGAGAACCCTCTGTCACGAGCCCTCCAGAGATCATCGACCAACGCGACCAATGCCGTCTCAGTGCTATGTCCAGGCCTGAAGCCCGATTGGAGCGGATCGAGGTAAGTAGCTTCCTCCAGGTACCGGGGGAGCTGACGTGCCACCACACTCTCAACAACCTTCGCCACGAAGGGAAGGTTGGAGACTGGACGATAGTTGTTTAAAATAGCTGGGTCCAGGGAAGGCTTCTTGAGGAGGGGGCGCACCACCGCCGCCTTCAAGGCGGTAGGGAGCACCCCCTCTCTCAAGGAAGCGTTGACAATCCCCTGGAGCCAGCCTCGTGTCGTCTCCCTGGCGGCCGAAACCAGCCAGGAAGGACACGGGTCCAATAAACAGGTGGTGGCATTCAGACCCCCCAGCAACCTGTCCACACCCTCGGCGGTCACAGGATCGAACTCCCCCCAGATAACACTCTCAAGACCTGCCCCGGACACCTCCCCCGGGACCACCCAATTGGAGTCGAGCCCCTCCCGAATCTGAGCGATTTTATCATGCAGAAATCGGGAAAACTCCTCTGCCCTACCCTGCAAGAGGTCATCCCGCGCTCTCGGTTCAAGTAGAGAGCGGGTCACTCTAAACAGGGCGGCAGGCCGATTTTCTGCTGATGCAATAAGGGCGGAGAAATACGAAGATTTCGCCGCCCCTATCGCCACAAGGTAAGTCTTAATATGAGATCTCACCTGTGTTCGGTCAGACTCAGAACGGCTCGCCCTCCAAATGCCCTCTAGACGTCTTTTCCGGCACTTCATCTCCCGTAGCTCCTCCGTATACCACGGAGCCAAATGGGATCTGTGCCGGGTCAGAGGTCGCAGAGGCACAACTCGCTCTAGGGCCCCGGCGGCCAACCCATCCCAGGTGGCCACCAGGTCTCCAGGCGAGCTGAGAGCCAGAGATTCAGGAAATGGCCCAAGCTCCCTCTGGAACCGATCCGGGTCCATTAGGCGCCTGGGGCGGAACCATCTAAGTGGCTCCGCCTCCCTGCGGTGGGGGGTAGCGGAACAGAAATCCAGCCTAAGGAGGGAATGATCTGTCCATGACAAGGGTGTAATAACTAAATCCCCCCAATTACAGTCATTCAACCACTGCCCAGAGACAAAAATCAGGTCCAGCATGTGTCCTCCTATGTGAGTGGGGGCAGAAACTAACTGGGTCAGGTCCATGGCCGTCATGGAAGCCAAGAACTCCCGGACCAACCCCGAGGTTTCACCGAGCGATGGCAGGTTGAAATCCCCCATGACCAAAAGCCTAGGGGTCTCAACCGCCAGCCCGGCTATTACCTCTAGGAGTCCGGGTAGGGCCGATGAGACGTGGCAGGGAGCCAGGTACGCCATCAAAAGACCCATCTGTACCCCTTGCCCCCACTTCACAAATAGAGATTCACAGCCAGCCGTCTGAGGGACAGTGGCCTCCCTAGGACAAAGGACTTCCTTTATAAGCACCGCTACCCCACCACCCCTTCCCTGAGCCCTAGGCTGGTGAAATGCAAGGAAACCTGGTGGGCACATCTCAACCAGAGGGACACCGCCCTCTGGGCCCAACCAGGTTTCGGTGACACCTACCAGGTCCGCGGCCTCCTCCTGAACCAGATCATGGATCAGGGGAGCCTTATTAACCACGGACCTGGCATTGCACAACAACAGCCGGGTATTCAGGGCCTGAGATTCCGGACAACCAGGGCTGCAGGATGGGTAATGAGGGTCGGAGCGCGCTACCGCTTGCAGACATCGGGAGCGCGATCCCCTTACCGGATATGGCCCTCTACCCCCAGCATATCTACCTCTCCCAGTCACCGTGCTAATAAAATTGGCCCCCCGCTGCCCACCCCCTGTCTGCCACCCCGACACAGGAACCCCCGAGGCCCCCCAGTAAAAAAATTTTACAACCTTTCTTGCCACCATTGTTAAGTGAATCACCGCAGCTGATAAGTTACTTACCTGTTTGTTAAGTGAATCTGGCTTCCCCATTGATTTTGTTTGTCACATGACCTTGGGCATAAATCACAGCATTTTTCAATGCTGTTGTAACTTTGAATGGTCACTATACAAACTTGTAAGTCAAAGACTTACCTGCATTGATAATTTCCTCTTGGTAGTTTTTTGCCTGTTGCAGAAGGAATATTTTCATGGAGAATACAAGGCAATGACAGACCATGGGAAAGATAGAGGAAAGGAGAATTGTTTTCAGCAATGAAAAACAATAAGACAAATTTAAGCTGTTGTTTTGTGATAAGGAGGATGCCAGGTGTCATACTGAAGGGACATAACAATAGAATTACTCTAACTTGCAATTTTGCTTCTGTAAGGTTTGCTTCCGTTAGTAATAGAATTAGTCTAACTTCTGCTATCTGCCACATCTCTGCATCAAATATTCCATGAAAGGATGCAAAAGAAGATGTTATTTATTGCATTGCATTCGTATTATGCCTTTCCTCTAGGAGCAAAACTGGGCTTTATGGAGGGTTTCCAATCACTTTGCCTTTATGACAGCTCTGTGGTATAGGCTGGACTTATCCAAAGTCAGTCCAGCAAATTATATGGATCAAGTGGAGCCTTACGTCTCCCTTGTCCCAATTCAACTACCACATTACCCCACTTCTCATTGGATCACTCTTCTCTCTAAATAGTCTAATGCAATATGTTTCAAACTTGTGAACTGTAAAGTTGGAGTATTCTGGGAGTGAAAGTCCACTGGGGCATTCTGGGAGTTAAAGTCCATACAACTTAAAATTGACAAGCTTGAAAAATACTAGGCTAACAGGCACCAGGCTAGAAACCAGAATACTGTGAATTGTAATCCCACTTTAGGAATGAAAAGTGGCTGGTGAGACTTTGTGTCAGTCACTCTCTCTTAGCCAAACTCTCCTCACAGGGTTCTTGTTATGAGGAAAATAGGAGAAGGAAGGAGTATTAGCTATGTTGAATTATTTATAAAAAATAATAAAGAAAGGTTTTAAAACATTTAAAGTAAAATAATAAATAAATGTATCACTATAGGGCAAAAAGGGCAGAATCATTATATTCTGTGAATATATATGTATGTATGTATACATGCATATATTTACGGGTATGTATTTTTAGATGTAACTCAAGGTGGCTCACATGTTCAACACATATTCTTCCTCCTATTTTCCTCACAACAATAGTACTGAGAGTGGTCTAAGGCAGGGTTGTCAAAATGGCAGCCCACGGGGCAGATGTGTCACATGCAGGCCATGCCCACCCCAGATCCACGAAGAGAAAAAAACGTTGTGATATGTCACATGATGGCTACGAGTTTGACACCCATGGTCTAAGGGCTGAGAGAGACTGGCCTAAGGTCACCCAGTTGGTTTTCATGACTAAGGTGTGACTTGAACTCATGGTCTCCCATGTTCTAGCCTAGTGCTTTACTCACTAGATCAAACTGGTTGTATAGAGCTTTTACTTGTTTGATCTGAGTAACAATAATTGTATTGCAATGCCTGATTACATACCTGCATCACAGTCTACTTGGTCTACAGACCATAATCATATTTCCCTCAGGTTGATCTCACTTATCATTGTTTAGGTAGGAGACATCAGAGAAAAGAGAAGGATTGGAAATGAGCAATCATCTTTTTTCTAGGGTTTTTCAATTGTTTTGCAGAAACTGTTGCTTGAATGCAAGGACTTTGCTAAACAAACAAGTGTCAGCACACAGCCCTTTTACATCCAAGATGTTTGCTCGGCCATTGAACCCTATCTCTTTTCCACATGTGGTTAAGTAGCCTGACCCAATTTTTGCCAGTTGAACCAGTTGGTAGAGTCAAAGTGATACTTTTAAAAATATGCAACTTTGGAAATAGTCTTGATCCCTTCATCTTCTCATCATTCAATTAGCATCCTTGAGGAGATAAATCATAATCTATATTAAATGTATATTCTGTGCACCCATCTGCAATTTATTTATAAATTAAGCAGAAGAAGCCATGCTGTCAACCTAAGATGAATTTTTCATGCTTCAATGCCATCTGTTGAGCGTACATTTTGTGCAAATTCACCCTTTTTTTTCAGTTTCAAATTTGCTGTGCATTTTTTAAACTGCACACACTCTTTCAGAGGGAAAGAGCGGCAATGTAATATACAAAGGCACAAATACTTTCTGCAAATTGTAATCAGATACTAATTCCCAAACATCTGAAGGGCAATTGATTGTAGAAAATTACTATTAAAGCAGTATACAGATACAGATAGTCCTTGACTTGCAATCGCCGTTGAACCCAAAATTTTCTATTACTAAGCAAGACAATTATTAGGTGAGTTGTGCCTCATTTTATGACTTTTTTGCCACAGTTAAGTGAATCACTGCAATTGTTAAATAAGTCGTGTGGTTGTTAAGCAAATCTGTTTTCCCCTATTGACCTTGCTTGTTGGAAGCAGGCAGGGGAAGGTTACAAATGGTGATCACATGACCCCAGAATAGCGTTACTTTCATCATTACATGTTAACTTACCAAGTGTTCAAATGTTGACTATAGGGATGCTGCAACAGTCCTAAGTGTGAAAATTGGTCATAAGTCACTTTTTTCAATGCCATTGTAATTTGAACAGTCACTAAATTAATAGCTGTAACTCAAGGCCTACCTGTACACAGTTGTTCCTCAGTTTTTGAAGAAGTGACTGGACAGTCATTTGTCTGAAATGGTTCTCCTGCTTGAGCAGGTGGCTGGACTAGAAGATCTCTAAGGTCCCTTTCAGCTTCTACTCTACTCTACTCTACTCTACTCTACTCTACTCTACTCTATCGCATCCCTTCCATACCATTCCATTCTATATGGCATAGTTTTTATTAACCTAATTTACATGCTCTAGTGTCCTAGAATCAATGAGGTCTCTGGGTTTCTTCATGGACTCTTTTCTATTTTTAGAATAACAGAATTGGAAGGGACCTTGGAGGTCTTCTAGTCCAACCTCTTGCTCAAGCAGGAAATCCTATACCATTTCAGACAAAGGCTTGTCCAATCTCTTTCCTTTTTCAGGCAGGGAAAAGCCTATATTTTTTTACCTGATCTCAGTATAAAATAATATTTCAATTGGGAAAGAGAAATGATAAAAAATAAGCTTGGTAATAGATTATTTTAAAAAGAAAAGTGCAAGAAAAAAGAAAGAACGGGATCAGCATAAAAACAGTTCAAAAGCTAGTGGCAACCAAGATCAAGACAAATTCAGTCAAGTAGCCATTGCTATTTGAATTTTTACCTCTAGTTGTATAGCATGACATGTTTCAGAATCCTTCGGTTTTCTGTCATCAGTAGTTAGGTGCTTTCAAGTTAGAAAGTGTATGGACAAATGCCCACATTCTGAGCTAATCTCAGTGACAATTCACAGAAGCCACTTTTCTTGCAAGATTAAGCAAAGAGATATTTTCAAGTTTCTGGCCCTCTCTCAAGTTTTCAACCACCAGAATTTCTTACACTCTCATTCCCAAACTGCTATGCCCAGGTGCCATTGGTATTGATCTGAAGAAATGCCAACATTTGCTCTTACAGTTACAACTTTTCCAAATTTTACATAACTAGATAGAATTTTCCTGATATGCAGAACCTTCATATGGGTAAACAATACAATCATTGGCCAGCAAGATTGCATTATTGAGCTAAATTTTACACTCGTAATGGCTAAGCAGTTAGAATTATTGTAATGTCAAAGATGGATCATTCTTTCAACTTTTTAAATAAATGGCTGCTTCCTTTTTTTAAAAAAAATCTGTGATTAAGTCTAAGGTCTCAAGGAATACATTAGCTTAAAGAATGAGGCTGTTTTCAGAAGAGCAAGGAAGGAAGACTTAAGAGGTCTTGTTTGAACTTCCTTGAACTGGAAGCCACATTTCAAAAGTATTCTCCAGAAATACATTTCTGTGCATTAACTGGGTCTGCAGCTATTTCTGCAGATTTCAAATTTCAGATTTCACAAAAGGATTAAGTGCAGGAATACAGTGCAAAAGGAATATGATGCCTCTTTTGCAGATGCCACACTGAAGTCAGCTAAATGCCTGTAGAAAAATCTCTGCAAATAAGGACACTGAACTTGGGTTCCTGGTTGTTTATAAGCACTTTAAGCCAAAGCATATGCACTCGAAGTCCTTTGGCAAATTCTGCCTTCTCAACATCCATCCATCAGTAAAATGTGGAGGATAACATCAATATACCCAACAAGGTTGTTGAAAAAATTTCAATACACTCTTGACTTTTTAAGTACTATAACTGCATTTTTGGTTACTATGTTGTTAAAAATTCTTGAAATAGATGGAAGGGCATGATATACAAAACTAAAATTTAAGGATACAGACCTTGACTTTCATTATAATTGGAACAGCTGTGACTTTTATCATGTGGTGTTCAGTTCACTCTAATTTTTCTTGGTAGGTGATCCTAGTGAAAATAAGTCTGGATTGTCTGGGTGAATAACTAGCCTTAGGAGAAAAGAAAGCCATTTATTTTATTTTACATTTTTCTCCTTTTAATGGGCCCTCTCCTGCCCCTTTTGGCCACCCGTGGGCCCAGCTGAACCAGATGAATTAGCTGGAGCTGGAGCAGCTCAAAGGTCTCCATAATGAATTTCCTGGCAGGGACCAGAAGTGCTGAGCTGGGTGGAAGCGATCAGAACCACCCAGGCTACAATATCTGAAAACAGGCTTTCACGGGCTTCAAAGGAACATTTTCCTTTTTCAGGCAAATTTTTAATAACCAGAAGAAAAGCGGGGGGGGGGGGGGGAAATGATTCGATAACTGAGATTTGCTGAGCTCCAGCTGTTGCTGAAAGACAGATTGCGCTCATTACAGCAGCTCTATGTGTGGGCCAGAAAATAAGGTTATTGCTCTGATTTGGCTTGCATCCCACAGTATGATGCTTGTAGGATGTGGTATATATCTTAACGGGAAACCTTTTTATTGCCACCAGTTGCATAATCAACCAAACAGAGTTTCTCAGGGTTTATTCTTCTGTGCTGCCACTTAAAAACACCCCCATGCTTTTGTGAGGGATACATCCTAACAGAGGACTGGGGCCTTTGTCTTATTACCAACCCACTGCAAGGCAAAGATGAAGTGGTTTAACCTTTGTTGAAGACCTCCAGTGATAGATCATCCATGACTCCAGGGAGCAGGCTGTTTCCCTAACTTAATATGCCTCTCACAAGAAGGAAATTCCTCCTTAAAAGTGTGGATCTCAAACTCTAAAGCTTCCTTTCCACCCTCAAGTTCTGCTCCACAGTTCCTTCCCCATGACAGCCCATCAGAAGTCAGAAGATTGGAAGAATCTTATCCCTCCTTAATGTTCTCTTCTTTAGGGTAAACATACCCAGTTCCTTTCAAATGATTTAGCTTCCAAAACCCTCTCCATCTCTGCAGCTCTTCTCTCCATCCTTGTATTGTGGGACCAAAAATGGACTTGATTCGAGATGTAGTCTAATCAGTACTGAACTGTCACTTCCCATGATGTTGATAATATACCACTGTTGATTCAGTCCAAGATTGTATTAGCTCTTTTGGCAGTTGCAGCTGCCTTGTGCTTAATCTGTGGTTCTTATAAGTCAGGGGTGTCAAATTTCACTGAGGGCCACATCAAGGTTGTGTTTGACCTTGGTGTGTGTGTGTGTGTGTGTATGTGTGTGTGTGTGTGTGTGTGTGTGGCCAGGTGGCCATGGCCAGCTTGACATCACTTGTGTCAGGGGCATCTATGGTAAGCAGAGCACTCTGCCAGTGAAAATAGGCTCCCAAGCTCCATTTTCAGTCATGATGGCCTCCAGTCACCTTCTGCCAGCAAAAACGAAGCTCGGGGGGGCCTGCATGCCCCCCCCCCGCAAGCAGGGATGGGATCTGATTGGTATAACTACCGTTTCTGTTGCTCTGTGTCGTGCGGGCATGCACAAGTCGCACGAGTGCAATTTACGACCTGCTGAGCTGCCCGGACAGCTGAGCAGCGCTCTGCGCAAGTGCGCAGCGGTTGGAAAAGCCCTTTTTTCCTGTTTTTTCAACCACAGCTGTGTCACGCAAAGCAGCTGCGGATGAAAAAGCAGGAAATAAAGATCAGGTAAGAGCCAGGGTGGGTGGGTGGGCCAAAAGAGCAGTAGACATAGAACTGGTTCTGTGTATGCTCTCTGTCTGCTGCTCTTTAGAACTACCGGTTCTATAGAGGTGGATAGAACCAGTAGAATCCCACCCCTGCCCCCAAGCTCTGTTTTCATTGGCAGAAGGCAGCAGGAAGCAGTCGCAGCCCAAAACGTCATTCAGACACTGAAGGATTTTGCCTGATAAAAGCAACATACTTTGCCAGTTACTGTATCTGTATAACAAAATCTCAAAAAGGAGTAAGGCGAGGAAAAATACCTTGCTGAAAAATGTGATTCCTTTCATGGTTTGCAGTGATGCTGATACGTCTAAGCGTAGGTGATTTAAAGAGAAACATTTCTTTTCAAAGAACTGTGGGGGGGTGTGGGGGCGCGTGCATGCCTTCAATCAGTCTTGACTCTTAGTGATTGCCTGGACAAATCCCAGCAACCCATGGGCTTAAGAGTATTCATGTGTACAAGTAGTCCTTGATTTATAACCATTCATTTAGAGACCATTCCAAGTTACAATGGCACTGAAAAAAGTGATTTATGACCATTATTCACGCTTACAACTGTTGCGGCATCCGTTGATCACATGACCGCAACCGTTGTGGTCATGTGATTAAAATTCAGAGGCTTGGCAACAGTTGGTTGCAGTGTCTCTGGGGCTATATGATCACTTTTTGCGACCTGAAGCAAAGTCCAAGTGAAAATCAGGTTTGCTTAACAACTATGGCCAGAAAGATTATAAAATGGGGCAAAACTCATTTCATAACTCTCTTGCTTAGCACCTGAAATTTTAGGCTCAATTGCTATCATAAGTCGAGGACTACCTGTACTTTGTAGCAGTATGGGATTATGGGTAGGTAGCCTTTTCAGGTGTTCTTTTCGTTTAGGACAGACCATAATTTAACTAATATTCTCCAAAAAGATGCCGGTTTTGGAGGGAACAATGTCCAAACAGCTGATAGCTCACAGCTTCTTCTGTCTGAACTGGAATGCCAGCCACTATTTCCAGAGATACTGAGAAAAGAAATCTATAATTATGGCTCTCTGTCTCTGTCACAGGCACACAACTACACACGAGCATACCCAGCCCTCTATTTTCCTACAATGCTGCTGTAACAAGTCAGCCTTTTGGGGATAAAGTCCCAATTAGGTGTAAAAGTTTTGCGTCATTTCTCTTCTAGATGGGTTACAATCAAATGTTATCGAATCAACTTGGGGTTGACTAAGACAAAAAAGGTCTGATGCAAATAGCTGAACTCAAGAGTTTGTAGCTGCAATTGTTCCGGGATGGAGTTCAAGAAGTGAGAGCCAGATGGCATATGAGATTCAATATCTCTCCACAATCAATCGTCTGAGTCCGTTTGAAATATAGCAGGCCCTTTAATGTCCAATAATTTTAGTTCTGCCTATAAATGGGGTTGACCCAAAAAAAATGCAGAGGAGACCTATGCTTTCTTTCTTTCTTTCTTTCTTTCTTTCTTTCTTTCTTTCTTTCTTTCTTTCTTTCTTTCTTTCTTTCTTTCTTTCTTTCTTTCTTTCTTTCTTTCTTTCTTTCTTTCTTTCTTTCTTTCTTCCTTCCTTCCTTCCTTCCTTCCTTCCTTCCTTCCTTCCTTCCCTTCCTCCCTCCCTCCCTCTCTCTCTCTCTCTCTCTCTCTGGCTTCCACTAACCTAGCACACATTTCTGTATGTTTCCTCCCTTTAGCACGAGAAACTAATTGCTCTGGGGTTGCTTTTCATTCCTGAGATCCCTGTTTGCTCTGCAGATTCCCAAATGACACCATTACGCAGCTTTTACGATCAGGGAATACTGTAAATAGCAGAGTACAAACATAAATCTAAACAAAGCACATAAAATATTTATTTGGGGAGGGGAAGCTAGGAAGGGTCCCAGTTTTTAATAAAGGACTTTTTTTTTTTTCAGGAAAAAAAAACCCTCTCTGACCTCCCCAAAGAAGCTGGAAACCAACCTGCAATTGTCTCCATGCCATTGGCCTTAAAATAGAGAAAATATATTGATATCACCATGACCCAGCCAATGTTCCTTCCAGCCGACTTTTGGAAAAAATGGATAAGCAACACTGCTTTGGGTCTGGTACAAAGAAAGATCCCCTCTCTTCCAAACCTCACAAATAAACAGCAGCAACATAATGAACAACTTCAATAGTCATGGCTTATTCTCCGGGTTGCTATGATGGGAAACTACAGGAGGAATAATGATTTGTAAAAGACAGAAAGCCTCCATGACTACCACAGTGCAAGTAAAGCTGTCCAAGGTTGTAGTGATATTACACTGTAGTTTTCTATAGATGTTTTCTCCAATGTCTCTAATTATGGTGGCAGGCTCCTATAGCAATAGCAGTAGCAGTAGCAGTAGCACTTAAACTTATATACTGCTTCACAGTGCTTTATAGCCCTCTCTAAGTGGTTTACAGAGTCAGCCTATTTCCCCCAACAATCTGGGTCCCCATTTTGCCCACCTTAGAAGGATGGAAGGCTGAGTCAACCTTGAGCCAGCCAGGATCGAACTGCTGGCAGTTGGCAGAATTAGCCTGCAATACTGCATTTCTAACCACTGTGCCACTACAGCTCTGATGGTGATAGGAAAAGGCTAAATCTTAAATAGTGCAGACAGACCCCAGCAATTTCACTTTAAAATGTCACCAAGCTGGATCTGGGTTGGGTTGACTGCAGATCCTGGCAATGCTGCCTGCAGTCACATAAAATGGACAAGCAAGAGTGAAATTTGGCAGCATTCTCTTTTCCCTTCAACAGAGGATCCAAACCTACAGCCTGGCTATTTGTCTGCATTATTTTCCAGGGATCACCTTAAAGCAAAAGGATTTCACTTGAGCCCAAGAGTTGAGAGGAAAGAATTCCTACTAATGGAGGATAGAGTGTCCACAGGTTGCAGCCCTGCAAATGGGACATGTGTAGGGGAAATGGGGCCAGCTTTGCTCTAATTTCAGATGAATTGGTCCTGAGTCTGAAAACCCCAACTCAACCATCCCGTTGACCTAAGCTCACCTGATCAATAGACCCAGAACCAATTTTGAAAGTGCATATGCAAAGTGACCCATGATTTAAAAAAAAAAAACAAACCAGCAGGATGAAAGAAAGAAATTGGAAAAGATCAGACTAACATTTCTCCAGGTATGTATGTCTCTGCATGAGCCATTCTGTTCAAGGGATCATCTTCAGGTTAGTTCGGGCTACAATGCTAAACTGAATTCCCACAATAGCAGCCCTGGTGGGATCAATGAGGTATATTTCTGAGCAAGTATGAAAGGCTGTGTGACAGGATGGTCATTTCTGTACAATCACAGTTTGTACTGGATAGCTCTGGGCAAACTGGAAGCCAAAATAGGATTAAGAAGCAATCAAAAGTCAAGTCTGAATGGCTACCAAAAGATTCATCCATCAAGGTAGTAAATTTTAAGAGAAGAGAAAACGATTAGATACACAGGAAATAATCATACTGTATAAACTATAATTGGTTAAATTTTAATTACAGTACTTTTCATTTATATTCATTATTTTGACTTATATGCTGCTTTTTTTCCAAGAAGTCAATCACACTTTTCTCTTCGCTTTTCCCCCACAACAACTCTATGAAACAGGTTTTCATAGGTTTTCATGGTTGAGAATAGGCTTCAACCTGACATTCTCCAGTCCAATAATTTAACCATTATGTACACCACCACCTTCCCTTCTTTACAATTCACCCCGAAGGACTCTGGTTGGTGTGCAATTAGAAAAAAATATGAAAAGAAACAATTTAGAAACAAAATCTAATACAGAATCCAAGGTAGATGTCCTCAATCAATCAGTTAGCTAAAGCCGAAAGTTTGCTGGAACAGTTTTGACATGTGTTTGGAATGCCACCAAATTGGAGGCCACATGTATCTGTGAAAAGAGAGTAGGGTCCATCATAGAGACCTGTGTGTTGTCTGTGCCCCTCATGAAGAGGCCTTCTAATAAAAGACCAGGGCCAGATAGGCACTTGGCAAGAAATTCCTGACATTTCCTAGTGGTATACCATGTTGGGAAAAAGTTGAAGGCAAAAGGACAAGGAGACAGCAGAGGATGAGATGGGGCTATGAAAAGTTGGACAACAATAATAATACCATGTAGGACTTTAGAGGTAGTGAGTTGTACTTCAAAATGATTTTGGAAACTTACTGGTAACTAGTGCAGTGGCTTTAGTATAAATGTTATTCTATATTGGCAGGGTGTGGCATATGGGTTTTGTGGCCAGGCTACTACTATTGTCTTAGCATGAATCAGCAGAAGGAGAGTTGAAAGAAGGGCAGAAAAGGCTCAGGTATGAATGCAGCTGTGCTATCACATGAGATGATCTGGCTGCTAGCCAGAACTGTTGTAAGGAGACGTAGATGTATTTCCCTTTGGTCCAGCCTGGGTATATAGATCCTGCAGGCTGCGGGCTAGAAGCTCGGGAAGATGAAGAAGGGGAAGTCATTTCCTGTATTTTTCTTCAGGGATGATCCAAACTAGGAAAGGCTGGGCAGAAAACCCAGAGGGAAGTGCATCACTACACCCATGGTTTTTAAACTGAGGGTAATAACTGGACAATAATTTGGCTATATGCAAATTATTTGTAATTGCTTATTTGTGAGTCAAAGATTCAGCTTGTGATTGATGCTTAGATGCTTGTGTAAAATTGTTTTTTTTTTAAAGGGGGTTGATAATTGCATTGGATAAGCCTGGGAAAAGGGGTAATTGAGTCAAAAAGTTTAAGATGCGGAGGGACAGCTGATGAAGTCTGGAAAAGCATAAAGAAAGGCTGTAAGCACACTCCAAAGAAACTCAGCCAATTCCCTCTCCCTCCCTACCCCCCTCTCTCATTCTCTCTCTCTCTGAGGTGAAAAGGGAGGGAAGTTGGTAGCTATGAAACTGAGCAGGTGGTTGCCAGCAAATAATTCTGGGGAAAAGCTAGAAAAAGGTAGGACCTGGAAAGTTTGAAAACTCTGCTGTAAATAGTTCTGCTTTTTCACAATTTTTTTTTGTAAATAGTTGTATAAGGGGCGTGCATAAGTGCACCATCGTGCCCCCCATCCCTGTCCTATTGTTCCCATTTAATCGTACCTATTTTCTGTATTCTTACTCATGTTTATATTTATACCTATTATTTTGTAAGCGATTGACAAATCAAATAAATAAAATAAATAAATAAATATAATTTACAAGCTGACTCCAATGTGTCTGACTCAGTGGTGAGATTAAAAAAAAAAATTTACTACCTGTGGGTCTGGCTTGGTGGGTGTGGCATGGCTTGGTGGGCATGGCTTGATGGGCATAGCAGGGGAAGGATACTGCAAAATCCCATTCTCTCCCCACCTCACTAACCTGCTTTCTGTTCTGTGTAGGGCAACCAAAGAAGACCCAGCCAATCAGCTGGAACTCAGGAAGCAGAGAATAGAAAGGGGCGGGGCCAGTCAAAGGTGGCATTTGCCAGTTCTCCGAACTACTCAAAATCTCAGCTACCGGTTCTCCAGAACTGGTCAGAACCTGCTGAATACCACCTCTAACCTGACTGTTTTTCTTTCTCTCCCTCCCTCTCTTTCTCCTCCGCTCCTGAGTCAGAAATTGTGGAAATATGAATACAGAATTGGGTAGCACATTCCTGTTTGAATGTGAATTGATATTTAAAAAATCCAAATAACAACTAAACCATTGGGGGGCAGGGATGGCATACTGGAATCTGTGCTTGGTGACAATTGCTGTTTAAATTGCTGCAAAATGTCAAAGAGATGGTTTTGGTCTGCAAAGATTTTGGCACAAGGAGTTGAGTTAATTATCAGTGTTATAATTTCGTGACTATAAAGCACATTGATTTAATTGAATTTGAAGACCACGCTAGCAACTATTTGGTTTCAGTAAACTGAATACAAAAAAGGATTATGCATGAAGATTTCAGTGCTTTGCTTGGTAGGTCATCCTATAAACATCCATCCACTGGGGCTATGTTTGCCAACATTCATTACTAACTCCCCTTTTCTCTCTTTCTTGGAATACTTCAAGGACACATCACTTTCACAGGTTGTTAGCGGATATTTTCAGAACTTCTTTAGCAACAGATAATGCAGCCAGTCTGTTCATGAAATGAGTTGGGGGCAGAAAAAAACGAAGTGTGAAAATAGCCGCCATTCCCTTAGAAATATCACTGTGGAACAGGTTAGCTTAGGGAATGTATCCAAAAGTATGTCAGTTCCTTTGCTGCACAGGGATGTCCTCTGCTTCCTATTATTGGCTTACCCTTCAGATCTCTATTTATTTCTCACTATTTATCGTTGTAATTGACTTGGGCAGAATTGGTGTATGTGTATCACAGGTATTTTAAGCAATTAATATTAGCTGTCATTTAAGAAGACATGATATAAAGTAGAAGGTATGGAGAGCATGTAGGAATACCAAATATACTGTACAATGTTTACCCTAGAATGAAAAATATGATTTCACAGATATTTATTTTTCAGTATCCAACACTGCAGCTTTCAGTGTCCTCATCATGGCCATGCTGAATCATGGGATGTAGAATTCAGGAAGATCTGCCCATCTCTGGCTTAGTTGGTGGATATGTTGTCAATCTTCTTCATTACCATATTTGGACTGACATCATAAGAGGAGGAAGGAATATTAGGTATGTTTGCCACTTAGAGCTATTTATAAAAATAGTAAAGGAAGGACGGAAATAAATAAAATATCATCACTGAATAATTTTGGTGATGATGATTACATGCCATCAAGTGACCACATAGATTTTCTCCATGATAGAAAAATGGTCCTTCAGCTTTTCTAACAGTGTGCTTATTGCTTTTGTAACTGAGTATATCCATTTTGATTTATATATAGATCCATGGTTGCAACCCAAAACAGTAGTATCTGATGATCAAGAAAGATATATGGGACTGAAGATTAATTTTTAGAATAGACACCTTAGTGCTAGTTAGCCTCTTCTCTTTCCTACCACTTTTGGCAGCATTACAGGGAGCTACATATTTGCATAATGTGCCTAGAGTAGGATCATTTGAGCCTGATGTGAGGATCAATGTGTATTTTAAGATGATACTTTTCTCTTTTGAGAAGATACAAAAAGAACCCAGTCCTGTAATAAGGCCCATTTGGGTCCGAATCTGACTGTGGTGCCCCTAAATTCCAAAAAGATCTGGGCATTTCCTGAAATGTATATCCTGCATGTATTTTGTGCCCTGAAAAAAAAGATGCTTGAATGAGGATATGGCAATTCCTTTTAATTACTGGTGTAGCTGTGTTTTGACAGTTGGTTTAATGTTATATAGAAACTTGTAAATACAGGTATCTAATATAGCAAGCCATCTATAATTGTCTCCTTCATGATGATATGAGAAAAGGGAGAGAAAGTATTATCTATAACACTTTGTTCTGGATATCCTAATGCTCAGGTTTGCAGCTGACTTCTTCTATATAAAGAAAATACAACAATTGATCAGGCTCTTACTGTGCCTTACCAATATATGCACATGTTCAGGTATATTATCTCATTTTTAACAAAAACTTTAAGAGAAATTCATTTTTTTTACTTGAAAATTCCCACCCCCTGATCATTACAGCAATGCTTCCCCAATTATATTTAACATTGAAATAAACATGTATCTTTACTTGGAAATAAATGCTAAGAACTTGGAATTTATGCAAATTATGCCTTATAATTTGCTGTTGGTAAGACTTTAGAGACAAAAGGAGGAATAAGCTCATTGGTGCACAGAAATCTTTCTTTTAAAGCCCTGAGAGCATTTTTAACCAGTGAATTGAACAATAGCACCTAGTCTTATATACCGTTCCATAGTGCTTTACAGAACTCTCTGAGAGGTTTACACATGTCAGCATATTGCCCCTAACAATCTGGGTCTTCATTTTACCAGCCTCGGAAGGATGGAAGGCTGAGTGAACCTTGAGCCAATCAGAATCAAACGTCTGTCAGTGGGCAGTGTTAGTGTGCATTCTAACCACTACGCCACCACAGCTCTTGAGGATGAAAGTTCATTCTCTGAGCTTCCGAATGTTTTGTTACTAGGCTAGACAATACCTTCAGTGGAGTTTAGGGGGTGTTATCCACACCCGACTAATACCTACTGACCACACGAAGCCCTTATGAACAGAAGAACACTGATACTGACATCCCCTAATCTCTGCTGAAGCTATTACTTAGCCTGGTAATGAAACATTAGGAAACCAACCCATAAGCTCAGAGAATGAACCTTTACCCTCATCCTATACCCAAGCTACAAATATTCGCCATTATTGCAAACCATAGTTCTTGTCCACAGTGAGTTCTAATCCACCACTGTGATGTACTGGACTGAAAGGTGATGTGACTCTTGACTGAAAGGTGAGGTGACTCCTCAGTCAGTTCATATCCTCACTCCTTGAATACTTTGAGTATATTAGTACCGGAGGCTTCAATTCACAAGTGACCTCAAACTGCCTCCTAGCTTACTTATGAGAACAGGCAACGGGGAGGCATGTATAATGCTTAATGCTTGCAGCAAATGGTAAGTCTATAAATGTAATTACTAAGAATAGGTTTTAGAGTTGGTTAGGTGGCACAATCTGCTGTGACCTAATTGTGTTTCTTATGTCTACTCAACTGGAGCTGAAGAAAAAAACGTTTCTTTTGAATTGTGGCGCAGGAGAAAATTGTTGAGAACACCATGGACTGCCAGAGGTATGAACAATTTGGCATTAGGTAAAGCTTTGAATATACTGTATAACATGAAATAAGAGTCACTGAAGAAAATCCCAGTGCTTAGAAAAATCAAAGGCAACTGAAACAGATGTGGACAGAAGGATGAGTTGGTTAGATAAGATCACAGATGACACAAGGAAGAACTTACAAAAACTAAACAAAAAAACCATAGTTATTGGCAGATAAACTTGTGAAACAATGTCCATTCAGTAATTAAAAGTAAAAATTATTGAAAAAAAGAAAGAACAATGATAACTCAGTCATAGCATGAGAAGCACCTCATGGCCTTGGCTGAGTTTGAGAAAAGCTAAAAATAGGGCTTGCATTGCACTTAGGTCGAAGTGTCTATCAAATACTGTAATAATAATAAAATCTCTCTATCTCAATCCCAGAAGAAAACAACAGTTCTCATCATATTGTAAAAAAAAAAAAATGGTACAATTCATAGAAGTATCCACAAAAAATGTAGATGTCATTAAAACTTTCAAGGTTTTCTGTTTGTAACTTTCAGCTAGGTTAAAAGGTGCATCAATATTGAAACATTTTTTGAATCAACATACATCAAACCTGCTAATTTCAGGAATATGTCCAAATCCAGGAACCATGACTCTCATAGAATTGAAATGTCAAGGATCTTCAGACCAGTTGTATTTGCAAAGTTATGGCCACTATAGTGCTGCCACATGAATGTGAAGTCACATGAATGTGATTTCTGACATTCCTTTCTAATAGCTTCTCACAAGCAAATGCAATGGGGAAACCAGCAGGAAATCAGAAGTCACTCTCACTCCCACTGTTTTTGTGCCCGACCAGGCACATTCTGTTTCTCTCTGTAGATAAGTAGCTATTTACAAAGTATGACCTGAAAGGTCATAGGTTGTCTAATAGTATACAGAGTATGTATAGTATGTAATAAAAACTTAACTCAAAGGAGGGTTTATCTTTATGTAGCAAATCAATATAATCTGATGTAAAGTTGGGTATATTTATATATTTAGAATTAGGAAAGTATTCATTTAACTTTATTAAGCTGATTTGATCGACAATAATTTGTAATATCCCTGGCTTTCCAACCTTGTAATGTCTATGCTTTAAATGCAGATATCTGACTAGATGCATAATCTTTTTTCTTTTATATTTTTTTATTAATACAATGTATGTTTTAAAAGTGTTATGTTTTTCTTCTTTGTTGGAAAAAATCCTCAAACTTTTAAAGGTATTTTTAAAAAATTGCTAATAACCATCTGTCTGGGAGCTCTTCAAGACCCATCATCACCTACTATTCCACACGATTGTTTCTCATAAGAGAGCAAGAGCTTAGGAGAAGTAGTTTCCCTTAAATACCAAACTATTCAATCTCTATGTTAAAAATACTATATTCAACTTCAAACTTAAGTTTCCAGGCAAGTTGTAAAAACAAAAACAAAAGAAGTGAAATATTAAAAAAGATTGTAACATATCAATTCAGGAACAACGCTATTAAAAAAAAAACTTGAGGAAACAGTATCAATACCTATTTTATATGAAGTGCAACTCTATCCAGAACAGGCTCATGTCCTATTTTTGGACTGGTATACTTTTTTTTTAATCAATAGCATTTGTTTTGATTTGTTTTTAATTTTAGACCACTCACTTTCAAGCAGTTTTCATTTCTCCCAAACACTAATTCAAAACCAAACAACATCTTTAAACTACGTCAGAAAGGAGATCTTGAAATAGCACCTCTTTTAACTAACCCATTGTATGAAATGGCACAAGCTTTTGTGGGCTGCAGCTCACTTCCCCAGATGCACAGAGTGGCTAGAGATTGATGTCGAATTTAAAATGAGTTAAACGGGGAGAGAGGGGAAAGGTTGCATAGGTTGGTTGTATAGTTGTAAGTTACATGTGAGAATTACTGCCTTATCAATTAACAGTTGTAATATGTTAAAAACCCATTATGTTTGTCGAAACCTTCCGAGATTGCCCAAAATATTTTGAAATGTGCGAGTTCAACAATTACCTGCTCAGTGGCCCAGTTCAAGTTCTTTTCTAAAACTGTCATTTTGAGATCTGTTATGGAGCGTATTGTGAGGCTGATAAGCTCTGATGTGATTTTGCCTTCTTGTGAATCCTGATTTCAAACTTGTGTCCATTAGTGTGCAGTTTGTTACATTTGCCCTAGGTCAAAATCAGCAGGGCAGTTATAACATGTTGAAGGGAGAAGGCATGTGAAGGTGTACTTGTTGGGGCCTGTGATAGTGATCTTGGTATACAGGTGAGGGGCAAAATATCTATGGAGATTCTCAGTCATCCAGGTCATGGTTGCTCCAAAGGTGCTTTTTTAAAAGGCAATTGGAATTTGTTTTTCCTTGGAGATGTTTTGCTTCTCATCCAGAAGCTTTTTCAGTTCTACAAGGAAAAACAAAATCCAATTGCCTTTTGAAAAAGCACCTTTGGGACATGAAGGGGCAAAGCTGATGTCTATTTTTCCCTTGCAGGATCTGATTCCTATCTTGGCATCATTGTCCTACTAGTTTTAAATACTAAACATTAAAAACAGCATGAATCCTAGAGGACAGTTTTGACCAAAGGGAGACTCTAGCATCACTGTTTGAAACCTATCTGCAAAGTTGGAAGGAGACTACCATAAAATAGTCCTTCAGGCACCATCCCAACAGGATGCAACACTCAACAGTGTCAGAGCTTTTGGTAAGTCCAGGAGAGCCAACAATAATAACTTCTCCATTGCCACCTTCTGACGAAGATAATATACTAAAGTAAGCACTTTCTATCACAAAGCAAAATCTTTACGTACATGTTCTGTAGTTAATATACAATGTTCTGTATACTACATTGTATAGACTGAAGCCCTACCTTTTAATCATGTGCTTCTGCAAATCCCTTCTTAATATCAGTATTTGCTATCAATCCATATATTATGTGACATTAGGTATTCATTCTGGAGTTGTGATTCATTAGTGCATCAAACTGAGCAATCATTTTTATCACATTTGGGAAATCATTTAATTGTTGGACTGAATTTTGCCTACAGGTTAGATTTATGGGGTATTCTTCCTTATTTGTTTCCTTTTTTCTTAGCCATCTACTGCAGTTCTTTATCGTCTTTTTTAAATAAATGAAAATGTAATTGTTGATGATGGTGCTCAACAGAATTCAGTTGGGTCCATCAAAAAAGTTATATCAATCATTCTACCACTTGGGTATAGTAAGCCTATATCAATCATTCTACCACTTGGGTATAGTAAGCCTATTAGCAGAGATTTCAGGCTTTATATTTTAAGTGTGAATTTGAAAAATAGGCTATTAAAATAATTGATGAGTACTATAGAAATGTTCACCTCTGGATTCAAATCTGGGTGGATATAAAAAAAGGGAATCATTCCAAATGAGGATAACAGTGCATAATTAAAGTATTCTGAATTGGACCAATACCATTCAAACTTATTTTTAGAATGTATTTATTCAGTTGCAGAAACCAAGGTGCAAGGGGCTACTCTCCCTTCCTTTTTTATTAAACATATTGTTATTAATGTTTTTTTTAAATTCCCCATTAAAGGGAAATGTAGCATTATTGAAATGTGGAAGAAAACCCTACTTCTTAAAATTAGTTCTTCTATATTTCTCTCTCTCATATTCTTAAGAGAACTTTGTTCATATACCAGATTGGTATCCTTGATTCTCTAACAGTTTTTATTATCTATAAATATTATCTACTTTTCTGTTTTTCCTCTGAATATCTGGAACAGTTTTTTTTAGCACTGGAAAACAGAGCATTGGCTGTGCATCAAATTATGGATGGAAGCTTTACAGACCTCTGCAATATGACTGGGCAGCACTTTATACACTTAAGTTATTTTACACTGAAACTTTGTTCAGGTTCAACTGAAGAACCTATGCTGGAAGAGTCAATTACATACAATAATACAGGAGATTTTAAAAAATTAAAAAAACCCTATGTTCTATGTTTTATTTAATCTTCTGTATTATTGTATGCAATTGAATCCAAAATGTTCTGTCTTTTTAAAATGTCTACCTAACATTAATAAAATGACCTTTCTTGTTGGTTATATTCCCAGCATAAGTTTGAAGAGTCTTTATACTTTCTAGACCGGGGATTCCAGGGATGGGATTCAAATTTTTTAACAACCGGTTCTGTGGGCGTGGCTTAGGTGGTGGGCGTGGCTTGGTGGTCATGTGACTGGGTGGACACGGCTTGGTGGTCATGTTATTGGCTGGTGTGACCAATTCAATATCACTCACATCGAGGCACGCATCTCCTCGCCTGGCCTTTCTTGACTGGGGATGCTGCAAAATTCATAAGTGTGAAAAACGGTCATAAGTCACTTTTTTCAGTGCCATTGTAACTTTGAATCGTCACTCAACACAAGCAAGGTACCAGCAAAAGAGGGGAAAAAAACTCCAGAGAAGTTCCTGAGACAGGAAGTCTAGTCCTGCCAAAAATGTAATAAGGGTTAAAGGAGAGTCAGTTTCTGTAAGCAACACCAGAATGTTTCCTTCCTGCCTTCCTTACAGGATTAGGCCAGTAATTTCATCTAACAACCGGTTCTCCAAACTGCTTGGAATGTTAACAACCAGTTCTAGAGAATAGGTAAGAACTGATAGAATCCCACCCCTGGGGGGTTCCCAACCCCTGGTCTGTAGACCAGCATTGTTCCATGGCCTGTCAGAAGCCGGTTCACACAAACAAGCAAAATCCCATTCATAGCAGCACATTAAACCACACCCCCTCTGGTCTACAGAAAAACATCTCTCCACAGAATGTTCCCTGGTGCCCAAAAAGTTGGGGCTGCTGTCCTAGACAGTTTTCCTGATGACATGTACCAATGATCGGGGTGGGCTTCAAAAATTTTAGCCATGGGTTCTCTGCCCAGTTGCTGAGTGGGCATGGCCATAGTGAGCATGGCCTAGTCACCTCCTGCACCATGGTGGGGGAAGGGCATTTTTGCCCTCCCTGGGCTCCGGAAGCTCTCTGGAAGCCAGAAACAGGCCCATTTTCAGTTTTCCCAAACCTCCAGGAGGCCCATTTTTCACCCTCCCTGAGCTTCCGCATGCACCCTGAATTACCTGCATCCAAAACAGGCCACATGGGGACTTCAGGGATAGGGAGATTGGGGTGGGTGGGGCCAGCCAGGAGTGGGATTTGGGAGTTCTCCGAACTATGCAGAATCTTAGCTAGAGGATCTCCCGAACCCCTGTGAACCCCCAGCAGCCCACCCCTGCCAATGATACATAATTTTATAAAAAAATGTTTTCAAGACTATAGCATACTGCAAATTCCAGTCCTTCCAACCCCATATTCTCCTACTGATCCCTGCAGGGGTGGGATTCTACCAGTTCTCACCTATTCTCTAGAACTGGTTGTTAACATTCTAAGCAGTTTGGAGAACCGGTTGTTAGAAGAAATTACTGGCCTAATCTTGTAAGGAAGGCAGGAAGGAAACATTCTGGTGTTTCTTACAGAAACTGACTCTCCGTTAACCCTTATTACATTCTTGGCAGGACTAGACTTTCTGTCTCAGGAACTTCTCTGAAGTTTTTTTCCCCTCCTTTGCTGGTACTTTGCTTGTGTGGAGTGACCATTCAAAGTTACAATGACACTGAAAAAGTGACTTATGACCATTTTTCACATGATTGTTACAGTATCCCCACATTCATGAGAGGCCAGGCGAGAGATACGTGCCTCAATGATATTGAGTTGGCCACGCCCAGCCAATAACATGACCACCAAGCAACGTCCACTCAGTCACATGACCACCAAGCCTCGCCCACCAACTAAGCCACGCCCACCAAACCAGTTGTTAAAAAATTTGAATCCCACCCCTGGATCCATGTGTATATTGTAACCAAAGTTACAATATAGCTTTAGATGTAGAGAACCTATTGAAGTTCACTCCCCCCCAGTCCCTTGACCATCCTGGATAAGGGTTGAATACAAAAATTCTCTTGAACCCTCAGCAGTCCAAACCAAGGACTCAAAGTAACATTCAAAATAAAACATCTAACCGAGGAAGTAGTGCGATCTGACAGCAAGTGTTTAAGGCTTGTTCTCCCATTTTTGCACCTAGAAACTCAATATGCTTTGTATCCTAGATTGTAGGAATATGGTCAATTTCTTAGTTGTGTAGTCTCTGCCCCCTCCTTCCCTCCTTCAAAGGAAGACTTTCCAACTTGAGCAACCAACTCTCTTCTCCCCCAGGTAGCGTGCTGAATTCAAGTCAGGCCACATAGAAAGGTGGGATAACTTGTTCATACAAGCCTCATAAGAGTAATTCAGCAAGTGTTTCTCTGCAGGTTTTTCTTAATTGTCCTCCAGCATTTGCCCTCAACCTTTTTCTTCATCCAATACATCTGCTCTTTTTTCAGAGCAGCTTTTTTTGCTCAACAGGCACTGGGGATATTCATATTCTGCTCTGTGGCCTTTTCACAAGGAGGCTGTTGTTTTTCTCTTCACCACATACAGGATAATATTTCTGCACAGCGGTAAGAGCAATGGTTCAAAAGTCACAAGAATGATTTAACTCTTCCCTTCCAGATGAAATAACAACTCTTCTTTGTTCTCTTGGTTTGTGATGAGTTAAACCAACAAGCGCAGTCACGGGTCCCCGACTTTGCTCAATTCAAAGCACAGCTCCTTTTTAAAAAGGGAAAAGAAGAAGGAAGATTCTGCTGTGAAGGAATATTGCTCAGAGTCTGAGGTCAGGGCTGAGCAAATATTTTATGTTGAGAGGAGGAGGGTTTTTTTAAAAAACAAAACAAATTCCAATAATGTCAAATGACATGACCAGTAAGTTGCACTATTTTTTTTAATTTTTTTATTTTCAGGATTTTTGTGGGGTTTTTTTTTTTTAAATTGCTTCATATAATTTTATGTCTCAAGGCTTAGCTTAATTTTTTACAAAAAATTGCACTACCGATTGTAAGTGATTGAATTTCTCTTAATCTCTGAATTTCTGCTGTGCCAATAAACCCTGTGTGGATTGTTCTTTAATGTATTAAACTATAGTAAAACACTTAATTTATTCACATGTTAAATGACCCTTCCTAATAATGCTTTAGTGCTAGTCTGAAATTTCCAACCAGCGCAATAGTAAGATGAACATATTGGAATGGCCACATGAGCTATCACTTTCCTTTCCTTTTCAGTTTTGCTGCACTGATGTAACAGAGCAACACAATCAAACCATACTTATAGAGCAGTGGTTCTCAGTCTGTGCTCTGCAGAACCCTGGGGGACCATGCCCATGATATCACAGAGGGTCTGCGAAAACTTGAATAAATGATTCAAATCTTAAGTTAAGTCTTAGGGTCCTTAGCCATAAAAGGTATTTAAAGGGGATCCATGGTGAAAAAAAGGTTGAGAACCACTGTAATAGAGAAACCATTATGTCAGAATCTGCATAAAAGGAAGAACTAAGGAACAATATTCATTATGTGCTACAGTTACTTTTTGCCTTAAGAAGCTTAGAGAGTGAATCAGTGGTGGTATTCTACCGGTCTGGCCCGGTTCTGGTGTATTGGTAGCACTGAAGATCGGTGGAGACTGAACCGGTTCTCTCTGAGGAGCTGCAGGAACTGCCGCTGGGCCCGCCCAACAACCCATGCTCCCATACTGACCTTTATTCCCTGCTTTTGAAAAGCAGCTGCTTTGCGCGGCACGGCAGATTGCCAGGCGTCAGCTGCTGAAGTGACAGGGAGACTGCAGGATTGCAGCAGGTAAATTGGAAAGCCTCTGCGCCTGTGGAAAGTGTGTGTTTGGGGCACGTGCGCGCACAAAGTGCGTGCGCGCACACAAAGTGCACCCACCAAGTCACGCCACCGAACCGATGGTAAACTATTTTGAAACCCACCACTGAAGCGAATATGTATACATGTATATATGTTTACACATATATATGCATACAAACATATCTAGAGCTATATAATCTCTATATCATCTATATTTATATCTATGTCTATAACCCTGCTGACATATTAAAATAATCATTTTATGCATTGTTGTAGTTTAACTAACATTATAGGGATAGGTGAAGTCCTGTTAAATTTCATTTATAGCTAGTTCCTGTATGAGAGACATGTATGGTAAATATTTGGGACACACAGCCTGTCAATTAACACTGTAGCTTGGTGCAAATAAAATGAGCTTCCTACTCAGTCAAGATTCACTATATTTAGCTCTATGCCAAGACAATTTGAATAATTGGTTTCTTAAGAGCATCTTCATGTTGGAACGGTTTCCTGGGTTGGATGTAGATTACTGTGCAAGACTTACCAAAACAGAATCTGTTGAGACACAAATTGTAGCATTTTGCTGAACTGGCATCTATATTTCTCTGGTCAACATTCTTTACTTGTAAGACACTTCTTTTTGAAAAACAAAATAAGTTTCTTTTTAAAGTTCACTATATACCATTGCATATACCAATGATATTTATGTCTTCAGAGCTTTGCAGTAACAATTCTGGTTGCTATTCCTCATGCATTCATTTATTTATTTATTTATTTATTTATTTATTTATTTAGCCGCCTATTCGCGCATGGTGACTCAAAGGCGGCTTACAGAATATAAAACCACATTTAAAACAACGAAAACTAGCAAAAAGAATCACATAAATTAATATAGTACAATACTCGCCAACTCCTACCCCCTGCCCTGGCAACAGTAGATCACATGAGCCATTTAATGGGCTTCATCCTGCTCTGGGTTCCCCATGCCCACTGGCAGAACTAGGTCTTCAGCGCCTTTCAGAAAAGTATTAGAGTGGGGGGCCATTCTAGTCTCTGGGGAAATGAGAGAGGGAGTCAACACAGAGAAGGCCCTTCTTCTGGGTCCCACCAGGTATACCTCCCTAGGGCAGTGACGGCTAACCTTTTCGTCCTCGTGTGCCGAAAGTGTGCACGTGCATATGTGTGTGCGCGCACACGTGTGTGCACCCATAATGCACTGTGCATGTGGACCCCCCAACCCCTGCACATGTATGCATGACTCCCCCGCATGCATGCACAACCCCCGTATGCCACGCATCTCTGCACATGTGTGCCCTGCCCCCCATGCATGCACGGCAGATACCCAACAATCAGGTGGCTGGTGGGAGGCATGGGCACATGCGCAGTGCACCTGATCTGGGCCGACGGCTCACGTGCCGGCAGAAATAGCTCTGTGTGCCACTTTCAGCATGCATGACATAGGTTCGCTATCACAGCCCTCGAGGATGGGACCTGCAACATTCCCTGCCTTCCTGCTCTGATGGGTCAGGTAAATGTGACCGGCAAGAGACAGTCCCTCAGGTAATACTTTATGCTAGCTTTTCATCCATTGTAGGAAATATAGGGAATAAATCCACTTGAGTTCCCTTTTAAAAAAAGCTTGTGTATTTTTCCATTTCAATCAAAACTTTTTATTAAAAAATGTGGTTAATTGGACATCATCACCAAAAAATGAAAACGTGCCAATTTGTTTACATTCTGACCAAAACAAGATTAAAATTAGTTTAATGGAATTTAATACTACTGAAAAGGTATTCTTTGTCATGACGATAATTTGCTAAAATGGAGATCACCAGGGGTGGGATTCAATTGGTGTTACTACCGGTTTGGTACTTACGTTTTGCATGCGCGTGTAATACAATGAAAGCTGTGCCTCCCAGACAGCTGATAAGCTCTGCGTGCGGGTGTGCAGTGTTTGAAAACAGCCTTTTAAACTGATTTTTCAGCCTCAGCTGTGCCATGCAAAGCAGCTGAGGTTGAAAAAGCAGGAAATAAAGGTCAGATAAGAGCCGGGTGGGCAGGTGGGCCAAACAGCAGCAGACACAGAACCGGTTCTGTGTCTGCTGCTCTTCAGAGCTACCGTTTCTACAGAGCCAGGCAGAACCGGTAGCATTCCACCCCTGGAGATCATACAAGATATGAAAAAGATTTATCAAGTTCTAAGTCTACATCTGTTTTCCAATGTTTTCAAAGACTTTCAAAGAAATTTTAGTTGATTTTAAAATATTGTACAAAACAATGGTATGATTTGTTTTGTTTTTTTAAAAAAAGGTGATTTGCTTTATCTGAAAATAGTTTGGGGCTTCTTTTCATTCCACCAGCAAAAGAAATTCAGAAGTTTATTCTCTATAATTAGGTCACTGGCTCCATTCTCCCAGTTGTATTGTTCTAATTGTTTTCTGGCTTTTATTGTTGTTTTGAGATGCCTATTGTTGTGCTCTTAAGATGGAGAGGCATAGCAAGATTTTAAATAAATTTCTTGAATTGATCAAATTTATTCTCATACTTATAGAGTGAAGGATTAAAAAAATAATATAAGAGAAACCCAAGAATTTAAAAACCCAAATACGTTTTCATTTTATCCAATTTTTAATGAATAGTTTTAAGCAGGGTTTTTATAAAGCTTTAATTAGCTGCTTATCATCCAGATAAAAAAGCTTAGCTCTAACTAAAGAAAAGACAAATGCCATTTCTATTTATATCCATGGTAATCGAATCTTTCTAATAATACAAAATGCTTAAATTCACTTCAATATTTCAGATTAATACTTATTAGTGAATATACTAGATAATTGCTTGTAAAATAAATTTGTAACAAAATTCAATTTCTAATAACTAGCAAATCAAAAAAACATTTTCAATCATATTAAAATGCTTCAAAAACATATGTAAAATGCAAAGTTGTGGAAATTCAGTATGCTTTGCATAATAAATTTTATGTAACGCTCTTCAGAATGAATCATCTACATAGTTCTGTTAGGATCAAACCCTGTTTGAATTGCATTAGTAATTATACTTAATAAATATGGTTAACTATTTGGCTGTAAGTGCAGTATTTTGTTTTATTGTGATTTAGCAATGCAATAGAAATATATAATACCTCTAGTTGGGTGTCCTTATTTAGTTTAGGGATTATTACCAATTAATTTTGCTTTTGTGAATTCCTTTAATACCCTTTCAGTATTTAATGTGGATTTAACTAACAATTTATAATATGCAGAACTAAGCCACGTATCCTTAGAGATTTTTCACTTTTTATTTTGTTCTTACACTGTTTATGGATGGCTAAAGGGAAGGATGTAGCAGGATTTTGAGGAAAAAAATGTAATTTCCTAAATACTTTTTTAAATACTTATTTTTAGAGACTGTTCAAATATGGAACCTTTGTTGTTTGAAATTCATTTTTTAAAAATTCAATTGGGTATCCATTTAATATGGATATAGGATCCAAATTCACTAAAAAGATGTGATTGAAATTCTGCTCCTTGCAGACTCTTACAAAACATCAGGAGCCAAGTACAAAACAAATATTTGTCACATTTGGCACAATCTTAGCTTCATTTGCATTTACATTTATAATTAGCTTGCAAAATGCTTACTCCTAAGCAGATTAAATAAGATTCCCCACTGCTTGGCACAATAGATGATTCACAATATATGGTAGAAAGACATTTTGCTGAGGATTTTTCTTTTTTGACAGGAAGAAGAGGAAAAATTGGGGAAAGAAAATCATTGTCCCCAAAGTCCTTGTCTTTTAGGTGTCTTTTCTGTTTCCCAAATGAAACAGAAATGATGAAACAGAAATGATGACAGTGTACAAAGGTTTTCTTCACTGGAAATTAATTAATTTGATTAATTAAAATGGACTAATATTTTAGTAGAAGCTCTTTTGTGTTATCACCACAGAACAGATTCTGAAAGAGGAACTTCCAGTCTTTCTGCAGGTATAAAGGTTTATCAATAGCCCACTATGACATTAAACAGTGACGGTGACCTACTTAGAAGGCACAAAATGTCTAAGATCGGTACATATATTTCTGGTTTTCAGAAGGAAGCTGAAAGAAAAGGGGCTGCTCTCCACTTGCTACAGCAATATATATTATTTCATTTGGTTATAGAATCGGGTAAGTGAGCAGTCCCTAGAGAGGTAAATTTGAATTAAATATGGTAGAAGTCTTTTAAGTTTTCTTCCCAAAGCAAATCTTTAGCAGAAAGTTGGAAGTGCACATAATGAATTTGCACTAGCTTGCAGTCACCCTTCTAAAGTATAAGCTCAACTTTAAGGCCTGGAGAAATGTGCTATGTTCCTTCTTGCTTCAAACGCTCTACTTGCGTCAAATGTTCTACCAGTGCCAAAGAAGCCCTCCATCAAGGAACTGAATGACTACAAACCAATTGCTCTAACATCTGTAGTTATGAAAATCTTTGAAAGGCTTGTGCTGTCCCACCTGAAAATCATCAAGGATCTGTTGTTAGATCCCATACGGTTTGCATACCGAGCAAATAGATCGACAGATGATGCTGTTAATATATGTCATGTTCCTGTTGGAATCTGATTCCGAGGGAGAGGTGGAACAGCTGACAGAGAGTGGGAGTGTGGCTCCGGTGGCTGTGGAGGAAACTGGGGAAGGGCACAGTTTGGCTCGGCATTCAGAGGAAGACCCAGGCCCACCCACCCTTCATCCTAGGGCACGCAAGGAGGAACAGATAAGGGAGCAACATGGGTTACGGGGGAGAAAAAGGCCCTGATTCCCTTCATTAGCTGTAGCTGGCAAAAGAGGATAAAGAGGGTGTTTGCACACAGCTCCTTGCTGGAAGCAAAGCGTGAATTATTTTGGTTTGTCAAGTCTTATCTGAGTTCTAGCATCCTCCCAACTGTGTGTGTTTTGTTATCTTTTGAAGTCTTCAATTCCTTACCTTGCCCTGTTTTGTTAATTGCTGCAGTGTGGTTTGTGTTGGTTTTTATTTATAATTTATATGTATTTTGGGTTCAGACAGAATTTCTTCCCTTTAAAAATTGTTCTTGGGAGAGTTTTTTCTCCAGCCAATGATAATTGGACATTGGGGGCCAAGTTGGAAGTATTAAAGGGACTTTACATATTTTTGTGACTTTGTTGCTTTTGTGCCACGCCCCGGATCATTACAAAATGGCTTTTGCATTACATTCTACAACACTTTGAATCTCCAAAAACCTACGCAAGGGTCCTCTTTGTAGACTTCAGTTCAGCATTCAATACCATCATTCCAGACACTCTTCTAAGTAAATTAAACCAACTAGCGGTACCTGAACACACTTGTAAGTGGATCATAAGCTTCCTAACAGACAGGAAGCAGCAGGTGAAGCTAGGCGGAATCACATCCGATATCTGTACAATCAGCACAGGGCGCCCCCAAGGCTGTGTGCTATCTCCACTTCTTTTCTCCCTATATACCAATGACTGCATCTCAACTGATCCATCTGTTAAAATACTGAAGTTTGCTGATGACACAACAGTGATTGGTCTCATTCGAGACAACGACGAATCCACATACAGACAGGAGCTTGTACAACTTGCCTCGTGGTGTAACCGGAACAATTTGGAACTGAACACACTCAAAACCATAGAAATGGTGGTAGACTTTAGAAGAAATACTCCCATACTACCACCTCTTACAATACTAGATAACACAGTATCAACAGTAGATACCTTCAAATTTCTAGGTTCTACTATATCACATGACCTAAAATGGACACCTAACTTCAAAAACGTCATCAAAAAAGCACAACAAAGAATGTTCTTTCTGTGCCAGCTCAGAAAGCTCAAACTGCCCAAGGAGCTGCTGATACAGTTCGGCAGAGGAATTATTGAGTCTCATC
Source organism: Bungarus multicinctus (assembly GCA_023653725.1). Lineage (NCBI taxonomy): Eukaryota > Metazoa > Chordata > Lepidosauria > Squamata > Elapidae > Bungarus > Bungarus multicinctus. The sequence goes on from CM042836.1 coordinate 113,284,549, forward strand.
TGCACCGCTATAACTGTCTGGTTTGGTTCTGCAACCCAACAGGTCAGACACAGACTTCAGAGGATAATTAGGACTGCAGAAAAAATAATTACTACCAATCTGCCTTCAATCGAAGACCTGTATACTGCACAAGTCAAAAAGAGGGCTGTGAAAATATTTACAAACCCCTCACATCCTGGACATAAACTGTTTCAACTCCCCTCAAAACGATGCTACAGAGCACTGCACACCAGAATGACTAGACACAAGAACAGTTTTCCCCCAAAAGCCATCACTCTGCTAAACAAATAATTCCCTCAACACTATTCAACTATTTACAAAATCTGCACTACTATTATATTAATCCTCTCATCACTCCTTACCACCCATCCCCTCCCACTTGTGACTGTATGATGGTAACTTTGTTGCTTGTATCCTTATGATTTATATTGAGTGTTTCCTAGTACGATTTGATTGCTTATTGTACCCTATGACTATCATTAAGTGTATCTTTTCTTTTATGTATACTGAGACCATTTGCACCAAGACAAATTCCTTGTGTGTCCAATTACACTTGGCCAATAAAGGATTCTATTCTATTCTATTCTATTCTATTCTATTCTATTCTATTCTATTCTATTCTATTCTATTCTATTCTATTCTATTCTATTCTAAATATCCTATTTACAGTACATATGATGATTTCCCATTTTAAAGCCCAGATTTCCTTTTCATTGAAATCTGTTGATGCTCTCAACCAATCTACATTACACGACTGTGACAATGGTGGGATGCTGCTGATTTAACAACCAGTTCGGTGAGCGTGCACTTCGCTGGGGGCATTTAGCAGCAAAGCTACTTACCTTCCAAGTCAGCAATGGTAGGTAGCACAACGAGGGGAGGGGGAAATCAGCTGTGTTGTGCGATTGAGATGAGCTACAAATCAGGAAATAAAAGACAGGATAGGGTGAGGACAGGATAGGGTGGGGGTGGGTGGGAGCAGGTGGGCGGGGCCAGCTGATCGTCAGAGCTACCAGTTTACTTGAACCAGCCTAAACCGGCAGCATCCCACCACTGGACTGTGAAGGATAGGTTAGCACATAGATGTTGGCTCTTTATGTAAAATATTGGTCCAGCTGCAATGTTAAGCCAAACTAAGAGTGTTGACCTTGGACTTGAGAGATCCAGATCCGTAGAGATCTATGAGTCAGAAAGAAAGCTCTCTTGCAGATTTTAATGGCCAGGCAGGTTCATAATGGAAAATACAATTAGGCCAGCAGCCACATAAGGCTTTAGAGATAAGTGCAGACCTGCAAAACAACTGATAAGTGAAGCAATTCTTTTTACTCTGGCATCACGTGATTCTGCTATTGTGAACATATTAATTGTTGCATTTTGTACCTCTTAAAATTTCCAAACACTATCCCAATCATTGTAGAATGGCTTATTGGACAGGTAAGAAGGTGCTTGGAAACCAAGGTGGTTGCCAAATCTAATCAGAAATATTCAGAAATAGCAACAGCACTTAGACTTATATACTACTTCACAGTGCTTTACAGCCCTCTCTGAGCAGTTTGCAGAGTCAACATTTTGCCCCCAACAATCTGGGCCCTTGTATAAAAAGCAAATAGTCTTTGCTTCTCAGATAGCTGCCATCTAGGAGTCTGATAACCAGGAAGGATGTAGCAACACTCCCTAATACAAGTCTGGTTTTGGAAACATAAACCCTAATCCTTAGATTGAATTTTTGATTGACTAGCAATAACTTTCTCTTATCTGATTTTTTTAAGGGATTGGGCAGGTCATTATGGTCTTCTTTATTTGGAGATCCCACGGGAGGCTTCTTAGAATAATTTTACAGAATTCTTAATCTGGGTCATTAAAAGAAAATCTTCCCACTCTCCCCATATTGCCTTCATAATAACATTACTCACAGAACTTTTTAATACAATAAAGTGAATTTGAAACAAAAATACCACTTCCGTCCCTAAAATTGGACACTCAGTACTAACCTTTTTCAGGATTTGCACACACAGCTCAGGCAGCTTCTATCTGCTCTATATTTTTCTTGTTCCATTCTGTATTCATAAGAGCTATTTTTGCCAAGGATACGTATGTATAAGATTGCTAAGATTATGGCTGTTTATTGTTTTGCTTTGGAGAACTTGCCATTCCAAATCAAGGCCATGTTTTTTTTCCCACTCAGGTTCATTCATTCTCCTTAATTGCCTCCATTTTTTTCTTCTTTTCCTTGTTTTTTTTTTATATAACTAAAGGTCACAGCAGTTAAATGACCTTACTCAAATACGAAGACTGACACTTCTAAACACAGGGTAACAAATGCTCCCTATTGTTTCATACAACCCACCTCTCTCAGTGAGTCAAAAAAGTATTTTGGAAACTGACGAAAAGTAGAAAGAGTAATTTAGAACAAATATTTCCTGCAACATTCTTCTTCTTTCTTTATTCCTTTTGTTCCCAGTGAGAGTAAAACTTGTTTATTAATTGATTTGCCTAATGACCACACTCCTTTAGGTTTTTGTGGGACTACTTAAAGATGGCAGCAGGACTGACCTCTACAAAGCAAGTAGGCCAAAATGCCAGGTACACTTATGGATTGAAACCAGTGGTGGGATTCAAAATTTTTTGCTACCGGTTCTGTGGGCATGTCTTGGTGGGTGTGGTGTGACTTGGTGGGTGTGGCAGGGGAAGGATACTGTAAAATCTCCATTCCCACCCCATTCCTGGGGGAAGATTACTGCACAATCCCATTTGCTCCCCACTTCACTAACCTGCTATCCAGCTGTGTTCTCCTGTGCAGGGCAACAGAATAAGACTTGGGAGGCCAAAAATAGATGGGGGTGGGGCCAGTCAGGGGTGGTATTTGTCAGTTCTCTGAACTACTCAAAATTTCCACTACTGGTTTTCCAGAACTGGTCAAAACCTGCTGAATACCACCTCTGATTGAAACTGTTCCCCTTTCTGCACACATTAGGATTGTTACACATATTCAAAGAAATGTGGATTCAATCATGGTTGGCCCCACATGGTTTCATGCCCTTATAGATGTGCCTGACTAGAAAAAGTGTTGAATGGAAGGCTGTAAAAATGTAAAGATAAGATAGGATGGAGGTATGAGATCCTGGTCTGTGGCACAAACGTTATCGTATTTTTTTTTACATTTAAATACAAAATTGTTGTGAGTAGAGGAGGTAGTGAGCAATACATTATCTCTGAGCTATGGATTTAAAACTAGATCTCCAATGCCTTCATTATTTACTTCAAGGTAACAAAACATCAGGAGACATTGAAAAACCAAAGTATTTAAAAAATGTGAAGTCCACTGAACATAGCAAAAAGTGTTTCTGCAGATTACACAAGTAAAACACAAAAATCATAGCCTTTGAACTTGGAGCCAATAATTAGAAAAGGAAGATGTGAGAAGCAGATCTAAAATATAAATAGCTGGCCCAAAAATTTTGGAGAGAGGAGCACTGTGCTTGAAAAGCCCTGGGATGAAAAATTCCTTAGACAATTTTTTTTTTAAAAAAACCATCTCTGCAAAGCACTTATCAGATGATTCACCTACAGTTAACTAACCACTGTTTGTACTTGAATGCTGGCAATTATTTTACTGTTGAAATATAGAATTCCTGTATATTATTTACAATTATACATGAAAAAACCTGACTTGAAATAGCCAATGCAACAGATTCAAATAGTTAAACCACTGCTCACAGACAGCCCATTGTTGTTATGTCATTTTTCCTGATATCCAAACAAAATTTGTCTCACAATTATTCAAGCCAATTGGTCTTGTTTTCAAACAATTTTGCCCTATCTTCTGTATGATATATTCCAGATATTTGAAGACCATCAAGAGTATCAGAAGAATTATCATGCCTTGTCTCTCACAAGCTAAATATCCTCAGTGTCTCTAACCTTCCCATTTAGGTTTTTCAGTCAAGTCCCTTACTGTCTTCTGGACATGTTCTAATTTGTCAGTCTCTTTTGCAAAATGCAGTACCTAGGACTTCTAGCTGTGGGGTAAGCAATTCAGAATGGTCACTATGGAGAGAGGGCGAGTGAAATCAAGAATTCCCATCTGAATCAAGTTTTAATCAAAGCCAGAGAAAAACCTCGGACATCGTAAACTTCATATAATTTCTTATATTTTATGAGTTTCCCCGAGCCCATGCCATTTTTATATTGGAATCTGAACTGAGTGAATTTGACAGACTCTCAATTGATTAGAATTTTCATTTCACTTGTTTCTCAGAAAGAATGCAGACCATGCCCAAGGCTGAATACAGTTCAAAGTCATAAGAAGCACATAATAGACTGTAAACACATTTCAAAACTCATGTGCTCACATGAAGAAAACCAAAGAAAAACATAGTCCAAAATGTATGACATAAAACAAAATTGAAGCCATGAATGAGATTTTAAGTTTGAAAGCAACAGGGATAACCAGGAACCAAAACATTGCAGGCACAGAATTCCGAATTTTATAACACCTCCTTTGACAGGAATAAAAGCTTTCAACTGCTTTCAGTAGTCAGCTACGAGTCTTTATGTTTTGGTTTTTGGAAGTTTTCCAGTTCTTCCTTGCTAGAACTAGCTCAGTAACATGTCATGAGTCTTTATACAAATTGAAGATTTCCCTACAGATTTCTAATAATATTCAAGTCTAGGGACTTTAAATGCCATTCCATAAATTTGATCTTTCTTTCCTCTAAGTATTTCATGGTTGATTTGGAGGTATACTTTGAATTGTTCTCTTGCTAAAACATCCAAGCTTTTGCTTTTGTGTGGATTGGAAAATATTAGAATTTCAATAGCTTCATATACAATAGAGGTTGAACCAGTGGTGGGATTCAAATAATTTAACAGCCGGTTCTCTGCCCTAATGATTTCTTCCAACTACCAGTTTACCAAACTGCTCAGAAAGTTAACAACCGGTTCTCCCAAACTGGTGCGAACTGGCTGAATCCACCACTGAGTTGAACCCTCTCTTCCTTCCACATAGTATACAATTTTTCCTGTGTCATTGGCTCCTATACAACTACATTTAATGGTCAACAAAGTTTTCTTGTTCTTGAAATGTGTTGCCTCTTTTTTCTCCAATGTGTTTTCTTGTGCTTATGATCTCAGTTGAATGCTGATGGCTGTCAAATGTTCAAGACTAGGAAACCCATGGTCAAGTCTGGATGCATTTTCCCCCATCTCGATGGCGACCCATCCTTGTCGATGACAGCGATACTGTCGGCGAGGACAGAGACCATGACCAGTTGACTGTGGTGTCTGAGCAGGTCGGGTCTGGTTCCATGGATCCCCCTGTTCCAGACCCCGGCCCCGGGTGTTAGAGACACAACCGGCCGGTTGCCGTGGAACCGGGCCAATTATCTATTTGTTGGCGGACTTGTAGGCCCTCAGAAATGTCCCCCTTTCTTTGATGTGGCTCTCTGGCCTTTCTATGGCCTACCTCAAGGACGGATCTTGGGATCCTGAGATGTGGCATAGCCAAGGGATGTGCTATAAGGGTCACACCCAGTTATATTTGTTTATTTTTAAATTCTTAGTGGGGTTAGGGAGGGTGACCAGTTCGGGTTTGGGGGACAACCTGTCTGAGACAAGGGCCAAACCGGGGGTTAAGCGTGACCAGGAGGTTCTGAGGTTGGGGGTGGTTAGATTGAGGATGGGGGTTTGTGTCCAGGAGGAAGAGAGGATGGTGATCGATGGAAGGGTCAACGGGACAGGCAGATATGGCTTTGACAGGGGGCCATATTATGTTTTGGGAGCCCACCCCCGCTAGTTATGTGCAGTGGTGCACTCTGACCCCCAGGTCATTTCCCATTCCCCAGGTTGTCTGAATCATCAGGCCCCTGGACTTCGGTTGATGCTGTGTAACGCCAGGTCCATAGTTAATAAAGCCCCCCTCATTTGTGATCTGATTTTGGAGGGGGGAGCGGACCTGGTGGGTGTTACCGAAACCTGGTTGGGCCAGGAGGGGGGTGTTCCCCTTGTAGAGATGTGCCCAGCCGGATTTCAGGTTTTTCATCGGCTGAGGGCCCAGGGGAGGGGTGGGCGGGTTGCGGTGATTATTAGGGAAGACCTATGTCCTAGGGAATCCATTGTTCCTCAGATGACCAGATGTGAATCCCTCTTCATCAAGTGTGGTTCCGGGTTCAGATGGGCCTATTGATCACATACCTGGCTCCCTGCTATGTGACATTGGACCTGTCTGAGTTCCTGGAGGTCATAGCCGATTTGGTGGTTGGGACCCCCAGGCTTATGGTCATGGGGGATTTCAACCTGCCTTCGGCTGGGGCCTCCAGGATTGCTCAGGAGTTCTTAGCTTCCATGACAACCTTGGGCCTGACCCAATTAATTAGGGATCCCACTCATGTTGGGGGTCACATCTTGTATCTGGTTTTTGTCTCTGGTCAATGGCAGGATGATCTAGGTATAGGGGACGTTGTTGTAGACCCCCTGTCATGGTCTGATCATTCAGTCCTTAGATTGGATTTCCGTACCGCTCCTCCTCGTCGCAGGGAGGCAGGACCGACATGATGGTTCTGCCCCTGGCGCCTGATGGACCCGGGTAGGTTCCTGATGGAGCTTGGGCCATTTCCTGCTGGTCGCACATACAGCTAGGTTGGGATAGGGTGGTGGCTGAGGCCCTTGATTGGGTCATGCCCTTGTGGCCTCTGACCCAGTCCCAATCCCAATCGGCTCCATGGTTTTCTGAGGAGTTGAGGGAGATGAAGCACCAGAAAAGATGCCTAGAGAGTGGTTGGAGAGCCACCCGCTCCGGATCTGACCGAACATTATTACGGTCCCACATTAGGACCTATTTAGTGGTGATAAGGGTGGCAAAGTGTTCTCACTTTTCCGCCCTTATTGCATCTGCAGAAAATCGCCCAGCCGCCCTTTTCAGAGTGACCCGCTCCCTTTTAGAAGTGGGAGTATGGGAGGATCGTTTGGAAGGGCAGGCTGAGGATTTTTAAAATTTTCTGCAGGACAAAATCACTCAGATCCGGGATGGGTTGGACTCTAACTGGGCAACTCTGGACGGGATAGCAGGGGTGAAGTTCGGGGAGGTCATTTGGGGGGAGTTTGATCCTGTGACCCTCGATGACATGGACAGGATGCTGGGCGGGCTTAATACCACCGCATGTTTGCTGGATCCGTGTCCCTCCTGGCTGGTATTGGCCACTCGGGAGGTGACACGAGGTTGGTTGCAGGGCATTATTAATGCTTCCTTGAGTGAGGGGTTTCTGCCTGCCACCTTGAAAGAGGCAGTAGTGAGACCCCTCCTCAAGAAACCGTCCCTGGACCCAACTTTATTATCTAATTATCGTCCGGTCTCCATCCTTCGCTTTATGGCGAAGGCTGTTGAGAGTGTGGTGGCACGACAGCTCCTGCAGCACCTGGATGAAGCTATCTATTTGGATCCATGCCAATCAGGTTTCAGGCCCGGGTACAAGCATTGGTCGCATTGGTGGATGATCTCTGGAGGGCCCGTGACAGGGGTTATTCCTCTGTCCTGGTCCTGTTAGATCTCTTGGCAGCTTTTGATACTGTCAACCACAGAATCCTATTGTGGTGGTTGGGGGGATTGGGGGTGGGAGGCATCGTATTAAGGTGGTTCTCCTCCTTCCTCTCTGACCGTTCGCAATTCGTGTTGGCAGGGGTGCAGAGATCAGCCCCGAGGCCCCTGATTTGCAGGGTGCCTCAGAGGTCTGTGCTCTCGCCCCTGCTGTTCAACATTTATGTAAAGCCATCATCCGTGGCTTTGGGGTAGAGTTCCATCAGTACACTGATGATATGCAGCTGTACATTTCTACCCCAGGCCACCCCGACGAAGACTTGGAAGTGATGACCCAGTGCCTGGAGATTGTGCGGGGTTGGATGGGGCAAAACAGGCTTCAGCTCAACCCGGCTAAAACCGAGTGGCTGTGCTTTCCGGCACCCCGATACAGCCAGTTAACTCCATCACTGGCCGTGGGAGGGGGGAAATTCTTGCCCCCACGGAGAGGGCGCACAATCTGGGTGTCCTCCTGGATGTACGGCTGTCGTTAGAAGAACATATAGCAGCCGTCACCAGGGGGGCTTTTTGTCAGGTCTGTAGGATCTACCAGTTGCGGCCCTTTCTGGATCAGGATGCACTTCGCACGGTCACATCCGGCCTTGTCATCTCCCGTCTAGACTATGCCAATGCTCTCTACGTGGGGCTCCCCTTGAAGAGCATCCGGAGGCTCCAGCTGGTGCAGAATGCAGCCGCATGGGTGGTGTTGGGGGCTTCGCGGAGTTCCCATGTTACACCACTTTTGCGCGAGCTGCATTGGCTTCCGGTGACCTTCCGGGTGCGATTCAAGGTGCTTGTGATCATCTTTAAAGCGCTCCATGGCTTGGGACCTGGGGACTTACGGGACCGCCTACTGCCACCATCAGCCTCCCATCGGCCAGTGCGCTCCCATAGAGCGGGCCTCCTCGGGGTACCACCGGCTGGACGGTGCTGGCTGGTGACCCCGAGGGTGCAGGCCTTCTCTGTGGGAGCACCCTCCCTTTGGAACGAATTACCCCCGGAGATGAGGACCATCCCTGACCTACTAGCCTTCTGGCGCGCGCTGAAAACCACCTATTTCATCAAGCCAGTCTGGCCTAGAGTTATGGGTAGGGTTTTTAATTGATTTTAACTGGTTTTTAACTTTTTAACCTTTTAATATCTTAGTTTGTTTTAGCCTCAGCCACTCATTTAATCTTTTTAATTGTATTTTAAATATTGTATTGGATTGTATTTTATCTGGCTGTAAACCGCCCTGAGTCCCGTTGGGAGATGGGAGCAGTATATAAACTTTGAAAATAAATAAATAAATAAATAAATAAATAATAAATAAACAAATAAATAAATAAATCTCCCTTTATCTTCATGTGAACTAAGGAGAGGTTTGTCTTGATGTTTACTCACATTACTTTCTTGGCTTGGATTCTAGCAGCTTTTATCTGACCATTGTGGTCATAGCAACAATTCTTCCAGGTCATTCTACCCATTACATTTTCTTCCAAATAGTTCAGATTTGTCAAGTTTTGCTTTTGCATTATCTTAAACAATGACTTTTGTGATAAGATCAAGATAAAAAGTTTGCTTCTTTCTGATAAAATCTCCCATGCAGATCATTGTTAGATAAACAATGCTGTATTAAGGACCTGTGGACAATTACTCTTGTACCAGCTAATTTTTCATAATCCTGTTCTGTTCCATTTTGCAGATCTGACTATTTTTCCGACTTTTCCAGCATAGATTTTTTTGGTCCCCAAATCTTGCCTTAACCTCAACCTTTCCATGTAACTTCAATTCTTAAAAAACGTTTCTTATTGTTGAATTTGCTATGTGAAAGCACTTACAGATTTTTAAATAACCTTTACCTGCTTTTTAAGAGTGAATTATCTTGACTTCCAAATCCTTAGATTCCTGGTAAGATGCTCCAAAGTAGATAGAACAACCATCACAACCCAAGAGGTTAAAAGTGTCAGAGAATTTGTTCACCTGTGGAATTGTATTCACTTGGCAATAATAAGTCTAGTTAGTAAATCACCTTTTGTTAACAAATTTAAAAGAAAACAACAACCACCCTCAGTCAACTGGAAGGGTGATCCTGAGTTACAGACATATAATCACTATTTTCTTATTTTGAATCTGTACACAACCACACATAAATAGTAAATACATACTTAGATTTGCAGAAAGATGGATTGGCACCATGCTGAGGTATGTCAACTTCTGTTCACTTAGAAAAATAATTAAAATGTACACTTTGACCATAGATGCGTAAACATTTTCATGCAACTATAGATGAGATAGTGATACCTCCCAGGTTGCCTCTTCTCAGTTAAAATTCAGCCACATTCTGGCCAGAGATGAAATCTTCAGCAGGAAAATAGCTTCCTCTTCAGCTAATTCATCTAAATCAGATTCATGGCAATGTATCACACAGTCTCCCTCGCTGAGTTCAGGAATGACTACAGTACTAACCTCTGGCAAACTGTGTTTGCTGCATCAGGGTGTGTGCATCTAAGAATGCTGACAGTGCTTTCTAGTTTTTTGCAATGCAAATACACAGGAGAGGGAGATGAAAATAACAGAGTAAGTTCTTTATTCTTACTTAGCTAGTCTTTTAGAGTATCATGTTCTGTGTTAATACATTAATTACTTCAGCATGGCTTGTTATGAAATAGATATCACCAAAAACATAAAAGAACAAAACTGATACCACAAGTAGTACTTTCCTTCCAGCTGTGAGAAATTTTATATTCTATTTTATTCTTTATACTGTTTCCATCTTCTCTTAAAATGTTAACAGAATTCACAATGGTCTGAGAATCAGTGTCTCCACTAGTTAATGAACAGTCAAGCTGAAATTAAGTTAATCGATTGACTTTAGCAAACTTCCTCAAACCCCCAAATAGGTTACTCAGACCTAATCCACATATCAAAGGATAAGATCTGCAAACAGTTAATTAAATTAGGTCTCCCAGAAGAACTGCATGTTCACAATAAACATACCTACACACACACACACATACACACACACACCTCAAGTGTCATCCTAGAATCAGCACGTAGACACTTTCACACGCAGATTAAGCTCCCCCTCTAAAGGTCTGACACTGTACCCCATTTCTCTACAGCTGCCCCTAAAAGTAAATTATTTGCTTTTAGAAAGAAATATTTTTTCTTTCCTCACAGTTGTCTTGAACTCATTTTTATTGGTTCTTGCACAACCCTGGCACCAGTTGGAACCCCAAATTATTCTTCTGACACAGCTATGCAATATTTAACTACAGTAAAGCAAGCAGAGGATTTGTTAAAGTTATTGGCGCTAGAAGTCCAGTACTTCTTCCTTTCTTCTAGCACAGGGGTGTCAAACTCAAGGCCCAGGGGCCAGATATGGCCTGTAGGATGCTTAAATATGCCCTGTGGGCCTGCCCTGGAAACAGCAAAGGATCAGCCTATAATGCCTCTGGCAGCTCCATTTTCACTGACAGAGCACTCGGGCCACCACAGCAGGTGCCCCCTGACAAGAGTGAAATCATGCTGGTCATGCCCCCAGCCCCCCCCCCCAAGGTCAAACACAACCCTGATGCGGCCCTCAATGAAATCGAGTTTGACACCCTTGTTCTAGCAAGTCCATTTGATCTCTGGGGCCATCTCTCTGACTCTTTGAATCAATAGAAGGGCCTGATGTTGCAGTACTGTAGTTAAAATAAAAATAAAGTTAGTCTGTCTTTTGATAGTGAATTTAAACTTTTTCCTAATCTTGTTATGCTTTTCTCGAATTTGTCTTGTGGTATGTTTCTACTCCAAAAGTATTTAAGAGAAAACTCCATCAAGCAATTTGCTGCTGTTATGATGATGATGGAATATTCTGGCCAGATTTTAGACTTGGATTCTCAAGTTTGAGTTATATCTTCAGTGACCATACATCCCAAAATAAGTAAATCTAAAGGAAGGCTTTTTAAAATAAAAGACAATCCTTTATTTCAGGAAGTTGTTATTTAGATTTATTTTATTTATTTTTTAAAAAAATGTCCTTTATTTTGGTCCTTTAACTTTTTACCTTTTGCTTTTGAAAAGCTACCATTTAAAACACCGTCTTTCACCTTCATGTGAAACATATGAAAATTGAATTGTCTCTTTAAGCATAGATTTATGTGTACTGTTTGATTTCAAATATTTTTATTAGAATATGCAGTTTTTGTAAAGTTTTTCTTGGCTTTGTTTTTCAGACATAAACTTAAAATTAAAGTTTTTTTTTTCATTTTTGCCTTTTTTCAGGTTTGTCTTTATTTTTTAGAACAAAATATGGTCCCTGCAGTTATACTTATTGCAACTTAAGTCTTTTTCTTCCTTAAGGTAAAAGTGAGATAAATATTATATGCTATATGCAAATGCAACTACAAATACTGATAGGGCCTGTCGGGCACTTCGACCTGTTGGAAGATGAAATATGACAGAATAAGCAGCATATTCCCTGTTTTTCTGTTCCAGAGTGAAGCCCATTCAGAGTCCTTTATGAATTTCTGTTTGATGACTGCTGAAAAGGAAATATGTGTACCATGCAGTTGTGCTTATAGCTCAAAGCAGTATCCTATTTTAAGCCCGCAGATTGCCCTGTTGTGGTGGCTTTCACAATTGGTTTTCACATTTGCCTCTCTGCATCTGGCTCAAATAAAAGATATCTCACATTACAAAACACACAGCTCAATAGACACCACCAATATGAATCTGCTTGCCTAAAATGGAAACGCGAGAAGCTCTTTCAAATCCCCAATTCACCACCTTTACTGGAAGAAGACTAGTAAGTTGATCTGCTGTTTGGAAGTGCTTGCTAGCATACTTGGCCTTTTTAATTTAGCAGCTGTTCCCCACAGAAAATATTTCCTGAGGCTTAAGAGCCCTGATGATGTTCCAAAAGCCAACACTGAGAGAAATGAAGTCCCTTTTGTTGATGGGTATGGAAGGACACTTAACCAAATGTCTGAGGCATCCAGAAGTGAAGTGGGGAAGTGCCCTTCTTCCTGTGGTAAGTTTCACATTGTCGACTTCAGGATACTGATTCTCTGAATCAATTCCCAAGGCTACGTACATCACTGAAATTATTTTGGTTAGGGTTCCCTCTGATGATTGCAGTTGATCACAGCTGACTGGTGGCATAGTTTCCTCTTTTCTAAAGTGGGTTTAAAAAAGGAGGTCTAAAATAAGTTATGCATTGTTTTAAAAAGCCCCTCCCCCCAATATGCAGGAGTAAGCAGACAATTCTGCCCACTTTCACATATGACATGGCCAACCCCTGAACATCATTTCCTCCCCATTGCAAATTTTTGTACCTACCCTTCCTCCAGACAACCCTAAATTTGAAGTGAAATGTTTGGCCTTTGGGAAAAGCAGAGTCATCTCCAGCCACATCTGATGCTCCCACTGCCACCTAGAACACTGCATGGTTCTAGTGAATCTGAGTCACTTTGAGGATGCTTTTCAAGCTGACTGATTCGCAGCACATGGGCACTTTGCAGAGCGAAATTGCTTTGTTTTTCTTCTCCCTTGCCAATTTATTTAAAGAGGTTGTGTGCGCATTAGTGGGAATCATTGACCTTTGCCTTCAACCTTCTGATCTCAAGGAAGCCTTATTTGTCTCATTTCTCTTACTTGGCAAAGGATGTATTCCTTTAACCAATATCAAAGAGGAGGAGCCTCTGTGGAGCAATGGTTAGAGTGCAGTATTGCAAGCTACTTCTGCAGCCAGCTGCCTACAATTTGGCAATTCAAATCCCACTAGGCTCAAGGTTGACTCAGCCTTCCATCCTTCCGAGGTAGGTAAAATGAGGACCCAAATTGTTGAGGGCAATAGGCTGACTCTGTAAAACCGCTTAGACAGGGCTGTAAAGCACTATAAAGTGGTATATAAGTCTAAGTGCTATTGCTATTGCTTGCCATTCCAACACTTGCAATTCTGCACTGATTTCTATTAACTACTGCATCGATCTATAAGCAACCTGAAATTAGAAATGGTACATAAAAACACTGCAATTAAAAATTGCTTGGAAAAGATGTGTACCCTAGAAAAATGCCTATAAAAATGACAAATATTGTTGATTTTTATTATTCCTAGCTGAGTTCATACATTTATATTTAGCAATATGAGAATCTGATGATAATTAGGAGATTCATCTACTAATTGCTTTCTAAGAAATAAATCTCATTTAAAATATGATACTGATATTGATAGATTAACAAATGCACATACCCTTAGTCAAATTGTTCTAATAGGCAATTATATGAAAATAATGCAGCACTTCCCCAGGTCAGGCCATTAAGCCGTATTTTTTTCCTTGTTTTCATTCTACTATACATAATTCTAAAGTTTCCTGAAGAATCACAGCAATCTGCTTGAAATGATCTTTCTTTGATAGCACTTGCCTGATTCTTTCATTGACATCATTCACGAGTTTCACAATGCAAGTAGAATTCTTTATAAATCCTCAGTAATCATCATAAAACTCCAGGGGAGTTAGGAACACCTTTCAAATATGCCATTTATCCCTTTAATGAGAACTGAGACCATCTTGGAGATTGCCATAAGTCTTTCTTGCAATAAAATGTGTTCCAAATTGTTTAAAGATATGCTGACAAACGTACATTTAGATATTTTTAGACTATGTGGAACTTTAAGCAATTGCTTGATTCTTTCCCTCCAAGAACTAGTACCTTTCAGCTCAGCTGCAGTTCAGCTTAAGACTTTCATTGTCCAAAGAATAAATTCCACTGTAACTTCCACATCAATAGAAGTCAGGAATCCACATAAATAGGTCCAGTGTTTCAAAGGTAATATTAGCCGTTGGATAGATTCTCGTTTCGTTTGCCCCAATCAAATCCACTGTCAAAATTTAGTACCTACTACATATACCTTTTGTTTATGTTTCTGTATGATCAAAAGCAGAGTGCCATTTTTCTCTATACGATTTATATTTCAGTCAATATATTATTATTCTAATTCTACGCCAAGGACACAACCCATGTATTTCTTTATGAGATCCTTTAAATATTTCTGTAGCAACATTAGTGGCTTTCTCCATCCATCCTGCAAGATTTGCACTCAATATATTTTTCACAAGCCTCCCTTATAAGGATTCTTTCAACAATTGCAGCAGAAGCAGCGTAAATCAAATTGTAGGTGATATGTGAATTTACTTGCTTTGTGTAGTCAGTGGTTTCTATGGCTACTGCACATCTGTTAAATGCAATTTGCCATGCATTTTTAGAGGTCTTCTGGCACCTATTTTTGGCACTCATTTAACTGAGCAAACCAGGCAGGCCACCTGAAATAGAAAACTTGCGCTTTTCCAAGTTGTGGATGCTGGAAATTTAATGCTTAATTCTCCTGAAGTTACTACAGGTAGTCCTCAACTTATGATCATGACAGAGCCCAAAATTTATGTGGCTAGGGGGGGGACATTTGTAAAGTGAATTTTGCTCTACTTTGCAAGTTTTCTTGCCACAGTGAATCACTTGCAGTTGTTGAGTTAGTGACATGGCTGTTAAATGAATCTGGCTTCCCCACTGACTTTGCTTGTCAGAAGGTCGCAAAAGGGGATCACGTGACCCCAGGACACTGCGACCGTCATAAATGTGAGCCAGGTGCCAAGTGCCTGAATTTTGATTACATGACCATGGGATTGCTGCAATGGTCATGTGAAAAATGGTCATAAGTCACTTTTTTCCAGTGCTGTTGCAACTTTGAACGGTCACTAAATGAATTGTTGTAAGTCGAGGACTACTTTTTCTTTAAAAAAATCCCAGCTTTGCTACCTTCATTAAAAGATAGTGACCACCCTTGTCTTCCATGTTATCAATTTGATGTCGAACTGAAGTCAGGTTCCACAAAGCACTGAATCCTATTCTGCATTTCTTCAACAATCCTAGCAATGCCCGTTTTTAGGGACAAGACTGCTACATAAGCTTTGGCAAAGTGGGTCCCAAAACTGTGAGCTGTGTCTGTGCTTATCCTTTTCACCTAGCACAATGAAGTGGCCTGGAGTTCACGAGTAATCGAATTAAACCACTGTTATGACCTAGGAAGTCAAAGCAAGGCAGGACTCTAGAGCAAGGATCTTCAAACTTGATAGCTTTAAGACTTGTGGACTTCAACTCCCAGAATTTCTCTTCCAGTCATGTTAGCTCAGGAATTCTGGGAGTTGAAGTCCACAAGTCTTAAACTGGCCAAGTTTGAAGATCCTTGCTCTAGAGAGTTCTTTATTTTTCATAGCCAACTTCCAGCCAATTGCCCTCCAACGACTGGTAAGGCTCCATCCCAGCACTATCCTGAAGGCAGCCACCCATGGTCTCCCAAACACAGCCCTGGTAGTAGGAGCACACTCACAGGGCAAGGGTCAGGTGTCCAAGTCCAATCCACAAGGCAGAGTCCAGGCACAAAAGAAGGGCAGTCCTCAGCCCAAGAAACACATCCTAGACAAGAAGCAATTCCAAAGGCACAGTGAAGCAAAGGCCAAATGCAGGCCACAAGAGAAGGGCTAGGTCCAAAACAAAAGCTGAAGAGCAAGCTTCCAAGTGAGGCAAGGCAAACAGCAACAGGCACGAGTCAAAGCCAGGGGAGTGTAAGCCAAAGCAAACAATTGTTCCTGGCAAAGATTAACTCCCTACCGCTTCTCCTTAAGTTACTTCTCTCCAGGTGTTCCTTGTGAGGAGCTGTGGGACAACCTCCTGAGTAGCCTTGCAGCCCTTCTTCTATGCTTGCCAATGCTCCATTCTCTTTGCCCTTGGATCGAGTGGAGAGGAGGTTGGCTGCCTATCAGCATCATTGCCAGTCAGCACTCGATCCTCCCCTGTGTCTATGCAGGCTGGCAGCTTTCCGTCTGGTTGACTATCTCTCCCAATGTGTGAGGGGCCCGGGATAGCATTGTCCTCAGCCACTGGGGTGCCTTCTATTGTGTAGTGGGCTTCAGTAGGCAAGAACCAGACCAGCATAGCTGCAAGAGCATTTATTGACTCAAAACTGGAACTGAGGAACAGCAGGCAAATGCCTGCAATTTATACCCAACTTAACTCTGTGATATTTGAACAAGCCCACCCAAATATGAATGTTCTAAGTTTCCTTCCAAAACAGTTGGAGTGAATAGTTAGGGTCATCTAAAGGTTAGTTTCAATTTAGCAGGCTTAACACAACTATATACGGACAATCCCAGTTCCAACTCCAACTCCTCCTCCTTCTCACTGGGTTCTATTGAAGACATGACAACCATGTGGATATTTCAACGCTTGATGTCTCTCACAGGGAATACCTAAAATTTGTTTACGTTTTTTCCTCCCTCATCTAAATGGGATGTATTTTTTTTCCAGCTTGCTTATCATTTGTTTATATTCTCTATACTGTTCCTTCTGAGTAGTTTGTAAAGTTGTAATGCCCATGAGAATATATCAGCAAGCAACAGAGAGATTTCAGCCTTGATCTTAAGAACTTGACGGTTGGTAGGATTGACTTCCAAGTCCATGTCATTCAGATGTGTGTAAACATTTGAGTACTATAATAAGAACAGGCCCTTAGGCTGTGGTGCCGTGAAGCTTAAGTTGATTCATGGAGATCTTTTAAAAAGCCCTACTTTCCAAAATATCTCTACATATGTTCACAGGTTAGTAAACATATGTAGGGTCCTTTGCAGAGTTTCTTCTGGAGATGTTTTTCCACATTACCATTTCTACTGGGTACTCTGATCTGGAAGGAAATATTGGGAAACCAGCAGATTCAATACCACTGAAGATTTTTAGCCCACCATGTGGTCTTCATTGCAATGTTATCAAGTGCTGTGCTTACCAGTGTAGTCACCATAATGGTCTGGTTGGGCAGGAGTGCCTCAGAGGCCAGTTTCCAAATTTCATTCCTCCAAAACATGTCCGTCAAAATATTGGTGGTATTTATGGAGCTGAATAGCTTTAAGACAACAGATTAGATACATAATGCCAACTTCCACATAAAGATTTACTACCGGTTCTGTGGGTGTGGTTTGGTGGGCGAGGCAGGGGAAGGATACTATAAAATCCCCATTCCCACTCCACCCCACTAACCTGCTTTCCAGCTCCGTTCTCCTGTGCAGGGCAACAAAGAAGACCCAGCCGATCAACTGGGACACAGGAGGCAGAGATTAGATGGGGGCGGGGTCAGTCAGAGGTGGTATTTGCCAGTTCTCCAAACTACTTAATATTTCTGCTACCGGTTCTCCAGAACTGGTCAGAACTGCTGAATACCACCTCTGGCTGGGACCCCAGAATTGTGCACCAAATTACTAAATGGTTGACCAGAGGGGAGATAGAACACCCTTTTATTGCCTTCCCCCCTCCAAATAAATTACATCAGTACCAATTACTGTACCTGCTGAGCTTTGTTGAGTTGAAATGGTCCCAAACACCTTCCTTCTTCTCCTTGCAAAAGCTTAATGTTGTTGCAGAAATGGTGGTATTGATGATGATGATGAGTATATGTTTGCTCTTCTATTTGTTTGGAGCATCTAAATTAATGGAGCCAGCAAGACCAGTTTTCAGCCAGCAGCATAGAGTTTTGGTTTTTTTTTAAAGCAGCAAAATTGATCATGGCAAAATGAGCAGAGAGGCATGACTTCAACTATGTATAACACCCTGAGAGAATACACGATCGATCATTTTCCTTCCTTGTTTTGCTCTGAAGAAAACCTCATTTGTCATCTGCAAGCAACTCGATGGCTCCTTTCCAACAGTTTACAACCTTAATGCGGCCATAAGTAAGTCACTCTTGGCATCCCAACAGAAGAGAAGCTGTCAAGAAGCGCAGAAGGGCCTCAACTCCCAAAGATCAGAAAGGGAGCTTGTCACTGCCTTTGGGAAGACACCTGCCTGTCCCGAGAGGATTTAAAAAAAGGCTTTTTGGAGGGGGGGGCCTCACGAGTTCACAAAGGACACAGAACTGTTTAACAGCTTTATCAAGAGTTTCTTTTAGGAGGGCAGGGAAATTAATGTGCCAGCTCTATGGTGCTGCATTTCTCTGGTATTCTTCAGGGGACATGCATAAGCGCACCAGCGTGCCTACCGTCCCTGTCTTACTGTCTCCATTTATCTGTATTTACTTCCCTTGTTCTTGTTTATGTTCATACTTATACCTGTTATCTTGTACACGTTTGACAAACAAAAATAAACAAATGAAATAAACAGGGGTGCGATTCTACCAGTTCTGTCCACCTCAGTAGAACCAGTTGCTCTGAAGAGTAGCAGACATAGAACCGGTTCTATGTCTGCTGCTGTTTTGGCCCACCCTCCCAAGCTCTTACCTGACCTTTATTTCCTGCTTTTTCAACCTCAGCTGCTTTGTACGGCACAGCTACGGTTGAAAAAGCAGGAAAAAATGATTTTTCCAACCGCTGCGCACCCGCACGCAGCACTGCTCAGCTGTCCGGGCAGCTCAGCAGATTGTAAATTGCACTCGCGCGACTCGCGCATGTGCACGTGACGCAGAGCAACAGAACCCGTAGTTATACCAGTCGGATCCCATCCCTGGAAATAAATATACTTTGAAAGGTGGATCTCTTAAAACAAGCATAGTTCGAATGTAAATTAATCCCTGGTCACCCTTGATTTACAGCCACAATTGAATGCAGAATTTGGTCATGAGTCATTGTAGTCATAAGTCAAATGAGCTTAAAAATGAGGTGGTTGCCAAATGCCTGAAACATGACCACAGAGGTGATGCAGCAGTTGTAACTTTGACGATGGGTTGTAAGTAACCTTTTTTTGCCGTATCTTCAAACAATTATTAAGTGACAGGTTGTAAATTGAGGACTACTGCACTAGATTATTTGTGGATCATAACCCAACTCTAATTATTGTACCATCTTCTGTTGAAGGAATAACGTAAAGTGTATGATTACTTCCATTCTTACCAAGTTTGATTGTATTAATATAAGGGGGGTCATCCAAGTAGGGCAAGATAGGGCAGTTGAATTTGGTTCTGAGTGATGCCGTGTAATAAGATGAACTTAAAACTCTTGAGATATTGTTTTTAAGATTTGTTTATCCATAAATGAGAAAGTCATGGGTTCCCTGGATAACTTTTAGGATTTATGACCTATGACCTATTACTTGCTGTTTATATGTACACTGTGAGTTTATGAACTGGAGACAAATTCTTTGTGTGTCTGATCACACTTGGCCAATAAAGAATTCTGTTCTATTCCACCAAACTATAAGCTTATTCAGAATGCAATTATGGAACTGACAAATATCCTACAAATATCTTTTTATCCTGCTGACCACTAGGGTCATTCAGAGTCCAGATAGCAAACAAGCTTGTTCTTCTCTTTCTCTGTGCTCTGCTTTCCCCCAATTGGAAGACTCTTACTGCCCCTTTGACTGCTTCTTACAGGAAAAAAAATGAGTCTTTCTTTCTTTTCCTTTTTACTCATAGATCTGAAAGTTCACGATCACAATCTTTCTATTATATTATGTAGCTCCCTCAATAGTTTTCATTTGTCCTTTGGGATCTTAGGCACCTTCATCAAAACCCACTCTTTAAGGGGATTGGTTCTGCTAACACATGTATGCTGTAGCCCTAGCCCTAATCCTAAATTTTGGATCTTAAGAGAATGGCCTTAAAATTTTCAACTAGGGTTATCTCAACATTTCTGTTACCAAGTTAACTTCATGGGTTGGATTCATACAGGGTGAGAGACTAAAATGTGTTCAACTCAGTGGATACACTGGAAAGTTGGATGCAAAGCAGGAAGGATTTAAAACACAATATTTATTAAAACTGTAGAATACAATTGTGGGTGAATAAATAAGTAAACAGGAGTAAAGGTTAGAGGAAGGATTTTCTTGTAAGATGTGCTAATGCCAAGTTATAGTCAACTATCCCCAGTCCTAAGGATCAGACAATGAGAGAATGATAGTTTGGAGGGAGGGAACTTAGTTTCAGGGGACACAAAATTAACTTAAGCACATATAATACTCCAGTGTTGGGTGCGGCTGGCGAAATTAGTGGGAAAGATGAGCTGGCTGTCACCTTTAAAGCCCTTCATGGCTTGGGTCTAGGTTATCTGAGGGACCGTCTCTTGCTGGTCACATCTACCTGACCCACTAAAGCAGGAAGGCAAGGAATGTTGCAGATCCCATCCCCTAGTGAGATATACCTGGAGGAACCCAGAAGAAGGGCCTTTTCCATGGTGGCTCCCTTTCTCTGGAACATCATTCTCCCAGAAATTAGATTGGCCCACAGTCTAACACTCTTCTGGAAGGCGCTGAAGACCTGGTTCTGCCAGCGAGCTTGGGGAACCCAGAGCAGGATGGAGCCCATAAAATGGCTTGTGTGAATATGTGCTGTTGCCGGAATAGCGGTGGGTGGGTGGGTATCATTTTATTATATTATTTCATTATTATTATTTATATAATGTTTTTATATTTGTATGAGCCACTTTGAGTTACCATGGATGAGTAGGCAGCAATATAAATTTTCTAAAATAAATGAACTACTGGCAGCTGAGTCAAGGTTGTAACTGAAAGATTCACCCGTGAGGAGAAGCTGAGAAACCATTGGGAGACCTTACTCAAGAGAAGAAAGATGCTAGAGCCAGAGAGAGATGAGAAAAGTGCCTTCAACCTGATCCATGAAGGTAGTAGCAAGCAACTAGCTATAGTAAACATGGGTGAAGATGTTAGAGTGAGGTCATTTTGAAAGGTTGGGGAGGAGAGCTGGGGAAGAGTTTACTGATCTTTCAGTCAATAGTTTTAGAATACAGTTCTGTTTGTACCATTGTGTACCCTATTCAAATGCCAGTACTGTATGTTGTTTCCTGGTAATCTGCATAAAAGGGGAAGAACTTCTTTTTCTTATTGATAGTCCTGGAACGCGGGAAAGAGTGCCCTCTGTTGTTGGAAAAAATTGGCAGCAGATCTGATGAGGATAAATCAGGAGTTTGAAGAAACCTTGCTTGGCCAATCTCTGTGGAATTTAGTTCTTGGATTCAGGATGGTTCGGGCATTAGAATTGGGGTTCCTTGTGGTTGTTTGGTGTGTAGTTTAGTTCAGTGTGTCAGGTAACCCAGGCTAAAATTAATCATGGCTAGGCTACAATCTCTTTCCAAAATTAAGAGTTAGGCAGGCAATGATGCCATTGTGGGGGCTGAAAAACACAAGCTGCTAACAAATAGCAACAAAATCCCAAACGGCTTGACCTTGCCTATTTTCCATTCCCTGCCTCCCAAATTAGGTTTTCTCATATGCATTAAGAATTGCAGAAGAAACCCTGTCTCAAGTTTTCTTGATTTGTGAATTTAAGCTGTCGAAGCATGAAACCGGGCCCACTTGCTCTGGTACCCAAACCCTTGAATTCCTTCTCTAACGTTAGAGAACATGTCCTGTGGCAAGTTAGGCATGGTGCAGCTGGTCTGGAATGTGACAGCATGGGATGTGATGGGAATGTCACAGTATGTGCACGTGTCCCATCTGCTTTGTAAACTGCACTGGTTGCCAGTTGTCTTCCAGGTGTAGTCAGGTGCTGATTCTAAACCCCTTCGTGGCCTAAGGCTTGCTTACCTGAAGAAACATCTGTCTCTGTATATTTCTGTTTGTACATGAAATCAGCTAAAGGGCCACGTTCTGGGCCCTGATAATTAAGCAGAGTCAGTTTGTAGGGCCCCAGTAGTGTGCCTTCTTGAAAAGGGCTCCCCAAAAATTCCTACTGCTCCCATCTTTTGAATTTCTACAGGCTGCTTAAGGCCTAGTTGTTTTCCCAAGATCTGGACTTAGATTGTGATTGAGCCTCCTTCCTTCCTTCCTTCCTTCCCTTCCTTCTTTCTATCTCTCTCTTTCTTTCTCCTCCTCCTCTCCCATCCTCAACGATTCGTTTTCTTTTTATTTTCATCTATAAGGAGTAAATCATTACAAAGTAGGGTAATCTAAAGATTGAAGTGGTAAATAATAGTAAATAATAGTAAACCTTGATCAAAAATATCCTAATGAAGAGAATTGTAGGTTCTAAAATTCTAAAACAATGAGGAAAAGATAGGAAATGATTTATTGCCTCACAGCCCAGCCACAGCACAGCCCTCCTGTATTTTAGATAGCAGTAATTCCTGGAGAGGAGAGGAGAGACATTCTCTATTGGGTTGTTTTGGTGGGAGTAGGGTTGGGGAAATTCATTGGCTACCCTCTTTTTCTTTTGGGCTTGAAAAATTTTGATCTTCAAAAGATGAGAAGAAGAAGCAGGGAAGAAATGTTTAACAGCCCGATTTATACTGAAGTAGCCGTATTATTATGAAACAGCACAATAATCCGTCAGGAATGCAGTGCTTCTAAAGAGTATAGATTGGAAGTGCAAACTGGTTGATCTTGCAATATGCTTACCCCTACTGAGCTGTACTTATCTTTCACGGTTTCCTGGCCTAAAGATGATGCTAACGGTGACTTTAAGATTCAGAGTTTTGAAAGATCAGTAATTTGAAAGGCAGCTCCTCTGGCTGTCAAAAGCTGTTGGCTGCTATCGTTTTAATCCATTTTCCCATCTTACATTTGAATGTTCTGGTAAAGCCAGTTTCAGAAACGCAGTCACGATCCAATTTCACAGGATGC
This sequence comes from Bungarus multicinctus, assembly GCA_023653725.1. Classification (NCBI taxonomy): domain Eukaryota; kingdom Metazoa; phylum Chordata; class Lepidosauria; order Squamata; family Elapidae; genus Bungarus; species Bungarus multicinctus. Next base: position 113,307,698 of record CM042836.1, read on the forward strand.
CACTGGAAGCTTAGCTTTAGCGTATTCAGTTGCTTCTCTCTGAGTTGTTTTTGGTTCTTGGGCATTTTATCTTTTCTGTTTTTTACCTCATAATCTTGATTTGGTCATCGAATATCTGCAGAGGAACTTTCAAATGCACACAAGGAAAATGGCACAGGGAAACTAGGTGAGCCTTTGTGAATCAGATCTGATTTGATTTGAGTTGTGGACTCAAGATTCAAAGACTCCAGCTTGCAATTCAGGGCAAAATATTTCCGCTTGAGATACTTAGAGATTTCTTTTTTAAATAAAATGGAAAAACACAAATCACTTGGAGTGGATTCATTTTTGGGGAAAAGAGGATGAGAATAATAAGAAAGATAAACTCTTCAGACATTAATCCTGCCGGTTCTTATTCCAGATATCTTTTAAATGTTAACTGCAATATCGTTTCAAAATGTTACGATAGGAATGAGAAAAAGGCAGCTCAGCAGTCTCAAAATCTCCAGCAAAAGTTCTATAGAAAGTCTATGCAGAAGCAATATAGAAAGGTTTTTTTTTAAAAAAAAGAAAGAAATCAGCTCTTTAAACCTTTTCTTTCCACTTGCTCGCTTTTCCGGAGTACCAGATTTGTTGTGAAGTTAAAAAATACCAACTTTGTGAGATAGGATAGATTTTCTGCTTCTGAACTCTGAATTTAAGAGAGGGAGAATAGTAAGAGGTTGGCAAATCCGGCCCCCCCCCCTTTATAACTGGCACAATTATGCTGTGGATCCAAGAGGAGCCAGGCACAGTGGCAAAAACGTAGCTTTTTTTAAACTTACCCTTTTCAGTTATGCAATAGCATGACTTGTTGCCAACCATCAGAGAATCAGCAGAGGCCATGGCAGCAGCAAGCTGGTACAATGCAGTGCGGTGCCACAGAGAATGAGGCTGGCATGAAGAAAGTGGTATTAGTCTCGGCTCATTCTGTTTTTAAAAACACTGAACTGTTAGCATAGCCCATCCATTCTTTGCCAAGAGAACTAAACCCGCCTTAATTGTTCAGAGTGTTTAAATGTGCAATGTGAGTTGGCACTGAGCCTATACACAGAGTGCTGAGAGGTATATTGAATTCCCATTTGTGATGGCAGGACTAGAAGACTAATGTTCTATTGGGACAAGAGAACTGAAAACCCGGACTGATGGTTGACCAGAGGAATGAGGCTGGAGCATGAGGAAGTGAATGAAACTCCGAGCAATTGCCACCACAAAATAGCTCCGATAAACAGATAATTTAGTGAGCTGGTTAACTCCCTCCAATTCAGCATTCCAGTAGCTTGCAAGATTGGCACATTTTTAGAGATAGGCCCCAGAAACAGCAGCCATCCAATCGATGAAGTGCCTTCCAAGGCTCAATTTGTTTTAAGGCATGAATCTGCTTTTGTGGGAGAACTTGACTAAAGCTTAATCGAATCAGAAGGTGCCTTCAAAGCTTTGTGCAGGCCTAAGTACATGTCAATTATTGTTTCTCCCTTTTTTAAAAAAAACCACCTTCCATTTTATATATATACAGTGTGTCAGTTGGTTACAAATCTTTCTCCTTTCATAGTCATTTCTCACAGTTTATATAATTTTTCACATTGTCAAAGTAACATATGCTTATATATTTATCAATTATTAATCATCCATGACTAAACTATTTATTCCATCATTTTATACGAGATATTCCAAATTTTATTTTAAAATTTATATTGTACTTTCATCCAATGGTTATATATGTCTATATTATATTTTATATCAATCTATTGAACTTCTATTACAAAATTATCTAATCTATTACATTACCATGTCTTTTTGTCCAACCATTGATAAAACAAATCCCATATCATATAAAATTGCTTGTCTTCTTGCTCTCTAATTTCAAATGTCAATTTACTCATTTCAGCACAGTCCGTAATTTTCTTAATAACTTCCTCCTGCATAGGTATTTTTTCATTTTTCCAGTTCTTAGCAAATACAATTCTAGCCGCTGTTAAAATATTTACAATCAAATATTTCATCTCTTTATTGTATATTTCCAGTATAATTCCCAATAAAAAGATCTCTGGTTTAAAGTCTATATGTTGTTTTATCATTTTTTCCAACCATGTGTGGATTTTAGTCCCATATCTTTTTGCATCCGAGCATGTCCACCACATATAGTAATATGAACCAGGAATCTGATGACATTTCCAACATTTATCCGATTTGTTCTTAAACATTCTCGCAATTCTCATCGGGAATAAGTGCCACCTGTAAAACATCTTATACAAATTTTGTTTATATGCAGTTGACATTGTCATTTTATAATTTTGAGACCACAGTTTTTGCCATTTCTCTAAATCAATCCCATATCCAAAATTTCCCCCCCAAGCAATCATCGTTTCTTTGACTTGTTCTTCTTCCAACTTAAATTCTAATAAATGTCCATAAAGTTTTTTAATTACCTTTTCATCAGCACCCATCAAAATTTTGTCTAGATATAAATCAGTCAACTTATCATAAATACCTTCTGTTTTAAAATCTTTATCAAATCTAGATTGTATTTGCAAATATGAAAACCAATTCATTTTTACACCTTGTTCTTCCAACGCTTGCATAGATTGAAGTTCACTCTTTTCATTCAATATCTCACTATATCTAACTGTTTGTTCCTTTTTATATATTATTGGATAAGAAAAAGCTTCAATAGTAGATATCCATAATGGAATTCTAAGTAATATTGTCTTTTTATCTTCTCCCAGTTCAAAAACAATGCCTCCCTAATATAATGTCTTCTAAAATACTCCTGTGTTTTAGTTCCCTTATACCAGAAGAAGGCATGCCATCCCAGCAGCAAGTCATGCCCTTCTAAAGTCAATAATCTAGCAATTTGTTGTTTCTACTTCTTGATGTCAATTGAATTTTTAATGGTGGCAAAAAAAATAAATTTATACTCTGGGATATCTGGAAATTGGAGAGCTATTATATTGATATTTTTATTTGTTCCATCAGATGTCTACACCACCTTTTCTCTAGAGAGATAAATCAGAGGTAAGGAACTTGTGGTGTCCAAATATTGTTCGACTTCAGTTTGAAGGAGCCCATCTATCATGAACTGGAAGGATATTGATTTAAATCTCCGTTTCCAAAGGCTAAAGTCATTCAGAGAACACTCAAGTAACCCTATGAAACAATCAGGGTTCACCTCAGTGGTGGGATTAAAAAATTTTTTACTACCAGTTCTGTGGGCATGGCTTGGTGGATATGGCAGGGGAAGGATATTGTAAAATCTCTAGTCAGAGGTGGCATTTGCCGGTTCTCCGAACTACTCAAAATTTTTGCTACCGATTCTCCAGAACTGGTCAGAACCTGCTGAATACCACCTCTGGTTCATCTTCACATGATGACCCATAGGAAGCTGCCAAAAAATTCTCTCCTGTGAACTACTACAGACCCTTTCCAAACACAGTGGAAATAAAACGAACAAATTAATAAGTGCACTCAAATAAAACCAACCTTGAGCAGTTATTTTGAGGGATTTTTGGGAGCAAACGTCTTGGTCACAAACACATCACTGTTCTGTTACATTTAAAAGCAAGCTGTTATGGTGAAATGATAACATGACAGCATGTTTGCAACAAAGTGAGGCGCAGCAAGTGTTCTCACCCATGGGAAAACATTGCATCCATAAGCTTTGCAAAACAATGGCTCTCTCTCCAATTCTTGACATGCTGGCATTATGCCATAAATTTCTGGCTTTTGGTCAGTTGATATATAATTCCTGTGTGTGGCCTATAAATTCCAGAGAGACTGCACATATTTGTGCTGCTTGTTTTGTTACTGGTCTTTTCAGTAAGGATTTTATTTTATTTTTAATTATAGAAATTAATTATAGCTTGAACCAGAGACAATCTGAGAATGGATTTTAGACATTTCTGGATCATTTTAGGAAAGATGTTAGTTTAACATGCTGGCCAAATTCACGAACAACGTTCTGCTAAGCCTATGTCTAGTTCTTGCTTGCTATCATGTGAGAGTAGGGTCTGGGAAGAAAGTATAGCTTCTTAGGGTAGTAAAGCCTACGATGAAATCATTATTTGTAGCTGATTGTGGTTTTAAAACCACAGGTAATCCTTGATTTTCAACAGTTCATTTAGTGACCATCCGAAGTTACAAAGGCACTGAAAAAAGTGATGTATGACCATTTTTCACACTTATGACCATAGCATGATCCCCATGGTCACATGATCAAAATTCAGACACTTGGCAACTGACTCATGTTTATGACGGTTGCAGTGTCCCAGGGGTCATGTGATCCCCTTTTGCGACCTTGTGACAAGCAAAGTCAGTGGGGAAGCTAGATCCACTGAACAACCAGATTACTAACTTTAACAATCAAAGTGATTCATTTAACAACTGTGGCAAGAAAGCTTGTAAAATGGAGCAAAGCTTATTTAACAAATGTCTCACATAACAGAAATTTTGGGCTCAATTGTGGTCATAAGTTGAGGATTTCCAGTATGGTTATTCATAATATTTTAATGATGATATGTAGGTTTGTATTGTTTCTTTCCTGACTTATTAGGAAGTCAGGAATATTGTTTTGTGTTCCATCAAAGTTTCTAACAAGACCACGGATCTATAAGGAATTTTTTTTAAAAAAAAATCTTAGGAAAACAAGAAACAGTACAGATGTTTATTTCCAACTTTCCAACAAACCATGGCTTAGCACACCCACTGAACCTAGGTGGACCAACACTTTACTTGACCTGAGAGTAACTTATGTTCTTCTATATGATTTACTAGTTTGTCCATCTTTTAGTCATATTTGACTAAAAATATTGGCAAGCACATTTGAAAATTATCACCAATCTATTTCTCTTGTTGACATTTTTTTTTAATTTTAAAGGAATTATTTTTCCCCTTACATGAATTTTTTTAACAATTTGAAATCCAGAGGGATAAAATGAACTACTTATTCTGTGGCATTCACCTTTTTTCAGATGTCCATGATAAAATTCTATAGATGTAGGTTTGCTATGCTTTTTCATTCCTACAGCTGCCAGTGAGGTAGTGAGAGCTCCAGTTTATGCTTCAGGGGTGACTCACAAAGGCTGGCAATAAATCATGAGTTTCTTTGCATCCCTATTTTTGGCTGCTTTCAGTGCACAGCCATGGTGAAAAATCCCAGGTGTTCCTCCTCTGAGCCAAGTGAATATTCAAGATTGCCCTGAAAGAAGGCATTGTGCTCATTAAAAACAGTTTCTAGGAGAGAAACTAAGACAACTAGTGGTTGAACTTTTCTTGGCTCAAACCTTGGAAAGCACTTGAGATGTCCATATCTTGAGTTGCTAGGGAAGTAGAAAGTGAGTCAGAGACCGACAGAAGAATTGTGGATTACACTAGTCCTCAATTTACAACAGTTCACTTAGTGACTATTTGAAGCTATTTTGGCCCTGAAAACAGTGGCTTATGACCAATTTTCATATATATTGTCACATGGTCATTTGATTTACATTCGGATGCATTTTATGATTAGGTCCTGTGTACTACAATTGTGATCACAGATTAATTGTTTAAATTCAAGCCACTGGTTGCTAAAGGGGAAAATAAAAGGTATAATCTTAATCTAAAAATGTTAAGCAGTGTTATAGGCAAGGAAGAAGAAGACTGTTATTCTGACAAAAAAAAAAGCAATGAGGACATGCCCAGGAAGACACCAGGGAGTATATAAAGGGAAACTCTACCAATTCAGTTGACAATTAAGATTAATTCACAGTTAATGGTGCTTAAGAGATGTGTCAGAGAAAGAGTTCACCTTTAGTTCTTCATGCATTGATCAAAATACGATGCCTGACAGAAAGTCCTTCTCTATATTGTTCTTTATTGTCATGGGGACAATGACAATTATCCAGCTATAACTGCCTCCTCTCTTCCTCAAAATGCAGATGAATCTCATACTGCCAGTTTGTCATAAGTGACTGAGGAAATGTGCTGTAGGCATTAATATTTAGAGTCCCATTGCTACAAGTAAGTAGTTTAAATAGTTGTGCGGAAATAAACAGTTTGATCTCCTTTGAAGATTCCTTCCCTTGTGTGGTTTTCATATGAGAGGATTCTCGTGCCCCAAGCACAATACAACCAAATGAAGGAGCTGAAATAGACATTCTGGGAGCTATTTTTCAAAATAACGCTTTCAACATCTCATTTTGCAACCGGGAAGTAGGCGGGGTGGAGGACATTATGCTGCATTTCTGTTTCTAAGGCCCTGTTTGTGCTGCTCCATTTTTGCTGGCAAAGGGCTAGCAAAACAAACTAAAAACAAGCCAAAAAGAGAAATGTTTCCCCTTTTGCATTTGAACCATGGAAGAAGGGACAGGAAAGGAGAAAAGATGGGAAGAGAGCAAGAAAGGAAAAATAAGGAAAGAAGAAAAGATAATGAAGAGGGAAGGAAAAAGAAGAAAGGGAAGGAAGGAGATAGATTATAATGAGAGTGAAAGAGGGTCTGAAGGAAGTCCTGGCCACCACAGGTGCCTCACGTATGAGTGATGTTGAACTGGCCATGCCCATTGTGGCCATGCCACTCCCCATCAAACACAACCCTGATGAGGCTCTCAATGAAATTGAGTGTGATACCCCTGCTTTAGGCCATCAAAAAGTAATGAATGTTAACAGAGGCAATTAAATCGGTTCACCAACATGCTCTGCTTACTTTTCTAAAGCCAATGTTTATGTTTTGTTGGCAATAATATAGTTCTGCTAAACATGGATAGCCTTTAGTTGTGTAATATATTTCATTCTGAGCACCCTCTAATGATTCTACATTTAAACAATGAAAACCAATACTTCTAATATGCATACACTTACTTGCAACCGTATCAACATTGGGAACATCTGAGTTTCTCCTACACTAGTTTTGGTATAACTTTTAATATAAAAATTCATATAATTTTTATTGTCAGATAAAGTCGTACCACGCAGAATATTAATTAGATTATTACTATTACTATTACTGTTGTTGTTACTGTTACTGCTATTATACACAAAAATGGCAGTATACACAGCAGATGAGATAACCATACTGGGTTTCGTATCACAAATCACTAGTCGAACACTTCCCAAGTGTTTAGGACTGCGTGATGTATCGGTGGCCTTCTATAGTAAGGTGGCCTTCTGTAGCTGACCAATGGTGATCTTGTCAGCGCCAATTGTTTTTAAGTGCTTGCCTAGGTCTTTAGGCACAGCACCCAGTGTGCCGAGTACCACTGGAACCACCTGCAATGGTTTATGCCAGAGTTTCTGCAGTTCGATTCTCAAGATTCTAATAATACTATTATTATTATTATTGTTATTGTAATTACTAATACTAATTATTACTACTACTACTACTAATAATAATAATTTTAAAATGTTAGAATATCTTTTTATTATCCAAAATGTTATTGAAACAAGCATGGAAGGTTTCATTTTTCCTGGAGGAGAACTATGTAAGGAGTAGGGCAGGGAGAAGGTAAGAATGTCCTGAACTGTCTTTCATTGGGTGTGTTTTAAAGAATCGAGGCCCATTAAGACATGACATATTTTTGATCTTCTTAAGCAATTATTTCTTGAGAATTTGAATAGAACTACTAACTCTTAAGCTGTCATGCCTCTAACAGAGTCTGAATCCAAGGAGGAAGATGAAAAGCTGACAGAGAGTGGGAGTGTGGCTCCGTTGGCTATGGAGGAAACTGGGGAAGGGCAAAGTCCAGCTGGGCAGAGCAGGGAAGAGGTAGAATAAGGGAGAGGGAGTTCAGAGGAAGACCCAGGCACACCCCCTCTTCATCCTAGGGCACGCAGGGAAGAACGGAGAAGAGAGCAATGTGGGTTTCATGGCTTACGGGGGAGGAAAGGGCCCTGATTCCCTTCATTAGGCACACATGGGAAGAGAGTTTAAAAGAGATGCAAGTTGCGTCTGCTGGGAACAAACGTGAGTTTATCTTGTGTCGACTTTGATTATCTGTGTTCCTGGAATCCTCCCAACCGGGTTGATTTACTGCTGTTCCTTCACTAGTCTGGAATTCCTTCTTTTGCCCTGCCAGATTAATTACCTCATCTGGCCCTGACTAGACTTATAGTTAAAGTTTTTGTTGACAATATTTTGGACTTGAATCTCTGCAGCCATAGGCTGTTCCTGGGAGAGTTTTTCTCCAGCCCAGAAGATAACCAGGACATTGGGGGCAAAGTTGGAGCTAATAAAGGGACTCCTACTGATTATCTGACTATGTTACCTTTGTGCCACTCCTCAGGTCATCACATAAGCCCTCTTTTCGTCACTTCAAACTTCCTTTTGGTCATGTGAGCAATATGTGCATTCCCTTGTTGGAATACTCAATATTTCATTGACTGTCCTGCTTTTGCCAGGAGGGTTATGTTACAAAGTAGGTTGAGTCCAGAACAAAAATAGGGACAAGGTGATGTACATTTTTCAATATTCTAGCAGAAACACTTAAAAATTTGAAATAAATCTTTAATATGGACTGATCTGTTGTTACGAGTATATATAATGGGGTGGTATGAATAGTACAGTCCATGCCTTAAAAATGATTTGAAAAGAGTACCCCCTTTTCTAATACAGGTAGTCCTTGACTTATGATAGTTCATTTAGTGACCGTTCAAAGTTACATCACTGAAAAACGTGACGTATGACCATTTTTCACACTTAATGACCACTGCAGCATCCCCTTGGTCATGTGATCAAAATTCAGATGCCAATGGGGAAGCCAGATTCACTTAACCATCCTGTTATTAACTTATTGACTGCAGTGATTCACTTAACAACGGTGGTAAGAAAGGTCGCAAAATGGGGCAAATTTCACTTAACAACTGTCATGCTTAGCAACATAGATTTTGGGCTCAATTGTGGTGGTAAATCAAGGACTTCTTTATTTATTAAGGGAAAGAACACACCTGCATACTTTACATCACAATTTCGAAGACCTTTTAATACAGTAATTAGCCAGGAGCAGAATCCTAATGAATGGGGATATGATTCCACATTTCTGGAAGTAAACAAACGATCACACAATCGAACATGTTAGTTCTTGACTAATATTTCAAATCTTTTTGTCCCCCTTCCTCCTCTTCTCATTCTGGCAAAATTCCAGTTGGTTTTTTTTAGTACTTTTATTTGTTTATGTTATCAGCTGATTCTGAACTGCTTTGCTGGGGGTAAAAAAGAAGCTAATTTATGTTGAAGGGATTCTGGTACTTTAAGCAAATAAGTGTAAATAGAGGAACGATGCTCTTTTTTGAACAATAAAATACAGTAACTTTAAAAAACAAAATATGCATTTCTCTGTAGCACTGTGGAAATTTAAATTTCTCAGAGTTGGCACAGGATATTCTGTGAGAGAATTTGTGGGAGATTTATACATGCAGCAATAGAGGAAATGTTATTATCTCAGCTGTTAAGCACTGTTTTTCCTAAGCTGGTATTCTCCAGATGTCTTGAATTACGTTTTTCATAATCCCTCCTACCAGCATGTTGCAGTGATGAGCAGTGCTGTAGTCCATCATGTGTGGAAAGCTTCAACTTCCACACATGATGAACTATGAAATGATCAATTAAACCATCGTAGTTGCCTCCTTGTCAGGGTAATAATTCTGATAGTTACCACAGATAATCCTCGACTTATAAACCATTGTTTAGCGACCATTTGAATTTCAATGGTACAGTGCAAAATGACCTTCCTCACACGTGTGACTGTTGTATCATCCCCACGGCCAAGTAGTCAGAATCTGGGAGCTTAGCAACCAGCATGTATTTATGATGATTGCAGCACATCCTAGGGTCACATGTCTGCCATTTTCTACCTTCCTAGCCAACTTCCAACAAGCAAAGTCAGGGGGAGATTTGCTTAAGGGCCATGTGATTCACTTAACAACTTCAATGAGCCCCGGAACAAAAGTGACAAAAGGCTCGTAAAATTGGGCACAACTCTCAATTTAACAGTCACCTTGCTTAGCAATAGAAATTCTGCTCCAAATTGTTGTTGTAAGTTGAGGACTACCTGTAAATGGAATAACGTTACAGCATACAGAACCTGTTTTTAAAAGTTTTTGCAGGCAGGGATATACTCATATCCAACTGGATCCCTATACCTTGGCCTTTGCATCTTCAGTGCCCCAATCTCACTCATCCATGGAGCCCTTCATATGGCACACATTTGGAATTCATGAACCACTATCTAAAAAAATGGTTGCCATCAGGATGCCTGCCTGTTCATTAAATGTGTGCTGAGGTAGCCAGGGCTAATGACAGAATTCTTCTCTTGCCTGCCCAAATAGTTCATTTGATCATTTCTTCCAAGTGTTTTCTCCTGAAGGGAACTTTGTGTTTTGGCTTCTCTGATTAAGGCAGAATGCAATTCTCTCTTGAACAGCCTTTTAAGAATTGCACCTGATGAGAAAACACTTGTTCTGACAGTAACCCAATCAAGAAACTGCCAAGAACATTCACACCAACAAGCCACAAGTAGATAAAATGATAGCAAACCTCACTCTCTACTAGTACTGATGGTGTTAACTAGTTTGGTAATGACATGTCTGCAAAAAATAAAAAATAAAAACAAGCTTAAGGAGCACCAAAGATACCACATTTAAAAATAATATGAAATATTAATATATTAATTAATATATTAATAGCCAGTGATACTTCAGCTGTTCCATGTTGCCTGCTTTCTTTCCATTTGTAGCTCTGTCAAGCACACTGATGAGAGGCAGTTTGGTGTAGTGGTTAGCGAGATTGACTTTTAGACTTGTTTTAGGCCCAAAGCCAGCTGGGTAACTTTGGGGCAGTCACTTTTCTTAACTCTAGGAAGGAGACAATGATGAACCATATCTGAAAAATCTTGCCAAAAAACCTGCAGGAGCTCCTAATATGATGACCCAGAAGTTCCTCACAATGTATTATAATGAGGTGTCCACCTAAAGTCCAAAGACCAGAGACAGTACATGGAAAGAAGGTGGACGCAGTCTGATAGCATCAAATCCATTATCCTTGATAATTGAGGTGGTTGAAATCCTACCAGTAGCGGGAAAGGACTGGGTTAAAAGACAGCAATGAGGTATGGATCACAACATCGCAAGCACTCAATACCAGAACCACAGAAGCAATGCTTTACAGGATCTGAGGTACAGAACATGCAGAGATTTCAGAGACAGTCCAACATATAGTAGCAGGCTGTAACATCCAGACAGGAACAACATACACTGAATGTCATTGTGTATAGCTAGGGGTGGGATTCTACAGTTCGCACCTATTCGCTAGAACCGGTTGTTAACATTCTTAGAAGTTTGGAGAACTGGTTGTTAGAAGAAATTACTGGCCTAATCTTGTAAGGAAGGCAGGAAGGAAACATTCTGGTGTTGCTTACAGAAACTGCCTCTCCATTAACCCTTATTACGTTCTTGGCAGAACTAGACTTCCTGTCTCAGGAACTTCTCTGGAGTTTTTTTCCCCTCCTTTGCTGGTACTTTGCTTGTGTGGAGTGACCATTCAAAGTTACAATGGCACTGACAAAAGTGACTTATGACCATTTTTCACACTTACGACTGTTATAGCATGCCCACAGTCATGAGAGGCCAGGCGAGGAGATGCGTGCCTTGATGTGAGTGATATTGAGTTGGCCATGCCCAATCAATAACATGACCACCAAGCCACGTCCACCCAGTCACATGACCATCAAGCCACGCCCACCAACTAAGCCATGCCCACAGATCTGGTTGTTAAAAAATTTGAATCCCACCCCTGTGAATAGCAACATCTGCATAGTGTTTTGACTAGACCCTTCCAAGTCCAGATGGGAGATTCCACATGGAGGTCATGGAGAAGGCTAAGATCCTATGGGGCTTCCAGATTCAAATGGACAGATAAGTTCTGACCAATCATCAGACATGATGGAAGTAAACAAAGACCAGAAGACAACGATGGTGTAGCAATTCCAAGTGACAGCAACATCAAGAAGGCACATGAGAAGCTGGAATGGAACTAGCGTCTGAAGGAGGAACTAGAGAGGACATGGAAAGCAAAGCCCAAAGTGGCCCCAGTGATGGTAGGAGTACTCAAGGCTGTGACTCCTAAGCTGGCAGAGTGACTTCAGCAGCTCATAGGAAAAACATCAGAGCTCTCTGTCCAGGAGACTGCAGTGCTAGGAACAACTAAGATCACTGTGCAGGCCTCTCAAAGTCACAGGCCTTTGGAAGAGGACTCAAGACTGAGGAAGATACATACTACCAATAGGCATGATTAGGGACACACACACACATAAACAGGGCAGAAATATATGCCGAATAAATACAACAGTCTAAAAATGAATCTTAGAGCAATTGTGTGATTAATGTGTACATTGCTCAACAGTTGATTTTTAAAAACCCCAAGAGAATGAATGCATCTTTCAATTTCTCTTTCAATCTCTCTCATTCGTGAAATGGCGGGAAACTAAATGGATCCAGAGTGCCTTATGATGCAGAAGCTATCTACAGTAGAGTATATTTGGGCATTGTTATGGCCTAAAGAAAGCCCTTACAGATGAAACTATTATGTAAGTATTTGGAGGAACTTCTCAGTAATCAGAAGACTTCTTTCAGAATTCTTTCCAACAAGAGAAATAGATTGTCCTTTTAAGGTTATATTAGCATTAAGAGAAGAGAAATGGAACATGAGACAAACACACACACACGTGCACACACACACACACACACACACACACACACACACACACACACAAAGAGCTGCACATGAAGATGGTAAACGGTTGCCTGAGATGAAAATCGTGATTAAATACAGCTTCTAACACCTCCTCCCTGCATAGAAATCAGAGGTGGTATTCAGCAGGTTCTGACCAGTTCTGGAGAACCGGTAGTGGAAATTTTGAGTAGTTCGGAGAACCGGTGGTAACCTTCCCCCAGGAGAATAGAATACCTTTATTGTCATTGCATTCCACAAATACAATGAAATTTGAAAGCTACTCCATTGCCCCAAACACCACATCACAATCAAACTACAAAGTATTTAAAAATAATAATAATAATAATAGGACTAAATCACAAATGCACTGTTTGATTCAAGACAATGACTGCCTTGGAAAAGAAACTGTTTCTCAATCTATTAGTCCTCATTTTAAAACACCTATAACGAGTGGGGAGGAAATGGAGACTTTACAGTATCCTCCCCCTGCCACATCCAACTAGCTACACCACGCCCACCAAGCCATGCCCACAGAACCGGTAGTAAAAATTTTTGAATCCCATTACTGATAGAAATGAAAGAAAGAAGACATGTGTGAGGACACCATAGAGTGTTATTGACATTTTCAAGAGAGTAGTGTTAAATATCTGCAATATCTAACATGGATAATAACACAAGCTTGAGTAAAATTAAATAAAGGAAAATATAGCTAACTGAAAAGTGCTTTAAGAATCTCTTCCCTTCCCTCTCTAAATCTTTAAATCTTTTCATGGCTGAAAATTACCTATCAATTTTGTTTATGTTGCCTATAACTAATGTATTTATTGAGTTCAAGTTCAGTTTCATGGCATATGTCTTTAAGAAGACTTCTGTATCTGGGCTGGAAAACACCATAGAATCTCTTGATGGCAAAAACAACAACAACCACCCATCACTGTGCTCATCAAAACCTGATTTGCTGTCAATTCTCTGCAAGCACTGTAGATGCCCAAACAAGTAAATAAACCTGTGGTGATGGATTTCCCTCCAGGCGATACATTCAAATGGAGGCTAAGCGGCCATCTGCTAGAAGTGCTTTCGTATGGATTCCTATATGAAAGAGGACAGATGGATTCAGTGACAACCATGGCCCTATCCAACTTTATGATTCTGCATAATGTTTTTCTCTGCTACGTAAACAGGAGTTCAGTATCAGGCGCTTTGTTGTCTGAAGGGAAGACGAAGGGGGTGTCCCTGCTCGATCCATATCTGCATATGGACTCAACCAATTGTGACTAAATTGGAACAGAGCAATCTAGTGTCACTCGTGTGTAAATAACTGGAACAGACAAGACTGGCTCAGCATTTACACCCACAGTTCCGCATCTCAACATGTTGCCATCAACCTTATGCTACTAATACTTACTACCTGAGGCATCTGTATTGCTCTCCTTATTAATACGGTTGACTCTGAATCCTCACACTTTGGACAAGTTGCACAGACTTCCCTCCTGCTCCTTACTTGTTGCTTTGACATCTGGCAACCTGAAAGACTGCTTCCTGAAACAAAATCAGTCTGATCCCCTTGTATCTGGGGTGAAATTCCTGAATGTCCTATATTTCCAAGAAGCAGTGCCCAGCTCTGGAATAACTTCTCAATAGGGATCAGGCTGGCCTCTTCCTTGTAGCTTCCAGGAAAATATCTTCTTACAAATATTTTTTTAAACTGAATTTATGCAGGGTGCCATCTTTTATTCCTCTCAATTCTATTTTACATTTCAGGTATTTTATTTTGGTTAAATTGCCCCTTTCGGTTGGGATTTTATTATTATTTTATTATTATTTTTAAGCAAACTCTGGATCTTTAAACTTTCTTGCTGCATGTATACCATTGAGAGTGGTGGGACTGCAGCTGGACATAAATGCAATGAACCAACGAAGGTTTCTTTTTTTAACCATTTATTGGACTGGAAAAGTAAACAGATTCAATTTCCATGCAGGCTTATTCTGTGTTTGTACCTTTAATGTTCTGATTTGAAAGGGCAATGCACTTCCTTATTAACTAAAGTGGCATTGAAGCCGCTGATTTCATAGTTTACTGAACATCCACTCCCTGAGCAATAATCTCTAAAATTACTATTGCTTAAAATGTTCACATACCAGAAAATTTAATACAATATAATACAGAAGATCACTGGAAATAAAAACAAGTGAAAGAAGTATTTTGGATGCCCAAGTGCAAACATTGTGATTCTTTGTATTACAATGAATCTTCATGTAGCTAACAAGAATGAACTAGTTCATGTGAAAAAAAAACCCGTTTCATAGTAATCTTATTTTTCGATCTTTAAAAACTCAATGTGATACAGGTCAGGTTAGGTGTATATTAGATTGTTTCTCATATACAGTATTCCCCTTGTGATTTAGCTCATGAAAGGGCAAGGTGCAGTGTTCTAGATGTAGAGATTGCAGCTTCCATTCTTACAACCATTTGTCATGTTGGCTAGGATTAATGAGAGTTGGTACGCAGCTATTATCTAGAGGATCACACATGGTCCATTTCTGTTGTAGATACGATTTTTATAGACACCAGTAAGTTTGCTAGATGATAATACTGTAATTAGGGTGCTTTGATGCTGGAAGCATGCCAAAATGCATTTTCACTAATAGCTAAAACTTTATTTAGTACCCCCTTTATTACTTTATAAGTAAATCAAGGTGGTGAGCTTATGTAATACTCCTTACTACTACTCCTCTTTTCCCCACAAAAAAGAACCTTGTGAGATGAGTTGGGTTGAGAAAGAATGATTGTCTCAAAGTGACTTAGCTGGCTTTCATGCCTAAGATAGGACTAGAACTCAGTCTCCTGGTTTTTAGGCCATCATCTTAACCACCATACCAAACTTGCTCTCTTATCTTCAATAGCTTTTCAAAAGTTCAACAGTTCATATACAGTAAGAGCTGTGTTGGTGCAGTGGTTAGAATGCAATGCTGCAGGCTACTTCTACTGACTATCACTCACTGGCTCAAGGTTGACTCAGCCTTCCATCCTTCCAAGGTTGGTAAAATGAGGACCCAAATTGTTGGGGGGCAATGTGCTGACTCTGTAAACGGCTTAGTGAGGGCTGTAATGTGAAGTGGTATAATAAGTCTAACTGCTATTGCTATTTAGTTAACTTTGGTTTTAAAAAACCCTCGAATAATGTGAATTAAGAGTATTCTGGGATGTTCTGGTGTTGGTTTGGCACTTTTGAATTACCTTCAAAATACTTTGTACTGATATAGACCAGACAGCTACAACTCAAAGCCATAGCGCCACATGCAGCTCACTCTTAAGGGTAACCCCAGAGAACTACCACACTGTCATGCCCCTGTCAGAGTCTGAATCCAAGGAGGAAGATGAACAGCTGACAGGGAAGGGGAGTGTGACTCTGTTGGCTGTGGAGGAGAATGTGGAAGGTGGGCAGAGCAAGGGATTGATAGAACAAGGGAGAGGGAGTTCAGAGGAAGACCCAGGCCCACCTCCTCTTCATCCTAGGGCACGCAGGGAAGAAAGGAGAGTGGGTTGCATGGCTTATGGGGGAGGAAAGGGCCCTGATTCCTTTTATTAGCCACATCTGGGAATGAAAGTTTATAAGAACTGAATGCTAACTGTGGCAGCTGCTGGGAGCAAATGTGACTTTATGCTGTGTTGTCCTTTCTTATCTGTGTTCCTGGCATCTTCCCAACAGTGTGAGTTTTGCCATGCCTTCACTTCTGGAATTCTTGCTCCTACCCTGCCAAACTAATTGTCTCAATTCGGCTTGATTGGACTTAAAGTTACAGTTTTTGTTGACCATGTATTGGACTTAATTTCTGCAGTCAAGAGCTGTTCCTAGGAGAGTTTTTCTCCAGTCAGAAGGTAACTGGACATTGGGGGCAAAGTTGGAAGTATTAAACGGACTCTTATTGATTATCTGACTGTGTTTCCTTTGTGCCACGCCCCAGGTCATCTCACACACACTATAGTTTTTAATCTGAAAAAATGTATATCACTAGAAAGTAATCATATGAACAATATTTAAATGTAATTACATGTCATTGGAAATAAAATGAAAACTAATTTTCCTAGAGCTATTCTTTATTTGGTGGTAAGACATGTCAAATGTCAAGTGCAGTCTTCAACCCATACCAAATTATATATCCCATTGGAAAGATATTCTTGTTTTATTTTTCAGTATATAAACATAAAATCAGATTTGCAGTGAATCATAAGCAAGACAATGAAAAAAAAAATCCCAGTATCTTATTGTCCAGACTCCAGACTGTTAAAATTATTACAAATAACAGTGCATCCAGGGACATCGACAGGCACTGGAGATGTTAAAAATGTTAAGAAGGCATTTTCAACTGTACAGTTATGGCTACCATCTTGACTTTTTTGTCCCTTTCCATGGGCATCCTCCTCTGAATGAACCCGATTTTTTAATGCATTTTAAAATAATTCTTTTTGCAATTACCATCATCCCTGATAGAGCCATGAGCTTACTTTCAGGATTCTGTCTTAATCTATTGTTTCATTAAGCATGGCAGTAAAAGTTACAGCAAGAAATATGCAATATATAGTTACTTTTTGAATGCCTGTTTTCCTAAATAGCATTATATCATCGATAATAAATGAATGCTTGAGACTTCATCCACCTTCCCTTTACATATCCATGCTATTTTTAATTCTGTCACTTTTGTGCTTAATATGACATTTAGTAACTAAAATTGATCCTGGGATAAGTTTTAAGCATCGTTCAATCTCATTTATCTGAACTGCTTCAGGGCACATATAAACTATTTCAATTACAAGAGGCTGAATAAATAGAATGCCTCTTTATACAGGTCCCTGATCACAAAGATTGAATTCAAATATATGAAACTTTGTGATAAGTCTATTGCAACATTCTCCAGTTGCAACAGACTTAGTACACTCCAAATGTATTGGATTTCAATTCCCACGAGCCCTGTTCACTGCAATGTTGAAGTCAGAACATCTGAAGGTTATCAGGTTTGGAAAAGTCTATATCATTTTTGTTTGTGTAGAAAAGCCCATTTATTCTCAGAAGATTTTTCAGCCTCTATATTAGTAACATATTGTACTTGGGAGAGCTGGGCTAAAATGACACTCTTTAAATATTTTTGAGACAGCAGTTATTTGGAAATAATAATGGAAAACATTAAAAAGTACTTGAACTAAAGATTATTGCTGGATTCACTCATTGCATTAGGCTTTACTTTATTTGATGAAAAAGCCTTACTGACATGATTCACATATGATGCTCATCCATTAAACCATGATTTAGAAAGTCAGTGATGGCAAACCTATGGCACATATGTCAAAGATATGACAATATTTTGGGCGACATGCCAGAGTTCACAAATAGACAACAACCGTTTTCAAAAACATATTCCTTCCTTGCATGATTTTTAGAGGCTGTGGAGACTGTATGACAATGGAGTGTGATCTCCCACGGCCTCCAGATCTTCTGTAAATTGTGTGGCCTCCAGAGCCTCCGAAAATCGTGCAAGAATAAGGCATGTTTTGTGCAGTTTTTAGAACCCCAGAAGAGCTTTTTCTGAAGCTATTTCAAGAACAAAGGCCTTGTGCAAGCTGGAGCAGCCTTGGATAAGCCACTGGGGCCTCTCAACATAAAGATAGCACTCTCTGAAGGTAAATAGTGCACAGCAGATCCTGGAAAATGCTGGCCATGGGGGCAATTGCACCACCACCTTTTTGAGTAGCGCTAGGACTGAAATCAAGGCCTTGGGCCTCCACTTTAGGCGTAGTCTTGACACATCAACCGGGGCCATTGTTCAGGTTGGCCTAGATTGGGGGCTTAGGAGACAGATAATTATTTATTTTTTTCGTGTGGGGGGGGGGAGGGGGGAGAGGGAGGGTGCCAACATTTTCAGGTTAGGCATTTTCTGAATTTTTGACATGCCAAGCCCAAAAGATTTGCCATGGCGGGCTAAGCAAACACACATTAAGCCAAAGCAAAGCACACGTTGTAATGGGATATCATGATATGTGAACTCAGTCATGTAAAAATGCACCCTCCTCAGACTAACCAAGAATAAATTTGCCCCTTGAACTAAAATAGGCTCTCTTCTTCTCCGCTGTCTGTGTAACTATCAAGTGGCTGTATACTACTCACTATTCGACTTTCAGAAGATCACTAAACATGTGCTAAAAAGAGGTTTACCACCCTTCCAAAAGAATATTAAACTTGTCTATATAAGAAATCAGTCAAAATGCCAGTCAGTTGATCAGTCAAAGTGTCTGATCTCTTTGCCAGCCCAAGCCACAATAGTGATGAAGGTAGTGCCCAGGTACCAAAAAGGGATATGCCTGCAGCAGTCTATAGTATTCAATAGATGCTGGGTAGTGGGGTTGGTCTCAGCTCGTGTCTGCTTCATTGTGAATATCAATACATTGTGGCACATTGTTTATAATGTAAAACGAATAAGAAAAACATGGATGACATTACTTCAACATTGGAATAGCTAAGTATTAATATTTGTTTGTTTATTAAAATTTATATGGCAGCCCAACTCACTCTCAGTGGCTCAGAGTGGCTTGGAAAGATAAAAACCTAATAAAATACAATAAAAAGGAATAACCTTCTCCCCGCCCCATGACAACAGTTAATTAAATAAGCCAGTTGATGGGTTCCATCATACTCGGGGTTCCCTAGGCCCATTGGCAAAACAAGGTCTTTAGGGCCTTGTGAAAAAATTTCAAAGTGGGATCCAATCTCACTTTTGTGGGAATGATGTACGACAGGGAGAAAGCCACCACAGAGAAGGCCCTTCTTCTTGGTCCCACTTGATGTACCACCTTAGAGGAGGAGACCCAAACCCAGATCCATTCTATCCTGCCACGTGCAGGTAATTTAAGATGCCTCTCTGAAGGATTGGGAATGAGATGAAGGTGTCATGATTTTAAAAAATGATTAGCATTACACGTTTTTAAACTAGGTAGAGGATAAAAAGGATGAGGATGAGCACCCAGCCATGGAATGGTTAATTTGTGGTTTAGTGTATTTTGTAAGCTCAACCACTGGAGTGCGTTCCCTATGATTATAATCTATCCTACTGTGTTTTGATTGCAGTTAATTCTAGATTACTTAATAAAAGATGGATAAACAATCAAATTTAGCATGCTGTAACCCAACCATTGTTTTGATCCTCAAGTCTATCAGATCTAAATACTAAAACTGCTCCAGAAATGTTAGGTTTTAGAATTAGCCAATTCTGTTTAGATGAAAATATTGAAATACGGCCATTTGGAAAGGAATTAGAGAAAGATTCACTTGACGTATGTCATGGCAAAGATTAGTCAACCGTGGAGCAACGTATACCGATAAGCTCTAGCCACTATGGCTAACATGAGTCATGCAGTTCAACATAGCAGCAAATATAACAAGCCACAACAAGGTCAGACAACAAGTATGTCATTGAAGCCACAATCCAAAGGATGCAATTTAGCACTTGCATTATGAGGACTTTTCTGAAAATGCCAATCTATGTGGTTATTTCCATTTTTTCCCATGTAGTCCCACAGGAGGGATTAAAAATGGTCAAACATAGGTGGGTCCACAACCCTCCCGAAAATGTTCAAATGTACATCAAAACCCAATAATCATTGCATCGACTTAAATTCCCTTTTCTGGGGGATGGGAGAATGGAAAGAAGGCCTCAAAACTATTTTGGAAGGTAGCTGCTAAGACTATTATTTGAATGCAATCCTGGTGGTCCCCACTGCCGAGCCACAAATATGAAGTACAGTTGCTCAGGTTGTGTGCAGCTGCCCTAAGGAGCTTCTCAGGAGCAATGGAGAGATGAAGTCTTTCCTCCAAACTTCAGTTTTGACTTTCTTCTCGTTGAAAGAAGTTATGAAACTGGTAATCATGGGTGATTTTTAAAAAAAACATTCATCAAAAGCCCAGGATATAAAGAAAGTTTTTGAAATGAAGCAGCTATGTAGAAAAGGATGCTCTATTGTAGGGGTGTCAAACTTGATTTCTCCGTGGGCCAGATAAGCGTTCTAGTTGTCCTTCGTGGGCTGGGGGGGGGAGAGGAGTCAACGGCGCATGTGCACGCAGGAGACAACGGGCACATGCGCGGGCAGGACCTGCCCCACCATCCCGGCCACCTCCTGTGCGCATGCGCACCTGCCGAGATGGCATGGGCTAGGCTTGTGCACGCGCATGGTTGCCGCCTCCTGTGCACACGCACACTGGGATAGCACGGGCTGGACCAAAGAGACATGGGTCGGCCCATTACAATTTCCAGGACGGCCACATGGGCCGGATGCTGCCTGCAAGCCTTGAGTTTGACGCCCCTGCTCTATTGTATCACTTGGGCCAATATATTTATTTTTAAAAAATATTAGCATTGCTTTATCTAAAAAATGAAACTATAGTTAGGAAACAAAAACAGGCTGAACCAACTTAACCAATTGTCAATTTTACTTCTAAAATTTACTTCATAGACCAGTACATAAAGTTGTCTTCAACAGATAAGAGATACATGCATCACAACAAACATTTTAGATGCTAATACAGTATATGTTTGATTCAAACAATGCAATATGATCTGCAAACTATATAGGAGATTTAAGATTAAATAGAAGCTAGTTCAGTACCTGTCTTAACTTATAGTTCCATTATGAATGAATCCTGCATGCCATATGCATTCTAAATGAATACGATGGAAATCTGTGCAGTTTTAAAGGATAGAATTGGCATTAAATATAAACATTGTTATTTTTCAGACACAGAATGTACGTTTTCATGCATCATTTCTAGGGAGTGCAAACATAAGAAAAGGATACTTCAAATGTTTATCAGGCCAGCTATCTATTCCCATCATTGCAAAACTTAAAAGGGGTTCTGGGCATAGGCCAATTTTCCTCTTCAAGGACTGTTACAAGAAGATAATCCTGCATTTGTGCAGCTCCTATTCAATTCAACAGTTTCTTGATAGATCATGTTCCAGCAGTTAAATAAACCTATTCTAAACCCGGATTACACTTGTTTCAAACCTTATTTCTGAAGAATACAAATTTGGCTACTGAATTCAAAGAATGAAATTTTGTTAAAGCATGTGAAAAGAACCCTTTGGAGCAGTCAAAAACCTTTCTAACAGAACTCTGCAAATTATTCAAGAGAGGTTGCTCAGAACACATGTAAGCAAGTGTTAAAGCAGCTGTATCTTTTAGAAACTGCTCTTGATGTTCTCCATCTGGAAGCAGCTGCTTTAATGATTTGATGTTTCCTGTGGGCTCCCACCTGTTCCAAAGCATCCCATTTAAAGGATTTTTCCAGTTCTCCTATCTAAATCCTGACTTTTAAAAGAGCTGACAGAGACTTATGGGAAAATCCCAAGCATGATAGAAGTGCAATGGCATTCATTACATATGTTCCTAGGGTCTCAGGAAATTCTGACTTTGAAATATTGACAGCCCTAAATTTTGTGAGTCTCTTGTTTATTTTGCAGATGTTCCCTATAAAAAAAAATTAGTGGAGGCTTGGATAGACAGTGCAAAATGGGGATCATAGCTCAAATGGAGAAATTATATGGGCCAATATTTACAATACTAATAGAAGAGAAAGTCACCTGTATATAAATGGAAAGCAAACCCCATTCACATCTACAGTATCACTGATGGTGTTACCTAGTTGGTAATGAAAGAAAATAACCAAGCTCAGAGAGCACCAAGGACCCCATAATATATGCAGTCTTGAACCTTTGCACATTCACATTAATATGCCCCACTAAACATGAAGCCAAAAGTGTCTCAGCATAGACAGTGCTCAGAATTCAGGATATATTTGATGTATTTAAATGTTCTGTTTGGTTAGGACTGAATAGCCCTTGTTCCCTAATGTTTTTTTTCAAAATAAAGAGCAGCTGGTAATACTTAACAAATACTGCTTGTATACAGTCCTTTTTCCCAGAAATCTTTCATTAGATGATTCTCAGGATTTAGATCTGAGTGTTTTTTAATTCTATCCAGCAATCCTGTGCAATCTTGAACCTATAGGTGAATGCACATTTGCAGTGGAATAACTCCTTTTAAAAAACTTTCCAACAGATTGTCTGAATACTATTAGTTTCCAAATACTTAGTATAATAATTCCCTCCCCAAAGTGATTTCTTACCACTCTGCAGAAACCAGCTAAAGATATTTCCTATGCTTTCATGAGTTTGATCCCTGTAGTTCAAACTTGTAATTCAAGAAAGAAAGAAAAAGGCTATATGGGACATCCAAATTCAAATAAACGAAGGCTTATTTTAGCAAACAGGAACATAGGCAAGTCAGTAATTGAATAAGCTGCTTTGCATGGCAGGCTACTGGTATTTTTGAGAGTCACTTTACATAATGGATAATAAGAGTCACTAATAGGTGCTGAGATAAAATTGGGGAAGGATGTCAAAGATTATCAAACATTTTCCCTGATAGATTTTAGCTGCTATTTAACTGAAAAGAACAATCATGCTGTGAAAGTCAATACTGCCCAAACTTTAAAGGATCTTTCTTGAAACCAACGGGGGGCAGCTATATATTTTAACCATGGTGCTTCTGAAATACTTCTATCCCTGAGTCTATGTTGCCTGCTTGCTTGAAGATTACACATGTCACAGTTGCCAATGTTAAGAGTAACCATAGGCAACTTGGTGTTTTCTAGATGTTTTCAGCTTCAACTCCCATCCATTCTGGAATGTAGGAATTGCCAAATAGATCTTGAGAATATCAGGTTGCTTCCCCCATGTTAAGAGAATTGAAAGAGAATCAAAATCTTTCTCAAACTCTCTTCACAGTCAGCTAAATAAAGCCCATTTTTAAACTCTCCCTAAAGCAAAATTACTTCTATTTTTTCCCATAAGTAATTGCAGTTACAGTGCAACTTTAAGACACGAAGAAGAGAAAATGCACAGCAGTGCCCATATTACAGACATTTCCAAAAGAACAACCATACGTAGGGTTTTTCATCTATCACACAGCAGGCACATGGGAGTCCATGAAAATGACAGGACCCTGTTTCAGTCAAGCAGGTTGTTGTCCACTTCATGCCAAGGACATAAGTTCCACCTTGCTTTTGCAGTACATAAAGAGTGAAATATGGAAGTTGGAATTGCAAATTCTCTTGAACCAAGCCTTATTCTTTTTTTCTCCCACAGAGAGATTTTCTTTGTTGGTTGAATTCACTCAATCACTGAAAAAAGAAAGATAAAATTAAATCAGATTTTTGATCTTGCCAGCTGTAACTGCTGCTCCTTAAACTGCTGCTCCTCCTTGATCTGAGACGAAATTTAGCAAATAAGTATATTGAGCAACAGTCAAGGCAGGTATTTATCCAGTCAGTTAGCAACAGATCAAGGGTGGGAAGGGGAAAAAAATAGATTTTCTTTAAAAAAATAAGAAAGTTTCAAATTACTAAGTCATAATGAAACCTTATGAACAGTCTTGCTGTCCAGTCATGTGTTGTGGTTAGCTGGCAGCAGGTGCAGATGGCTGAGGAGAGTGATGACTCTGATGAGGGGCCAGGACCATCAGGGAGTGGACTGCTGCCTTCAGAGATTGTGGGGGCTGGCAGCAGTGACGAGGAAGTTCCCGAGGAGCCTGTGCCAAGTGCACATGCATGAAGGATTACTCAGAGGAAAGAACAATTACAGCAGCACAGGCGACTTGGGAGTAAGGTTGCTCCCTGAAGAGGATAAAAGCCAGGTTTGGAAAAGCATTCATTGCAGAAAGCAAAGCAGCTCTTAAGCTGAACATGATGTTATATTGTAATGAATTAGGCATGTATAGAACATTGTTGAAATAGGGCAGGCCTTTGATCCATGCCTGAACTACCAGATAGTTTTAAGGGAAATAAGGATTGGGGCTCAATTACTGCATCAAAATGCACCTTCGTTATTCATTATTGCACATTGTTAAAGTATCTATACCTTAACAATACAGCTAATAAATACATGGATATAATAGGCATCCAGGAAAAAAAATCGTAGGGGAGCAAAATGATCAAAGGTTTTAAAATCATAGGATTACCGAAATGTCAGATGACTTGAGAAACAGCTGGCCCTCAAGAGAAGAGCTTCTTTATTGTATGCAAGAGATCCTAGAGTGTCTCTGGCCTCTGTTGATATAGGAAAGCTCTGGAGGACTATCTGTGGCTGTGATGGTGAACCTATGGCATGCATGCCAAAGGTGGCATGCAGAGCCCTCTCTGTGGGCACGTGAGCTGTCGCCCCAGCTCAGTTCTGCTGCACATGCGTGCATGTGCCTCCCATCAGCCAGCTGGTCTTCAGGTCGCTATCATGCTTGCGGGAGGTACGCATGCGCATGCACAAAGGG
This sequence comes from Bungarus multicinctus, assembly GCA_023653725.1. NCBI lineage: Eukaryota > Metazoa > Chordata > Lepidosauria > Squamata > Elapidae > Bungarus > Bungarus multicinctus. The sequence goes on from CM042836.1 coordinate 113,332,780, forward strand.
GTATGCCTGGACTACCAGATAGTTTTAAGGGAAATAAGGATTGGGGCTCAATCATTGCATCAAAGTGCACGGGGGTCAGGGCACATGAACTGTGACGGAGCACAGGCATAGGGATGCATACACATTGCATTTTGGGGATGCGTGGGCTTTGGGCACTCAATGCCAAAAATGTTAGCCATCACTGATCTATGCAGATCATGTGAAATGAGGTGAAATATTTATTTATAGTTCTAAATATTGAACAAAAAAAGATAGTACAAGCAACCATTATTTGCTTGGAAATAGGCAGACTATAGCTTAAAGTTTTTATAGGCATCACCTTCATCTTTTTGTCTCCTTCTTCCCATCCTGGTTTGAATTCATAGATTGCCATATGGAAAAGAAGAGACTTGGTGTAAAAAGGATGGCAGGACAAGCTTTCTAATTTGATACCACAGAAGTAACCTGTCTTAAGTGTCTCCTCTATTTTTCCTGAGAAAATGGTGCTCAGTGGTTAAGAATCCATCTAGAGGAAAGAGAACAAAGATGAAGCTGGCAATGGCCCTTCATGTGTAGGGTTCTTTCTATGTGGCTGGCTACCCTTGCATCATAAGGTACTTCTGCCTTTGGTGTGCAGGTGGCATATCTTATTAGTTAAGTCTGAAAATTGAAGAATTATGTAAGCAAGGAGCCCCAAGGTACTGGCAGCTACAAGGTTGTGGTGTATTTGGAGATTGATGTTCTATGAAAAAGAATAATCTTCTGAGAAATTAAAAAAAAAAAAAATTGAGTTATTGTATGCAGACTCCAAGTATACCTGGAGAAAGGTTGTATTGACCTTGGTCTCTTTTCAGCTCTATAATACCATGGCAGTAGTATGTAGTTACCGGCTGATCCCAACCTACTGGGATGGAATAGCGTGACAGTTATCTGTTGGGGTGATTCCTTTTCCATTTAACACTTGAATTTGAATAAAGTTCTTAGATAAGGGCAAAACTGATTTGTTTGAAAATACTTCCTTTCTGAAAGATTTTCTGGGCAAATCTGGACATTTAAAAACCCTACTAAGTGCTATCAGTTGCTAAGGAAATAGAAATTGTGATATATGGCAAGGGGCTCCAGCTCCAAGAGAGGGAAATACTTTCTAGTTGGATGTTGCAGAGAAAAGGAAATAGATGCATTAGTTTCAGCTGCTAGAGAATTATATTCTGTATGTTTTAATTCAACATCAAACTAATATAACAATTAGATAAAAATATCTGTCTACTGTTGAACAATTCTAAGAGCATTTAAGAGCAATATGCCCATCTCAACTTGTCCTGTATTAACAAATGTATAGAAAAGCAGGGGATAGAGCTGAATTGCAAAACAAAAAGTTATTTATAATTGTCTTCCTCTTATTGGAAAAGTCTATTGCACTTTAGACAATCTGATTAACACTGATTCAGAAGAATATTCATTGATTAGGAAATATGCAAATAAGTTTGGATTTTTTAAAATGAAAGATTATTTGATTCAAATTGATTCAAATATAAAGATATTACGGCATACAATGCCATTCAGAACCTTAAGAACCTGACGTTTTCCTGTGATATTAATATCTGCTAATATTATTTGTTTGATTGCTACATTTTTCATTGGTCAAATTAAGACTTGCATTGCACAACTGCTTAAGAAAAGGCAGCGCACCTTCTAAAACCAGTATTTTTTTTAAAGCAATGCTGTTCTCTATTGAAAACACTGCAAAAAAATGACTTAAACTCTAGCGTTGTCTGAAAATGCTATTTTTAGTTAGTACCTGCTGTATTTTATTTTACTTTATTTTTTGAAAGAGCTTATATTACAACAGAATTATATTACTAACTCTAGTAATATTACAGACTAAGAAATGAGTAAAATCAGAAATTTTGTATTTGTGAAATAAAAGCATAAATCATAAAAGTACAGATTTTATTTCTCTTCATTCCCCCCAAATTGGAACAAATGAATTTGCAAAGAGATTTAGCAGAACTTGCAATACCATAATAGTGTGTGCGCATAAGAGTGGAAGCTTCATAAACAGTGGCATAGTTAAGCTATAAACATTCTGAATAATCTTAATTACTTTATACACACATAGATTTCCATGCCATTGATTTAGTTGGAAACTATTTCCAAACCAATATGGGTAAAATTGCTTATCGCTATAGTAAACTTATTTGTGATTTATTAGACCTAGTACTTCACAAGCAATACTAAGAATGTGATATACAGCTTTCTAAAAATTGCTAACAGAAAATAAATTTATCTATTTAGAGCTGATATGCAGATTGGCATCACAGTTCATGCATTCCAGTTTTTTCAAAGAACGTGTTTAGTATACTTCCTGCACTATCACAACGTTTAGACTGAAGGTGACACTATGGTTTGCAAAACATCCTTCCTTATAAATGTGCAAAGAGACACATAAAGTCATAGCCATGCACAAGTTAAACCAGAAGATATACAATTGCACAGATGCTATGTTATTACTTGTGAACATTAGCTAAGTTTTGAAGACTAGACTTACATAATATTGTCTCCAACTTGGTGAACAGTTATGTCAGCCTTCCCCCTTGAGGTCTGAAGACGTACAACCTCTCAACTGAAAACTAAGGCCATGCTGACTTCAACAAAGTTGTTTTGTAATCAGATGCTATTGCTACTTATTTGGGAGTAAGCCTACCACTCCACAGGACCTACGGCTTAATTCTATCATCACAGTATTTTTCCAAGAGTATGTGCACCTAGATCCTTGGTCTAATTATTGCAGCTTGGATACATTAGGTACAATTCAGTCAAAGTAAACACTTGGAACTCTATTCTTTTTTCACAGATGGGTTGTCACTGAAACTTATGCTACATTATGGTTGGATTCATGTGTTAAGCCACCATTGGTTTAATCATAATGTGTTGAATAAATCACAATTGACTGGGTTCACATAAGCTGAGCATCAATGAAACATTCCACATTTTAATTCAATGAAATATGTATTTTCAGTTTAAGATTTCTCACATGCATCTGGGAATAATTCCCACCGAGTTGCCAAAAGTAATGTTTGCATAGATTTTAAATAAAGGTACAAGTGCACATTATTCAGCAGCAAGATTGTGTTCCCAATTTCAGTGATTGCTCCAAAAATCAGTGTCATTTATCTTTCCACTTAAGAGTTGTTGTACAACCACTCCAAAATCACAACAGGTTGTGTAAAATGAGATTGCACTTGCAAAAGAGATGGTAGTTCAAATGCAGTTTTAACAAAAAAAAAAAAAGTGAATTATTGTAACTGCATTTTTCTAGCCTGTTTAAAATTAAACTACATTGATGACATGCTTCCGAACAATTCTTTAAAAAACAGTTATTTCATATTTTGCACAATTTTTAATCAAAAAGGAAAAAATCTTTATCGTATTGTGGGCTTAATTTCCTTATTGTAAGAGGATAGCCTGCTGCAGCAAAACAGAAATATTTATTGACTTAACAGTGCAAACTCACTTCATATGCAATTTATATGAATGAGAATTCCTTAAAGACACCAGTTTTCATATAAATTGCAAATGCTTGTATTTTTTTTACCATAAGCCAAACCATACCCATGTTTTGTACACACAACCAAGGAGAAAGAGCAAGCATGCAAATAACTAATTTACTTGGCTAAGGGGTAGGATTTTACTTGGGCTAAGGGTTTTCTCTTTTTGCATGCTTGCTGTTTATTTGCTTGTCTGTACACGTCCCTTTTCTAAATATGTATGGAATCTATAAAACTTTTCACAATTATGAAGCACAAAAACAATCTTCCAGCAATCAGTAAAAAGTTTGTTTCAAAAAAAAAAAAAAAAGGTTGAGGCAGTCTTTGTTGAATGGTACTTTTTAATATATGCTCGCTCTTTAAAAATATCAAGAGGGGGAAACAAAGAGGGAACATTCATTATCTGTTTAGGTGCTAAGAAATATCCAACCACAAGCTGGTAGCGAGTTGCAAAGGAAAGTAGCAATGGCACAGACTGCCTAACACCATGCACCACATTCATAATAACAATAATGTGAATGTTATGCAGGGATGCATAATTCTCTGCACAAGTGAAGTTTCTGTTGCCTAGGTGAAAAGGGGAGAGGAAGCAGGTAGGGATAAGGGAAAGAATTAAAGTCTACATTTCATGCAGGGCTATTATGCATCAGGCCCATTTCCCCATAGTACTTCTTCAGACATCTGAGTTGGAGTTCTGGCTTGTTAGCCTGGGATCTGTGTTGATCTCGTACCTGTAGTGATAGCCCTCCATGTGGTCTCTACAGGCATCCCTGATGTTATACATCCATTTTTTGATCCCCTTTCGGTTCAAATATAAAACCAGGAGGAAAATGGCACCAATGAGGGCCAAGACTATCCCGAGGAAGACGTAAGAAGTCTGCAGCGGGGTCTGGTCGTCAGTCAGAATGGAGCAGTCAAGTTCTGACACATCGATGCTCACCAAAGAGCGTTCTTGCAACTCCTGCGGATCGGAGCACTTGAGGGACCCTTTGGCCTCCACCTGCTTGCTCTCCTTCAGCCACTTCACCAAGTCCTCGATGTGGCAGTCGCAAGCCCAGGGGTTGCTGCTGAGATTGAGGGACAGCAAAGGGAGGCCCTGGAGCTGCTGGAGGGTGTCATTCCTCAGGGTCTTGAAACCGTTGCTGCCGAGATTGAAGCTGCGCAGCTGTTGGAGGCTCCCTAAGAACACGTTACGCAAACTCACCAGGGAGTTGTTATGCATGTCTAGGTGCTCCAGACTGGGCAGTGCGGAGAACATCCTGGCTGGCAGATAAATCAAATTGTTATCCGAGAGGTCCAAGCGCTTCAAGTTGAGAAGCGTGCCCGTCTGAAGCAGCTCAGCCACCAAGGGCACAAAGCTGTTGTTGTAGAGGGAGCTGCTCAGGTCCAGTTCTTCCAAGGGGCTGCTGGTATTGCCCAGGGCCATGGGGCTGAGCCAAGTGAGCAAATTGTCGCTGAGATCCAACTGCTTTAGGTGGGGCAGCCCAGCAAAAGTCTCCGCGCCCACCCAGCTCAGCTGGTTACCCCTCAGGTCAAGGATGGTGAGCTCCAATAGGGAGGCAGAGAGGAAGGAGGCAGAAGAGAGGTTACGGATGCAGTTATGAGTGAGGAAGAGGCCCTCCACGGAAGGTGGCAGTTCAGACGGCACCTCCGTCAAATTGTCGTTGACACACTTCACCGTTTGGGCGGTCTCTAAGCACTCACATAGCGCAGGGCAAGGGAGAATTTGCGGTTGTGGCTGCTGAGCCCAAACCCAGCCTGAAAGGACCAGCAGGAGTAACAACTCCAGCCCCCCAGCTGCTTGCCTCTCCCCACTTAGCGCAGGGGATGCACAGCCCCAAAGAGAGCTCCCCAGCATCACCACCTCTTGTCAGGGACTGTTCTCCTGCGGTGCTCCCTGGGTTGTCTCCGTCTCCAAAGGATCCTTGGCTCCAGCCCTCCAAAAGCAATCTTCGTGGGTCAAGCAGAAAGGCAGAGAAAGGAAGCTTGGAGAGAAGGTGCGATTCTCCTCCGTGCGTGCCACCAGGCTGGGACTCCACAGCGGTCTTGGAAGGGGAAGAACAGTCCTAGGAATGGACCTGTTCTCTTTCACGTCCTGCCACCCTTGAAAAAAAAAAAAAGCAGAAAAAAAAATGGGAGGAGGAGAAGTTTGAACCAAGCTGGGATGAGGAAGAGATCGTGCTTTCTTCTCAGATTCTGCCTTCCTGGATGCTGCCAGCACACTCCTGCTTCTCAAGATCATTTCCCCCTTCCCAAGTGCCACCCCTCGAGTCAAACCACAAAACAGCCTGGACTGCAGAAAAAAAGAAAGGAAAGAAAGGAGGAGGAGGAGGAAAAAAGAGCAGTCCTTGGATTCATCTTGACTTGTTACAGCAAGTTTTGCCAGCCTGCCTATGTCTGACAGAGTCTCCCCCTTGGGCAACCTTGCCCAGCGGGGTTTAATAGCAACATCTCTTTACCCTGAGCAAGCAGGGGATAATGGCCATTGTAATCCAAATACCTGAAGGCGTCTGCTTGGAGTATGCTCGTTTATTAGATTTAATAGTAAATAGATTCCTTTTCTCCCTTTGCTCAGGAACTCCAAACAATGCCTACAGCGCTCCCTCTTCCAATCCACATCCCCAGCAATCTTGTGAGGTAGGCCAGATTCAGAAGTGGCCGTGACTGCCGCCCAACGAGCTTCTACTGGCTAAGAAGAACGGCCTTGAACCTGCGTCCTCTTACTCTCACCCCTACGCCACACGTTCTTTCCCTTACAACGTCTCAAGATACAAAAATATACCGGAACGAATTGCTGCTACTGAACAAGAAAACGCTGGGGATTTCCAGCCCTGCCGGTATCCTTTCGGAGGAAACGCAGCATTTGGGCTCAAAGGATTCGCTACGGGGCCAGCAAGTTATCGTCGGTTCTAGTCCTTTCAGAGGCCATGCTTGAAAAGCAGCGCCTTAACCCGCCTTCGCTTTTTACAATTGCCAATAGCTTTTGCTCCAACCTAAGAAAGTTGCTGGAGAAAATTTGCAACTTTTCGCAAGTCCCCTCCCGTTGCCCCAAACCGTCGCGTTCATTATTCATCGCCCCCCCCTCCCCCCAATTTCCCCTTCCAACTTTTCCCAAGAAATAATTCCCCGCCACACCCTAAAAAACAAGCTCCACGTTTCCGAAGCAACCTTCCTTCACCCTATGGCTACCTCTCATCCTAGAGGAAGGCGAAACCCGCGAGCTCCAGTGCTGCCCTTTGCCGGGGAAAAGATGCGCAGGGATCGAACCGTCGGGGCCCGAACTGTCGGGTCCAGACGCCTCCACCCCACCCACCGGTCCCTTCAGGCGGGGAGGGATGATTCAACCTGGGACTTGACGGGAGACAAGGCTTGTCCCTGTGCCTTCTGGGCCGGGAGGGCGAGGACGCCGAGGAGAGGCTTGAGCTTGCAAGCACGGATACAAGAAGAGATCTTTATCCCGGACCGCGCCGCACTTGCCCAGCCCCGCCGGCCTCAGCTTACCTGCCTCGCGTTTGGGCTCCAGCTCAGCCAGTCCCGCGCAAACTCCCGGACCGAGTGGGAACTGCATGGCGCAGACAGCAACTTTCCCTGCCCCCCGCCCCCCTCTCTTCCCGGCTTGCCTAGCCCAGCCTCCGCTGCAGGAGAAGCCAATGGCAGGCGAGGCCTCCGGGAGGCAGCCCGGCTTCGCGCATCACGCCCTCGGGGGAAAGCGGGAGGGCGCTTCTCGCCTCCCTGCCCGGTTTACTTTGCAAGGAGGCGGCGGCAGGTGGGACAGGTTGGCCTCCACCTTCCTCCCGTGGTGTTGTGTTTGCGCAGCTATTATATCCGATAGCCGAGGGATGGAGGCTGGTGGAAAGTCCTCTGCACGAACTCAGAGGTACTCGTTATGGGTACTCGTGGCAGCGCTTCACGAAGCTCAACTCTGGCATCTAAAAAGGACAATTATGTGTTGAGCTCGGCGTACTCGCAACAATGCACAACGCCCTTCCCAGCAGTCTTGGGTGGTAGGTTTAAGTTGGCCAAAAAGATAGCTGAGCATCTGATTTCCTGTATTCTTACTCGTGTTTATACTTATATCTATTATCTTGTAAGCGATTGACAAATAAAATGAATGAATGAATGAATGAATGAATGAATAAATAATAATTTGGAGAGAGGCACCCAGCCAGCTGTGGTACCCAGGATGCTACTGCCATAATAGGCTGGGCCTTATCCTAAGCTGGGTGAACTTCTCCTGGTTGAAGCAACATCCTGGCTGGTCCTGTCATGTTTTGTAGCTGCAACTTTTGGTAGAGCCTTTAATAAACCCTGCTGAGAAGTCTTAACTCTTGATCAGGGAAGTTTTCTGAGGCTGTGGAGATACCGTACTGATCGAAGACATAAGGCAATGAATGATGCTGGGTTAGATGCTGTACTGATTTCACAACTCTCGCTCTTTTTGTATCTAAGAAAGAATGGAATAAGGCTGTCATGGCGAACCTATGGCATGCATGCCGGAAGTGGCATGCAGAGCCACTTCTGCTGGCATGTGAGAGGTCGCCCGGAAGATTCCCCACTGCCAGCCAGCTGATTGTCAGATATCTGCTGTGCGTGCGTGTAGGGAATCGTGTGTAGGAGACGTGCGCGCATGTGCAGAGGCATGTGGTGAGAGGGGTTTGCGTGCGCATGTGCAGATATGCATGGTGTGCACACGGGGTCTCGTGCAGCGGGCAGGGGGAGTTGTGTGCACATTTCATCATGGGTGCAGGCACACAAGCATGTGCACACGAGCACACTTTTGGCATGCAACGTGGAGAAGATTAGCCATCACTGGAATAAGGAACTGTTTAAGCAAAACAAAAACAGAGCATCCCTATACCCTGTGGCTGTTGCACCTTAAACTTTACACGTAACAGCTGATTTTCCTGTGTCAGACGCCTGAAGAAATTCTACAAGATCCAGAGATGTGAAAGATAAGGTTAAGCTGTAATTGTGGAACCAGTTTCTTCCTGTTTCCTGAAGGACAGAAAGCCCCATGTACTTGCAGCTAACCTCAGCCAATATCAGAAGACAAGTTTTATGCATGCCTGAGATTATTATAGTGTCTGTGTCAGCTCAGGACCAAGTGATCTTCCTGATGAGCAATGATTTGTGATTCCTCTTGCATTCTTTTGACCATGTTTTTTTGGTGGGGGGAATCAATTTACTGTCTCATTTCAAGATTTTGCATTCATGATTCCACGGTAGAAAATGAGTTTACACAAATGATCTGATCGTTTGTCACAAAAGAGATCCAGCCCTCAGTGTAAAGATATAATTGAAGAAACCTCCTTCCCGGTTCATATAAGGGAAGAGAGCTAGCCCTCAGTGTAAAGATATAATTGAAGAAACCTCCTTCCCGGTTCATATAAGGGAAGAGAGCTAAGATTTTCTAAGGACATTTAAAAAGAAAAAAAATCAGTTTCTCTTTATTGTTCTCTGATAAATGAGTTGGGGTCAGTTGAGGAAATATTCTGATCAGCCATTTTCATACCTACTATTTGGACACAGACGCGTATTCTTTCATAGATAAAAAAAATAAGATTGGGCATTTTAAATCAGTTTCTGAGATCTGCAAATGCTCATAGAGAGTAATATATGTTTCAGCCCATAAGTGAATGATTGAACAATTAATCTGTGACAGGTATCCTCTGCCTCTCAAGCCCCATTTGACAGACAGTTGCCCAAAGATTGTCTCGCTCTTCAGCTATCTTTAAAAAAATTGAGGGAAAAAATATATATGCTACTGATCTTTTATCATCTTAAAGTCAAATGATAGCCTGGCTATATATGTGGGTATCAGTTGGGGGGGGGGCGGTTTGAGAGAGGAGATGGGGGACAATGATAAAATGTGTCGCAACAGAAATGCTGCTCAGTGTTGCCTGCAAGTACATAAGTGGTAGAACTTGTGTTGTGCTGTCATGACACACATTTCATCATTTTGACAACATCTTGGCTTGTTGCGGATGTCCCTGGCTATTCAGATGGATCCATAGTGAGTCAGTTACGCTCTTTTATGACAAGGTTAACAAAGCCATTTTTAATGAACATGGCTCTTGCTTTATACTTCGGGGAGTTATCGACTGACTGGTGATTGGTCATTTTACAAAATCCCATTAAGGCAGGAGGTTTTGGGGTCTGTGTGGGGGTGGGGCTGGCCCTACTGAGAATTGCCTGAATACTAAAGGCTTTGTGGCTGACGCTGAGTGAGCCACAGAACATTTGCGCTGGCAGATTGGGGGAAATGCCTTTGCGGATACCCTGTTCTTCTCTTTTCTGGTCCCATTGGGAGTAATGAAAACCAAACTGCAAAAAAGGCTACATTTTTGAAAAAGGTGACCAGATGTAAGTCAGAACAGAGATGAAAGGAAAATAAATCAGGACCCATTAGTAAGTCTCTGGATAATTTGCTGTACATAACAAGGTCTCTAACCTCCATCTGTGGAATCATGGAACTACAACAAAACACTTTTTTCCCCCTTCTGAGTTAGGTTTATTACCTTATTTATTAGATTTCTACGCTGCTTTTCCTCCAGAGCTTACAGTGGTGCAAAAAATACTCTGTCCTCTGTTCACCTGTCCCACAGCATCTGCTTATATTGCTTAGTAAATCTCCGTAGTTAAACTGGATGTCCTGTATTCTAATCCAGCACCTTAACCACCATGCCACTAGTCCCTTGCAGTTGGTTAAAATTATTTATTATTGGACATATAGGTTATCCCAATACATGTGAAGTAAAGAAATTAGAGAGGACAGGCATGCTAGTCAACAGTAGTAAAAAAATGGGGTAATAAAAAACCTCATATTGTATCAGGTAGTAAAAAAAAATCGAGTACTGTAGCACCTTTTAACAATTTTTATTGAAAGTTACATGTTTTCATGAACTGCAAATCACTGCATTAGATGCACAGAGTAGCTAGACAGATGAAGCATTTAAATGGAGTGAAATGGGAGAGAGGGGAGGTAGATTGATTATACACTTCATGTTACACATGAGGCATTGCAAGTACATGTACTATATCAGTTAACAATTACAATGAGTTAAAAACTCACTGGATTTCTTGGGAATCTTCTAATATTTATGTGAATGGAGAGAAAGAAGATCCATTATTTGAATTGTGATTTGCTTAGTATATGTAGGGCATTGTATTGAAATTTTATTTGGGCTCCTCATGAAAGAGGATATTTTTGCAACATTTTGTTTATCACAAATAGTTACAATATTTTTAGAGCAGTTAAATCAATCAAGGTGAAGGTTTGTTCTGCGAACTTGTGGGATGGTTTCCAAACATTTCGTTACCAGACTAGGTAACATCTTCAGCGGACTTTAAGGGACGCCAGTGTCAGTATTATTCTGTTTATAGGAGCTTCAGGTGTGGGTATGTCAAGTGAGGGTCTAGTGATGGGTCAGGAGTGAATCACCTGTGAGTCTTGTGATGGGTCTTGTAATAAGGAGATCACATCAGGTCAGGGTCATTGGGAGGTGAGCTGCAGCTGCTGGTGGAGTTGTATGGGTTGGTTGAAGATTGGTGCTGTCTCTGGCTGGTTGTGTGGTTGATTTGGATTCTGAGGGGTTCATAGGCTGGTTGTAGGTCAGTGTGTCTGTTGATGGCATCACTTGTGGAGTGCCAGACTTTGATGAACTCACGAGCATGGTGGGTGGTAGCGTGGCCGATGATTTTTGTGTTGCTCCAATTGAACTGGTGCTGTTTCGTGTCAGGGTGAGTAGAGATTAAACGTTTGGTATCATGGCGTTTTGACTGCCCGCCGGTATTCGTTGATCCTGGTTTTCTAATTGATGTGATGTTTGTCCCATGTAGAATTGGTTGCAATGGTTCAAGTTGATTTTATAGATTATATTGTTTCTTTCATCTCTCTGTATTTTATATTTGGTTCTGGATAGCTCCTGGCAGAGTGTGGCTGTGGGTTTGTGGGCTATTGCTATTCCTAGGGGTGGAGGATTCTTGCTGTCATTTCTGACATACATTTGTGTATGTTGGAAATGACAGTAATTGCATTGTTTCTTTCATCTTTCTGTATCTTGTCTTTGGTTCTGGATAATTTCTTCTGGATAATTCCACACTCCATTGAATATGTTACCTAGCCTGATAACGAAACGTTTGGAAACCAACCCATAAACTTGGAAAATGAGCTTTCACCCTCACAGATATAGAATCTCAGGCCAAGGATTTTTGAACAAGTCAGTTATTTTCTTTTTTGAAATAATGATGCTTGGAAGCGGACATTCTAAAGATCTGTTTCAAATCTTGGTGCTGCTTTCCTAGGTTCCATGGAGGACAAAGAGTTTTGTCAGCTATTTGGAAAGGCTGCAGGACCAGCTCCAATAATGCCCGATAGCATTAATCTCCCCTGCTAGCTCCTACAAGGCAGCCTTTTGCAATAGTTTCATAATATTAAAGTGCAAGACTTCTTTAACTCCATTTTGGATCTGTCTTTTTCAAAGACTAGGCCTTAAAATACTTTGTTCTTCTTAACAGTATGGCTGGTGGCAGTGGAGTGAACCTTGTTTTGTATGTTTTTTTGGGGGGAGGGGGGGGTCATAGTGATTGTTTGCAAGAAGGGGGTTGTGTTTTGCAAGTTGTTAATTTGAAACCTCCGTGCCAATTATCAGTGGGAAAACATGAAAGCATTCTTAAATTAAAAAAAAATATAATTTATATTTTCCTCCAAATAATCCTGTTGAATAGGAGAGAGAAGGGTAACCTGGGTCTTCCAGAGTTTGTTGAATTGCAATGCCCATCTTTCAACTTTATTAACTATTTCAACACCTGGAATGAATACATACCAGTACAGTGGAATCTCTGTCTTTCTCTCTCTGAGTCCCAAGCTGGAGGAAATGGAAAGTCATTCCATGATTTGTCTAGACAGTTGCCATGAGTAAAAACTTACTTGAAGTTTTTATATTTGAAAATTAACTTTCAATTTATTAGTATTTAACACCTGGAAAGAACATACTCATTCCAGATTTTTTTTAAAAAAAAATCACACTAACATTGTCTGGATTGGAAAAGACATTGTCTGGATTCTTAAATAAGTGAGCAAATACCCTCAGTGTTTCAGAAAATGGCTCAATGTAGAAGCCTCTTTGATCTCTACAGTTCTTCCTTATTAGTGCTGCTTTGGTCTTTACTTAGAGCAAATTAACTCAGTTCTTTCTGCATCCAGGAGAAAATGTATGGACATAACTTCACAACTGATGACCTCTACTGCTCTAATTTGCTGCTGATTTTTAACCAGTGTCATATTGTCAACCAAGCAAAAGCCAGCAAGATTAACTAAGCTGCTGATCCACAAGTCAAGACAGAGGCAAATGTATCCTTCCCTTCCTGTATTGCATTGTGAACTTATAAAAGTGACTTTTGGAGCAGGAAAAAAACTGTGTGAAAAGATCTGGGGAGCCGTAGCTTTGCATGGATAAGGGCTGCATTTGCCTTTGGCCTTATTTCTTCACATTATCTTAGCAAAAAAGAGGCTCTGAGATGCCTGCAAAAAACTGAGAAGGGATACCATTTCAAAAAACTCTTATTTCGCCTAAGACAAACAAATGGAAGACAAATGATTGATGGATGGCTATAGAATTTAGGAGGGGAAATTGTAATATAGAAAACAGCAGAAAATTCTCATGCAGATGTTCTATGATCTATCCTGGAAAGGTGAAGTAAAATTGGGTGAGACTGTTTACTAGATCTTTTAGTTTTCTATCTTTCTTATGTAGGTCAGACACCAGCCACTTCTTGGATGCTTATAGCCAAGATTAAAAAAAAAAATGACAGAAAATGTGCAGAATACCCAAATGACAGAATGAAAATAGAGTATGGGACTAAGTGTACAATTGCTACTCCTATCTGATAATTTAACCATTAAGTTTAAATAATGGGTTAAGTCTTCAGTCATCTATCCAAAAGGGGATGGAAAGGGGATTAATGACATCACAATGGCATATTCTGAGTTGTTATCCAACAATATACATTCTATTGCTTGCACAACTAATGGAGGAGAAAGCAAATTTAGAACCTCTTAAAATACTGGTCAAGAGTATATTTTAGGAAGCATAGCAAGATAAGGTACAATCATGAAGACATAAAGGTAATAAAATTACGATGCTGTGGAAAAAGAAAATAATATCTTTCTGCCTAATAGAAGCCATGCTCGTTCAGTGGACCTGAATCATTGGAGATTCAGGTCAGACAAAAGGAAATTCTTCGTGCAGCACACTACTAAAATGGGAACTTTAGTAATATCCCAGAAGAATTTTTTGATTGGATTCATTCATTGCACTAATCCACTTTCCTTAATAAACCCCAAGGCTGAGATCATTCAAGATCCAAACATACCAGATTTTGAACAACTTTAAGTGGGAATTAAATAGGTTGAAGAAGAAGAAAGTAAAGGTAACTATTAATCTAGAATAGAATAATGTATTCTATTGATAACATTAAAAGCAGCATATTACTGAATTACTGTTGGATAAAATGACATGACGATGCATTGTACGAATGTCCTGTTTGTAGGCTTTCAAGGGATGTTGAATTATTAATTATTGAACCCAATGGAATTTTGATCTGATCCCATGTGTGCTTCTTACAACTTTGTAAATTGTAAATTGAAATTGTAGGATTTTTGGTAAGTAGTAAAAGTAGTGTTGTCAAAATGTAATGCGAACACTGCCCTAAGAATTTCTATCTTGAAAGACATGTTCTGTTAAAAATAAATGAATGTGCCCCTAGAATAGTATTCAGTTCCTAACCTTACTCTTTCTTTCCTATTTATTACATAAAAGAACTATATATTGTAATTTGGTTCTGAAATTCTTTCAGTTGACCAAAAAGGAGAAGAAGAAAAAAAGAAAACCCAGAAGGCTCACCATTTTAAATCAATTGTATTATTCAAAACAACAAAGATTCTGTAGTACCTTAAGGTAGAAAAATAGAAATAATAGTTGCTATTAATAATAGTTAATAGCAACAAACCATTCAACTCTCCTCCCCTATAATTTGATTAAAGCAGAAAGGTTTATTTTTCAACAATTTGTCTGTACCCAGAGGCTATACTGGCTTGAACCTGGTTAGGAATCCAACTTATCTTAAGGAGGAATTTACAATTTTTTTTTACATTTGCTCATCTTTTGCCTGGATATGTGTGCTATGATCTGATACTGAACAGTTTTATGAATGAACAGTTTTATGAAAGTGCAAAGTTCATAACCTGTTCACTTTCTGCATTTCCTTTCCTTCTGATTTCCATATTTAGAATCCCTCCTTCTTGTGAAAGTGTATCTGGAATCTAAGGCAGTACATGATTTTATCAAGTGAGCTCTAATAAACTGGTTAATCTTGATGCAGTTGCACGGTTTTGTTAAAAAAAAATGCATCCAAGGAGGTTTGATTAAACTGGAGATCTGTTGGATTGTCTGGTAGTGAACATCCTTCTAACATCAATCAATTAGGTTCCTGTGTTATGATGCAGAATGAGTGGCTCATCTATTTGCCATGTAGCTTTTATAAGGAAAAGGAATATCAGTTTGCCTCAGAGTAAACCCCCCTCAGTGCAGACTGATAACAAGAAAAATGCAATGACAGATGCAATGTTATCTTCCTAATAGAAAAAGAAAATGTGGAATATTATCCATTTCTAGGACAGTCTAATTTTTAATTGGCCATTCTTCTCCAATGTCAGGGCAAACTAGAATTCATGAAGAGCTTCAGTTCCATAGCCTGTATTTCAACTGATATAAAAGTTTTATTTGGAATGGCAGACAATATATTGATTAATTTAATGGTGACCAAAGTCAAGTCAAAATCAGATATAACTCATAAAACTGTTAGGATCTTACTGTACTAATAATCTTTATTGTTGAATTGGGCCACATTTCTGCAAAAGGATATTAATTTGTACAAATTCCTGTTCTGGCTGAATTGTGTTTTTTTTTAAGTTTTAATATCATTTTTTCCTTGAAAGAAAGCAACATCATATCATTATCTTTCTCCTTGGACACAAAGATTTTACTCCTCTCCTAGCCAATCGGATTCCCCAGCAGATATCTGGAATTTGACCTAGTTGAACAAAAATGAAAGTGCTACAAAGAGCTAATAATTCAGTCTGAAGAAAAGAACACTGGCCAATAGAACAGAAAGGAGTACTGTGGTTAGACCAGCTTTCTCCAACCTACTGCCTACAGTGCCCTCATCCTCTGTCAGCATGGAATATTGGCTTGAAATGATGATTATTATTCATCCCACTTAAGAGAACATTTCCTTGGGAAAGATGAATGAAAGAAATGAGAACATACACCATGGCCAAAAGGATCAAACAGCTTCACTATCTTAGCTTGTTAAACCCAGAACTTAAATATACATAAATAAAATTGGAATCACAATACTGTAAGCTGCTGAATCCCTTCAGCCTAATATTTTTCAGTAATGAATATGAAGCTTTGTTATATTAAATGTACAGAAACTTCTCAGGGAACGTAGATTTTGCATTTATCTTGCCCTCAGTCTGCAGTAGTTTATCACTGATAAATGAAATTTGTCTACCGCTTTTAGATTACATTCACATTAATATCGGTAAATATGATAAAGTCTATGGATTTGATTGGACAAGTGTGTCAAAATGCTACTGGCATAGTTTATAATAAATTGGTACCTAAATATTCTTCTCAAAATGTTTTGAGCAAACATTGTTTACTGTATATTTGTTAGCTATTGCACAAAAATAAAAAATATACAAGCATTGAACTAACAATAACAAGAATGGTAACAGTCTATTGTCTGGATGGCCTATTTCCCCCCCCTCCCTCCCCAATTTTATACACATTTAACTGATGTGAATTGGTAAAAATCATTATGATTCCAGGTTCAGAATGTTCTTGTCTTAGAATTTGTTTGTGGCATTATATTTAGAGATTGCTATAACTCTGGATCTACCAAAGAAAGACAGTTACTTTTAATAGGTATTTTCAACAATTCAGCAAAAATTTCGTATGTGATAATAGCATTGAATAGTTCACCCTCAATACTGGAAATTGGAATATAAGGTATCTCAATGGTGACATCTTGTGGCTAAAACAATACATAGATGCTCAAGCACTTGCAGAGAGTATTACTACACAGAGAGTATTACTATACGGTATTACTATTGTATTAACAGTACCGGTATTATCTGACAAATGGATTAATGACAGTTCTTAATCACAAGAATGTAAATCCATTTATCAAAATCAATCATACTAACTGAAATCCCTTTTAACTCAACATAACACAAGGTAACATTGTTTAGGTAGGCTTTGACTTATGACCGTTCATTTAACAATGGTTCTAAATTACGATGGCCATGAAAAAGTGACTTAAACCTGTCATCGTCAGGGTTATGACTGTTGCACCACCTCTGTAGTCATGTGATCACAATTTGGGTGCTTGGCAACTGGCTGGCATTTGTTTTGAGTGGTAAAGCGGTTATATGAAGCGCTATTGCTACTGCTAAGTCCTGTATTTATTTGAGGGTTTTGTTTTACTGGCCTTCTGGACAGCTCTCTGTGTCATATTGTATGCTGCATCTTTTCTGATGTTCTTAAAAGGATGGTTCTTGCAGTCCTTTTACTTTGTCCTCCAGTAAGAAGACAAACTTAGCATTTGCAATAGGAGTAACTACTTTACTCTTCCAGTTTGGAAACATAGCGCTCATCTGGTAAATCACCAGTGCTCGCCAATTGATGTCATTTTTTTTGGCAAGATTTGATTGTCCTGTTCCTCCCTCTGCTAGAGATCCTCACAAAACTCTTCTTGTTTGCTTTCTTGTTCACTTGCTTTGGTCCCAAAATTCCAGCTGCCTATGCTTTTTCTAAAGAGAGTTGGCTAAAACTGAAATCTGTATGTATGAAGTCAGCCCTAGATCAGTTATGAAAACAAAGATGTCTCTGAATTTTTTTTTCTTCTGTTAGATTAGCCATCCCTCTGACAGTGCTGGGACTATAATACACAAATGACTGCAAATTCTGGAATGTGTACAGCATTTAGTGTCTTCTTCACAGTTATGTTGTCCTTCCTACTGTTATATTCTGTGAGGCAGGGTTATGTTTCTGGAGATTTTTCTATTTTCAGTCCTAATTAAGCAAAGTCCACAGTCCCTTTTGCAATGCTCACTGCATTCGTGCAAGGAAACCATGACAAAGCTAGCAGAGCTTAGTGCCAAAAAAAAAAAAAAAATCATATACAGGTAGTTTTTGGCTTACAATCACAATTAAGCCCAAAATTTCTATTGCTAAGCGAGACAAACATTAAATGAATTTTGCCCCATTTTACAACCTTTCTTGCCACAGTTGCCACTGCAGTTGTTATGTTAATAACAGAACAATTAACTAGGAGAATGGCTTGCCTTCAGAATTGTGAGTGCTCTATCGCTAGGTTTTTCTTTAAAGAAAATAAACCAATCTCCTTGTCTGAAATAGTATATTGAGCAGGGGGTTGGATTAGAGGACTTCCAAGGTCCCTTCAACTCTATTATTCTGTTATTCTGTAATCTGGCTTCCCCATTGACTTTGCTTATCAGAAGATGATAAAATGTGATCACATGACCCTGGGACACTGCAACCATCATGAGTCAGTTGCCAAGCATCTGAATTTTGACAATGTAACTATGGGAATGCTGCAATGGTTTTGTGAAGATCGATCACAAGTTCCCTTTTTCAATGCTGTTATAACTTTGGTCACTATTTTTACACAAAGGCCAATGTAGTAACCTTACACTGTTTCATTTCAAGCATGAGTGCCATTTGTATAAAGCTGCTTTTCAAAGGAAAAAGGGGGCTCCTGAAAACTCTTCATATCACAAGATGGCATGATTTCATTTTCTGTTGTAATACAAATCTATCTTGATATCATGATTAAATATCTAACTGTACAAATATTGAACTCAATATACTGGAAAGAAAGCCCTAGTAATAAGCAGGCATATACAATGGAATGAAGGCTATTGCCAAGCACTTAGCATGGTGCTCTAAAGACTGTAAGCCGCCCTGAGTCTCCGGAGAAGGGCGGCATATAAATAAAATAAAAATAAATAAATAAATACTAAACAAACTGTTGTTAAGTCGAGGACTGCCTGTAGTTAAATCATTTTATACTTTTGGCTGCATGATATCAAAAGGTGAACACTAACGTGATCTTGTGCAGTATAACGTCTATTTTATGTTTCAAATTGATTTCTATGACCATTGATACAGACATCTACAGCATTCAAAGTTAGCACAATATTAAAAGAGGGTGTGGCTGATTTGTAAAGTATAATCACAAAGCCTTTTTTTCCCCTTAAGTCATATCCGAAATGATGTCATCAATAAAAATAATCAAACAGCTTAGCTAATAAGATTAGTCTCTTAGATAAAATTTTTAGTAGAATAAGAATATATTTTAAATTTGTTATTAAAACATGTAGGGCAAAAATTCTTTTCTTCATAAGGAGACTCAAAACTCTTCACAACAAAAATATTGTCCTACAAAGTGTGAGGATGCTGAGATCTGTTCTTATTATGTTTATAATCATTATAATGCCAGTTCTTTTTTGCAGGGCAAACCATTAGGTTTGCAATTATTACCCTGAATTTTCTGATGGGGGAAACATCTATGCTATATTTTTGATTATGACATTATTTGAATTTTTCAAGTCTGGATTATTTATGAGATGATTGCTTCATCTTGAACAGTTTGTTTTCAATAGCATGCACACTCTTGACAATAATTAGTTGAATGTTTTGAAGAATGCTCATATAATTTTGTTTTAAAGCTAAATTACATACTTTATGTTTTTCACTGTCCACGTCCTGTTCCATTTGGGCAACTGAAACCTAAGTCTGTAACTGGCTGAGTTTATAGAAGATGAATTTTACACTTCCCTCAAATTGGGAAGTTTTAACTTCCCAGGCTAGCCTACTTCTCTGGGATTCTGAGCAGTTTCTCATCTGATCCCACGTAGCTTCATCAAAATCAGCAGCGGGCCTTTAATAAAACAGTAGTTATTCCCACTGAAACATGCACAGTTAGAGCTTCAGTACACAGGTTCCTTGCAATTTCCTTGAAAAGGTATTCCCCATTCCTCTCCTGCCACCTCGAATCTATGCAGTCCTTTACTGCAGAGCAAGCCCATTGAATTCATATTCAAATACTGAAATAGCAGTATTCCAGTATTTGAGGGGCTGCCACAAAGAAGAGGGGGTCAACTTATTTTCCAAAGCTCCAGAAGACAAGACAAGAAACAATGGATAGAAACTAATGGAGAGAAGCAACCTGGAATTAAGGAAAAACTTCCTAACAATGAGGACAATTAACCAGTGGAACAGCTTGCCTTCAGAAGTTGTAGATGCTTCATCACTGGAGGTTTTTAAAAAAGACTGGACAGCCACCTATCTGAAATAGCATAGGGCCTCCTGCTTGAGTAAGGGGTTGAAGTAGAAGATCTCCAAGGTCCTTTTAGACTTCCAACCTCTATTCTATTTGAGTCTTAGAAGGTATGCACTCAGCTCTGTCAATCACAGCCTAATTCTGGATAGTTTCAATAAAGGGGAATATTTGTAGTTCAGGGGTGATATGAAGGGTCCTTGGTAGTCTCTGAACTTGCTGGTTTTCTTGCAGGCATCTCATTACCTAAACTAAGCAACACTGTCAGTGCTAGTCAAGCTCCAGACTAGCATTGATGGTGAGCTGTGGTGGCGCAGTGGTTAGAATGTAGTACTGCAGGCTAATTCTTGCTTTCTGCTGGCTGCCTTCAATTTGGCAGTTCGAATCTCACCAGGCTCAAGGTTGATTCAGCCTTCCATCCTTCTGAGATCGGTAAAATGAGCACCCAGATTGTAAACAGTTTACAGAGGGTTATGAAGCACTGTGAAGCAATATATAAGTGTTTATTGCTATTGCCAACTCGTTTGGGTAATAAAATGCCTGCAACAAAACCAGCAAGCTCAAGAGAGCACCAAGGACCCCTCTGAATAGTCTTCTAAGGAATATACTTCAGCGAGGGAACACAAGGGCTTCTGGATCTACAAATCACGCCAACCCGGCGTGCAATTCAGGTGGAACAAGGGAAGCGTAGCCGCTACTGTCCGCTCCTTATCCTCAGCCTCCTTCCCAAAGCGCCCTTTTACGCATGTCAACCCCCTTTTCAACGCTGGGCAGAAGCCGGAGGCTAGTCTTCCTACCAGCCAATAAGCATTCGGAATACTCAGCACGCTGTCCAATCTTGCGGTCCTTTGCTGCCGTGTCCCCCGCCGCCTCTGTCTTTCTCGCCACCCTCAGCGGCATTTGGAGAGTTGCAGCCGTGGCGGCTCTTCGGGTCGTCTCTGCCTCCTCCGCCTCCTCCCGCGGCCTCGTCCTGACCCGGCCCGGCGCCTTTTGGACCCACTGAGGATGAGTTTCATGGCCCTCCAGCACACGTCCTTCTGTGACCATTCTATCTCCTTCAACTAGCGACTGGTGAGGCAGTCCCGAAAAGGGAAAACTCATCGGGGGCGAGCGGGGAGCCGGGTGGCCGGAGAGGGCAGGTGCGGGGAGCGGGACCAGCGAGCGCACCTTCAAACAACCTCCCCCCCCCCGAGGGGGCGGCTTCTGCTTTTCACACCGATTTGCAGGCAGAAATCCGACAGGTGCAGAGTTTCCAAGTATGGACAAGAAGAACGAGGTGTCCGGATTAAATTTCTGCACGTCACGGAAATATTAAAGCTCTGTGTGTGTGATCCCAATAGATCAGAAAGAGCAGAAGAGGGGGAAGCCTGCAGTCGGTGCAAATGTTGAAAATGGCTGGAGAAAGATTAGTTAGGTATATAAAAGGAACGAGAGTTAAGTCTTGTCTCTTTTTCCTGGAGAAGAAAACTGCATTTCCTTGGGTTACAGTAATGCATATCCAAAAATTATGGATCATGGTAACAAAAAAAGGGCCCTGCCTTTGCATTTTCCTTTTTTGGGGGGGAGGGGGGTAGTAGACTTTGTATTCTGCAGTTGCCCAAGAGCAGTATTGTCTTTCTCCTGATTCTGATCCTGAAGTAAAATGGCACTGTTTCGTGGGTTGCATACTGGGCAGCTTTTTTGCACGATTGTTTGTCTTACTGACAATGCTAAATACTACCCGACTCTCTAATGTTTCTGTTGCTGAGGTCAGGAGTTCCTGACTCTTTTTATCCTGACTATAGCATGATTGCTACATATTAGCAGGTTGTTTATCTTGATAGAATAGAGGAAATCCTACGTTGTGAGAAATTTCATATGGAAATATTTCAACTTTAGAGCGATCAATCACTTTATCAACCTTCTTGAGCTTAGTGATCTCCAGGTGTATTAGCTTTCATGCCCCTTAATCCTCAGATAGGATGGCTTTTAGAAATGAGTGTAAAATACTGAGAAACAAGGAAGAGTGTGTGTGTGTGTGTGTACATGTACATGTCTGTGTCTATCCATCCATCATATCTAATTTAGCATTGACCATCTCACTTTCAAACATTGTTTAGGGTTTGTGTTTCTTTTATGCTGGTTTTGGTAATTTCTTGATTCTCTGTGGCATCCTCCCTATTTTGTTTGTTATAATGTGGTTCTTTAGAATAAAATTTTGTATTTTATGGTTAGGAAACTAAGTGAATTATGTTCCAAACATGGTAGGCCAACTATTGGTAGATAAGTACTAGTTAGCTGTAATTTGTTGGCTCTGAGCAAAGATTTAAAAATGAATCCCAGTTACAAGCCACAAGAATATTTGATATGGGTTGGGTGACTGAAGCATTTTGATGTGCCTGTTTTTATACTTTTTCCCTCTGACATCAATAGTGTTAACAATACTAGTACAGAGACACTAGTAAAATTAATGAAATATATAACATTGGACATCTGTTAGTAGCAAAGAGAATGTAAAGGGATTTAGAGTTGGCCTTGGAAAGTATGGAAGAGCTATTAAATGGGGAAAGAAGGAACAAGCTATTAAGGAGATCCTTGGAGAAGTCTAAGAATGCTACACAGAGCTTCACAGTCCCAAAATTGAAAAATGCTTGAAAAAGCTCAAAATAATTCTACACTGATTTTCTTTAATATAAGATGGGATAGAGATAAATTTGGACTGGCTATTATCCCCTACAATAGTAAAGTACTATTCCTACAGTATCTGTTTCTTGACCTGGCTTAGTTTGAATGGCTGATGTTGTCGGACACCCAGTCCTCATATAGTAACGAGTAACATTACCTATTAATAAAAATGCAATGTATTTTTTAAGGGAAGAAATCTCCTGAAGAGATCTGTCAATACCCCCAGTGCATTCCACGGTTATTTATGAGATTCATTTATCTCATCTTCTTTCAAAAGCTTAAGATGGTGAGCTAACATTCACTCAACAACCCTGTGAGACAGGTTGGACTGAGAATAAATGACTGGTCCAAAGTCACCCAGTGAATTGTGGTTGAATAAGCTCTTGACCCTAGGTTGGTGGTTTTTTTTTTATGCCAGTCTAACACTTTAACTTTTATACCACACTTAGCTTTTGTACCATTGTATCATTTTGGAATAAAAAGGTGGCATGTAATAACATGGTTGTCTGTCTGCATTGTGAAGAGTTCACACAGTTTCTTCAGATCTTATTTTTCTCTTCTAGGCCATGACTGTACTATGACTAAATGTCCAAATGGTGGCTTTGAAATTTATAAGTATTTTTCCCCATTTTTCTCCTTTCATAAAAATCATGAAAATATCAAACGTTTGTTCATTGTTTTGTGACACTTTTTATTGCTTAACTGAATTTTGTCATTGCTCTTCCTTGTTTTTTTCCTAAGTCATTACAACTATCCCTTACAAAATGCTCTTAACTGAGTTTCAGAACTGTCAATGTTTTTACAATGCTAGTTTCAGAACAGTGTTTGTCACTCTTAAGAAATTAGTAAAATATTTATTTATTGGAGGTCTAAATATATTTTTCCCATTAGTTTGTCCCCTTAGCCAAACCTTAAAATAAGACCTTACCTTTCTTATTTAAAATGAAAAGGAGATACAATTCTCCAATAATATGAACTTACAATAAAATCTTAATGATTAAAAGTGAATGAATCTAAATGTTCTGTAGCAAAATAAAATAATGAGAAATTAGAAACAAGCAATACTATACTGGGAATGCTTTAAATTGCATGCTTATCTAAAGCAAGTGAATTTTTTCAGTACTGTTATGTCTAAAACTCTGCTTACTTTCTTTAACTGGCATCTCAGACTAAATGTGCAGACAGAAGCAGCAAGGCTTTGATTTTTTAAAAATCAAAAATTTATTGCTTCATGTTTTTTTCTAAAAAGTTTTTTTTTTAATCTGCCCATCTGCTAACAATTAACCACATAGCTTTAGAGAATCTTGTTTGTAATTTGGTTATTTCCCTATAAAATACATGACTTAATCATTCTGTACTGCTACGGAATCAGAGATTGATGTCATTTTGCTAAAAGGTGTTAAGTTCATATTTGGAAAGTTGTAACTTGTAGTGTTGGCAACTACTTCAAATCTGAGTTGGGCCTGTTCTCTGAAATCCTGAGGATAAACTGTCTTGAAGGAAAGAGTTGCTATGGGACACTTGCTGCAAAGATATTACATACTAGAATTATATAAGGTTTTAAGGTACATAAGCCATTGCACCAGTAATTACTTTATTGGATAATTCAGTGTTCTGAGAGGCTTCTGGTACACACAGGCACTTGCATTGTTGCAAGCTACTTGGCATTTTATTTGTTCATTTTAAATAGTCATGAGATTTGTTGCAGGTTTCTTTGTTCTGTGACAAAGAACTCTGTTCTCTTTCTATTGCTTGCAAACAATTTCAGAAAAGAGAAGTTAGAAATGTGTTTATATTGTATTGCATACTTGCTGATATTTTGAATGGTATATCTCTGAAATCTATGAGGTTAGAATATATTATGGTTTGGGCGTCACTAGGGGGTCAATTGTAATGCTTTTAGAATGAACACATTATTGTATTTCTAACATGGATATGATTAAATTTATTGCCATTCCTGTACTCCTATCTCTTTAAAAGAGAATCTTTCTTATAAAATTTACTTCATATGTTGAAAAGTTGTTCTGATGTTTAAACATATTTTTATTTATTTTTAAATCAATATAAAGACATTGAATATACTCATGGTTGAGCTGAGAATTTTAAATAATGAAATACACTCCCAAAATGAGTTTTAGCTTATATGTAGGTGGGTTTATTTGCAAATACAAGTAGTCCTTGTTGAACTATCACTTGTTCATTTCAAAGGTAAGATGTACTGCATGAGGGAGAGTTATGATGGGTCCTCGTACCTGCGGTGTCATAGCATCTCCATGGTCATGTGATTGATTTGGTTTTTAATTATGACATTGCAGCATCCTGTTATACATCACCATTTGCAACCTTTACTGCCAGTTTTCAATAAACAAAGTCAAGGAGGAAGCTGTCAGAAGGTGCAAATGGTGATCACATGACCCAAGGACACTGTGACCATATGGGATTTGTACTGCTACGGAATCAGATTTATGTCACTAATGTGTGTGTGTGTGTATAGTTTTTAAAACTACCCACATATTTTGAGTGTACTCATGGATAAAGGAAGGACTCACTGAAGAGCATAATGCTGGGAAAGACTGAGGGCAATAGAAGAAGGGGACGACAGAGAATGAGGTGGCTGGCTGAAGTCACTGAAGAATAGGCGTGAGCTTAAATGGACTCCAGAAGATGGTAGAGGACAGGAAGGCCTGGAGGAAGGTTGTCCGATGGAGTTGCGATGGGTCGAACTAACAATAAAACATGGATAAACCCATCTGCAAATAAGCAAACCCTCAATTTTTAAATCAAAATACTACTAAAATGCACCCAATATGGATATCAATTATAAAAATTAAAATATATGAAAAATTTTGAGGGTTTTATTATCTGCAGGTGTGACATTTTTCATAATATTTTAATTCAAACTGAGAGCTTATCTGCAAATAAATACAGTATATATTTTACCACAAAATTTAAATCATTAATATTCTCTTAAAAGGAGACATAACTTTCTGTCAAATAAATTCAATTGAGGATTGAGTTCTATTTAAAAAGAAATAATTAAAAAAGAAAAACATCCATTGAGATTAAGCACTATGAATATCATGTGTAATGATCTTAACAAATGAGTATTACAATGTCACTATTAATGCTGTTTTGGGAACTGCTAATTAAGACTGCATCAAGGTACTGAAGTCTCATCATGACAGTAATTGTCAGGATCAGGTATTCAGATGCATCCATCCTCTTGGGTGTGGTTCCCTGCTGCCAAATTTATTAGTTGAGGAGCCATCTATTTCTCTCCATACTCTATGGTCAGGCAAAGTTGGCCTGCTTCAGGTCCCCTTATGAAACAGTATCATCTGATGGGACAAAAGAAATAGGTCTTTACTATCATAGCACCTGTCCCCTGGAAAAATGTTATATCAGTTTCATATTTTTGTGCAAACCCCCTCCCTCCAAACAAGCCCTCAAAACCTGAATCTTTCTCCAGGCTTTGAACAAAATATGGGTGAATACTATTGGGGTGATGGTGGTGGAAATTTTCATTTTGAAATGTTGTTATTTTTCTTAAAAAAAAAATAGAAACTGCAATTCTACAATGTTAAGATAGTCTAATATATTTCTTCTTTAACTCTTCTTCTTACAGATCTTTCTTGCAATTATGGCTATCTGAAAGAATTAGACTGAGTGGAGGGGGAGCCCCCCCCTCCGTGTGTTGCTTTTTGGAGTCATATTTTTTTCTGGACAGTAATAATATATTTTGTAGATTTAAAATGAGGAAATAAACTGTGAATTTATATTGATAAAGTTATTTATTTTTTTAAGTATCAAGCCTTAATAGCACAAAGATTCCCATGGAAGCTGCCCAAAAGGTGGAAATCATGAACCTCTTGTGAAGAAAGAGCAAAGGGAGAATTTGCAGGGTCACATCTTACATAAATGAACAGTTCAGCAGGGAATAAGATGAGTTCTTCGTTGCCTGATTGTACCTCAAAGTGTCGTTCATTACAGCATGCTTTAGATATTGTTTCCGTGGTGACTCGGGGAAGTGAAGGTCAGATCAAAGCCTTCCTCACTTCTCACTGCTATAATGCCGCAACAAGCAAGGATATGTTTGGTAGGAATGCCCTCCATATTGCCGCCTCTTGTGGTAAAAAAGGAGTGCTAGACTGGTTGGCAGAAACAAATGGAGTGGATTTATTGGCCAAAGACAAGGAGTCGGGATGGACAGCTTTGCATCGTGGCATTTTCTATGGCCATATAGATTGTGCATGGTCATTGCTAAAGGTATTTCACAGCTTTTATTAACCTTATTTATTTATTTATTTTTATTTATTTATTAGTTAAACTTATATACCGCCCCCTCTCCCAAAGGGACTCGGGGAGGTGAACAGCCAGGATAAAAAATACACATACGACACACATATACAATATGACAATATTAAAAATTAAAAGAATTAGATACGGTTGGCTCTATTAAAATTTAAAACAAAGGAGTTAAAAGAGATTAAGAACCAGGTTAAAATTTAAAAATCCCTAGGCCAGTCCGGCTTGCCGAAATAGATGAGTTTTAAGTAAACGACGGAAGGTCATGAGATCAGGGACGGCCCTCACCTCCGGGGGTAATTCATTCCAGAGAGGGGGTGCTCCCAATGAGAAGGCCCGCATTCTTGGGGTCGCCAGCCGTCCAGTCGGCGGCACCCCGAGGAGGCCGACTCTATGGGAGTGTACCGGTCGGCGGGAGGCCGATAATGGCAGGAGGCGGTCTCGCAGGTATCCCGGTCCCGAGCCATGGAGCGCTTTAAAGATAATAACCAAGACTTTGAAGCGCACCCGGAGGGCCACCGGGAGCCAATGCAGCTCGCGCAGAAGTGGCGTAACATGGGAGCCCCGAGGAGCTCCCATTACCATCCTTGCGGCTGCATTCTGCACCAGCTGGAGCCTCCGGGTGCTCTTCAAAGGCAGCCCCATGTAGAGAGCATTGGCATAGTCTAGGCGGGAGGTCACCAGGGCGGAGGTGACCGTGCGAAGCGCATCCCGATCCAGAAAAGGCTGCAACTGGTAGATCCTACGGACCTGACCAAAAGCCCCCCTGGCGACGACCGCCACATGATCTTCCAATGACAGCCGCACATCCAGGAGGACACCCAGATTACGGGCCCTCTCTGTGGGGGCAAGAATTTCCCGCCCCCCCAGCCAGCGATGGAACCAGCTGGCTGTACCGGGGTGCCGGGAAGCACAGCCACTCAGTCTTAGATGGGTTGAGCTGAAGCCTGTTCTACCCCATCCAACACCGCACGGCCTCCAGGCACCAGGTCATCACTTCGACGGCTTCATCGGGGTGGCCTGGGGTAGAAATGTACAGCTGAGTGTCATCAGTGTACTGATGGAATCTATCCCAAAGCCACGGATGATCTCACCCAGCGGCTTCATATAAATGTTGAACAGAAGGGGCGAGAGCACCGACCCCTGAGGCACCCCGCAAACCAGGGGTCTCGGGGCCGACCTCTGCCCCCCTGCCAACACAAATTGCGAGCGGTCAGAGAGGAAGGAGGAGAACCACCGCATAACAGTGCCTCTCACTCCCAACCCCTCCAGCCGCTGCAATAAGATACTGTGGTTGACAGTATCGAAAGCCGCCGAGAGATCTAAGAGGACCAGGACAGAGGAATAACCTCTGTCATGGGCCCTCCAGAGATCATCCACCAATGCGACCAATGCCGTCTCCGTGCTGTGTCCGTGCCTGAAGCCCGATTGATGTGGATCCAAATAGACAGCTTCATCCAGGTGCTGGGGAAACTGTTGTGCCACCACACTCTCAACAACCTTCGCCATAAAACGAAGGTTGGAGACAGGACGATAATTAGATAACAGAGTTGGGTCCAGGGACGGTTTCTTGAGGAGGGTTCTCACCACTGCCTCTTTCAAGGCGGCGGGTAGATATCCCTCACTCAAGGAAGTGTTAATAATACCCTGAAACCAACCTCGTGTCACCTCCCGGGTGGCCAGCACCAGCCAGGAGGGACACGGGTCCAATAAACATGTGGTAGCATTCAGTCCCCACAGCAACCTGTCCACGTCTTCGGGAGTCACAGGATCAAACTCCTCCCAAATGACTGCTTCAAATTCCGCCCCCGACCCCCCACCCAGAGCTGCCCATTCAGAGTCCAACCCATCCCGGACCGAGCGATTTTTCCACCAGGAACTTTGAAAAATCCTCGGCCTATCCCTGTAAGGGGTCCTCCTGCGCTCCCCCTTCCAAGAGGGAGCGGGTCACTCTAAACAGGGAGGCCGGGCGGTTTCCTGCGAACGCAATAAGGGTGGAAAAGTAAGAACGCCTTGCCACCCTTATCGCCACTAAGTAGGTCTTGATATAAGACCGTAATAGTGTTCGATCAGGTCCGGAGCGAGTAGACCTCCAAATACTCTCCAGGCATCTTTTCCGGCGCTTCATCTCCCTCAGCTCCTTGGAAAACCAAGGGGCCGAGTGAGAGCGGCGCCAGGTCAGAGGCCGCAAGGCCACGACCCGGTCCAGGGCCCCAGCCGCCACCCTTTCCCAGGTGGCGACCAGGTCCCCAACCGAGTCGTGTGTTCGAATGTCGGGATATGGCCCAAGCTCCATCAGGAACCTGTCTGGATCCATCAGACGCCTGGGGCGGTACCATCGTATTTGGTCCGCCTCCCTGCGATGGGGAGGAGTGGCCTGGAAGTCCAGCCTAAGGAGCGAATGATCTGACCATGACAAGGGCTCAACAGAAACGTCCCCAACACCAAGATCATCCGGCCACTGTCCAGAGACAAAAACCAGATCCAGGATGTGACCCCCAGTGTGCGTGGGTTCCCTAATTAATTGGGTCAGGCCCAAGGCTGTCATGGAAGCCAAGAACTCCTGAGCAATCCCCGAAGCCCCACCGGCCGAAGGCAGGTTGAAATCCTCCATGACCATCAACCTGGGGGTCTCAACCGCCAGACCGGCTATGACCTCGAGGAGCTCAGGCAGAGCCGATGTCACATAGCAGGGAGCCAGGTATGTGATCAGTAGGCCCATCTGAACCCCGGAACCACACTTAACAAAAAGGGACTCACATCCAGTCGTCTGAGGAACAGTGGATTCCCTAGGATCCAGATCCTCCCGAATAATTACCGCAACCCTCCCACCCCTCCCCTGGGCCCTCGGTCGGTGAAAGACCCGAAACCCAGCTGGGCACATCTCTACTAGAGGGACACCCCCCTCCTGTCCCAGCCAGGTCTCGGTAATGCCAAGCCTGAAATCTATGCCAAGCCTGAAATCAAATAGTGGGCAAAAGAAAAAGTATAAACAGATGCTGGTTCCATTGTTGACAGATCCCATGTAGTTAATATTTCTTTTATTTACACATAGCTTTTAGCTGTTTGCTGAAGTGCTAAATAAAGTAACTAGATTGTCTTTTGACAAAATGTTTAAGCAAAAAGCCCCCACCCACCCACAAATGTTGAAGAATTAAAAATAATTGGAAAGAAATTTATTTCTCAAGTCAAATGAAGTAGAGAAGTATATGAGATAATAACAGATTAAAATTTGCCTCTTATATCTGTTAAAACGGTGTTGAAGAATTAAGAATAATTGAAAAAAAGTTTATTTCTCAATCAAGTTAAGTGAAGTAGAAAAATATATGAAATAATAGATTTAGATTTGCCTTTTTAAATCTATTATAATGGCTTTAAACTAGAGAGTAATTCTAGATTGTGTTATGTAGACTGTATTTGATAACTGCTTTATTAAATATCTAGGGGTGCAATAATTGAATTTAACTTGCCAGAGAAAGTGAAAGAAAAGACAATATGTGAATGTAAAAATGAAGAAAGTAGTAGTAATAGTGGTCAACAATTATTTCTGCATTTAACAAGGTTGGGGAATATTTAGCCTTACATCACGGCTTATGGGTAGGGTTTGTACATTATTCTATTTGTGTATTATGGGTTTAGTGCAGAGTGTCTTATTTTTTTCATTTTATTTCCCCCTTGCTTTCAGCATGGTGTGAATTTGTATGTTCAGGACAAAGAAGGCTTGTCTGCTTTGGATCTTGTTATGAAAGACAGGCCAGCCTTCATTATCTTCAAGAATACAGGTTGGTCATTATACTGAGAGGCTTGTTATGCACTTAAACATAAACATAATTGTTTTTGGGGTGATGGGAAGAGATATAGTCAATGACTATATTAAAATATCTTTTGAATGTAACAGTCCATTAGATATTGAATATCTTCCTTGGTATATTTGGTCTTAAAAATAATTCTCATAATGTGTAGGCACTGTTAGGTACTTTAACTTGTCCATTTTCAATCCATTATAGAGGGTAGGTGTCAATTAGAAAACCAGGAAGGCCAATATTTCATGTCTGCTCTGCTTGTAGAAGTAATCTTTTATCCTAAAGCTGCAGTGTTTGACTATTCCAACTTGTGGGTATTGTTAAATCTATTCTGGACCATCGTGTATATATTATTGCTGCTATCAAAAAGGGTGAGGTTATAATCTCTCTTAAAGTAATTTTATGCTAATTTACCTTAGCATATTGAAGCTGCACTTTTGTACCTTTTTAAATTTGTAAATTATATTTTTTTAAAATGGAATAATCCATAGACTTTATCTAATGATAACAATAACCACCAACCTACATACCATCTGGTGGTACATACTAATTTGTTCTTCTGAACTTGTATGCTCAGATTATTCTATTAGTAAAATATGTTACTTTTAAATAAATTGCCCTTTCCTCCAAAACACTGTTTTTTAAGTTCTGTTTTGTAATAAAAAAGTAAGTATCAAGTTTGGTATCAATTGTAGTATCAGTTTGCCTTTGGGAACATATTTTACAAAATATTTGTAAGGTGAAATGTATTTGTATCTATAATCTACTAAAATTCTTGTTATGTCCTTTAACTAAGCAAAATGGTGCATCATAGGGCAATAATTTTTGAACCAAGGTACCTCAAATGGGCTTACAGAATATATTCAAAATCTGGGACTTATGAGTCCTGAGCTACTGGCTGCTGTTGAACTGGTGCAGCAGTCAAATGATCTTTATTTTCAATGTTCTGTGACAGTTTCCCAGTCAGTTTTGTAATCGTTTGTTCTCTCCCCTCCAGCAGTCACTTAGCTGCCTGCTGGAAAGAGAAGGGAGATCTCTGGTGCTCCCTGCCAGTTTCCCACAAGGAAACTCAATGGGGAAGCAGGCAGGAAACAGGGCATGGACTATAAAAATTGAAATTACAATACTTGCTATTATGAATAATGTCTGATTCAGCTTTGATAGAATTATATGTCTGGTTGTACACTGAATATGTCTATTTTTTAAAATGCTATTATCTTAATTTTGATTATGCAAATTATTGGGTATACAATTTTGTTGCAATAATACAGTAATACAGATTAATATTCCTAAATTATATTTTGGGAATATATGAAAAGCATTCATAAGCAGAAAAAAATGCATTTCATCCACATGTCAAATGAGACAACTGCAGTGAAGAACTTATCATTTTACTTTAGATCCCACAGATGTCTACACCTGGGGAAACAACATCAATTTTACTTTAGGCCATGGTTGTCAGCAGAGTAGACATCATCCTGAGTCGGTGGATCTCTTTCCTCGAAGTGGGATTTATATTAAACAGGTAATGTAGGCATTGTGGAAAGTATTGCAAGGTGGGAAACTAGAGTGGTGGCAGTTGTAAACACTTGATTGACTGTAGAGGTTGGGAGGAGTTCTTACATAGCAGCTCCCTTTCTTCTTAATAGGAATATTTGAAAAAAGCTGTGATATTCTTTTGGCCCACGTTTCTTATTATACATCTGTGACTAAACCAGTTTTCTTTCTGATTTCATAAATACTTTAGTTTCTGATCCAATCCTATACTAAATAAATAAATAAATAAAATTTGCAGACGACACCACGTTGGTGGGACTCATATCAGGAGAAGACAAGACGGCCTATAGGTCAGAGGTTCTCAGACTGGTCTTGTGGTGCAAGAGTCATATCCTCACCCTGAACATCAAAAAGACCAAAGAATTGATTATAGACTTCAGAAGATGCAAAGCAGAGCCTCTCCCACTATATATCAATGGAGACTGTGTGGAAAGAGTTCATAGTTTTAAATTTCTAGGAACTCATATTTCTGACAACCTTACTTGGTCAGTTCACACTATGGCCACTGCAAAGAAGGCCCAACAGTGCATGCACTTTCTGAGGCTGCTGAAAAAGAGTGATCTGGGTGAAAAATTGCTGGTTACTTTTTACCGTCCTACCATCGAGAGCATTTTGGCATACTGTGTAATGGTGTGGTATGCTGGATGCTCTGTAGTGGATAAGAAGATGCTCCAGAGAGTTATAAAAATCATCGGTTGCTCTCTTTCTTCTTTGGAAGAGATTGCGAAGACCAGACTTCTCTTTAGAGCACTAAAAATCTCCACAGACCATTCTCATCCTGGACATTCATATTTCGAACTGTTACCATCAGGGAGGTGTTATAGATGTCCTAAAATGAGGACTAATAGAGAAACAGTTTCTTTTCCAAGGCAATAATTGTCTTGAATCAAACAATGCATATGTGATTTAGTCCTATGTATATAGTGGCATTTTTAAACTACTGCGTTTCTCCACCAATAGGAAGACCCAGCATGTTTTCTAGGCATGAAATGAAATTAAGCCCTTCCCCCCAAATTTAGGCCTAGTTTAAAACATGTTGGGGGGGGAGGCCGGGGGTTAAAACATGCTGGGGGGGAGGGCGGGGGGGGGGAAAACTTGCCTTTAACAGTGCCCTGCGTGGTGCTGCCACTATTCTCACGCCAGCAGGAAGTGTAGAAGCGTTTCTGCTGCTTCTCGGGCGGGGGAGCTGCCTCCATGGCTTCCACAGTTCCTGCCAGCACGAGAACAGCAGCAGCGCCGGCAGAAACGTGGAAGCGTTTCTGCTGCTGCTAGGATGTGTGCGGAAGAGGAGGGGAGGAAGGTTGGAGGCGAGGCTGCGACGTATGCGAAACCACCCGCCAAGGCCCCGGGCAGCTGCAGCTGCTCTTTCCCCAGGACCGAAAGAAAAGAATGTGGGTGAACCGCTGTGTGGGGGGAATGGAAAGGCGCGGGGGGGGGTGCGGGGGGGGTGTTTACCCTTTTGCTTTTCCTCGCGCGCTGCCCCTCCGTTCCATCTCCCCCCCTCCTCTCCCACGGGCCGGGAGCGGGCAGCACTGTTTGTTGTAATGGACACAGAAAGGAGGGGGCTCCCTCTTCCTCCCGGAAGACTCTTGCCAACCACGATCAAATTGCCCCCTCCTTGCCACCCTTGCCTTCCTGCCACCGCCCCTCCCCCTCCTCCTCCTCCTCCACCACCACCACCTCCTTCACCTCTGCCGCCGCCACCGTCGTTGTCAACGGGAAGAAAGCTCACAACATGGCGAGTGAAAGACAGAGAGGGATGGACATACACGGCAGCGGCGGCAGCTGCCCATGAGTGCGCACGCGCGCTGCCAATCCATCGCCGAACGCCGGCACAAGGGAGGTACGTTGGGATGGCTTGACTTGATAGCGCGTGCACGTGTCCCGGCGCATTTCTCCGAAGCGTGAGGCGCTCACTTGGCGTCTGCTTTTACACGTGCGTACGACGGTCGGACGCATGCCGGCGGGGTGGGGTGGGGGTGCAGGGGGGGATACATCTAAACAAAGCCCATACCTGTTCAAGCAAAGAGTGTGTCACACAGGAGGCTTCCGCACACACCCGAGCAGCAGCAGAAACGCTTCCACGTTCCCGCCGGCACTGCTGCTGTTCTCGCGCCAGCGCCGGCAGGAACTGGAGGTAAGTGAAGGAAAAACAAGAGCAGCAGAGGAAGCAGCAGTGGCAGGTGCCGAAGGTCTTGCAATTTAAAATGCCCTGCCAAAACCGACATCCACACTGCTGCCGCCCACCCGCTGATGGGGGGGAGAGAAATTAATTCACCCCCGAAAAGACGGCCTAGCCGGTTTTTCGGGGCTCAAAAAAAAATAAGGCCCTGCCTTATTTTGTGAGAAACATGGTATCTAACTTACTATATGTTTTAGATAGGTTTTAGTCTAGATTTTTAATTATTATTTTAATTATTTTAATTTTTAAATACTCTGTAGTGTGATTGTGATGTGGTGTTTGGGGCACTGTGCTGGAGTAGCTTTCAAATTTCATTGTATTTGTAGAATTCAATGATAATAAAGATATTCTATTCTGAAAATCCTCAGCAAGTAGTTATTTTTAGTACTTTGATGTCACTTTTTTCTCTATGGTCTTCCCTATTCTCTCAACAACCTTCTTTTCAAAGAGAAGGATGGAAACTAGGCAGTAGTTGTTCAGCATGATTCAACTGAGAGAGGGCTTCTTCAAGAGAGCACACACCTCCAGGAAGGAGTTGGCATCTTATCCTCCCACAAAGGGACACTTACAATGTCCAATGTTCCATATCTTCTTGGTTACCTGTAGGAGTCAGGTTTGGCATGGAATATAGCCAGAAATGGCAGAACTTATGCTACAGTCTGCCCTTCCACAGTGGATATATAGGAAGTGACCCACATGCATAAAATCATGCATAAAGTTGTGCTTTATCTTGGTCATTTTTGTTATTTTTAGAATGCATTTAAAAATATTAGAAATAAAGACAGTAATTTTTAAAAGTATGTATTTTTCTTATGTTAATTTTTCTTGTAATACAGTCAATATAGTAAGTGGTTCTTTGTGTAGGCATCTAGTATTATAAATGAAGAATGTGCAATTAAATTTGTTTAGTATATATTTAAAATCGAGGCATGATTTGTTTCCATATTATTACCGAATAAATGATTTTAAATATCAAATTACTTTGCAAAAGTTAGCTACATGAAGTTCAAGTTCTTACTTTTTAAAAAATCTCTCTTTCCTTAGGTGGTACTCTGCAAATTTCATTCGGTGTTCCTTTCCCAGAAAGGAGAGGTTTATACTTGTGGGCATGGTCAAGGAGGTCGCTTGGGGCATGGTGATCAACAGACTTGCTTGGTATTTTAAAACTAATAATTTAGATTATGAAAAAAATAATTGATTTTTAGATCTACTAAGCTATATACATGGTATGATTTTCTTTTTAAAAAGTGATTATTTTATAGATACTGAAAAACATGTTTCTGTTTAATATACTCTGCTTTAAATATACTATAATTCTAATTGCATATCCGGAATGTCATGGACACATACAGATGTTACTCTCCCATTATCCACAGCTTGAGACTTTTATTCCATAGTGGAATAATGAAAATGATAATGGAAATAGTCCAGTGTAGTTGGAGGGTATAAGGTTGTCTTATAGTATTAAAATATCATTCTTATACTTTTAACTGTTTATGTACATGGGCATACAGCATAAAAGCAAATATATATACATGCGTATTCTTACATATATACTTCTTGAAGAAATTAAGGGATGTTGTAATTCTAATTTTAACGAGTAGGTCATATTGAGCTTTTTTGAACTGTAGTTAAAAATTGTGTTGGTAATTGATTCCATAAATAATGGGCTACTTTCATTATTAATGATTATTCATTATCAAACTATCTGGTAGTGAACATAAATTAAAGAATCATCTTGGGTAATATTTTGAAAGGTAGCCATAGATGAGTACTTTTTAGCAAAACAGAATCCTATACTTTAAAATTAAATTTATTAGAATAAAATGAAAATACTATTAGGATATTTATTTAGTCGGTTTCCAGTATGTATGGATTATCCTATTACAGGAGAAATCAACAGCTTTGTAGTACATTGAGTTTTATTTTCTCCACAAAAACTTGTATCGTAATAACGGTCTTGTTACAAGGTATCCTACAAGACAAAAGGATGAGCGGAAACACATTAAATAATCTTTTTGAAGGTGATTTTGCTTGAGTTCTTGATAATGAACTTTCTAAGAGAGAGAGAGAGAGAGAGAGATGTGGCTTGAAACATGGAAAGTGACATTTTCTTCTTAATCTGTTTTAGATTCCTAGAGTGGTGGAAAGCTTGTTGGATCATCAATGTTCTCAAGTGGCAGCAGCTAAAGACCATACACTTGTATTAACAGAAGATGGATATATATATGCCTTTGGCATCAATACTTTTCATCAACTTGGTATACATCCTTCTCTTCCTAACTGCGGGATTCCCAGACCGGTAAAATTAGTCTCCTTACTAAGAAAATGTTTTAGATGTGCCTATACATTTGTATGTTCATGCATCAAGTATGCACATCTTGTGAGCATGAACACATTCTACCTACCATCCATCCATCCATCCATCCATCCATCCATCCATCCATCATAATTTCTATAGCTGCCCATCTCAATCCTTACAATTCAATATCATATATATACACATTCCTACATCAGTTGTAGTGCCAGTAGTAATATGTGTGATATTTATTTTACAGTATTTATATTCTGCTCTATTATAAAAAATCTAGGCAGTTCACAAAGCCTGTTTGTAGAAGGATTTTAAAACAATATAAGTATATAAAATCCAGAATTAAAATTTAACATACAACAAATTAAATGAAATGCAGCAGTTAAGACGTTAAGCTATGAAATTGTATCTGAAGGGCCAACTTTTAATAGCCTTCCCAAAGACAGACGATACAGGTAGTCCTCATTTACCATCTACCATTGGGCTGGTAACTCCATTGCTAAGCAACACAATTGTAAAATGAAAAGTCACATTCTTACACCCAGCTTATGATAGCAATTGTCAGTTCCTGCTGCAGTTGGTAAGTGTGATTTATGTGACTGGGGCTTGCAACTTTATACTTCCTGCTGGCTTTCCCATTGACATTGCTTGTTGGAAGCTGGCTTTGAAGATCATAAATGGTGATCATGTGGCTGCAGGACATTGGGGTTGTGATTAAGGTGCTAAGTTAGAAAGCAGACAGCTGACTTGCAAAACCATCTGAGTGACTTTGGGTCAGTCGCTTGCAGGATTATTATTGTAGGGATTATAGGAAGAAGGAACATTAGCAATAGCACTTAGACTTACGGTATGAACAGCTTCATAGTGCTTTACAGTTCTCTCTAAGCAGTTTACAATGTCAGTTTAATGCCCCCATAATCTGGGTCCTCATTTTACCAACCTCGGAAGGATGGAAGGCTGAGTCAATCTTGAGCCTGGTGAGATTCAAACTGACAAAACTGTTGGTAATCGGCAGTCAGCAGAATTAGCCTGCAATACTGCATTCTAGCCACTGCACCACCACAGCTCAGATATATATTGGATATATAAACTGCCTTTAATTAATAAAAAAAATAAAGACAGAATAAATATGTAATATTAAATTGAAAAATTTAAAGCATTATCTAGAAGGCTAGGCTTGATATGGCTATTTGAAAGTTTTCCCTGACTGCTTTTGCGTGTGCGTGCATGCACAAACACCACTTCTGCTGGATCTGTCAGAGAAATGAAGTGACTGCATGCATGCAAATATGCACACAAAGATAGGGGAAAGCTGCTTTGAAGCTTTGCTGTTCTGAGACTCTTGTTTTGAGTGCTTTCCAGAACTCTGTTAAACAAACCGTTTATTGTGATTAACATCGTTCTTGGTGCTTTTAATCTAAACATGAGCCAAACAGATGACAACAATAAAATATTAAAGGACATCGCAATCTAAGGGAACTTTACAAGCACTTGACAATCTCTCTAACAATTAAGAGTTCTTTGAGATCACTGAAAGGTATCCAAGTCTGCTGGATAAAAAATGTTTTTCTCTGACATCTAAAACTAAAAAGCGATTGCTTGGCAACTTTTCCTGAGAAGGGAATTTTAGAGTTGTGGTGTCATTGTGGCAGTGAGTGTTCATCTCTTTTGTCAGTGGCTGATTTAATAATATATGTTCTTATTTTTTCATTTATGAATGAAAACGTCTTTGTTGAATTCTGTTGCTTTCCTGTTCTTTAGATTCATGACTAAGCTGATTTGATTTATGACATCTGCATGTATGTATGTGGGCTTTTTAAAACAGGTTCAAGCAAAAAATCTTAAGGGAAGGACAGTGATTGGTGTGGCTGCGGGGAGATTCCATTCAGTATTATGGACCAAAGAAGCAGTCTATACAATGGGACTGAATGGTGGACAATTAGGTGAGAAGGAATAAAAAACATTTGATGATTATTAAGAAATTTCTTAAACGTTGCTATAATTTTTACAATCTACTTGCGGTACCATTAATGAAATGCCAAAATTGACATGTATTTGAAGTAGTGGTGTTAATGCTGTTAAACTATGCCCTTGGGAAGTTGTTGATTTTTCATATTGCAGTTTTCCCCTTAGTTATTTGATTTCCTTTGTTTTCTAGCCCTCTTTCTATATATCTTGCCTATGCAATGAATGTTCCTGCCCATCTTCACAAAAGGAAGGATTATTTTAACAAACTAGAAGAATTCCTCCAAGCTTAATATTCAGAATATAGATATCTTTAATGCTGAAACACAGAATTTTGTAATTAAATGAAATTGAACTCAAACATTTTAGTTTAATTTAGGAGCTACATAATCAAGGAAACAGGGGTACAAATTTTAGAAAAATTTACAGGGATCCTTGAAAGAGTTTGTGCATTTAATCTGTAAATTTAGCAATGGATTCAGATTGGTAAACAGTTGCATTATGAATCTGTATGAAACCATATAGGTTTAAGACCCTTTAAAATAAATGTGCTCCAGATTACATATTAACCGTATTAGGAGTAAAGTTTTGTTTGTAAAATGTTTTCATATAGTTAAATCTTCCCTATAAGATTGGCTTTTAGTGATAGGCTAAACAGAACGTTTGCAATTATTCATTTAATAAACAGATTTTGTGACCTTCTCTCCTTGCTGTAATCTGTAATTTTTTCCAGTATTCTCTTTTAATGTGGTCTTCATTACAAAAGATCTGTTCTTTGGCAAGAAGATCCTGGAACATTATTAATGATCAGAAAAAAAAGTGCTGAGTATAGTGGGATAGTGGACTAAATCAGTATAAGGCTGATATATTGGCATATGTTTAAAATTATTTTTTTGATCCTCCAGGCAAGTGCAAGTGGGTGAATGGAAAACACTTATTTCTGCCTTTCTTAATAAGAAAAGAATTCTGCTTGAATACCAAATAATTCTAGATCTGAAAAACTTGACATTTAGGGTATTCTCTTACATTGTAGGATACTTGCTAGATCCTAATGGAGAGAAGTGTGTAACTTCTCCTCGCCAAGTCTCTGCTCTACATCATAAGGACATCAATATGTCCTTTGTCACTGCAAGTGATGGTGCCACAGTTTGTGTTACTGAAAAAGGAGACATCTATTTGCTTAGTGATTATCAGTGCAAGAAGATTGCTTCCAAGTGAGTGGTTTTTTTTTTCCAGAGAATTTTCTAAGCTTCTCTTCCTGAACATCTTTAACTATGTCAACAGATTGAAAGGCTGTGGTTGTTGAGTTTTTTTTTTTTTGCAAAATCTTCTGTTTTGAGCACACCAATATTACTGACATCTAATTCTAGGGTATTTGAGTTGTGATGCAGAAGGTTGCATGTGGAAGGACTAATATTGCTTGCTCCATTGTATAGTTGTACAAGTCTTTGTCTAGACTGTTCTGCCAGTTGTGTGAAATAGGCTTTTGCACATAGGCCTGGGTGCAATCTGTTTTTCAAAAATATAGTATTCCGGGAACACAAGACAATATAAACCAAATCTAATTTGTAAACATACTGGTAGAAATCCTTTAAAAATATTCAACTTTTGAACATTTTTTTTCCAAAGAAAGAACTTCGGTGAAAAAAACAATATATAACATTTTCTGAATAATACCTGCGTTAGTCTGTTAAAGCAATTAAATGGGGGCTACTTACGATATTTTATTAGAGCATTTTTTTTAAAGTACTACAAATTAATATTGTAATAATAATGTAATTTTGCCCAGTAAAAGTGAATGATGATGCCCCTAGAGTTAAAATGTAAATTAGATATAAATCATTCTGCTGCTTTTAGTTTCAAAATTCTGTTGCAGAACTCGGGCAATAATTTTGGCCAAAGGCTGATTTGGTTTTAGGTAGCCATGTGACAGCTGTGGGTAGAGTTGCCCATTGCAGGCAAGCAGCCTGATGCATTTTTCTAGAGACCACCCTCCTCCAATTACTCACCTTTTATTTATTCATACTACACATGAAATTCTATTTATTTGGCTTGTGATGGTAGCTGTGACAAAATGGTGTTGGGCTTACTGAGATTTATTTGAAAGTTAGTATGCAACATTATTTGCAGAAGTAGTCTGTTCTACAGAGAATCAAGTGGAAATATATGCCTACATTCATTTTTTCATCTCATTAGTCCACCAGTCAATCAGTCAGCTAGTAGACCACTAAATCCCATAAGACTCACAATGCTCTATACCTATAAAATGTCCATGGTAAGTTGAAATATAAACATCCATGGTAAACAGCATTAAAATAAATTAAAAATGAAATAATAATCCAAAGGCCATAATAGTACATTCAAATCAAGAAGTCATCAGTCAATACCCAAAGACTATATGGAGAAACCTGGGCATCTTCTGGAATGAAATCTGGATGAGGCTTGGTACTTCTTGAGTTTTGGGCCACCTCACCTAATAATAGTAATGGCTTTTCCTGTAACAGGCTGGCTGATTGGATCAATTCTGCCTGAAGAATGTGTAGTACCCATTTTTTGTATGATATGTAATATTGCATTGTCAACTGCATGTAATCAGTATTTAATTTTACTGAAATTTCAATATAAAAAAACCAGTTTTTTCTAGGCCTTGTTTTTTGGAGTACAGTTCCAACATGTTATTCCAAATGCTGATAGTGTAGATGATATAAATTGTATTTTGTTTAGCTTAAGTTACTGTAAAATGAAAATAGAAATTCTGTAAACGTTTAAATGCAATTTATTATCTTCTTTTTAAATTGTAACTTGATACTACATTATGTGGATTTTTGGATTTCTCAAATTTCAATTGCCTAGACTGTAACTATTATTTGAATCATTATCATCAAATTCTTTCCAGCTTATTTGAATTTGCAACTATGATGCTTTCTTAAAAATAATGCTTAGCTTTCTCGTTTCAGGTATCCAAGCAATTTCGCATGCACTTTTGTTATAATACTTATAGTTTAATTAATGCAACTCATATAATGAGTGGATTTAATTTATTCAGTATAAAGAAAGCTGAAAGGATTAGGTTTGTGAGAGTTTGTAAGATCCAGAATAGCCTTATCTAGATTTTTAACTATTTTAACTCTCCAGTTGTCTCCAAGGTTAAGGATTTAAGCCAGTGCACTTTCTAACTCTCACTGTGAGTTGTAAGGAAATTTTGAATGTTACCATCATATTTCTCTTTTGCATTACAGTGATTCTTTCAGATACTATCTTAAAATCAATAGTTTGTTTTGTTTTTATTGATACACAATATTTTTTAAAAAAGAGTTATGTTATAGATATTGCATGATTTGTGAAACAAAATGTTAACATTGGTTTATTGTACAGATGTGATATCCTTTTAGGAGTAAGAAAGGTCACTATATCATGTTCTCTTTGTTTAGTCATTGGGCTCTGTCAACACTTCAGTTTTTTCATTTAAAATTCACTTGTTAAATTTGCCAAGTGAGATTTCTTTTTCTATTTTATTTTTGTTTATGTCGGCATAAGTTCTTTTGTTGTCCTTGTTTAGGCAACTTAACCTAAAAAAGGTTCTCGTAAGTGGAGGGCATTTGGATTACAGGGTGAATCCTCAACATCTTAAAGAAAATGGAGGTCTGAGGATTTATATTCTTGCACTGGATCAAGCTGGAAGAGTAAGTTGCCTCCTCTTCTTTCCCCTCCATTGCTGCATCTGGACAGCATACAATAACCATGCTTATTGTACTCTCCCCCTTTCCCCCTTTCTAACACTGAAAAATTTCCTTTTTCAATTGGTTTACAATTATGTATAGTTGCATCAATAGAATCATAGAGACAATTAGGTTTCTGAAGCCAGCTGGCTCTATTGACTTCTCACTACAGAAAATAAAAAGTGCAGAATGAAAATATAGTACCACTAATGTAGACATATTTTTCTTTCCCTTTTTAAAATATTATATTTTAGGTGTTGTGCTGGAAATCTGCCAACAGTTCAATGAAGCAGTGCCGATGGATCTATGGCCGCCAGGTGTATATGTCTGATATTTTTCTAAATAGGAATGAAATTATGTTCGTTACACAGGATGGTGAAGCTTTTAAGGGAAAATGGATGGACGGGAACAGACATTCAGAAAAGAGAGGTCAGTTAATCTCCTTTTGACAAAAGTGAAGCCTTAAAATTTAATCATTTTTGGATATGTATCAACATGAATATCCTGGGTATGAAATGAATAGAATAGGCATGCATCCCATTCCTTTCCCCTTGAAGTCAGCATTTATCTGCCTTTATAATCTGGTTTGTTCTTTCTGTATCCAGAGAAGATTTTGGGAGCACATGAGAAAGTTGCAATGAAAGTGGCAAATAACGGTCTTACGTTTACCTAACAGAAGCAATTCCCTCAGTTAAAAAATATTTAATTTCACTCATACAACTTACAACCATTCACTTAGCAACTGTTCGAAGTTACAATGGCACGGAAAGAGTGACTTATGACCATTTTTCACACTTAGGAACATTGTAACATCCCTGTGGTCATATAATTTACATTAGGATGCTTGGCAACTGACTCACATTTATGACGGTTAAAGTGTCTCGGGGTCATGTGATCACCTTTTGCGACCTGACCAAAAAAGTCAGTAGGGAACCCAGATTCACTTAACAATCGTGTTACTAACTTATTGACTGCGGTGATTCATTTAATAAATGTGTCAAGAAAAGTTGTAAAATGGGGCAAAACTCACTTGACAAATGTCTTGCTTAACAACATAAATTTTGGATTTAATTGTGGTCATAAGACAAGGACTACCTCTAGTTATTTCTAAACTTCATGTGTACAGACACAAAATTAAAAAATTACATATCATAATTAACCCTAGAATAAAGTTCTCCAACTTTTCTGGCTTGGCGGACTGGCGGGATGGCGGGATAGACATTCGCAGAAATTGAGT
This sequence comes from Bungarus multicinctus, assembly GCA_023653725.1. Classification (NCBI taxonomy): domain Eukaryota; kingdom Metazoa; phylum Chordata; class Lepidosauria; order Squamata; family Elapidae; genus Bungarus; species Bungarus multicinctus. The sequence continues at coordinate 113,376,481 of CM042836.1, forward strand.
GCATGTGTATGTGCTTGCCTACTGCTTATGCAAGTGGGGATGCGTGCCTGCACTGCTCGCCTGCCACTTTGGGTGGTCCCATTGTGAACAGCTCATGGCCTGGTAGACCTGTGGGTTGGGGACCCTTGCCCTAGAATTTCCACTGACATGATGTCATAAACCAACATATCTTTTAAACTACAATTATGCTACAGATGATTTTTTTTCTAACTAAGCATATTTAAAAAAACAATATACTCTAATATATGGATATGTCTCTGATTCTGAAACTTTCATAGATATTTCAGAATAATTACGGAAAGTAATTTTCTAGTTGATTGTCTTGCCATTCTATGCATTTATTGCAACATAATCTTCATCAATAAATTAAGAATTGCATTCATACTATTTTATACATATGACATACTCTGTTACTGCAAACTTTTGGAATTGGATGCATAGTCAGTGTAAAATGTTGGGTTCTATCGTTTAGTGGGCATAAAGTAAATCCTGGGTTATTATACTGAAATTTGTGCAGGATCTACTGAAATTGTGGTTCTCTAATGTATTTTAAATTATATATATATATATATAACTAAACTATAATTAACTGTTAGTATTTTCTTTAATTACCCATAAGTTACTTCAGCAATATACCTCCAGCAAAATATTACTTTATAAATGACCATTGTACATTTTTTTCTGATTAGATCTACCTGTTAATTCTTTTTTTTATTGCTCCAGAAAATTAGCCATTTAAATTTTAGGACTTTTAACTTTGTATGCTTGGAAAAGGTTTTTCTTTTTCCTTGCTGTTTGTTTCCAGTTAATGTATCTTGTACTTATAAACAAAGAAAACCAAAGGCAGCATATTTATTTAATACTCTAACAATCTCAACTGCTTAAACCAGATATACTGGTTTCTCTCTATTTAGGCAGGCATTATACAGGTAGTCCTTGATTTACAACCACAGTAAGGCCTGGAAACAACCCATCATTAAATGAAGACTGCCCGTAGTCCTTGGATTTGATAAAAAAGTGAAGTTGTGAGTTTGATGTTAAGGTTTTGAAAAATCAGCTGCATTTGTAATGTCAACGGTGATAAATTTTATTTCCAAAGCACAATGGATATAGTAGATGAAGGTTAAATTCAATGTTTTCTTCATCTGGTAAAGTGCTCATATTAGGAATTATTCAATTTATTCCTGGCAAATTAAGAATATTTTCTTTGAAGTCATGAAGGTTTATTTAAAAAAATGTAAAAAATAATAAAATTTTAAGATGATTGGCAAAAATGCAGTGAAGACTAATAATTTAAGGAGAATAAATCTTTCAATAATATTATTTATATTAGAAAAACCTTTAAAATAAAATTCTGTGTGTTAAACTTGAAAGTCTTTTCCCCTCTTATTTTTAGTGGTCTCATATGAAGCTGTGGTGCAGTATTCTAGTCTTACCACACGATGGCATTGGTCTGCTACAATTAGTATGATTGGAATAGAAACTGCTTGTAAGGTATATTTTAGCTCAGAAGACGTTAATAAATAACCCTGACACTAAATCTTGGATATAGTCTTTGATAGGAATAATATACCCATCCTACTTCCACGGAAAAAATAAGCACAAGAGGCAGCAAGGCTTAACTTAATACCACGTAGACCGATAAATATCAAATTTCTAATGATTTTTTTTTGCTCGACTTGTTTATCATTTTCTTAGAGAAAAAGAAGATCCCTGAAATAAAATTCTCTGGTCTGCTTTTCCTATTTTTTCCAGCATCTTTCAGATTTCAACCTTCATTTAGGCTGAGAACTGTGCTGGTTCTTTTCTTTTCCTAGGCATAGTCCCGAGCTTCTCTTTTTTATTCCAGTTCTTGCTGCAAGATTGAAAATTAAATTTAAAACATTTAAACATTTCCCCATTTTCTTGCTTAGAGATATGGATTGAACAAAAAAAATTATATCCATTAGGATCTGTTGTGATACTGACTGCTCTGGACACAAAAGCAAGTTTCTCAAATTGTATTCGTTCATATGCATGGTTTGCATCATAAAATGAGATATCACTTGAAGAATTCTGTAGAGTTATTTTGTAGTGCGGAGGAGCAAGAGCCTTGCCTCATTCACAAATGTGGACTGAAGATGTTTGTATTCGGGTAATGGGAAGGTGCCCACTGTGCCTGAATTGGTGTGAGTTGCAGACCCTAGAGAAGCCTAAGATGGAGCCTGCTTGTCTTGTACTTAAAGCTAACAAGTGCTTAGTACTTAAATAATTGTATTTTGCTTAAATAAATAAATATGTAAATAAAATCCAATGTGATGAAAACTCTGTGCAGTAGCAGAGTCTTTGGGGGAAAAGCCTTCAGATCTAAGAACCCTGAAAGGAAAAAAAAAGAATCATTATTGTCTGTCTATGCTCTTACTCTTAAGATCCTTGCAGTTTCAGAAATCCTCAATTTGCTAAATTGTGGGTAAAAATGTACAAGTCCAGAGAGGAAACTGCCAGCAAGCCAAGTCCCCTTGTGGTTTTGGGCCTGATTACAAGAACAATTTAGAAAGCAAACTAGATACGATTCTTAATAGAAATTTGAATCCAAATTTGAAACTATTAGCATTGGTGGACTCAGTAAAATTATTCAAATCAAAATATTTATCTTCCTCTGCTGATCATCTAATTATTTTTTTCTTTATTTTACAGACGTTGTGTCAAGTCTTCAGAATTCTTCAAGTGATATCTCATCCTGTGATGCAAACAATGCATATGAACGAATACAACTTGAGAAACTTGCTTTTGTGCACAGAGCAGTCAGTATTGCAACAGATCCTAATGGATGTAATTTTGCTGTTTTACAATCAGATCCCAAAACAAGGTTTGAGTACATATTGCAATAACCTTTCCCATTGTAACTTCTGGAGGGAATAGTGCTAGTGAATTGAAAATTCACCTGACTGATTATTTATGCCTTTATGCACATTACTCAAGCTCGTACCTCATTAAATTTAGCATTCAAGTTTGTACTCTTACCTAAGAAAAGGGTAATTAACCCAGCTTCGCTGTCAGCAGAGAAAACAACATTGGGCTAAGGTTCAAAAACTAAGCAAAATACGGGTTGAAATACAATAAGAAATAATAGCATATTAAATTTTCAGAATGGGAAAATGTTTTTTTAATTGGTAAAAATGAATGAATGCTCTTTATTCAAAATACTTACAATCAGCAGTTGAGAGCTTCCCACGTTCCCTGTTTCAAAAGATAGAATATATTTGTGCATGTCTAAAAGTCACATTCCGTATATAGAATAGAATAGAATTACAGAATTGAAGGGAACCTTGGAGGACTTCTAGTCCAACCCCTTGCTCAGGCAGGAAACCCTATACCATTTCAGACAAATGATTGTCCAATCTCTTCTTAAAAACTTCCAGTGTTGGAAAATTCGCAAGTTGTTCCACTGGTTAATTGTTCTAATTATCAGGAAATTTCTTCTTAGTTTTAGTTGCTTCTCTCCTTGATTAGTTTCCATCCATTGCTTCTTGTCCTGCCCTCAGGTGCTTTGGAGAATAACTTGACTCCTTCTTCTTTGTGGCAAATCCTGAGATATCGGAATATTGCTGTTAAGTCACCCCTAGTCCTTCTTTTCATTAAACTAGACATACCCAATTCCAGCAACGGTTCTTTATATGTTTTAGCCTCCAGTCTCCTGATCATCTTTGTTGTTCTTGTCTGCACTCTTTCTAGAGTCTTAACCTCTTTTTTACATTGTGGTGACCAAAACTGGATGTAGTATTCCAAATGTGGCCTTAAAAAGTGGTATTACTTCACGTGATCTTGATTCTATCCCTATGTTAATGCAGCCTAGAACTGTGTTGGCTTTTTTGGCAGCTGTAGCACACTGCTGGCTCATATTTAAGTAATTGTCCATTAGGACTCCAACATCTCTCTCACAGTTACTACTATTGAGTGAGGTACCACCTATGCTGTACCTGTACGTTTGGTTTTTCTTGCCTAAATGTAGAACCTTATTTTTCTCACCATTGAATATATCCAGGGCAAGATTGTGTTCATTGTGTTTTTGTTTCATGTTTCCTCAGCAAGTAAAAATTCCTATTTTTAAAAATTGTTGCTTTCCCACCCCATTATATCTGAAGATTTTTACAGAATATACTAAAAGCTGGATTTCTTGGAAAAATTAACGCTTGTATACTTTTTTCTTCCAGTTTGTATGAAATTCCAAATGTGTCAAAATCCACAATTACTGAAGATTTTGGAAAGTTGTTGAGAGAAGCTGAAGTTATGGACACCATCCATGATGTTACTTTCCAAGTTGGCACTCAGACTTTTCCTGTGCACAAATTCATGTTGGCAGCGCGCTCTGGTTTTTTCTGGAAACTCTTTGCATCAGGCCCAAACTGGTTAGATTCTGCTGACCTTTATCATAAAGATAAAGACGAAGTTGGTTGTGATCTCTTTGTGATAGAGAAACTTCATCCAGACTTGTTTATGTACCTTCTCCAGTACATTTACACAGATTCATGTGATCTGCTGATTCATGGCTACAGGCCCAGAATAGTGTACAAAGAAAAGATGGAAGAGAATGAAGACAACTTAATTACAAACTTGAATAAAATAGCTGTTCATGGGGATATTAATAACAAGTCTGCATTTGCGGTTTATAGACGCAACCAAGTGCAAATGATGAATGAAAAGGAGAGAGGTAAATCAAAATCCACTTCTAAAAAATGCAAAGAAGTTGGAGAAGAAATGAATCTTGTTAAAATGTTGCAAATTGCTGCGAAGAAATTTGAACTTAATAAATTAAGTTCAAGGTATGTGATGCCTTTTTATGATTTTGTATGTGTGATCCCCCACCCCCCCAACATAATAGTTTAATCTTCAGGTAAATAATTGAACCCATTATTGATGTATCTGGTAATAGGAGTGTTCTACATTCAGAAAAAAATATTTGAAAACATGAGGCTTTCTGTATGTACAGTGTTGTAACAAGTTTTATGAACAGAAAATATTCTTAAGAGGAGGGTTCCACCTTGCTGTTTGAACCATATAGCTGAAGTCATTTACAAATATGCAGAAAATTAACAACTGAAGTAGCATCTTGTTTGAATAAGTTGACAGTATAATTCTATTGCATTTACTTTGCTACTCAAAATATAAATATAATTATACAAATTAGTTATGAACTTTACCATAATTCTGGTTAGCTTCCCTAATCCCTTTCCTGTTTCTAGGGAGCCTTCATAATCTTTTTTACTTTGCTGGCACAGACAAACAAATGTGTACAAAAGCAGACATTTTTCTAATTCTGAAAAAAGTGCACTCGCTACTGGAAAAATACCATGTACTGAACTTTGGCAGACAAATTTTCTATTGGTTATTTATTATTACTTTCAAAATAAATTCTTGTAATAACAATGATTTTCCTCTACAATTGTGATTTTTTTAAAAAAACTTTTCATACAGGCTAGATGGAATCAGTATAGAAAATGGAAGAGTTAATGTTGTGAACGAGAAAAATGGCAATAAACTAAAGTTCTGTCAGAAAAAATGGTGAGTTTATAGGATTTGGAAGGGCGGGGGGGCATTACAAGAATAAATAAACCAACAGGTAATCCAGAAACTACTCTTCCTGAATTGTGGTGAAAGGGTTTCACATCTCAGTGATGGCTATGATGGCTATGGTATTCAGAGTATACACTCCAAGAAGAGTCATCCATGGTAGGTTGAACTTAGTAGTGGGAATAAGAATAAACAAGATCCACTAGAAAAGAAAATGACAATCCACTCCAATATCCTGCCAAGAAAACCAAATGGACACTCACAACCTATTCAATGTCAATATTATACTAGAAGGTATTCCGTGGGTCAGAAGCTATCCAATGAGCTTTTGGGAAAGAGCAGAGGGTAATATAAGTAATGCTGGTGATTTATTTTGGACTGAAGCCAATCCTGATGTGAGCAGAAACAAAAGAAAATTTAGCACTGCAACATTGGTATATGGAATGGCAGAATGATGAACCATAGCAAACATGTTCTCAAATAGAAATATCAATATTGGACATAGGCATTCTTGGAATCCGCAAATTGAAATGGAATGGAACAACATCAGAGTAACTGAGTCTAATGCAGACAAGAAGCTAGTAAAATAATGGAGCATCAGTTAACAAAAGGAAGTCATCCCAAAGGTACTTTTTCAAGAGGCAACTGGACTTACTGGTTTTTCTTTGACGATGTCTTGCTTCTCGTCCAAGCTGAAGAAGCGAGACGTCTTCAAAGAAAAACCAGTAAGTCCAGTTGTCTCTTGAAAAAGCACCTTTGGGTCAACCATGACCTAGATGACAGAATCTCCATAGAAGTCAAAGCCAGTTCTGCAATACAACCCAAAAAACCGTAGAATAATCTCAACTTGAATGCTTGGCAAATCAATCAGCAATTTGATGATACCACTTCAACCGAGGAACGAGAGGATGAACACATGTTTCATGGCAATATCTTGCTAATTCAACAACAACAGATATGCTAATGTTAGGATATGTAAGAGCTCAGGGAGAAAATAAATAGCATCTAAGATAATGGGAAAATGGCTTTGGTGTATAAAATAAAGCAGGATAGTAACTGATAAGAATTCTGCGAAAATAATTTCAATATTTATAACAAATTATCCAAATTATTATCCAAACAACCTAAAATATGGCTCTACAAATGCACATTTCTGGATGGGCAAGATGAAATCAATTTGATGTCTACAAGCAAAAAGGGAGAATCTCTTCAGTCAGCAAAGACAAAATCTGGCACTGATTGTTGGTTTCAATCACGAACTTCGTTTTTGTAAAATTACAACTTAAAATTAAATAAATACATTGTGTGTTTACATGTTAAGCTTTGTAAGCAATAAGCTTCTATTTTTGATTAATTAGTCTAATATTCATATATATTGTGTTCTATATAATGTTGTCATTTTTTTCCAGTTTGCACTTTTGTGATGTGATTATCAAGTCTAAAGATGGAAAGGAATTCCCATGCCACAAATGTGTGCTGTGTGCCAGACTTGGTAGGTATAATATAAGGTAGCTTGCTTAATTTATTAATAGTTCTGTGTCTTTTTAATACATGTCAGAATGAAATCTCTCTCCTTTGCAGACTACTTTCACAGCATGATGAGCAACTCTTGGATTGAGGTGAGTGTGCAGATCCATTACCAGTGCCTTTTCTTAAAGGTGCAAAAGTATTTATTGGGGATTATGTGGAGAAAATTATTTTCTTATGAAGTATATTAAAGTAATGCCATGCAGCATAGAGGGTTATATCTTTTTAAGAAGATAAAAATCATTCAAGAATAAAGCAGTATTTCCTTTTTTGTATAATTGAGTAAAGAATGTATAGTTACTTCATTTTAATACTTATAATTAGTATTTATTTATTTATTTTATTTCGTAATTTTATATACCGCCCTTCTCCCGAAGGACTCAGGGCAGTGAACAGCCAACTAAAATGCATACAAACATAGAGATAAATATGATTAAAAAAGAATTAAATTACAGGTTGCCCAAATAAAAAAACTAAAACCCCCGATTAAAATAAATTAAAACTTTCGTACCCCACCCCAACTAATCTAAAACCCCTTATTTAAAAATCCCGTTTGAGTCAGCTCAGGCCGGCCTGCTCAAAGAGCCAGGTCTTCAGGTCACGTCTGAACGCCCTCAGGTCAGTGGTTGTTCGTAGCCCCGGGGGCAGCCCGTTCCAAAGGGCAGGTGCCCCCACAGAGAAGGCCCTATTCCTCGGGGTCACCAGGCGGCACATAGAAGGCGTCGGGACTCGGAGGAGACCCTCTCTGTGGGAGCGCACCGGTCGGTGGGAGACTACTGGCAGAATGCGGTCTTGTAAGTATCCTGGTCCGATGCCATGGAGCGCTTTAAAGACCAAAACCAATACTTTAAAGCGAACCCGGAAGGCCACCGGCAATGCAGCTCGTGCAGGAGGGACGTCACATGAGAGTATCTCGACGCCCCCATAACCACCCGCGCGGCCGCATTTTGTACCAATTGAAGCCTCCGGGTGCTCCCTGCAGGGAGCCCCATGTAGAGGGCATTACAGTAGTCCAGACGGGAGGTGACCAGGGCATGGGTGACCGTGCGTAAGGCATCCCGTTCAAAAAAGGGCCGCATCTGGCGTATCAGGCGAACCTGATAAAAAGCCCCCCTGGAGACGGCCGTGATATGATCTTCCAAAGACAGCCGTACATCCAGGAGGACGCCAAGATTGCAAGCCCCTTCTGTGGGGGTCAAGATCTCATCCCCAATAGCCAGCGACGGAGTCAGCTGACTATATCGGGCCGCCGGAAACCACAGCCACTCAGTCTTGGCAGGGTTGAGTTCCCGCCCATCCAGTTCCGCACAGCCTCCAGGCAACGGGCCATAACCTGCATAGCATCGTTGGGGTGGCTTGGGGTGGAGATGTAAAGCTGAGTATCGTCAGCATAAAGATGACATTTCACCCCAAAACCACAGATGATCTCTCCCAGCGGCTTCACATAAATGTTGAACAGAAGAGGGGAGAGGACCGACCCCTGAGGCACCCCACAAATGAGGGGCCTAGGGGTGGACCTCTCCCCCCCCGTCAACACAAATTGCGAGTGGTCCGAGAGGAAGGAGGAGAACCACCGCAAAACGGTGCCCCCAATTCCCAACCCCTCCAACCGCCGCAATAGGATACTATGGTCGATAGTATCAAAAGCCGCTGATAGATCTAATAGGACCAGGACAGAGGAATAATCTCTGGTTGCACTATATATTGATAGATTTTAATGACTATATATATAGCAGGATCTTGCTCAGTGGGAGGAACTTTGGATATTTAGGGAAAAAGGAAATATTAATAGCCTATTAATAATAAAATTGTTCACACAGAAGAAAATTAAAATGTCCTCATTGCCTGTCAAAAATTACCTTAGTAGATTCTTAATAGATAAAGGAACATTTAAAAAGATATTCTGGTTGAGAATACTTTTAAAAGAATAGGATGGGTTAACTTTTATAAAATTTGTATTTGTGAGAAAGAAGCCACTGTAGCAACCTTTCTTTTTTTATACTGTGTCAACCAATGTAATCCCAGACGATACCTGGAGTTTAGAGCAAGGTCACACTGTTTCATATGGTCATATATTCTCTTGTATTCAAGTCCATGTATCTGGTTAAGCCATTAGGCATTCTGTGTACCACATTTATTAACCCTTCATCCCGTATCTGAAGATTATTTGCTTCTTTACTCTTGTACTTCATTGATTTCCATTTTACTGTGTTCTCTTTTCTGAATAGAAATGCTTGTGTTCATTGCTATTCTCTTGATTGCAATGGGATAGATTTTTCTACAGGCCTAACTGTTGACGTTTATGATTTAATTGATCACTCAACTTTCTAAAGTTGCCCAACTCGTAAACAATTCTGGAAGTTAAAAACAACATCTAATATAATAAAATATAAAACAGAGATTTTGTGGTTTATTGGCAGTGATAGCAGAGGCAACTGATTTATTGCTGGATTTGGCACTTAATTTCCTAGGGCTGTGTCTATGGCTTGTTATATTGTTAATAATGTGCACATATTAGTGTTATGTAATAGTAATCCAAGTCCCCCCCACCTCCCGACCCATTGCATTGGGAATTTTTTTGTGGTGTGAATGTTTAATGGTTTTTCTATTCAATCTTGAAAGCATGAAGTCAGATCGAGTCTTTTTCAAATTAGTGTACATTGAAAGTGCCAGTGGATGACTAATCGCTATGGAGCATTTAGTAGACTCCCTTACAATTATTTTCCAAAATGGAGCATTGCCAAAATTTTTGAAATAATTCAGTTGTGTCTTCAGAATACTGTGTTTATATGAGATTTCCTCCCTTCTTTGCATTGTCTTGAGATTTCAGAACAATTGATGAGGCATGGATGCTATATACTGTATCATTAATTCCCATAAAATATGCTGTGAGAACATAAGGGCGTCTATGTATCCTCTGTAGTTGCTATCAGAAGAGCCTGCCAGCTGTGCTTTTTAGCTCTGTCTGTTAGCTTTCTTCCTGGCAACTGATCTCATTGGAAATAGATAATGCTGTGAAGCCACTCTGTCAGATGAGCTTCCATCACCTTTCAGATAAGAAGTATATTAAGAAGCACAATTTGTGTAGAAACTGGAGATGGTTAAAAATATTGCTTCTTATGCTAAAATGTAAGAAGCATTAATCCGATTGTCATGGAAAAAAGCATGTGTTGGATAATAGAAGTTTTGGGAAAATCCCTCCTGATTTTCAAGAATGAAAAACAACTTAATTTCTCATATAATTGTTGGACTACCAACAGACCCAGCAAATGATCTTCATTATTTGAAAATCATAGCTACTTATTTCTTAATAGTTATTTTGTGTGGGCAGCCTATGTCTTTTTGAAAATTCTTATAGCAAAATTGTCCTGGATCATAAAGTGGATTTGCACTCAAAATGTTTGTGTAAACTCTTTTTTATGTAGGCATCATGTTCTTCGTCTCTAGAGTTGCCTTTCCCATCTGAAATCCTGCAGGTCACCTTGGATTATATTTACAAAGATGAAGCCGTTGCAATAAAAGGTGAGGGCATGAACATCTCTTACATCACTAGAATAAAAATGAGTAGTATTAGGAATGAATAGGAAATGCAGTATCCTTTGGGAAAATTCATGTTTGCACATAATTAAGGATAAGATAGACATCGGGAGTAGAAATTGGGAGAAGTAAGGAATAGACATCGGGAGTAAAAAAGGAAGTAGTAGTGACAGCCCCAAACTATGGTATGAAACTCCACTGCAAATAGGGCTAAGATTGCCTGAGGAAGGAACTCCTCCTTTAAAATTAGCATCCTAGATTCCCCACAGCAGCTGTTGCAAATAGTAAGTCATCTTTAAAAATATGCTTGCAGAAAGGTGAAATGAGGAAAAGGATAAAAGATAATTCACTGTGGAAAATGAAACAGAGGTACTTCTAGAGAAAAATTTGATATTCCTATCCAGTCATTTGAAACCATTTGGTGAAAAGGGAGTTAGTATACTACAAGTGGTAGCATGTGATGTTGGTTCAGCTAGCCCATTGACAGTAAGTAAAGTGAGTTGAAAATTCGTTCAAGTTACAATTTTTCACTGATTTCCAGAATCTCAAAATTTGGAATTCATCTGCAATGTTCTTGTGGTGGCAGACCAGTTCCTTATGTTACGGTTAAAAGAAATTTGTGAAGTAGCCATTACAGAAAAATGTGAGTTTTTGTTTCAGATTGTTGTTGTACTTTCATTTTCTATTAAAATAATGTAGAAGCTTGGATCATAGTGAGCATATGGTCATATTATTTATTAAACATGAAAGAACAAATTGCATTCTTAAAAAGTGCAGTTACCCAAAGTTTTCAATCTATACTGCATGAATTCTTGCTGTCGGTGTGATCTGAGTATGCATTTTAGAAAATTCCTTAGAATCTTGTGAATACCCTGGAATATGGTTATAAACCTTTCTTGATGTATATGGGTCCTCTACGATTGGCACCTTATTTGTCTCTGTCATGTTCTCCAAATAAATAACCACTATTTAAAAATTTCAGTGACTTTAAAGAATGCTGCTGAGCTCCTGGAATTTTCAGCCACATATAATGCTGAACAGCTAAAACAGTCCTGCTCGCAATTCATAATATTAAACATGTCAACCCTACTTGAAACACGGTAAGAGCAGGGCCTTGATATCTATATGTCTTACTGAATGATTGCTCATCCTTTAGCCCTCATTCTCCTATTTGGAAAGCTATATAAATATGAAACCTAGACATCAAAATCAATCTGTCTAGAGGCAAGATTTTATTTTGCCTTTTAATCAAAACAGGACAAAATTACTAAAAATAGGAATAACAGAATTATATTAACTAACAACATAATCCATATATTTAATGAAATCGCCCGCAAGTTGAACATATAACCTGCACCAGGTTTCAATATTTTTTTGTTTAAATGCTGCTATTTAACCAATTCTGTTTCCATGTATGAAATGTTTTGAAGTCAAAACAGTTGATTTGAGTGTTCTGACCTCTTATCAGAACAGACACGTTCCAAGAATTGTATTGTGAGATTGAAATAAAGCATCTGACATGTTTCAAATTTTGCTCCAATGAAATGCATCTTTTTCAAGGTTCTGTTTTGTTCCAAGTTCAAAACAGCTCTTTTCTCAAATCTGGTCACTTTAGAACTTTTATTAGTATCAGGATACTCTATGCTTTAAGAAACCAAATTGAAACAATATTCAGAAGTCAACATGTTCAGCTTTCATTGATTACTACTGGGGCACAGCAGGGTATATGATGCCATTACTGAACCACATTTTCATTTTTATTTGTCACAGAGTTCTGAATGTTCTCAGTGATGAAGTTTTCAAAGATCTTTCTACCTCTTACAGAAAAATGGTGAGTTCCACACTCATGAGCTAAAACAGACTACAATTTAAAATAACTTGAAAGATGAAATGTAATGACAATTTTTCCTAGATAAACTGTTTGGGTGAATGTAGACTATTAAAGTGATATGGTTTCTTTAGAAGTCATTTTTTTAACTGAAATTCTCTTCCCAATTTATTTTGGATTATAAGTGGCATTGATAGCAATCTAATGCTTCATTAAAATTATGGAAAGATATTGTGGGATGTTCCAGATAAAATGAAATGCACTAGTGAATCTTGGCAGAGTGAGCAGTTTCTCATTTTTGTAAAATAACATGGTTTTAGTATTAGCAATGCAGCTCTAAAAAGAGTATAACCAGTTGAGCAGCACAACTGATGGTAGCATGTAACACATAGGAATTTCTGTAAAACTTTTGGAATACCCCAATTCAATATTTCATTATTTCTTTATAATAACTTTCAGATTTTAGGTCTAGGAATGCCATGACATTTCAGCATTCATGTTTGTAAATTTGGTGTTCCTATTAAGATATATTGTGAGATTTTGGTAAAACCATTTTTAATTTTTACCAACCTTGATGTTGTTTATGGATGCATAGGAGTGGGTGCATCCTGAAAAGATTGGCCATCCCTGATGCTGCTCTTTTTTTTTGCAGAAAAAGTTGATGTAGAGAATAATGTAGTTCAGCTGCATTAAATTCCTATGGCAGCAAAGAAAAATGTTGTATTTTATATAATATAAGTAAAAATGCATGAACAACATTTTCTACTTTTTTGATAAAGAAGGCTACATATATGTTTTATATATATTTTATATATTGCTCCCCAATATTCATTCATGCATTATATTACACTGTTAGAACATTGTAGCACTCTTTAAACCATACATTTCCCCCCCAGAATTTTAATAGCCTAACAGCTTCCCTGCTAAACAAATAATTCCCTCAACACTGTTCAACTATTACAAAGTCTGCACTACTATTACTGCTAATCTTCTCATCACTCCTTATCACCCATCCCTTCCCACTTGTGATTGTAGCACTGTAACTTTGTCCCTTGTATCCTTATGATTTATACTGACTGTTTCCTAGTATGATTTGACTGTTGGTTGTATCCTATGACTATCATTAAGTGTTGTACATTATGATTCTTGATTCTTAATGAATGTACCTTTTCTTTATGTATACTGAGAGTATTTACACCAAGCCAAATTCCTTGTGTGTCCAATCATACTTGGCCAATAAAGTATTCTATTCTATTCTCTTCTCTTTTTAAAATACAAGTTTGAGGCTCCCCCCCAACATTGCCAAATTAAAAAGATTTTGTAATGTTGCAGATTCCTGCTATGGAGCGCAGATTAATTACTCCATACCAAGATGGTCCTGATATTAGTTCTCTGGAGCCTGAGAAAGGAGAAACCTTTGTCTTCCTAAAAGAGGAGAGGAGTACAGAACAAATTTTGCAGTAAGAATTCTTTTCCTTCTGATAGATGTAATAGGCGTGAATGAAGCTCTTCATTCTTCCAATTGAGTCTACAGTGAAGTAGCCTTTAAGTGCAGCTCCACATCTGATTCGTAGTGTTATAGTAGTTATCTTGCGGTGGCTGCTACATTGGCCTGCAGTCTTTTGCAAATGTATAAAACCATTTATGCTGAAATGCAATGTCTGAGCAAAGGAGCACCCTTTTACATTAAGATTGTAGAATTTTGAGTCCTGCTTCTCTCCAGAGAAGATAGTCTGCTCTAGAGGGCTCTGAAGCATTGCCACTCCATATAGTTCCAATATTAAAGAAACAGTCATACATTTGGAATGGAATCTTTCTTAATAAAGTGGGACTGCCAGACTTCAGAGCCCCTCAAAGCGAGTATGCTCAAAAAACATTTTCTTGTTGTTGGGAGAAGGGCCAAAAGAGGCAAAATGAGTATTTAAAGCTTTGTAATGCCTTAAATCATCAATTTCACTCTTAAAAATTTTGAAGGATGCTTGCCATGCTGCAAAAAGTCTGGTCCAGCCCTCAAACAGTTGAGAGCTGTGTACTCTTTTCTTACATTTTCTTTGATGCTTCTTGAGTACTGTAAATGCCCACTGTAATTTCTATCATCTTGATTGAAACTAAACAACAAGAAGAGAAAAGCTTAGGCAACTTCAGTGTTGAGCCCAGTCAGCCTGTATAATGAGTAGTAAGCCCACTTCGGTGTTATATAGTACAAGGTAAATTGCAAAGTACTGAAAAGAACCTTGGAATGGAATATATTAAAAATGCCAAGCTTTTCTAAATTGGGCTAGAAAACCATTTATCTTGAATTTGGAGAAATTTTAATCTGGGAGGCTGTTGTAAGAGGGAAGGACATTTTAAATCAGTGTTTTTGGAACATGGCAGCTTAGATATGTGATACATCTGGCTTGGAAATTCTGGGAGTTGCAGTACACCCATCATAAAGTTGCGAAGTTTAAATAATACTGAATAATAATGTTTTAGGTCTTTCTAGATCAAGGATTGTAACTTTTGATGGCTGGGGCTGTCTATCTCAGTTGATGAGGCAGTGACAGAAAATGAGTGGAGTTCTTCTCTGTAGACGTGTATTTTGCACTGAGCTTTTTCTGTGTTAAGAGGATTACTTCAGTTGTTATGTGTTTCGTTTCTCAATATAATGGAAAACCATACCACTGAATTTCAACGTATTGTCTGAAAAAGGATTAGGAGTCTGCCTGTTGCCTAGCAGTTACAGGGTACCAATGATCACTTTAATTGCTTTGAAGGAATTAGTGAGATGGAAATCAATATTGGTTTTGGGTTTGTTTGTTTGTTTGTTTGTTTTAATTAGAGAAGCACTTCTCAAGAAAGCTAAAGCAAAGGCTAAAAAGAAACCTCGAAGACGTTCTGACAGTTCAGGAGGGTATAATCTGTCAGATATTATCCAGAATCCACCCACTACAGGTTAGTGGCAAAAGCAGGCTAAACTATTTTTTAAAGAGTGATTTCAGATAACATTCTGTACAGCATAATTATAATGTATGCACTAACACATGGCTTATAAGGGCTGATTTTTTTTTATAGTGCCAGAATTAACTTAGGGATTTGATGTATCCCAAGGTTCAATTATTTCATTATTGTGTGCTAAGTTTGTAGAAAGGATTTGCAAGAGATGTTTCACAAAGTACAATAGCATGAACAAAGCAGCTTTCTTTGAATCATTACAGGAGCTACAGTATATCCTTTTCACATCTTGTGTAGCTACTCTGAAAGCTGGCTCTGCATATGGCTGTATACACAGCCACTTTGTTGGTAACTCCAGAGAATTGGAGACAATTTGCAGACCACCAGAAAAAAATGCCATTGTTTTAATAACTTGAAACAAGATTCCTGATAACTTTTTAAAAATATATCTACCCCTTACTTTTATTCAAGGAGGTAAAATAAAAAAGGGTGTGTATGTGTGTTGCTGAACCAAATTAATACATATCCAACAACCACAGTGCCTCTTCCCTATAATATTATGCACAAAAGTTTACTGCTATTACTCCATGGAAAGATCACATAAAAGGAGATTGTAAAATGAAAAATACTACAATGCTGTGTGAAATTTAAAGGTTGGAGTTTCTTTTTTGTAAAGTTAATCACAATACTGGGAGGTGGCTGCATTTTTCAGATATCTCAGTAAAAAAAAGAGAATCAGAATGATATAGTCATCTGAAAATTTACAATATAAATATCCAAACACACAAGAATTGTATGATACGATTTAGTAACTATGTTACATGTGCATGTACACATTGTTCCTCTTAGTGTTTAGATTGGTTTATTTTCAATCTGAATGCATACTCTAATTATGTTTGCTTATTAAGACAAGACTTATTAAGATATAAGCATGCTGATTAAACATACAGCCCAAGAAATGGTGAATACAGATTTGAGCCCCAGAAATTTTCAGTCTTTGAGGTTTGACGTCATTCACATTGAAACTGGGAACCATTTTGAAATAAAACTTTATTTATTTATTAAATTTATATGCTGCCCATCTTACTATCCAAAGTGATCGTGGGCAGCTACTTCCAGCCTCATTGATCTTAATGGTTACATCAAGCATAAGCATAAATATCCATTGTTGACAACAGTAAAGACCTAAAAAAGCCACCATTTTACCTGTAAAATCTATCCTTATATTTTAAGAAGGCTTAAAAAAAATCAACACTTCCTTGATTATACAATGATTACTTAATTAAAATGGCTGTAATAGTATTTCAGAGAGAGCACCTCTACCTGTAATCAGTCACATAGAATTAGTTTACATTGAGTTAAATAATTAGCATTTTAGAGTTCCCTGTAACAAAAAGTATATTTAGTGTCCTGCACATAACAGATTACTTATTTTCTTCATGTCATTTTGATTGTAGCTTTAAAGTAACATTTCAAAGTAACATTTTTGAATCATGGGAGATCAATACTATTAAATGTAATATGTATAAAAAATAGTGACTATGTAAAAACAATACTGAACCGTTTTTTTTGCTACATTTGTTAATTGAAAATTAAATGGATTATAGCCCTCTAACTAACACTTAGCCCTCTTATTACTAAAGGAAAATTAAAAGGAAGATTGTGGTTAGATTTTCCAAATGATGCATTTATTCTGTTAAGAAGAAAATATACAAATCTGTTTTTTTTTCATGTAAGCAGCTTATTATAATACACATCACTGAGGTGTGCAATCTTAAACTGAAAATTTGAAACTAGTGTTTCAGCTACTCTGAAACCATTCCATGTTTGAAGCAATGCTGTTTCAAAATGTTTCCTCAAAATGACTGAAATAGTGTAATTTGTGTTAAAGAGCTCATACATTCTTCTATTCCAGTTCCTTGGTAGCGGAGAAAAACCATTGCTACCTTATTCCCCAGAAGTGATAATGTGAAGCAATGGGAGTCTTGAGAATTGTGCATAAAAGAGCAGATACTGAAGGCTGCTGCTCCATGCTTAAAACAGAGGATTTGGGGAAATCCCTTTCTCTGTGAACTCAAGCAGGCAGTCTTAACTACTAGAGGAGTCTTTCTGGATCTCAGCAGCTTGATTAGTAGCTTTCAATCCCCAGCTGAAAAGGGAATTCTGGGAATTGAATCCACACATCTTAAAAATTGGTGAGATTCAGCATAGCGGTTCATTCTCCAGATAAAAGAATGCAGTAGTTTTGCTTCCCTGGGCATTTCTGATTTGTCCTAAGATAATTGTATATTTCCCCCCCTCCTCCAGTTCATGCAGGGATATTGAAACTGGATAAAGCCAATTCTATTGAATCCCTCCCTGAAATGCTGACATCCGATTCTGAAGGCAGTTCTGTGGGAGTGAATAGTCCCAGAGATTTGCAGTCTCCCGATTTTACAGCAGGCCTCCCTACAGATAAAATTGAGGTTTGTGTTTGCTGATTGTTTTCTCTTAATACTGATGTATTAAGTACAGCATAAAATTTAATAAGTTTTTTAGAGACAGAACAAACCATACTCAGTGGTTAAATGACTAAGGGGAGAAGCATTCTTATCTAAAGTGCCATGTCTGTTGATTGAATTTTGGTGGTTTATGTGTATTTCATTTATCTGGAGCTGTTTCCTGAATTCTGCAGATGTTAACCCTCTATTATAGATTGTGGCTTTGTAATCTGCAAAATACTGTACCATGTAAAATTAGTGTTTGGTTTAGTGCAGAATAATTTACAGGTAGTCCTTGATTCATTCAGCAACCGTTGAAATTGTGAAGGTGCTGAAAAATGGACATATAACACATGTCCAAAGATCACATGTGGTTATGTGATCAAAATGTAGGGGCACTTGGCAGCTCACCCGCACTTAAAATGTAGACATATTCCAATTCCCTCCAACTGTCTCTCCCCCCCCCCCCATCTCTGCCCTTGGGCCACTCTGGACCCTGCCTTGCAGGACAGCAAATAGACCCAGAACTATGTGGCTCTTGGGCTGCTTGCCACATCCTGGGAAGCTACAGCTGCCCCAACTCAATCCTAGTCTCGGTCACTTTTGCCACCTTGCCCTCTTGAGACCCCCGCTGCCCTGCCCTCCAATGCCCAAGCTCACCTTCGCCATTTTGGGGATCCCATTACTGGCAAATGCGACCTGGCTGCTGGGATGGGCAGAGCTGGGTCCAGTTGCAAGGGGGTGGGGAAAGGTGTCTGAGTGGCAGCACAGCAAAATGCCCTTTTGCAAAAACTCCTGGAGTGTTGCATGCCAAAACATTCCTTTACAAAAAGCTCAAGCAATCAGAATAAAGCTGGAAGGGGCCTTCAAGGTCTTCTAGTCCAACCCCCTGCTCAATGGACACCCTGTACCATTTTAGACATGTGATTGTCCAATCTCTTCTTAAAAAACCTCCAGTGATGAAGCACTCACAACTTCTGAAGGCAAGCTGTTCCACTGGTTAATTGTTCTCAGTGTTAGGAAGTTTCTTCTTAATTCCATGTTGCTTCTCTCCTTGATTAGTTTCCGTCCATTGTTTCTTGTCCTGCCCTTTGGTGCTTTGGAGAATAATTTGACCCCTTATTCTTTGTGGCAGCCCCTGGAATACTGGAAAACTGCTATCATGCCCTCCCCCAGTCCTTCTCTAGATTAACCAAACCCAAATCCTGCAACATTCTTCATATGTTTTTGTCTCCAGGTCTTTAATCATCTTAGTTGCTCTTCTTTGAACTTTCGCCAAAGTCTCAACATCTGTTTTATAATGTGGTGACCAAAACTGGATGCAGTATTCATGCTAAACAGCCCTCCTTTTCAAACTTTGGAGAATGAAATCATTAAATTTCCCAATATGAAGAATGTTAAAATCACTGCAATGTGACACAAAAACTAGCTTTTAGGAGGGAGGGAGGGAGAGAGAGAGAGAGAGTTGCCTATGTAGACTTCAGCCAAAATAGGTTGAATAGATTATCTGAAAAGTTTATAAGGTTTCTTTTCTACAACAATGTGATGGGAGTATGTTTTCACTACAGGTGAAAGAGAAAATGGGTGTTTCAAATACATTTGTTTCTGCTGCCAACAAAGAGATAAAAATCTGTCATGGATCATCAGTGCAAAAATGTTCTCTTCCACAGAGTATTCCTAATAACAAAAGCACCTATATGAGTCCTTCCAACTGGGTTGCCAGCTCTTTTAGGTATACATTTTTCTCTGTGTTTCTCTGCCTTTGTCAAATTCTGTCCTCTTGCAAGGTTGTTCTTTCATTTGTGGAATGTGAGCTTCCTGCTCCATTAAAATTCAGGGCTTTCATAAAAAATGATTTTTGAAAAATTAAGTCATCTGACTTTCTGGTTAATTTGTGGTCATTCTGCTCAAAACATTGATGTATTTCTGCTTAGGCTGCTAATTTCTGCCTTTTAGTGAGCGCTCTTGCAAGCCTAATTATGTTTGGTTGCAGTTTCAATTTTCCATCTGTAATATTAATTCACGATAGGCTTTAAAAGAAAAATAACCAGACATCTTACCTAAAAATCTATCTTAAATATTTTACTCAGTATTGTCAGTGGACCTAAAAGTATCCTTGGTGTATATATTTCCTGAAAAATATATATAAATAAAACATTCATTCGAAAACATTCTATTTGAGGTTTGCCATAATTGAGGAGGTAGACATAAATTATACATCCGGTTACATATAGAAGACTACAATGGTGTTTGGCAACTGAAATGCAAGTAAAAATGGATATCTTAAAAAGTGAATGGTTTGTATTTTTTTTTATTTAGTCCTGCCAGTCCTCCTGCTGTTGATCTAAGAACTATTATGGAAAGTGAAGAAAATCTACAGAAATGTGAAAGCATGCCAAAAATAAATTCATGGTTAGTAAAAAGGGTGTAATACAGTCAACTTCACTGTATTAAAGTCCTAATTTGTTGGGTATCTTTTTTTAAATAAAAAAAACTTCATTAGAAACAATGCTTCTGAAGTTTCAGTTTTGGATTAAAAATTAGTAGTAGCAGTAGTGCAGAAGTAATGTTGTCCTGCAAACATGGGTCATTATTTACATGAATATATAATCACAGATTAGGAATATTTCTTTTTAAAATGGTTACTATTGTAATTATGGATTTGGATAACAATGGCAAATAATTTTGGAAACTCACAAGATATAATCAGTTAGTTTTGTGACTGATAGTCTTTTGTTACATTCTGTTTGATAAACTTCAGTAAAGTAATTTTATATTTCTGTGTCTCATTTTAGTAGAGCCACTTCTCATGGAAATAAACTTTCTCAGAAGCAAAAGAAACTGATGGCTCTGGCTGCTAAGGATAATAACCCAGAGATTGTGCCCGATGCAGTTGTGTTATCTACAGCTCCCAAAACTACAAGACCAGCGACTGTGTGGTATGGATCTTCTATTTTTTTTTTTTTAGTTTACTGCCTATTGAGGCCACTTCAGTTTTGTTTTAGACTTGTCTATGGGAGGGGCAATAATTTAATGCTAGAGTATTGATTTGAGTGTCAATTTTTGATTCATCCCTGGCATCTTAAGATAGGAAAAGAACCTACTTTAAACCATGAAGAATCACTACTGGTGGTGTTCTGTGGAAATATTGGGTGGTTGGACCAAGAGCATGACTATGTCCAAAGGAAGTACAAAATCTTTATTTAAAAAGTTTACAGGGTCATTTGTAGACTAGTATGCACATGATTCATTGAGTAACCATATGTATCTTTGCCTTTAAAGTTTCCATATAAAATAAATACCTTAGGCTTAGCTTGTTTTTATATTTTTGTATCAGTAAATAATATTAGTAAATGAAGTATTCACTGAATATTCCTGAGTACTTAATAGTGAAAAAAAGACTCACCTGTTGAGATTTGTTGATGTGGTATAACTTTAATTTTTAAAAACAAGCATGGCATTTGGCATCAAATTGAGGTTTATGTGCTTGCAGTATATGGCATTCTCTTGAAGTGTTGTTTTGCAGTGAAACAAGATACTTCTGTTGGAAATCCAGCAGGTTTTCTGGCAAGAAAATATGCCAGAAGGGTGTGGGACCTTTTGGAATTATTTTTTTGGTTGACATGGAGATGCAGGCTACCTTAGAACATACTTGCATTTTTTTTCTTGCCAAAAGTAATGTCCAGTTTCAGAGTTTTGTGGAATCAGGGATATGTATTATTCTTTGAAGATTAATTAAGTAAAATATGTGGAGATTATTATTAGAGTGAAACGTGGAAGAAGACTAAAAGAATAAAGACTAATCTTCCCACTTGGAAGTGGATTTAAATATAATTTCCAAATATATGTGTATTTGTGCATATTCATCTTTGGTGAAAGA
This sequence comes from Bungarus multicinctus, assembly GCA_023653725.1. NCBI lineage: Eukaryota > Metazoa > Chordata > Lepidosauria > Squamata > Elapidae > Bungarus > Bungarus multicinctus. The sequence goes on from CM042836.1 coordinate 113,398,217, forward strand.
ACATAACAATTTATCTATTGGGAGATGTGACTTCTTCCTTCTGGCAGGATACATTATGGTCAGGTTTTTTTTCCCTTCAGTTAACAGGTTCAGCAGGTTCTCATTTCTGAATATTGTTTATTTCTCATATTATGCTTAAGACCTTTGGTGGCTTTAACTGAAAAACCTCCTTGTTTGCCTAACTCATGCCATGAAGAGGCTTGCAACACTCATGGTACATCAACATTGTAAGTGTGTTTCTTCACCTGGAATGTCGAAACTTAAGGGGCTGCAGACCACAACATCCCAATTACTCCAACGCCTGAAAAGAAGAAATGCCTTGTTGAGAGGGAGAGCATTTTGTATCTAACAGGAAAAAAAATGGTGCAATGGTTTTTAATGTTGTGACAGTAGAAAGGAAAACTTTATAAGGCCATCATATATTGATACTCACCTCTATTTTAAGCTAATAGAATTGTACAAAGAGTCCTGTTAAAATAAGTCCTACTTCAAGAAGGAAAGACAGTTTAAGAGGAGGAGACTAGTTACTGTTAATGCCTCTGTGTGTCCCTAATAACTTATTTTTGTTTTTGGGCATATAATTTTACCATAGTTGAACTGTGTATTTACCAAGCTGTATAGTCAGATTACTGATAGAATAGAATATTTTATTGGCCAAGTGTGATTGGACATACAAGGAATTTGTCTCCGATATATAAGCTCTCAGTCTACATACAAATGACAAAGTATATAATCATAAGATACTAATAAGAGAAGGTAGTAGAAAAGTTGTGAAGGATAATAGCTATATAGCCATACTAAATGTAATGACCTGGGATGTGGCACACAGACAACACAGTCAGATAATCAGTAGGAGTCCCTTTATTAGCTCCAACTTTGCCCTCAATGTCCTGGTTACCTTCTGGGCTGAGAAAAACTGTCCCAGGAACTGCCTTTGGCTGCAAAGAATCAAGTGTAAAACGTGGTCAACAAAAACTGAAACTATAAGTCCAATCAAAGCAAGATGAGTTAGGGCAGATGAAGGAATTCCAGATGTGAAGGAATGGCAGTAAATCAATCCAGTTGGGAGGATGCCAGGAATGTAGATAAACGCACGTTTGTTCCTAGCAGACACCGCTTTCTACTTGCATCTCTTTTAAGCTCTCTTTCCAGGTGTGCCTAATGAAGGGAATCAGGGCCCTTTCCTTCCCTGTAAGCCATGCAACCCATGTTGCTCTCTTCTCTGTTTTTCCCTGCGTGCCCTAAGATGAAGACGTTCGTTTCACTAATAGAAAAGATAGGTTAGTTGGGGAAAGAATTGCACTAGGATTGTCAGTAAATGTAGCATAGCAAGATTTGGTTTATTTTACTTTAGGGCTTCTTCATTGCATTCTGCTTTGCCAAAATCATACCGAGATCTCCTGTCAGAAGAGAAAAAAGTAGTTTCTGTGAATTCTGCTAAAGTGATAGAGAATGTACCAGCTCAAAAATGTTTGAGGTGAGAGAGTTTCAAATTGTGTTTTCATTTCTGATAAATTCCGAGAAACACTGAAGATACTTGCAAGGGTTAAAAAAAAGTCAATAAAGAAGTATTATTTTATTTTGGTGTACATTCTGTAAAGATAGGTAATGGCCATTCAGTGAATATCCAGCATCATGAGATCATGCTGCCAAAATTCAATGACAAATTTCAAATTGTCATTGAATCAAATTTCAGTATGACTCTTCATGGCTTCTGTTTTCTCAAAACCAAAGGGTAAGAGCAGCAGGCTGTTGGGGTGTCTCCTGCATTCTTTTCTAATCTAATATCTCAAAGGTTGATTTTTTTCTTAATTGGGTTATTATCAGTCTTTTTAAAATTTTGAGAAGTTTTAATGATAGGAATGGAAAGCAAACTGTTCTTACCTCCAACCCACTGAAATGATTCAAAATTGGCCTTCTGCTGCTTATCTGAACCTGTTCCTGCTTCCCCCCAAACGTTGGTGATGGCATCATATCAAAGTAAGATTAATAGGCTGCATTATAACCTTCATCTGTTGTCCCTGGGTAAGGCAATATGACTAACAGATCATCCTTTCAGGACTGCAAAACATTTACTTAAAAGCAAATGAATGGAATGTCGGTTATTTTTTTTCTTCTGATGTGCAGTCTATTTTTTATGTCACTCTACCATAACAAAAGAAATGTTTGCCAGTCCCATTCCCGTCAAAACAACCATCCTGAGCTGAAATAGTGTTCTATTTTACTTAACCATTGTTTCTCCTTAAAATATCATTTCTCTGACTCATATTCTATATTAGTGAATCCCAACACTGCAATGGCTGTTTATGTCTTCACAGAAGTGTTGATTGAAATGTTTTAGTCCCTATTGAATAAAGACTATGTAACATAACATTTACTTTGTAGAAGACAGAGTGCTGCATTTATACAAGTTATTTGGGCTCTGTGTTCTGAATTTTTGTATCTTAAAGGACATTTATTACTAGCAATAGACTTAGACTTATATACTGCTTCATAGTGCTTTTACAGCCCTCTCTCATAAGAGGTTTCCATAATCAGCATACTTCCTCCAACAATCTGGGTCCTCATTTTACTGACCTGGAAGGATGGAAGGCTAAGTGAGGATTGAATTGCTCTTAGTTGATAGCATTAGCCTGCAATACTGCGTCATCATGGCTCTCTAAAAATTATTGTGCTCATTTTTGTCAGCAGGTACACAAATACCATTGCTCTTGGAGCAGAAAGTGATCACCCTTGTGAACCAACACCATCAGAAAATCAAAAGTAAGTTAAATTTATAGTGCAAATATATATGTACAAAAGCATATGTTGTAAAAATGTGATGCTTTATATTTTTAACTTATCTTACAGTCCTTGGTTAGTCTCACCCTTAAGAAACCCAGCTGCAGCATTGCCTATCACATTTGCAGAAATTGTAGAAGAAGAACTTCAGCAAGAAGCTGCTCTTATACGAAGTAGAGAAAAGCCTTTAGCTTTGATCCAGGTAAAGAGTAATAAAAGTCAGAATTATGCCCCGTACCAAATGTCTGTTTCTTGCCTTTTCATCTCTTTCTTCTTTTAGGATTCCAAGGAACCTTAGTGATATTTCTAAAAATGCCATACAATACAATATTCTTAGGGTTTTAGGTTGCAATACATTTATTTAAACTTCAGTTTAAGCATTTCATATCTAGATTACACAAAGTTGTCAGGGTTTCAGTAGCATAGCTAGATATAATTGATGGCTGCTTCCCTTCTTGTGTTTTGTTAAAACCTTATGGATTGGTCTCTAATTGTGGAATCCAGAATCTGTAATCAAAAGTAATAAGCTGTGATTTTTCCCATTAAACATTTAAGTATAAAAGTTCTAGTCACTACCCTGTATGCTTTGCCCTGTGAGCTTTTGCTGTTATTCCAGTTTTTGCCAGATTCCTAAGAGTTTCTCCCTTCCTTTCCTCAATTCTCATTTCAGATTGAAGAACGTGCTATTCAGGATTTGTTAATGCACTACCAAGCAGTTGGCAACCCTGATGAGTTTGTGGTTGTTGAAAGATCTCCACAGGGGCCAATTGCAGCTCCTATGTGGAATAAGCATTGATGCTCTATTTTTTTTAAAAAAATTTTTTTGCTGTTCATAAATGTGACGCTATTTGTTGTTTGCATGGATCTGCTGATTCTAAAATAAGAATGAGGATAGTAAGATGTATTACCTCTTTTCAGTATAGTATCTGTTTTGAAATGTGCAATTTCTTTATCAAATTGCTGTACTATATTGTACTCAGATCCTTTTTACTCACTATTTGGAATTGAAAAATATTGCATATGGTTAAAACTTAAAATACATAGGTCATATATTTCATATAATTAGTTGTCAATAATAAGTACCATATTTTGAATTGCTTTTCCAGTTGGCAGCAATTGATATTCATATTCATGTATACGTCTCATATTCATGTATACGTGTGAAATTAATGGGACTAAAAGTGATCAACCTGAATTTCAGATTATTTAAAAATGCTTTTGTATGTAAAAGGAAAAAAATAGTGCTGTTATAGAAACGGGTATTTGATGTCTGTATTTTTGTGGATTTATAGTCATTGTTTTTTCTGGACAGTGCTCTTAATGCCATTGCCTTACAGGAATGTAATTGCTTATGTTGTTATAAGAATGATGGTTTTGATGATGATACTAATTACTACTACTATTACTACTTTTTTCTTCTGAAGCTAATTTTCAGATGAGGTCTTGCAAGAAGAGTGTACAGAATGGGATCTGATAAATACACATGTTAACTTGAAAAAACATCTTTCAGAAAAGATGCAAGCTAAGTGTTAAAGCTTGAAAGGAAATCAGACAATTTACTTAAGTGTTTCTCAATCTCAATAACTTTTAGATATTTGGGTTTCAGTTCCCAGAATTATCAAGCCAGCACAGGGAGTTCTGGGTGTTGAAGTCCACACATCTTAAAAGTTGCTGATATTGAGAAGCACTGCCTTAGATGTATACATATAACATTGAATACTGGGTCTTCAAAGCCCTGAGTGTGATGTGGTTTTTGTTGTTCAAAAGCCTTTCTGCAAAGTCTAGAAAATGATGTAAATTATGTCTGAAGTTCGGAGAAGGGTAGGATGATTTCTTTCCATTATTTCAGATTCTTCCATAGTAACCTGTGGCCACAGTTGACTTCCCCTCCTGACCACTAATGGTCCTTGGAAGAAATAATCTTTATCCATAATCAAGCAATTCTGTCTAATGATGTGTGATTGAACCATAAAAATAACTATGTCAACAGAGCTGCAATAAAGAGTGAAGAGCAAGTTCCAACAGGCAGTCTCAAAATAGCAGTTCATAGCTTCTGTGCCAGTGTCAGAAATGCTCAGTGTATTCATTGTATTTATGCAGGATCAAGCATAATGAATTTAATTTCATTTGCATTTGCAATTAAAGAGACAACCCTAAGATTAGGACTGAAGGAGCTCTTGAATGCTCTTCTCAATCAATGTTTTTCCATAGGGAAAAAAAGGAGTATTTCACCAGTTGTCTTCACAAATAATGGCTTTGACACTGATCTTTCTCCAGAAATCCTTTTTCTTTGGGTATGAAAAAGTTTGTTCTAGATGCATTTATCAAGTAAAATAAAAAGTGTTTCTTCTAAGTAGGCCATTTTCCTCATCTAATATAGTTTCTTTTTCTCAGATTAGTTTTTAAAAATCATGTTCAGTTAAATGTTCCACCTTTTTAATAATTCTATGGTATGCCCGGGTGAACTTAAATGGTGCAAACTGTTTTGGATTGGAAACAGTTGTTTTGCCCCAAAAATCAGCTCAAAAACATGTTCTGATGCTGAGCTTCTGACGTTCCAAGTTCTGAGCTATGTCAGTGTCAAAACACTTGAGCTGATGTTGAAATGACTTATTTTAAACTCAGAATGGGACATTTCAGATCTGAATTATTTTTGGACACCACTAGGGTGTACTAGTGACATTCTTATTCATCATAACTTTCATTAGTTTTCACACTTCCTTTCAGACATAATGAACTGCAGTTCAGTTGTGCAGTATGGTGATAATTGTCTTTAAAAAAAAAAGGTTTCTCATCTCAAAGTGGAAAATTGGCAGTTAGAACTTTGGGTAACTCTAAAATCATGAATAGTACTTTGGGTTCAGAGTTAATCGCTAGATTTCTAAGCACCATGGAGCTTAATGTAATGATTACAAAGTGAATTGCAGCTCTGTCATTATTAAACCACTCTATCTAAGGGGTTCATAAGTGGGTAAATATCCATTATTTCAAGATAAAACATTTACTTAACATCAGAACAATAAAGCATGTTTTTTACAATGATTGTAAAGCTCCTTACAAATACAAGAATTGCAAGGCTTACTTTCCAAGATAATCTGTAGGTAATTTAATACTTATTCCCAGAACTTCTCATTAAACCCAGGATTCCCTAAGAATGATTCCAGATGAATTGATTGATTTCTCGTACTACCTGTAGTAGCCAATATTCCCTTAAAATTACTGTCAGCTTTTTTTTGACATACAAACTGCAACACTTTTATTTCAGAAAATGCCCAATTGTAATTGTACTGGTTGTCACAGGATTCACTATGAAAGCACTTTCATGGAAAAATTAATGGCAACTCTGCTATCTTCTTCCTTGCAAGAGGTATCCATTTTTGCATATCCACTCTGGAAAATAAAAATGTGACTTAAAATCTTCTTCATCACCCAATAAAATACATTGGGTGTCAAACTCGCAGTGTCATGTTGCTGTCACTTGTTATATCATAACATTTTTTCCCTTCACAGAGCTGGCGTGGGCATAGCCTGTGCATGACATATCCGGCCCTGGGCTGCCAGTTTGACACCCCTGGTATAGAGCCATTGCCCCTTTTTAAAAGTCTCCATATAAAGACAAAAATATCATCTGAGAAAATTATAAATGTATCATTTCATCATTGAAGAAAAGTATATATTATTCAAGCTGTAGCAGAAAGTAATAAAGCTGAATCTACATCAAATAGTAGAAATTTTTTTCTAATGCTACATTTGATCATTTACGGTGCATTCGGAAAGTATTCAGACCCCCTTCACTTTTGCTTTAGCCCAATTCTACAGTTGAAATCCATTTTTTCTCAATCAGTACTCCATCATGACAAAGTGAAAACAAAATTTTAGCAATCTCTGTAAAATTATTTAAAAGAATAAAAAACTGAAATATCACATTGGCATAAGAATTCAGACCCTTCACTCAGTACTTTGTTGAAGCACCTTTGGCAGCAATTACAGCCTCGAGTCTCTCTGGGTATGACATGCTTCACACATCTGGATTGGGGGATTTTCTGCCATTTTTCTTTGCAAATCTTCTCAAACTCAGTCAGATTGGATGGAGATCGTAGGTGGCAGCCATTTTCAGTCCCCTCCAGAGATGTTCAATAGGATTCAAGTCAGGGTTCTGGCTAGGCCACTCTAGGACATTCATAGAGTTGTCTCTAAGCCGCTCCTGTGTTGTCTTAGCTGTGTACTTAGGATCGTTGTCATGTTGGAAAGGGAACCTTCGGCCCAGTCTGAGGTCCTGAACTCTGTGGATCAGGTTTTCATTGATGATATCCCTGTACTTTGCTCCATTCAACTTTCCTTCAACTCTGACCAGTCTCCCAGTCCACGCTGCTGCAAAACTTCCCCACAGCATGATGCTGCCACCACCATGCTTCACTGTTGGGATGATATTAAGTGGTGCCTAGTTTCCTACAAATACAATGTTTAGAATTGAAGCCAAACAGTTCAAAATTGGTTTCATCAGACCAAAGAATCTTGTTCCTCACAGTCTGAGAGTCCTTCAGGTCCTTTTGGAACTTTGTCCCATCTCCACATAGGATCACTGGAGCTCAGTCAGAATGATCATCGGCTTCTTGGTGCTCACCTCTCTTACAAAGGCCCTTTCCCCCCGATTGCTCAATTTGACTGGGTGACAGCTCTTGGAAGAGTTTTGGTTGTGTCAGATTTCTTCCATTTGAGGATTATGGAGGTCACACTGCTCTTAAGAACCTTCAGTGCACAGAAATTTTATTGTAGCCTTCCCCAGATCTGTGCCTTGCAATAATTTCTGAGCTCTCCAGACAGTTCCTTTGACCTCATAGCTTTTGTTCTGCTTTAGCAGGGGTGTCAAACTTGCGTTGTCACATGATGTATTGGAAGTTTGACAGCCCTATTGCTACAGAATGCATTGTCAGCTGGGAGGCCTTCTATAGTGAGGTGTGTGCCTTTCCAAATCATGTCCAATCAATTTAATTTATTACAGGTCGACTCCAATTAAGGTGTAGATACACATGTTAGCAAAGATCAAGAGAAATGGTAGGTACCTGAACTAAATTTCAAGTATTCTTGCAGAGGGTCTGAATACTTATGTCAATGTGCTATTTCATTTTTTTCTTTTTAATAAACGTACCGACATTTCTAAAATTCTGTTTTCTCTTTGTCATTATGGTACTGAGTGTAAATTAATGAGAAAAATAAATAAATTTTAACTATAGAATCAGGCTGTAGCATAACAAAATAGACAAAAGTGAAGAACTGAATACTTCCTGAATGCACTGTATTTGTCAGTTTATATATAGCCGCCCACCTTACCAAACAAATAACTTTTGATATCAAGTGTTCTAGCAAAACTCATTTTCTGCAATGGTTGAAAAATAACTGACACGTTTATTCTGTGAAGTGCAAACAAAATATGATTTTAAAATACGGACATCAGAAGGAAAAATCTACTAAAATAATACATGGAAAATAGGAAATATAGTGCAAGGATCATAAAATACCTAAAATGAAATGCAGAGATTACAGTAAAACTCAGTGTATGCTTTCAAAACATATAGAAGGTTGATGATTCCTGCAGACCAGATTGAGAAGAGGGTGATGCTACCCAAGAATGAACAGAGGTCCTGCAAGTCACGTTGAATTGCATCATAGCAGTTTGGGCTTGTGATCAATTTTACAAGGTAATCCTGAAGAAATAAAGAGCTTTCTGTGTATGTTTGCTTGGATTCATAAATAAATCTTAAAAATTGTCACCACACAAATGCTTTTTAAAAAAACTTTCCAAAGAATACATGTTTTAAAATGTCAGCAAAACAAAAAACGATGCAGATCCTTCAGCCAGAAGCTACCCTTGTTCTCAAGATTCAGAGCATAATTGTTAACATGCTTATATTGTACTTTGATATTAAAAATGCAAGGAGCTACAAGATTGCTATGCATTTGTTGATTATGTGACTTAATTAGGTCTGTGTTTATAATGAAAGTTCTCTGAAGACACTATACATGGATTTCCACATCTTCTGACATCGTGTCTGAACCTGCTCGAACCATCTCACGTGGAGCACATTTGAGGGATCTGGGAAAAGGAGGAAGAATTGGTTCTGCCAATAGAATGATGATGCTCTGGATTACAAACATAAATCTGTTTTGCACCATTTAAAACATTAGGTGGTACTTGTAAATAGTTCCAATTTTCACAGTGATTGAAGTTTACTGCATTTCTTTCTTTTTTTGAGGTCTTACCAAGATTCTTATACATCTCTGTTCTTGCCATTACAATGTTCTTTTGGAAATGAGCCTGTCTCAGTTTCTTTATAGAGTTCCAAATTCATTAAAAAACCATACTGAGTTGAAAATAAATCATTAAAATCGGCATAAGCAGCATAAAAGAATATTCCCAGCAGCATGCGCCAACTTTGATTTTTTTCCATTGTTTTAATATGTATAGTGCATGCAAAAATAGAACTCCATAGGGCACACAAAATTACTTAGTGTGTGTATTTGTTATATACATTCTAAAAACTGAACAGTCAGCTTTCACATTTTGAAGAATATTACTGGATGTTTATCACTTTTGACATTACTACAAATATCCCACTGAAATAGACATACAATATGATGGGTTTATAATTGAAATCTTATTAGCCATCATTTCAACGTTATTAAATATGAGACGAGAAAACAAAAAGCATTATTCCCAATGTTGTAGTTAACGTTCAAAAACAGTTCTGAGTTTACCATCATTACAATTAGAATTAAGATATATTAGTTTTTGTATATTTAATGTTGTATATATCATAGCTATTCATAAATTTACAGGATTTGATGCAAGGCTCAGTGCAAAACACTACTTGTGCATTTTATCCCCTAAAAAAAAAAATCAGAAGATTAACTGAAATAAGGAAGATTTACTTTCCTCAAGCCAGTTTTGCAACCATAATCTACAAATAGATAATCACATTCCTTTGCCCACTTGGAAGGTACCCACAATGACCTGAGATTTTAAAAGTTAAACCTTTTCTGTCCTGAAAATGTTCCCAAGCTGTTCTGTTAAGTGAATGCATATGTAGCAATAGCACTTAGACACATACCGCTTCACAGTGCTTTACAGCCCTCTAAGCGGTTTACAAAGTCAGCATATTATCGGAAACAATCTGGGTCCTCATTTTACTGACCTTGGAAGGATGGAAAGCTGAGTCAACCTTGAGCTGATGAGAATCGAACTGCGGTCAGTTGGCAGAGTCAGCCTGCAATACTGCATTCTAACCACTGTACCACCACAGCTCCATGTACACGTCCCTAGAATTCCCTCTACCTCTATATTTAAGAGAAGGACCCAACTTGCTGGCTAGAATTAATTATTGTGATTTGTCTCCATGACTAGAAGAACACAGTCTCCTTGGATCCCTCTCACACTCCGTGTCAGGTAGCCTTTGACCTTTGGTTGTCCCCAGTCTTTAGCATTTTCCCTGGATTGTGCCTTGCTCTACTTTTGCTTGGCATTTCCTCGGACTTATAACCTAGTAGTGCAATTCATTGCAGCCTATTTCAGATTCAACAGCTGATTCAAGCTATCAGTCTTCAGCAAAAACCTTGCCAGCCATCAGTTTTTCTGACAGACATTTTTCCCACTTTTTTTTTTTTAAGTTTCTGCCAGCACACTAGCTGTCCCCTGACCGCTTCTCCTTTGGGAAAGATTTTCTAAGGGAGATTACTGACTACTTCTGTTGACTGACTAACGAAAAGATAGTGCCTGTTTAACTATGTGGTAAGATGTAAGGGAACTATGAGCAGTAGCAGGCTGTCGCATACAGTTTCCTAGTCATATGTTTTAGTCCTAATTTATAGTGCAAGTGGTAGAAAACACACACTTATACAAAATTACAACATTTCCTGTGACTAGCGTTTTAAAAATAGAGTTAACAAAAGGCATTAAATGTATGGATCCCAGTATTAATTCCACATTATTTAGTGACTAAGTTTTGGGTTGGGTGTGGTTTTGGAGATTTTTTTTTTTTTCGGGAGGGGGGAGTTCAGATTAATCCAAATAGCACTTTAGTTTCTTTGCCCAAAGTGAAGAGGTTTTTTTTTTGATTTGCTGTTATTCTGAAATTATTAAATTACTCTTTAGAGCAGTCTTTATCTTTTGCTTAAACCTGTCTTCTAATTAAATTATGATGTGGCATTTTTGTATTTAAAAGCTGCTGCTTTTAATCTATTTATTACAAATATTCTTATGGTTTGATTTCATATCTATCAGGAGCAAGGAACCAGAGCGACACCATGAGTTGATTAGAGAAGTTTCTTTATTGCTACTTGCCTGTTTATAAGAATCTTGCCAGACTGACTACACTCTCTTGGGAACAAACAGATAGGGTCTCCAGAAATTTTAGTGGGAATCAGTTCTCCGGCATTTCCTCTCCTGCAAGGATTCCAAGCTAGTCAGTCTCTTTATGTAGTAAAAATTAAATATTTAATATGAGTATTCTGAGTGAGGCAATCAATATATAGAAAGTCGAAGCTCTTAAAAGTTACATATTAAATTGGAGATGATCACAGGAAATATTTTGGTTACTGTCTAATATTTAAATACTTGGATTCATCTTATTTATTCCCTTTTGCTTTCCCCTTGTCTTTCCATTCAACATCAGTTGGAAGCTTTGGATCAGACGGTCCTAGTGAAATATATATGGAATGAAAAACAAAGAGGATGAAGGTCTTTTTTTTAAAAAAAATCACTGAGTAGTTGCCCAAGAAAGTCTATTTTAAAGGAATTTTTGTAATCTCAATTTCTGATACATAAGAATCATGGAACAATGCTTTCTCAAATAGTTCTCCATTTAAAAACTCAATTTTTTAATAGTAGCAAATGAATTTTCACTGAGAACATAAACCATTTTGCTTCAGTTAGTATGAATCATCACCTGTATCACTCTGCATTATGACTCATTCCTGAGGGCTATTTTCTCTCTTAATTTCATGTAGGCAGCTGTTTGCCACATCTGCTAAATGTCACTGAGCAGAGTTGACACTTCATTAGAAGTGATGTGCTTTTTCATAATAAAAGAGGCTGAAACAATAGGTGAAGACCAAAGTCCTATACTGCAAGCTCAACATTGAACCCAGGGATGGCACACTTGGGTGGGAATTTTGTGTTTTGCAATCCAATACATGTATTTTTCAAAGTAGGGATCTTTCTGATGTGTGAATTTCAACTCTCAGAATTCCCCAGCTAGCATTGAAAAGCAAAGAACTACAGATGACTGAAAAACATTTTTTGTGTGATGAATTTTCAAACCTCTTTTCTTAACTTTTGGAAGGAAGATCATTCCGTGTTTGATTTCTATTATATATTATTTTGACAAAAACAAGTCTGCTCATTTTCCCCCTCTTACATATGAACACACACGTACGCACACTTATATATATACTGTACGCACACTTATATATATACTGTATATTTATCGGATGAATTTTCTGATTTGTATGGGCACAGGAATCACAGCATTTGCAATGATGCTGTACTTTTACTTCCAGGCCATGAAGCTTCTGCCTAGATGGCCCCAATTTAGAGAAGAAAAAGTCTAGCTATTAGTGAAAAATCTCTTGCATTACTCACTAAAAACATTTCTTATAAAGCCATTTCTACATTTTTCAAATTGGCTTTCTCCCCTAATCACCATATGGATTTTCCATTTCTCTGGAAGCACAGATTATTTTTCTTAATAAATGCAAGGAATGACTAGCATGTCTTTGGGATACGAAGGTTTTGTGGTGTGTGTTCTTTTTTTTAAACAGAAAGGCAGACAAACAAGGGTTCATAGATCTGTCAACAATGCCCGGATAAAGCAAAGCTTCAGCTAAAAGTAATATATTGTCTAATATTGGGCACAATCAACTGGAGAGTTTCCAGTTGTCATGTCCTGCTTATGAGGATATTTTGTTTTGTTTTTAATATAATAATTGTCTGTGATGGCTGCTAGAGTACAATTCTCTGAGGAGATGTACTCAAAAAGGTTGTTTCAAGCTGTAACAATGATGTAAACAGAAAAGCCCATATTAAGAAATAAGTACTGTAGGTCTTGGAGTTGCCCATCCTTCAGTTATGATAAATATATTTCCATTTAAATTACAGTGATTCTTTGAAATCAGGACTTTTATATTTAAATATATGCAGAACAGCCTGAAGATGTGTAAAATTTATTGTGCTTCAGTTCTTGTTGTATTGCACACAGATTCAGGAGACCAAATGGAAGGACAGAAGGACTCTAGGCTAGTTCAGACTCCTGGGAGCATGTCTTCTGCATTCTTTCTTCATCTCTTCTGATTGATCCAGAGGTGGATATTCAGCAGGTTCTGACCAGTTCTGGAGAACCGCTAGTGGTAATTTTAAGTAGTTCAGAGAACCGGCAAATACCATCTCGGACTGGAGATTTTACAGTATCCTTCCCCTGCCATGCCCACCAAGCCACGCCCACAGAACCGGTAGTAAAAAAGTTTGAATCCCACTACTGGATTGATCCCTTTTTCCTTCAAACTGCTGCTGCCTCTCAAAGATGCTAGACACAGCAGCTCGGAAGATGACACTACAACTATATGGTGCATATCCTTGCCAATAATGCTACATGAATGTGTCTGTGTGATTACTGGGATTCAAGTTTCATCAGGCTGGTTAATTCTAAGGATCAAAAGGATGAATGAGCTTTTGCCCTTGAGGGGGAAAAAAAGTCAGATTTCAAAGAAAGAAAGAAAACAAGTCTTCCACATAACTTTTCATTATAATTTTCAACATCTGGGTAGAAATTTCTAAACTCAGCATTATAGGGTCTGCACAAACCACAGAATAGTTTGTTTCTATTCAGGCCTGTTTAGGTAGCAAGAAAATGTAGGGTCCTTTTAAATAGATAAATGGGCTTATCATTCCATCCCTCCTCTCCACTTTAATGTATGTATGTATGTATGTATGTATGTATGTGTGTATGTATGTATGTATGTATTTATTTATTTATTTATTTATTTATTTATTTTAATTTCTGACTCCAATGAAAGGACAGGGAATGTAGTATTAGCTATGTATTTACCTGACCAAAGGTAGAAACGAGAGGGAAAAAGAAAGAATAGGGGAATTAAAAGGTCTTCATTCAAAATAAATCAGTGAAAACAAACCATTTAAAATTGAAGTCCATTGTCCAATTTATTTATTTATTTTATTTATTTCAAACATTTATATACCGCCCTTCTCCCAAAGGACTCAGGGCGGTGCACAGCCAATTCTACCCCACACATGAATACAAAAATTAAAATGGAATTAAATAATTTGGGCTGTTAAATTAAAAGTCAACCCTCCCCATTAGTATTTAAAAACCCCAAATTAAAATCCAAATTAAAACAGGAGACGGTTAAAATCTCATATCAGCCCAGGCCAGCCTGCTCGAAGAGCCAAGTTTTTAGCACACGTCTGAAGGTTCTCAGGTCCGTGCTGGTACGTATATCTGGTGGCAGACTATTCCAGAGGGCAGGGGCCCCCACAGAGAAGGCCCTATTCCTGGGGGCCGCCAGACGACACATAGAGGCCGACAGCACCCGGAGAAGGCCCTCCCTGTGGGAACGCACAGGTCTATTGGAGATCACCGGCAGAACGCGGTCCTGCAGGTAGCCTGGCCCAATGCCATGGATCGCTTTAAAGGTCAAAACTAGAACCTTAAAGCGAACCCGGAAAGCCACCGGCAACCAATGCAGCTCGCGCAGGAGAGGCGTCACATGGGAGCTTCGTGACGCCCCCATAATCACCCGCGCGGCCGCATTTTGCACCAGTTGGAGTCTCCAGGTGCTCCCCACAGGGAGCCCCATGTAGAGAGCGTTACAGTAATCCAGGCGAGAGGTGACAAGGGCATGAGTGACCGTGCGCAGGGCGTCCCGATCCAGGAAGGGCCGCAACTGGTAAATCAGGCGAACCTGATAAAAAGCCCCCCTGGAGACGGCCGCAATATGGTCTTCTAAAGACAGCCGTGCATCCAGGAGGACACCCAGATTGCGAGCCCTCCCTGTAGGGGGCAATGTCCTAATAACACCCCATCTTCTGTTCCTTCCTCCTTTCTTCCTCCACAGGGCAGGGCATGCTATTGCAAAGAAGAAACCTTGCAAAGTTCTCATTTGGCCAACAATCCTGGGCATTAGGACCCTTGTGAAAACTGGTTTCTAACTTCCAGTGGTTCTTGCCATGCTGGGGCACCACAAGAAGCCTTTTTCCTTCAACAATCTTTTTTTTTTTTAGAAAACTTTATTGAATTTTATTACATAAAAACATTTAAAAGTATATAATTCAATAACAGCTGTTTGTGATGCATTATCATATAACAATCATTTGTGCAATAGTAATAATTTATACATAACTATATTCTTATTCTATATTCTATATTTAATAATCATCTATCCTTAGTCTGTCTCCGATCTATCCAATTGTACATTGTTTCCATACCTTATAAAATATTGAAGATTCCTCATCTTTTAAACTCAACGTTAATTTATCCATTTCAGCAAACATAACATACACAACTTTTTGTATAACCAGTTCTTCTACAGGTGTGAATGACTGTTTCCAACACCGAGCAAAAGCAATCCTGGCAGTCAATATATGTAGTAATAAGTATTTTGTAATATTTACATATTTTGGGGTTCTCTTCAGATCATATAAATGTTTCGCCTTTTCCTTCAACAATCTAATTGTCTAGGTATTAAGGATTAGACAGACCTGGGTATAGGCAGAATTCAATAAGTTACCAGATAGGTTTTAGATCTTCTTCTAAAGGAGAACATTTGTAGCTTAGTATTGAAATGAGGGGTCCTTAGTCTGAGATTGGTTGCTTTCATGTGGGCATTTCTTTACCTGAACTAGGTAACATCATCAATGCCAGTAAGGAGTGGGGTTTGCTCTCAGTTTATATATTAGTCGCTTGCCCTGTCAGTGTTGGTGGGAATGGTCTTGGAGGTTGTTTAATTGGGTCGTTTAATGTTAGCTTGTTTGGCAGTTCCTTGATTGGGTATGCTTCTTGATTATTGGTCTCTTCTTAGTCCCTCTTTTATTTTTTTCACTTGCTCTCTTGTGACTTTCTTCTCTTATTCTCTTCCGTTAACTCTGTCTTGCTCTATAAAGTGCATACCTTCACTATGATATGAATATAATGACATGCTTTATAATTGCGAAGTTGCTCCCAGTTAATGATACCTTCTAGTCTTCTTCCTTCATCCTCCCTAATGGCTGGCTGTTCTCCACTCCTGGAACCCTCTTTTCCAAGGGCCTGACCAAGACTCAGCCAGGAGAGCTCGCAGCAATGATGTCATTCACTCAAGGAAGCATTTAGTGGCTAGGGATAAGTGTGGGTTTGTTTTAGTGGCATGTTTTCCATGTATTTCTGTTATATATTTTTGTGGCTTTCCTGGAGGCCTTTCAATCAGTTATTTCTCTCAACCTAAGGAATATGTCAAGATATAACTCTAAAATAAATCAAGAGGCTTACATCTGCAAACTA
Source organism: Bungarus multicinctus (assembly GCA_023653725.1). NCBI lineage: Eukaryota > Metazoa > Chordata > Lepidosauria > Squamata > Elapidae > Bungarus > Bungarus multicinctus. Next base: position 113,414,545 of record CM042836.1, read on the forward strand.
TAGTCTTTTGGAAAGTAATTAAGGAGTAATTAAGGAATTATAGGGAGGCAAGAGGTCCGTCACTGATATTCTGATCTGAAATGTAATAATGTCAGAATTTATTTATTTAAAACATTTATATAACTGGCTATCTTTTATCTCTGGCCGACTCCTAGTTAAAAGTAAAAGCAACATAAAAGCCATAATAAAATGAACAAACTAAGAATAGAATAGAATTCTTTATTGGCCAAGTGTGATTGGACACACAAGGAATTTGTCTTGGTGCAAATGCTCTCAGTATACATAAAAGAAAAGATACATTCGTCAAGAGTCAAGAATCATAAGGTACAACACTTAATGATAGTCATAGGGTACAATAAGCAATCAATCATACTAGGAAACAGTCAATATAAATTGTAAGTATACAAGCAACAAATTTACAGTCATACAGTGGGAGGGGATGGGTGATAAGGAGTGATGAGAAGATTAACAGTAATAGTAATGCAGGCTTTGTAATAGTTGGACAGTGTTGAGGGTATTATTTGTTTAGCAGAGTGATGGCTTTCAGGAAAAAAACTATTCTTGTGTCTGGTTGTTCTGGTATGCAGTGCTCTATAGCGTCATTTTGAGGGAAGGAGTTGAAACAGTTTATGTCCGGGATGTGGGAGGTCTGTAAATATTTTCACAGCCCTCTTTTTGATTCGTGCTGTATACAGGTCCTCAATGGAAGGCAGGTTGGTAGTAATGGTTTTTTCTGCAATCCTAATGATCCTCTGAAGTCTGTGTCTGTCCTGTTGGATTCCAGATGCACCAAAAACATCAAAAACACAACCTGGCACCAAATCATATTATCTCTCACCCCAGTGTTTGGGGGAGAAATCGTGTCTTCAAACCTTTTTGGAAGTCTTAGGAGGGTAGAGGCCTGCCGAACTTCAGGGGGCAGGAAGTTCTATAGGGCAGGGGCTGCCACACAATGGTGGGATTCAGTTTTTTTTATGACCAGTTCTATGGGCATGGCTTGGTGGCCATGGCAGGGAAAGGATACTGCAAAATCTCCATTCCCTCACCACTCCTGGGGGAAGGTTACCACTAGTTCTCTGAACTGCTCGAAATTTCCGCTGTCGGTTCTCCAGAACTGGTTAGAACCTGCTGAATATCACCTCCTCAGAATACCAACTCCACAGAAAAGCCATGCTTCTTAGTTCCCATCATATGGCAATACTTAGCAGAGGGAGCCTGTCTGTCCTATCTGATCTAGTACGATGGGTAGATGTCTTTAAGGAAAGATGGTCTCAGGGATAATCTGACTCTGCCAATTGCATTAGGAATACTATCATGGAAAGACTGAAGGAGGAAGTACAGAAAAACTACAGAGAAGAGCAACCAGGATGATTAGGGGACTGGAGGCTAAAACATACAACGAACGGTTGCAGGTTAGTCTAGTAAAGAGAAGGACCAGGGGAGACATGATAGCAGTCTTCTAATATTTGAGGGGCTGCCACAGAGAGGAAGGGGTCAAGCTATTTTCTAAAGAGCCTGTAGGCCAGACAACGAATAATGGATGGAAACTGAACAAGGAGAGATTTAAGCTGGAAATAAGGAGAAACTTTCTGACAGTGAGAACAATCAACCAATGGAACAGCTTGCCCTCGGAAGTTGTGGGACCGCCATCACTTGAAACTTTCAAGAAGAGATTGGACTGCCATTTGTCAGAAATGGTGTAGGGTCTCCCGCTTGGGTGGGGGGATTGGACTAGATGACCTACAAGGTCCCTTCCAACTCTGATTATTTGTTATCTGATTCAAAGCTCATCCCCACAGCTCTTCCATGCTATGACAGGACTTAACACATGTGCCACAGCTGCATTAGAGGCAATGCCAAGGTAGGTCTGGATGACACTTGGGATCTAAAGGACCAAAAGCTCTCCTATAGGTGTCAATATGCTCTTGCCATTAGCAAGAGGCTTTTTTTAAAAAAATATGCCAACTCAAGTCTTGGTGTATTGAATTATGTATTGATTTGTTTCTCAACTAGCATCAGTAAGAGATAACATCTGCCTTCATCCTACTGCCTGAACAGTAGAGCTTCGTACGTGTAGTTTCTCATAATTGTCCAATTGGATTACTCAGAGTAAAGAATGAAGTCTCTTCCATTCTTTAGAACAGGGGTCCTCAAACTTGTCAGTTTTGAGACTTGTGAACTTCAACTCCCAGAATTCTCCAGCCAGAAAGTCCTACAGTTGCCAAGTTTGGAGACCTCTGCTTTAGAACATACTGGTATAACTATTATAGCCTATATAAATCCCCACTTTAATAAAATATTCATCTAATAATATCATTACTAAATTGCTATTTGATTTACAAACTGGGTTAATGTTTGCTAGTCTGGAAGGTTATGTAACACTCTGTTTTAAGTGTTTTAATGCTATGCGTAAGATACTTGGAGTATTTTTTTAAAAAAGTTTCTGTCTAAAATATAGATCTGATATTTGTTTTGTGATGGGGATGGTGAGATATGAAAATATCAGTTTTGCTGAGTTCAACGTATTTTGCTGCATGTCATATCATTTCTCTCTTAGTTTGCATTTTTTTAAAAAAGTAGCATGAAAACGGTCATTTTATTTAGATAATACCCATTAAATTACTGTTATAGGACATGTTGCCAATGAGTGCAGTTTGCAAAAGGAAAATTCTGTATAATGCATGTATGATGCTTTCATAAATATTTGTGATTTGTATATATGCACTTGTTTAAAAATAGAGGGTTGGATTCTAAAGCTGGGAAAATAAGATTCTCATACCAAAAAGCACAGCATGAATATGTTTTAATCTGCTTCTCATTTTTATAATTGCACTCTATGATAGACTCCGCCATGACAGACTTCATTAAAACCCAAAATGTGGACAAATTCTCTCTCTTTCCCCCCCGCCCAACCAATCTCTAAGAACAGACTTTGCAATGAAATGCCTTTTCTCTCAAAAAAAGAGACAAACAATTAAAACTTGTCATTTTTGTACGTGGTGGCATAGTTTAGACTTCCCAAAGGTATAATAAGAGTTGACTTTGGAGTGACCTTTGCATCCAAACCAGCAATAAAGGGAAAATCCTCATCTTAAACACAGTGATCAGCTTGCCATCACATCCCGTTCTCATATTTTTAGTTCTTGTGGTTTGGATGAATTCGAAAAAGGAAAGAAAACTAATCTATTAACATAATGGGTAGGAAAAAAGGTATGCATTTGTTCTATAAGTTTGCAATCTCATGCATCCTTATTTGACAGTCTTAGTGAATTTGGTAGGATTTACTTCAGAGGAGACATGCTTGTCCAGCAATGGTTTTTGTGGGAATGAAGCCAAATTTAATTCCAGGTACAGTAATACTGTAGTCTCTGAAGCACGTACAGGAAACTAAAGCACAAAGCTTGTTAGGAAAAAAGAAACGCAATTGAATTCATGGGAAGTTTATGTCATGTTTGCCATGTATATGATCGCTTTAAAGCACAGTAAGTGATTCTTTTAAATGATTTCTATCTACTAGGTTAAGTCATGCTTCTTTAAATTGATCTATTTGTGGTGTTGGCAGAGGTGGGATATCTGTTTTTTCTTTTTTCCCAAGGTACAGTTCTGAGTTGTGGATCATTCTTAGGGATTTGCGCATGTACCCTTAAATTTCTATCCTCCAAATTCTAGCTTTCTTTACACAAATTGACAAATTAAAGACCTAACAGCTACATTTTAGTTTTACCGTGGTTTGTTTCTATTTTATTTTTAAAAAAAATTTCTATGCTGTGACCCTTATCTAAAAATTTGTCTAAGAGAGTCAGTTTGATGCAATAGTAAGACAATATTAGCATCACCTAATTCAACGTATTAGGTGATGCCAATACACAGTATAAGTTAGATAACCTGTGGCCTAAACATAGTCAATATGGAGGTGACACCTGTATTGCAGGTGAACTCTGCCCGCAGCCCAGAGTTCAATCCTGATGAAAATTGAAGTTGACTTGACATTCCATCATTCTGAGGTTGGTAAAATGAGGACCCAGATTGTTGAGGGCAATATGCTAATGTTGTAAACCATCTAGAGAGTGCTGTAAAACCCCGTGGGATGGTATATAAGTACAAGTGCTATTGCTATCTGCATTGTCACCATTCTGCACAGTTTTAGACTCAGTTTCCAGTGCTTACATTAATGTTACGACGGCATGTTTTAAACAGAATATATGAAGCATACTCTTTTGAGCTTTTTGCAGTTGTTAAGGCCTTTCCATTCTATATGTTTTGTCAGTTGTTAAAATCATATCAGAATTATCTTAGTAAGACAAAATGCTGCCATTTTATCTATGTGGGTTTGTATATTGACTTAATACTTTTGGCCAGTGAGTCATTTCTTCCTACAAAGATCACCTTTACAAAATGAGTTTTTATATTTTTCTTTAGTCACTGCATTTCTTTCTTTTTCTTTTCTTCTTTTGTAGATTCAGTCTGAAAAAAATATCTGGGGGAGAAAATGAAACAGAAACGTTCTATAAATAGTAGTAGAAATGCCCAAGGGATCAATTTATGCCTAAAGTCATAGCAGAAAGTTTAACGCTATTATGGATTGATTTCCACATGGCAGTGGGAGAACTTCTGGAAAGATATCTCTGCTCAAAACTATTATTTAGCTGTGATTTGACAACAAATAAATAAATACATATTGATTTATTATCAATAAATAATGATTGATGTAACACATAAGCCTAACCTAAAGAACGGCACATTATATGTGGCAGGAGATGAGTGTTGTGCTCTCTTCAGCATTTAATACAATGTCAGGAAAGCATCTCTTCAAACAATGGTAAATATATACAATTAGGTTATGCAGTTTCCATGCTGAATTGGGATTTCAAAATAACAATCTATCCCTCTCACAAGAATTTCAAGTTCTTTTTGGTAATTTTAAACTAGACAACAACTCCCCAACGTACTGAAAATGAAGATGCTTCCTTTAATCCAAGCTGCTGCCATTTTTAATGCAGACCAGGGGTGGGATTCTACCAGTTCGCACCTATTTGCTAGAACCGGTTGTTAACATTCTAAGCAGTTTGGAGAACCGTTGTTAGAATAAATTACTGGCCTAATCCTGTAAGGAAGGCAGGAAGGAAACATTCTGGTGTTGTTTCTTACAGAAACTGCCTCTCCGTTAACCCTTACTACATTCTTGGCAGGACTAACTTCCTGTCCCAGGAACTTCTCTGGAGTTTTTCCTCCTCCTTTGCTGGTACTTTGCTTGTGTGGAGTGACCATTCAAAATTACAATGGCACTGAAAAAAGTGACTTATGACCATTTTTCACACTTACGACTGTTGCAGCATCCTCACAGTCATGAGAGGCCAGGCGAGGAGATGCGTGCCTCGATGTGAGTGATATTGAGTTGGCCACACCCAGCCAATAACATGACCACCAAGCCATGTCCACCCAGACACATGACCACCAAGCCACACCCACCAATTAAACTATATCCACAGAACCGGTTGTTAAAAAAATTGAATCCCATCTCTGATGCAGACACTTTATTAAAGGAGCAATATTTCTCAGCTACAGCAATTTTCAAGATATATGGACTTCAACTCCCCGAATTTGGCAGCCAGCAGGAATTCAAGTTCAGACATCTTTAAATTGCAGAGGTTGAGAAACACTGCGCTAACAAGAAACCAGACAGTGTAGTCCTTCAAATGGGTTCATGAATGACTTCCTACCACATTGCCTTGTTCTGAGGACAATTAGAATGAACCAAAAATCCTCATTCAAAGCTCTTCTGGGTGAAGAACAACTCAGATATCTTCATAAAATTGTAGACATATCATAGCTTCTGAATGAGACCCCTTTCCATCAAAAAACAAACAAAGAGTAAATTAATTTTGCAATGTAGTTTTCACTTCAAAGCATGTATAATAGTGACAATTCTACAGAAAAAAATGCCTATGTGTGCAAATAACGTACAAAATACATGACCACAGGATGATTATTAGGAAAAGCTGTGTACATCTGACAAAACAAAAATGAAAATATAAACATTTTGAGAAATGTACTGAAAAATATATACATTTTTGCTACAAGAACAGGATCAACCATTGTTGCTGTGAGTAGAGAAACGAGAAACTGTAGATTGATCCACTTCTCGATTTGGAGACACTTTGTTTCTCAACTTTCTACAACTTAAAAGTTGAAAATTCTCTGTATAACTTTGGAAAGGTGAAGGATTAAGTCTCTGCTATGATTATATTTAGATGTACGCCCACAAACGTGGTTCTATGAGATATTAGTAAAATATTTTGTAATTATCTGTTTTGAGTGAAATAACAATAGAAGTCTCTTCTGTATTTTGCTGATTAGGAATTATCACTTCTTAATCATATCTCACTGTGTCACAACTGAAAGCGGTTTGTTTAAAATGAAATTCTAAATAAGAACCGAATTCTACAGAAAAAGAAAATGTAGATTGATAAAGAACATTTCGAAATGGTACATGATAAAGTCCACCCATTTATCTTTTGTCATACTTTCCACCTAAGTAATATTTTCTTTGGTTCTCATGGGCTTCATTATTTTGTACATGCTTTTAGGTTCATAGTGTTGTATCTTAATAGGAGATTTGCTGAGTTTTCTTTTCAAGATTATTCTCATTATGAGACTCTCTGTTCCATTAAAAAAAAACAAAGCTCTACAAATTATAGAACATTATGAATTGAAACTATCTGTGCTTTCAGAATTAAAGTCTAAAGCTGTAAAAGGAGAAGGAATTGAGAAGGAGGGTATAAAAGATAATTTTGGCCATAGTTCTTATTACTCCCATCTGCGATGGAAATAATTCAGGTACTTTGATAAAATTACCTCTAATGCCTGAGGAGGGAAAAGAACAGAAGAAAGGGAGATAGTTTTTCAACAGATTCAGCAGAACAGTTCTGTTCAATGTTCTCATTGCAAACAGTAGAAATTTCCTTGGAAATATTAGGGCATTTGATAAAGAAGCAGCCATATATAGAATTTATAGTTTATACCAGGGGTGTCCAACCTTGACAACTTCAAGACTTATAGATTTCAACTCCAAGAATTCCCCAGACATCATGAAGTCCACAAGTCTTTAAGTTGCCAAGATTGGACACCCCTAATTTATACATTATAGTGACCATCTTATAAGTTGAGGCAATTTCTTTTTTTAAGTCATTTTGGAAATCCCGAAGAGCAAAAAGGCCACCAGTATACCATGTGCTACAATAGGACTTGTGCTACATTGCTGTGTCTACTGAGTCTTAGAAAGATCATGTACTGAGATCAGAGGAGTAATAGACATTCTCCCTCATTTTGCTCTTGAGGCCAATCCATGTACGGTTGTTTGGTCAAAAAGACAAATATGGAAGACATGTTTTTCAAGGTGTTGAAGAAAATGCTCTCTCATCCTCATCTTCAGCCATTGGAATCATGCATTGGACTTGTCTGCCAGAATAATTTCTGGAAGATGGCAGATCTTGTTGAGTTACATAAATACAATTTGCATTAATAAAAATGATTATAAACTGGCCATTATCTAACCTCAGGCAATCCATGGTTCTTCTGTAGGGAAGCATGACATCTTTGATTTGGTTCTTTAAGGAAAAAAGGTTTCTAAACCTTCCTTTCCTGCATTCCTTGACCCCTTTTTATTATCCCAGAAACGAGATGAAAGAGAAATGTGTATGATTCTTCTCTCAGGGGAGCTTTACAGAATGTGCTTCTCAAGAGAAAATTCCATAGAGGATTCCTGGGACTTTAAATGCCTAAAATGGAAAAAGTGAATGGACGAAGTCTCTCACCCCACTTCAGCAAGTATTTGCAGCTCAGCTGGAGAGATTACAGGAGCTGTCTATTAAACACCTGACTCTATGCCTGTGGAATTTTTCTGTCCTGTGGAAATGGGATACTGGTAAACCTTTCCAATTGGAAATATTGGATTTTCAAACCTGCCTATTAGCCAGATGATCTTAATATTTTGGAAGGAGACAAAATTTCATGCAAAATGGGCTTCATAAATTTCCATGTGCAAAAAAAACCCTCTTGGATTTTACTGGCACAAAGAGGCTTGGAATTTTTCTGTCTTGTTGGTAGACAGTTGACTTGTTTCAAATTGGATATGCAGATGTTGGGGAAAGAGAAGAAAACATTATTTCCATGTTGAATGATGCTCAGATTAGGAAAGCAGGCAGCCCTGTCATACTCTGATTAAAATTGGCCCCTGTTATGCTTCAACATGGCAGAATGTGAGGAAACATTCTCTGCTTATGAGAGGCTTCTCTTCCGTTCCTCAGTTATTAGCTTTTCATCTTGAATATAGGGTGACCGAGTGTCCTGCTTTAAAGGGCATAGCCTCTTCTTCAGTGGGCACTTCAGTCCAAGGCTTATTTCAAGAAAAAGAAACATTGGGAGGCAGACTAGGAATCCTAAAGACCTCATCAGTCTGGCCTCATCAGTCTGTAAGCACCTAAAGAATAGAGCAAATGTTCAGATGCTGGCTATTGGATGATTATCTTTCCCATGGTGGACTGTATATTTCTTTAATAGAGATATACCAGAGACATTTTATCAAGTAATGGTGATGCTAAAGGCTGTCTGTTATTTTGCAGCATGGCAGGGAAAAAAGAGCATTTCAAGAGATGATGATGAAGATGAAGATGATGGTGATGGTGATGATCACCACCACCAGCAAACTACTACCACAACTTGTCTTTTGATTCTGGAAAACTCAGAAGACTTTTGTGGATTGAATGTTTCTAAAACGGATAAAATAAAAGTAAAAAGTCTAGCTGATGAATGTATGGTTGATTTGATATTTTTACAACGTATTTTGAAGAAGAATGTCCAGGTCTACAAAATTTTATTCGAAACAGTGTTTATAGAGCATGGGGAGAAAAGGGTTTCAGATAATTAATTCCAATAATTCAAGAGACTATCAGAATCTAACCAAGGAATTTTTGTTATTTGGAATACTGACCTTTTATGTCACAGGGAAGAAACTCTTTGGTATCAAATACAAAATCTTTCTTACAGAATTTTGGCTGTTCAGGAATTTTATTCCACCAGAGAGAACCTTCTTCAACAAAGATGGAGTTCATTGTACACAAATAAAGCTTTTTGCAAGAAGATATCTTCTTAGCATAGTTTATATGTGCCTGGAGCAAAAGGCTGTTGAATTAAAATTGATATCCTCAAATTTTGCCAATTTTCATTTAATGTTTTCTACATGTCTTTGGTTAAACTAGCTGTAATAAAAAATTCACACTGAGTTTTTATTCAAAATTGACTCGGCCTTCCATCCTTCTCAGGTAGATAAAATGAAGACCCAAATTGCTGGGGGCAATATCCTGACTCTGTAAACCACTTAGAGAGGGCTGTAAAGCACTATAAAGTGGTATATAAGTCTAAGTGCTATTGCTATTACTTAGCTTCTGCATGTTATTTAAAGTGCTGCTGTTAACATAAAGACACCTCAATGTTTTGGTGCCAGGCTACCTGCAGGAACCTTTCAAAGTTGGCTTGCTTCTTACAATTATGTCAGGAGAAGCAGTTGATTATTCCCCACTTGGAGGAAGTCAAAGGGCCAATGCTCAGAAGCATTGTTTTACCATGGTATCACCCTGCCACTAGAGGGCACTCTTTTGGGTGGTTGCCAAGGTAAGAACCTCACCCCTATTTCATCTGTCCCATTGGCCTTACTCTTCTTAATTTTAATTGCTTTTATATTTATCTTTTTACCATTTGTGAACCTCCTGGAATCACTTTACAGATGAGATGAGTGGCATATAAATTTAATAAACAAACAAACAATCAAATAAACAAACAAATAAATCTAATGATCATAACACTTAATTCATTTCTGGTGACCAAAATCACAGATACAATCAATTAATACAGATATATTACAGTATCTAAGAAAGATTCATTTTTCTGATAAACACTCTAAAAAGAACCTTCTAAAAAAAATTAAATCCTCGTTTTCAGGTCATACCTCAAGCTGTCAATACCTCTAGATATTATGGTGTTAAACATTAATGATGGAAGTTTTTGCCCAGAGGAATCCATCTTGGCCCTTTTGAAGATATCTCACATTAGAATCTCTGGTATCTAATATACGAAATGCAGCTCTGCCTTTCTGTCCTGTTCTGGGGGCAGAATTGATTCCAAGTGAGAGCAATGTGAGGAAAATGATTTCTTCTTCCTCAAAGGTATCAGACTGGGGGAAACGGAACATATTGTAAAACAAGCAAAGAGCCTTGAACCATGTATTATAAGAAAAGGGATAAAGCTCACCAGTTGATTCTTGGGATGAATAAAATATTTTATTTATGAAATGTTAGAGAGTTCTAGTTTTTAGTCAAGTTATGGAATTGGTTGGTTTAATGGAAGATTTATGGAAGATGAACACCTACAATTGAAAAAGAGAAAAACAAAGAAAGAAAGAAAGAGAGAAAGAAAGAAAGAGAGAAAGAAAGAAGAGAGAAAGAAAGAGAGAGAAAGAAAGAAAGAAAGAAAGAAAGAAAGAAAGAAAGAAAGAAAGAAAGAAAGAAAAAGAAAACAAAAGAAGTCCTATCCAGTTATATGTTATAGCTAATGGTGTGATCAAGTTTTGGAAAAAAAGAAGAGAGAATTAGTGTACTAATTGACATGGTAAAGCAAAAGACAATTGGAAACAGCTTCAAAACAGTCTGGAAAACAATAGAAGTGTTCCTTATATGTTTCCATGTTCTGCTTTCTGAGAATATTATAGTTCCAGAACTTTTCATTTTCATGAAAAGCAAAACTGCTGGAAGTTTTTTTTTCTTTTTGAGAGGATGGATTAGGATAAAATATTGGCTTTACTTAAAACTAGTTCTTACTCCCCATTTTTTTTAAAAAATGATCTCTGTTCCCTGATATTATCTTACCAAGTGGTTTCAAGAACAGTAAGTTTCAAGGATATCTCAGTTTATTTATAGAACGTACTACTGTGGTGCAGTTATTTATTCAGACTGAAAACATTTAGTAAACAAGCAATTTGTTCTAAGCTGCCATGCCTGGAATGATACCAAGTACACACAGTCAATTGGAAATGGGAATATTAGCTCTGCTCAATGTTCAAAGCATCTCTTTCTTATTTATTCCCGCTGTATTACTGAATTTTAGAAACTGAAAGCAGAAGCCAACACACACTTCAAAGGAACAATTTATATAGGGTATAGAATGCACCAAATTGGAGGAGTCATCCCCCCAAATTATTTTGCCAGCTTCTTAGGGATATTGGGTTATGTAGGTTGAAGTGGCTATGACTGTTTGCAGAACAGGTGAACAATTGGTAGTAAATCATGATGGCTATAGATATTTGCCAAATTTCCCACTGTTGCAATTATTCACTTCATGACTGTATGATTCACTTAACGACTGTAGCAAAAGAGACAACAAAATTGGGCACAACTTACTTAACAACCACCTTGTTTATCAATATAAATTTTGATCCCAATTGCGATTTTAAGTTGAGGACTCCCTGTAGACAAGAGGGACTGATTGCATATCTTCCTTGTGTTCTTACATGCCTGGCTGCATTCAAGCATAAAGAATAACAAAAATACCAAGTTGGAAGGGACCTTGGAGGTCTTCTAGTCCAACCCCCTGCTCAAGCAGGAGACCCTATACTATTTCAGACAAATGGTTGTCCAGTGTCTTCTTAAACATTGCCAGATCAGAGGACGTTTCTGGGAATACCCTTAGCTGCAGGGACAAGCAACTCTCAGGCTAAAAGAGTCGTGGTGGCACACTGGTTAGAATGCAGTACTGCAGGCTACTTCTGCTGACTGCCGACTGACTGCAATTTGGCAGTTCGAATGTCACCAGGCTCAAAGTTGACTCAGCCTTCCATCCTTTCAAGGTGGATAAAATGAGGACCCAGATTGTTGAGGGCAACATGCTGACTCTGTAAACCGCTTTCAGGGGGCTGTAAAGCACTGTGAAGCAGTGGTGGGATTCTATTTTTTTTTACTACGGGTTCTGTGGGTGTGGCTTGGTGGGCGTGACAGGGGAAGGGTACTGTAAAATCTCCAGTCAGAAGTGGTATTTGCCGGTTCTCCAAACTACTCAAAATATCCGCTACCGGTTCTCTAGAACTGGTCAGAACCTGCTGAATACCGCCTAAATCTAAGTGCTATTGCTATATTTTCAAGCATCCTTACACACACATTCAAAATTAATGTCTTATACATGTTTACTCCAAATTTCTGGAATCAGTGACTGATTTCAGAACCAGAGAAGGGCTGTAAAGCTCAATGCTTGGGGATGAGAAATTAGTGTGTCAGAAAGAATAAGAAGGCACCTCAAAGAAAAAAATTGTATCTGAACTCTTGTCAGCTCTGGCCTCATAGATTGCTTATTACTCCTCAAAGGATTACTGTGAAAGAACCCAGCTCCTATCAGGAAAAAAACAAAAATCCACAGATCCTATTTTCTTCCAAGCTGCATGAACACCATTAACACTGATATGAATATTGCTATATATTATTTCGTCAGGAGAAAGAAATAGGACTGTGACTATTAGAACTGGGCTGACTTGTATCTTTTACAAAGAATGGGTGCAGTACATTGGTAGCCTTAACTGTTATGTGGAGAATGTGCATGTGTGTGTGTGTGTTTGTGTGTGTGTGTGTGTGAAATATTTCTTGTCATCCTGCTATTCTACCATTACTGGTAGAACACATATAAGCCGCATTATATTATAGAAAGTTGTTGTCCATTTTCTGCAGAATAATGTAGTTGGCATGAAAACTTTTGGCTGTGCCCTGCTTCTTCAGTGGAACTGTTATGGAAATGTCAAATTTTCATCGTGACACTCCTGCTAAAATATTGAAGTCCAAGTTCTTAAAACAGGAAGTGTTTAGAGACATCTCACACTTTTCACTTTGAAAAAAAAAACATTGACAACACTTACATCTGAGGAACATCTGCCAACTGAAAACATCTGGTATCAATATATAGGCTCTGAATTTTTGTGCCTTGGGTTCACTCCACTTGTTGCATTCAAATATGGCCGCTTTAGATTATTTCTGCTACATGCCAGTGTAATGAATGTAGCATATACTTGCTGAATTAGATTGATGGCACAACTACTTATTTTTTCATCCATCAGTGTCCAATGTGTGAATGCTATTTTATTTTTTGAATATTTTTTATTTTTTTACTATATAAAGACAGTAACAGTTTCAATGTCTATATAAATAGTGTGTTTTCTGGTTACAGTTAATTTGAGCAATGGTCATCATCATCATAGTAATAATGTTTATTAGTAATGATCATATAATAATTATATTTTCTCAAAATAATATTAGTACTTATTTGTTAATACTAAATCATATTAATAATAAATATATCATAATAAACCCTCATAGTAATAATCCTTCTCTTATAATTGTAAATGTTCTAACTTCTATGTCTGTTAGTTAACCATTGATAAAACGAGTCCCATGTTTCAAAATATTCCGTATCTTTCTTCTCTTTAATTTCAATTTCTGTACATACTAGTATTTTTTAAATTATCTTCTCTTCTGTAGGGACCTCCACACCTTTCCAATGTTGTGTAAATACAGTCTAGCCGCTATTATCACATGTAGTAATAGACGGTCCCTTTCTTATATTTTTCTGGTATGATACCCAACATAAATATTTCTGGTTTTAAATCTACACATTCCTTTATCATTTTTTCTACCCAAGTATGTATTTTTGACCAGTATGCTTTTGCTTTTGGGCATGTCTACCACATGTGGTAGTATGAGCCTGGAGTCTGATTACACTTCCAACATTTAGCTGACATATCTTTAAACATCTTGGCTAATCTTGCTGGTAGAAAGTGCCATCTATAAAACATTTTAGATAATTTTTCTTTGTATGCAGTAGACATTATTAATTTATAATTTCAACCCCACAACTTTTGCTATTTATCCAATTCTATAGAATAACTGAAGTTTTTAGCTTACACTAGAAGTGTTTCCTTTACTTGCTCTTCTTCCATTCTAATACTCAATAGGTAGGTATAAATTTTTAAAATTAATTTCTCATCAGTTCCTGTTAAAATCTGGTCCAATTCTGTTGGTTATTTATAAAAAAACCATGTATTTTAGCATCTTTTTCATATCTTGGTTGTATTTGTATCTGCAGCCACCATGCTAAATCTATCCCTTGACTATTCAGTTCCTGTTTACTTTTCAATTCCCCTTTCTCATTCAAAATATCTTTATATGTTATGATTTTTTCTGTATCAATTTGGATGTATCAATGCCTCCATCGTGGAGAACCAGACTGGAATTTTCAAATAGTGTTTTCCCTTAAATTTTTACCCATACTGAAAACAGAGCATTTCTAACGTAGTGTCTTTGGAAAGAATTGTGAATTTTATTTTTCCCATACCATAGAAAGGCATGCCACCCCAATTGCAAGTCATGACCTTCCTAAGTGCATGCTATTTTATTGATAACATTATTTATGACCCACCTTTCAGTGTAGGCTGATAGAAGGTATCAATCATACTTTGGGAAGGAGGGAATTGTAAAATATGGACAGCATCAATGCAACCTGTATAATCTCTGACAGCAGGAGATCTCAGCTAGTATTCAACTGAAGGCCATGATTCTTTCAGATTAACCACATCCTTTTGTGGCATTTTTGTTCCTTTTTTTGGACTGAATAAAGATCATCCAAGATCTACTACACAGGCTAGCCAGTCTTCATGTTGTAACCGAATTTGTATTAAGAGAAAATACTTCAATTTTTACAAGTTGAAACTTCTCTGTTCCATTACTTAATGTAGTGTGTGAGGAAACTAGTGGAAACTGAATTTACTGGATTTTAGCAGAATCTACTTTCTGCTAATGCAAAGCTTCTTGTATTTATTACAACATAATGTAAACATTTGGACTATGTGAAGAGATTGATGAATAGATTCAGTTAAAAAGTTCATTTGAGCAAATTTATTTTTAATTAGTCCATCTAATACAGGTAGACTTCCAGGGAAAGCTCTTGATTATTCTCTCTTAACATCCTGGAAGTTGCTTAAGATAGAACATTTTCAAAGAGTATTTCATAGATAGTTTATTATAACCATTTTTATTTTAATTTTATGTTTTTATTTCATTATTATTAAATGAATGGGGGATTGGTTATTTTTGTAATTTTATTAGTATACTGTTTTCTGCTATTTTTATTTTATATGCTATGTTTCAATTTTGATTCTGTTTTGTGACTATTTGTATTTCTTTTTATTAATGTAAGTTACCACAGGTTTGTAGATTGGAGGCATTCACATTGAATGGGAATGTATTTCCTATGCACATTACATACGGAACAAAAATCAACTAATGTTCTCTTCCCAGTTCACCCAAACTGTATGCATCTGAATTCGTTTTCTGATTTTGAAAGTTTGGAAAGTCAAAACAAAGTGACTAGTGACAATTTAAGAATAGATTTTAAAATAAAATACTTTATAAATTGTCTTCAGTTCTAAATATAATGGCCTCTAGCATATTTAGTTTCAATCATCTGTATCATCATTACAATATTGAATAAATCTTAAATCAAATTATATTTGCTATTTTGCCTAATGGAGTGCAATTACTACCTGAGAAAATGTCCAACATTCCCCAATTAGGTTTTCACTGCAACATCCAAATCATGTTGCCAGCCAGCCTAATAAGTAGTGAAATGTATTTTTAATGTTGTTTCAACTTTATTGGGGAAACATTTTTCTTCTTCCTAATAAATTCAGATATTTCAGTCACCACCTATGAATATTAATTATTTCAACTTCCAAAGCATCTTGGCAATCTGTTTTTCAGTTTCTCATTTGAATCAAAAAGAGCTAAAACTGCTGATTGGAAACAGTATGATTTCTTTCCCAGCAGTTCCCCTTTTGCTGAAAATCCCTTTTCCTTGATAACTCTATATAGTATACCAATCATTCTAATGAGGACCAATACTGGCAGGAAAGGTGATTCTTTCTAACTTGCTTTTCCTACCCCCTTTTTTCCGTTTCTCCCCCAAACAAAACTTCCTTTCTGTTTCCATTTTTAAGCTCAATTGGGCCCATGGCTTCCTTTTCAGCATATGTGTGCATCTGTCAATGCTACAATCTTAAAACTGTAGAATTGAAAGATACTTTCTGGGACATCTCCAACCCAGCAAGTTTTATTGGAGTATCTCTTTATTGGAGTACCTCTGTTTGAAGATTTCCTGTGGAAAAGAACCCACCACTTCATGCAGTAGCTTATTCCCTGATACAGACAGGAATTGCCACCTAATATCTAGCTTGAACTGTGGTGGCACAGTATTGCAGGCTAATTTTGCTGACTGCCAGCAGTTCGATCTTGGCTGGCTTAAGCTAGACTCAGCCTTCTGAGGTCAGAAAAATGAGGATTTGGGGGACAGTATGCTGATTCTGTGCTTAGAGAGGGCTGTAAAGCATTGTGAAGCGGTATATAAGTCTAAGTGCTATTGCTATTGCATCTTATAGTTCCTTATAGCTTCACTCCATTGATCTGGTCCTGTCCTCTGAGGCAATACAGAAAGGTGTGTATGTGTAAAATTTAATATTATGTAAACATTTTCAGCAGAATTTCCATTTTCCAATTCTTACACTTCTGTACAAATTGATTTTCTTTTCATACAGTGCCACACTCCAATGACTCATTAATGGGTTAGTTCGTTATAACCTTTCAGTGTTTTTGTGCTGATTGTGAATATCATCCCACCAAATGTCAGTGATGCCTAATACATCATTTATTTATTTATTTATTTATTTATTTCTGAGTTTTATATACCGCCCTTCTCCCGAAGGACTCAGGGCGGTGAACAGCCAACTAAAATACAAATAAACAAAGTATAAATTATTTAAAAAAGAATTAAACACTAGACTGTCCCAAATCTAAAAACCCCAATTAAAATCAATAAAACATCATACCCCGTCCCAAGTAATCTAAAAACCCCATTTAAAATCCCATTAGTCAGCTCAGGCCGGCCTGCTCGAAGAGCCAGGTCTTCAGGTCACGTCTGAAGGCCCTCAGGTCACTGGTCGTTCATAATCCAGGGGGCATCCCATTCCAAAGGGCGGGTGCCCCCACAGAGAAGGCCCTATTCCTCGGGGTCACCAGACGACACATAGAAGGCGTCGGGACCCGGAGGAGACCCTCTCTGTGGGAGCGCACCGGTCGGTGGGAGACTACTGGCAGAATGCGGTCTTGTAAGTATCCTGGTCCGATGCCATGGAGCGCTTTAAAGACCAAAACCAGTACTTTAAAGCAAACCCGGAAGGCCACTGGCAACCAATGCAGCTCGCGCAGGAGGGGCGTCACGTGGGAGTATCTCGACGCCCCCATAACCACCCGCGCGGCTGCATTCTGTACCAGTTGAAGCCTCCGAGTGCTCCCCGCAGGGAGCCCCATGTAGAGGGCATTACAGTAGTCCAGACGGGAGGTGACCAGGGCATGAGTGACTGTGCGTAAGGCGTCCCGATCAAGAAAGGGCCGCATCTGGCGTATCAGGCGAACCTGATAAAAAGCCCCCCTGGAGACGGCCGTAATATGCTCTTCCAAAGACAGCCGTACATCCAGGAGGACACCAAGATTGCGTGCCCCTTCTGTGGGGGTCAAGATCTCATCCCCAATAGCCAGCGATGGAGTCAGCTGACTATATCGGGCCGCCGGAAACCACAGCCACTCGGTCTTGGAAGGGTTGAGTCGAAGCCTGTTCTCGCCCATCCAGTTCCGCACAGCCTCCAGGCAACGGGCCATAACCTCCACAGCATCGTTGGGGTGGCTTGGGGTGGAGATGTAAAGCTGAGTGTCATCAGCATACAGATGGCATTTCACCCCAAAACCACGGATGATCTCTCCCAGCGGCTTCACATAGATGTTGAACAGAAGAGGGGAGAGGACCGACCCCTGAGGCACCCCACACATGAGGGGCCTAGGGGTGGACCTCTCCCCCCCGTCAACACCAATTGCGAGCGGTCCGAGAGGAAGGACGAGAACCACCGCAAGACGGTGCCCCCAATTCCCAACCCCTCCAACCGCCGCAATAGGATACTATGGTCGATAGTATCAAAAGCCGCCGACAGATCTAAGAGGACCAGGACAGAGGAATAACCTCTGTCACGGGCCCTCCAGAGATCATCTACCAACGCGACCAATGCTGTTTCAGTACTGTGCCCGGGCCTGAAGCCCGATTGGAACGGATCTAAATAGGATGCTTCCTCCAGATACTGAGGGAGCTGACGCGCCACCACACTCTCAACAACCTTCGCCACAAAGGGAAGGTTGGAGACAGGACGATAGTTATTCAAAAGAGCCGGGTCCAGGGAAGGCTTCTTGAGGAGGGGCCGCACCACCGCCATTCACCATGTCTTTGTGAATTATGGTTGCTAGTACTCATTGTTTATTCCCATACTTTGGGCATTGATACAGAAACAACTGATCTTTGAATGACATTACCTACTGGCTGTTATAGTTTCCTGTGAGATACTGAGACCCACTTCTTTCTTGGCCTCAATCCTTGGATTATACTTGTTAGCTTTTGACATCCTTTTTTTCTAATTTCATATTTAACACCCGTGAGATTGGATTGAAGGTACCTGCCAAATACTTCTCTCCTAGTCTTTCTAAGATGTAGCCTGTTTGTTTCCAGAGATCCTTCATGAAATTCACATAAGCCAATGTTGTAGAATCCAATTCTTTTATTGATAACACATATATGTAGTCTTTAAAAGACTCTATTTTGCCAGTGAGATTTTGAGTGGAATTCAAGATAGCAATAATTTTACAGGTCTCTGTAAGTGATTTACAGAGTCAACATATTGCCTCATTTTTCCAACCTTGAAAGGATGGAAGCTGACTCAACCTTGAGCCAGTCAAGATCGAACTGCCGGCAGTTGGCAAAGTTAACCTGCAATACTGCATTCTAACCACTGTGCTCTTTATTGTTAAAGCCCTATGTGGCATAAGCTGTAGTTCTTTTCTCTAATGTTTACCCAAATTCTATGATCCAAAAATATTGGTTTGATGTGATTGGATCCTGTCATTAAAATAACATCCTCTAATAGAATCCATGAAGTGAAATTTGTCTATGTTGTACCTACTTTCTAGAACAGCATTCCTCTGAAGAATCAACCCACCCAACCCTTCAAAATATGGCTTTTCCCAAAGACCTTGGCTTAGTGGTGGTTCACAGCCCCTTCAGGTTGGGAAGTGGGAAAAGTGTGTTTGGATGCATTATTTCCTTTTAAGTAATAATTATGAATATAGATTTTTTAATTGCAAGATTGCTTGAGATTGTTTTGGTGAGAAATTTAATGAAGGAATAAATAACAAATTATGTGACATGATTCAACAAGTTATCTTAGCCTGATATTATTGACATTTGGTTCTGTAAAACTACTTGGTTCTTTTGAACCTTACAATACCTTAGATTTAACCCTTGGTCTTTTGTTAAGCTATATAACATTATTTTTTTGTTTCTATCAGTCATTTAATGTCATATTTTAATTTGTTATTGAAATCCTCTGGCAGAGAAAATTAAGCTTTTTACAGGATGATCATTCTTCCCAACAAAGGCAATTTTTTATTTCCTCACTGCTGAGAATAAATTATGTATAAAAATGTCTGATGAGGACACATCCTGTTTTTCAGCAGTATGAAAATTTTCATTTATAAGGTCTCCCACGTCCACCTTAATTTCATTAATTTATTTATAAAATGTAGAGACTGCTTCAATTTAAGAGATTCTCAACAGCAACTTATATTGGTTTCTTACTTGGCAAATGCAGGACTACTAGAACTACTAGAAAAAGATTGGATAACCTTTAGATCAAGCCAAGATTGGTCTTCTTGCTGCTGGAGTTGCACTCTAACTGTTCCCCCTTAAACGTTTTCTCAGGATGTTGAATTCATTTAATCTTATTATGCAAGCCGCAGTACTTTTATTGGCTAACTCTAATTTTCTTTTTAAAAGATTTCACATGCATTCTGGAATCTGAAATAAAGGCTTGCCATTCATAGTTACTGTTTCACACTTGTAACTTTTGTTGGTTTAGGCATTTCTAAGTTGGAAGTTATGATAATCGCTTGAATTCTTTTCCTTTCCAATATAAATATCCAAAAATTTTCAGCTATTGATTCTTTCCCTGCCCAGTTTAATTCCTGAAGTATTTTTCCTCTCTCTCAATCTCTGTAAAACTGGGTGAATACATTAATGAGTCAGTAAGATTTATGAAATCTTAAGCATAATTTTGGAGAGTGTGTTTCCTTTGGAATGTGTATTTTATCATTAGAATAATCTTTCCTTATTTGGAGCTGATTTTAAAATATTGCCTTGGAGATTATGGAACCCCAAAGAATGAAGATCTTTATCTTAATTCAACACTAGATCATTTCAAATGTATTTTTGTTAAAGCAATGTCAACACAAACCTTCTGTTGATATAGCCTTCAGAAGTGTGAAAAATGGTCATAAGTCACTTTTTTCAGTGCTGTTGTAATTCTGAATGGTCACTAAATGAACTATTGTAAGTATATGTATACGAATAATACTGGTATAATATTACCTCTCCCCTCCCACAGATTAGAAGCCAAATAAGGGAAAAAGATTAGGGTCAGGACATTTAACTTGCAGCTGAGATGAATATTTTGGAATCCTCCTGTGATTTATATTTCTAAGTCAGATCCCCAAATCCTAGTAACATTGCTAAAAATCCTCAAATATGATTTATTCTCCTCAGCATTCTTCATGACTATTATATCCTGCTGTATTCTGCACAATAAGTAGAATTTCAACATCTTTCCCCAGTAACTCCATCTGCATACTAGGAGGTTTTTCATGACCAAATTTATGGCTCTCCTTAGTAAAGAGATTGGTATTCTTTATCTACATGTATTGTACAGATATATGGATTTCTTTGCCATTTAGGTAACCAATAATTAATTGTTGAGTTAATGTCAAAGAGTGCATTGATTTGGATAAACCCCTAAACTGGTTTGGCCTGATTCATATGATACACAAATGAAAATAAATCTCCTATGAATATTTTCAAGGTTTTGTTGTTGTTTTGTTATTAATTTTAAGACATTAAAATATATTTATTTTTCCTCAACTGATTCACAGAAAGAAAATTCCAGGGTTAAGAGAAGAGGAAGAAAGTAAAAACTATAGTCTACTGTACTCTACTATACTTTAGAAGTAGATCGATAACTTGATTTCCAGTTACAATGGATGGTCTATCAAAATCTTCCAATCACAGAGCTTTAATGCATGGAAAAATCCACGCTCCTTGATAATCTGTTCATACAAAAATGAACTTCTACAAGAAGTTTTGGGCAGTCACTTGGATTTAGATATGCCACTGGTTCTTACTTAGAAAATGCTAGATGCTAGCTCCACATTCATTCTTCTGATTTTTTGCAGGTTTCTTGTCTAAGGAAGGATTTATGTAGCCTACAGTTTTCTAACAATTTTGCAACCCAGCCCCCCACTAAACCTAAGGGAGAAAAAGAAAAGATATGATGAGATATTGGACATACCTATGAAGATATATTGTACTTATCCATTCAGAATTTTACAAGTTCCTTTTTGGAGGGTCATCCTTATTCCGGACTGAAGATAATTTTAAAATCCATTGCCAAAATCTTCATATAAAACATTTTTTTACAAAGTTACAGGGCTTAAACATTTTCACTCAAATGGAAAACTCATTCTTGCATGAAACCCCCCTGAATTTGTTCATCTTAAGCTTGGCAGACTATGATTCTCTTGGAAGGATTAACTCTGCTTTCAAATCACATCCAGTCCTGGCAAGAAATAAAAAATGTTATTTGTGTCTTCCTTTAAAAATCTGTAACGATACTGTAGTTATTTGGAAGGGGGTGTATACATGTGGCATGTATTTATGTCATTGTATGAATGGACATCTTTGGAAAATGTAACATGATGACATTACTCAAGCAGACCATATAGTGGAAAAAATTGTGGTGAAAGATCTCAGTTTAAGCAGTATGTGGAACAATTCCAAAATGAAGACTCTAAGAAGACTCCGCTAAGAGATAGCTTTTAAAACAAGGAATGGTTCCCAGATGAACTAAATAACATTCAAGTGGAAAAGTATCCAGTTGGATTGGAATATATTTCTACCTGGCCAACCAGTCATTGAGTTGGGTGGGTATATACAGGCATAAATCAACCAATTTTCCAGAAGCCAACAATAAAAATTGTAAACTTGTAATTGTTTTGTTTTATATATCTTGAATCCATGGACATGATGCTAACATTTGCTGACACTCTAGGTTCCTCCCTATATGGGTTCCAATAAAACAGAATATTTGTAGCTCAGGGTTGAACTGGGGACTCCTTGGTGCTCTCTGAGCTTGATTGTTTGCTTACAAATGATTCATCATTTGACTAGGCAACATATTCAGTGCAAGGGAATGTGGGGTTTGTTCCTTGATCGGTTAGCTTTTGCAAAAGTATGGTTTTCTTCTGCCTAGTTCCTGGAATAAGAAGGGATGAATTGATTAGAGGAAGCAAAGGAAAACAATTATGCAAAAAACATTTGCCAAAACCTGGATGATTACTAGATGGGAGCAGAGAGTTAGATTTTCTATATTCCTTTGCTATTATCTCATGGCCATTTACTTTTCTGCAGTCCAGATGTGATACACCTTCTGATTGGCTGCAAAAGCCAATTTTGATACAGAACCACTGGTAGGGTGATATAACTGGGTTAGTAGCTGACTGGAAGAAATGGGGCATCTCTCACCTATCCCAGAAATTGTTGTGCAATTACTGTGCTTGACACATTGAATGTCTGGAGGAAACAGGATATAAATCTAAATAAACATTAGTCCATTCTATGGCTTCCAAGATGAAAGTGCAGGTTGTCAAAAGGATGCTGCTATCTTATTCAAAATCAGTAAGCTATGAGAAATCAGCAAAGCATTAAGTTTGCTATAATATTCAGGATGGGATACATATTCATTAAATTCCTTGATTATTGACTATTCCTTAAAGAAGCAAAAAAGAAAAAAGAAAAAGAAACCCACACCCCAGAACTCAGAAGGAACTCTGATGGAAATCTTCCTTGCAAAAGAGTGGCAACTAAAAATCAATTTAACTGGTGGGCAATTACATTTCAAGAACTGAGTCAAATTAACTATTTAAAAGCATGGAATTACTGCTAAACATAACATATAATTCAATAGATGATGTTTCTCAATCTTGGCAACTTTAAGATATGTAGAGTTGAACTCCTACAGTTCCCAAGCCCACTGGCTGGACAATTCTGGGAGTTGAAGTCCACACTTCTTAAGTTGTCAAGGTTGAAAAACATTGCTGTAGAGTCTAGACCAGGGGACTTCAAACACGACAGCTTTAAGACTTGTGGACTTCAACTCCCAGAATTCCTCCAATTCTGGGAGTTGAAGTCCACAAGTCTTAAACTTGCCAAGTTTGAAGACCCTTGGTCTAGACATAAGCATGTTGCTATAATGTGACATAATTACATGAATGACCTTTTCAAACTATATAATGACAAAAGGTGAAACAGCATAAAGCAATTTACTGATTGAGAAGGAAATACAAGCTGAGGAACAACCTGTGGTATATATACAGACCTCATCAGAGAAATGCATTCATGGTCTTTCTCAACAAACAAGGTGACTTCCTAAACTGCTTTTTTGGCTCTTGGTTTGCATATTACGCTTCATGTGAATGTTGAATTAGCCCATTTTTAGAATGTGGCCTACAAAGAAGACAAGTAGGCTAGGCTCACATAACCTTCTAAGGCATAAATAAAAAGAAACCAAATTTAAAATAGCTAAGTTTTACAAAGTGTGCAAACACAGCAACTAGGTGTTTAACCAACATATGTACAACCCCTGAGACTCTTGCCCTCATCCTGAGTCTGCATTAGTCATAACTGTACTCTAATAAAATTTTAATGAGCGGCACAAGAAAATATGATTCATGCATCTGAAAGAAAAGTCTGTTTTATTTCTCCCTTATCTCTCAGAAAGTCTAGCTATAAACTAACCACAAACTCTCTCTATTAGGAATTATTAAGAAGGATTGTTGAATATTTCCCACTCAAGCAGACACTGCATTTTTGTACTGCCCAAGTCCCATCAAAAAGAAAAAGCTCTAATTCTACACATAACCTATCTTTCTGCTATGTTAAGACCCAAGAAAATATGGTCTCAAATGAGATCAGAAATTATAATGTCAAACTTCCTGGAGATCAGTGGATCAGTTGATACCATTCTCCCCCATCTACTTTACAATGAAGAATTAGCAAAGATGAGAGGTTATTTGTTTATTTAGGATGCTTTGAACACAGCTTACAGTACATGGCAAAACAGCAGACACACGAGCAATAGCTTATATTTTCTTTAAAAGAAAGAGTACATCCATTTGATGACACCAGTAACATGTGTTTAAATGGTGGTGTCTGGAAAGGAGTTAGCTTTTCAGCAGAATTTCCTTTTGGCAGACATCTATGGTCTATGGATTCCTCTGAAATTCCAAAGACTTTATGGGGGATAAAAGTCTTCTCAATTCTTCCCCTTGTCAAAAACAATTTCCATCTTGCTATTATTGCCAAGCCTTCCAAAACTCACATTTATTTTTTCCTAAACACTTTGAGCGCTTGAAAACTGGTTCACATTAACCTAGCAAGCTTGAAAGAAGTAGAATTGGATGATGCGATACAACAACTCTCTTGGGCTAATGGATAGACTGTAAGTGCTCTCTAGAGATTTGCAAAAGCTGCTACCTTTTACAGTGCATACCAATAGTTTACAGTGCATACCGATGCAGTATTTTTTTTTGTTACAATGCATTTTAATTTTGTTAAACAATACTTTCAGCATATTCTTCTAATTTTTTTGAAAATGTTCTTTCAAAGAGATCCATAGTTATGGTGGGAAAGGTGTATTTAAGTAGCTGATTTTCAAGGAAGGGAGGATGAAACAAGCTACTGGTCACTGGAATAGCCTGACTGTATGAATCATGCAATAGTGAAGAATATGGGAATCATGTTGACTTTTATCTTTGCGCTGGTAGAACAACTAAGTCCAAAATTACTACCCCCACTCAATGGTGGGATTCAATTTTTTTTATTACCGGTTCTGTGGGTGTGGCCAGGTAGGTGTGGCCATGTGGGTCATGTGACTGGGGGGTAAAAAGTCTTTTTTCCTTTTTTTCTTTCGCAGCAACCCCCACGCCTCGTTTTTGGCCTACTGGGTCTCAGGGAAGCCTCCCGGATGGTAAAAAAAGAAGCATTTTGAAGACTTCTGAGGTAAGTACAATGCTGAGGGGGGGGGAGGGAACAGATGTGCCATGCAATTTAGATTAGCTAGAAAGCAAGCAATCCAGTGATTTCCCTGCTTTCTAGCTAATCTAAACCGCGCAGCACAAGGTCGTCGCTTAGCTAATAATCAGAAATACCAGTTCGGCCAAACCGGTAGCATTTTTTTACTACTGGAGCCGAACCTGCAGCATTTCACCTCTGCCCTCACCCTGATTTAATCCTTTTGGTTTTATGAAATCTGCTTATTGTCAAGCACCTTCCTTTGTCTCTCTTCAACCTCTCACTTGCTTTGATCAACTGTTTACATAACTAGACATCTTGAAGGACTGATTTGGCACAGCTCCAATTTTTTGATGGGATAACATTCACACACCTTTTACTAGGAACTTCTTTCCCTATTTTTCCCCAAGGCACAAGATAGTAGAGCACCTGGGATCTTTTGATGACTAACGAGAAGATATAGATAACTGACAAATAACTTTATTTATCCTATCACACACTCTCATCCCCCCTTTTCTGTCTCTTGTGACTCACTGTTGGTCAAACATCTAGTTTAGCATCACTATAGAAGGACCTTCTATCATGAAAGAAATTAAACTTTGGTTTCAGATCTTTTGTAGTCTGGTTAGTTGTTGGGCTGATTGCCTTGCATAATTGATTAATATTATCACATTAAATGTTTACTTCATTAGCCAGCATCCTTATTCTTTTGAGATCAGCTTTTCTAACCCTCAAAGTTGTTTTTTTTATTTTTAAGAGCTTAGAAGGGCCATGAAAAGGACAGTGGGGCAGGGTGCTAATAGAGCACTGGTGAAGTTTATCTGTTGTTAAGAGAGTTTAAGAGCTTCACTTTTGCTACTTCTTATGTAAGGGCTTGTGAGTTTTTTTTGTTTTAATTGGTTTGCCAAGTCAGAGTGCCTTTGTTAGATAGGCAGCAATATAAATAGGATAAACAACTACATAAGCTAATCAACAAATTGTGGGCAAGACTCTCTGAATAAGGGCTTCCTGAATTCTCTTTTATAGATGCTGGCTCTAACTCCTTTAATCACCTTCTTTCAACAGTTATTTTATTCTCCAGGATTTCTGATTGAGCTCAAGCTTCAATTCCTCTTGCCCCTGGCTTTGGCAAGTGCTGTGGAGAAGACACTATTAGTTTACTAAATTTTGTTTACCAAATTTTGCCAAAATTTGTCTTCTTCGGTATTCCCGTCTCAAAAGGCTGCATGGGAACCTCTATTTGCAATGCTTTGGAAGGTGACAGATGGTGGACACTTCGATGCAACACAACATGTTTCAAACTGAAGCAAATCACATTGCGTCTTTGCTTCATGGAAGAGATTTATTTAGTAAGAAAAGTTATCTGACTCAATTCTGTATTTCATGGCTCTGCATACTCTTTCTTGGAGACCCATTATTCTTTTTGTCTTCTATATGTGTCCTTTTCACTTTTGGTTCTTCACTAATCTTTGTGTCATTACACTGAATTTTTTTGCAGTCTTCTGTCCTGTTCCCTCCTAATCACATTGGAATTGTATGCGGTGTGGTTTTTCTCATTTTGCAAGAATTACCACATCTTAAGCTCTTCCTCCTAGTAGCTTATCATGACATATAACTTACTTAACCTTTTCTTTGAGTTATTTAAATCCATTTCCTTTTTAATTTTTTAAAAAACTTGTTATTAAACATAAAAATGCAATGTTTACATAAACAGTGTATTGTCTGAGTACAGTTAATTTTGAGAAATAGAAATAATAATAATAATAATCATCATCATCATCACATTAATAATAATATTCATAACATTAATAATAATCACATAATAATAATAGTATTTGCTTATCCAGTTTAGTGACTCTTCTGTGTAATTAATCATTTTCTTATGCTTTAAAATTTTTAATTTCTGTTTCTGCTAGTTAGCCATTGATAAAACAAATCCCATGTTAAAAAATATTCAGTTTCTTCCTTCTCCTTAATTCTGAGTGTTAATCTATCCATTTCTGCACATTGTAATATTTTTTTTATTACATTTTCATCTGTAGAGATCTCTTCATTCTTTCATTGTTGTGCAAACAGAATTCTAGCTGTGATTAACATGTGTAAAATTAAACATGTATTCCCTTTTATTGTATTATTCTGATAGTAAATCAATTTCTTTAAAGATGCATACTGGTCAATAATAGCTTTCTTACAATGTCCCATCTACAAATGGTACATAGCATGGCCTCCAGTGGTGCGATTCAATTTTTTTTACTACCAATTCTGTGGGTGTGGCTTGATGGGGTGGCATGGCTTGGTGGGCATGGCTTGGTGGGTGTGGCAGGGGAAGGAAACTGTAAAATCTCCATTCCCATTCCACTCCAGAGAAGGATACTGCAAAATCCTATTCCCTCCTCACCCCACTAGCCTGCTTTCCAGCTCCGTTCTCCTGTGCAGGGCAACAAAAAAAGACCCAGCCGATCAGCTGGGACTTGGAAGGTAAGAGAATAGATGGGGGCGAGGCCAATCAGAGGTGGATTTGCCAGTTCTCCAAACTACTCAAAAATCCCACTACCTGCTGATCAAAACCTGCTGAATAACACTTCTAATGGCCTCACTACTTGAAGGACTGCCTACTCCTATAGCATCTGCCTGGCCAATTCAGTCTGGCATTATTGGCACTCTTCAGGTTTCTTTGATTAAACAACATCATATTTCAGTACCCTGGTAGTGTACCTTCTTGGTAGCTGCTTCTTCTCTCTGGATCAAGATTCCTCACTAGGATCTGGATGGCCTTAATTGACTTTCTGTTGCTTAAGAGGGCCATGAGGATCTGCCTGTTTACTCAGGCATTTGATAGAGAAATAGAGACCCCCTAACTTCATTCTATCTGATCTGTTGACTTACCATCTTTTATCATTTATGGATTTTATTTAATTTCTTTGATTATTGTGAGCCACACAGAGTTGTTGGGAGTCGGGTGGCATAATTAGCTAACATATTACTCTTGGCTAATATCACACCAATGATAACTGTGTACTTTTAGCAAAACATCTCATATCTTCCACCATTCTTAAGTGATCATGATTTACAAAAGCCTCCTATTAATGTGTTACTACTATACTATCTTTGAAGCTGTTCATGAAGCACCTTTAACTGGGCCCGGTGCATGAAGTGGTGGTGATAAACATATCACACAAACTTTAAAATTGCCCAGCAAATTAATTCAAACAAGAGTAGACTAACTTCTCCAGATTAACAAATTTGACCTATTGTCGTGCAACTACTAACATTAGTACTAAAAATTCATCTCACCCAGAATCCACTGAAATTGGGCACTTAAATACATTCATTCATTCATTCATTCATTCATTCATACATACATACATACATACATACATACATACATACATACATACATACATACATAATATGTAATCTATGATCAAGTTTTTCTGAACAGATGCTGAGGACAGGCTATCAATGGCTACTATAACTATAACTTTTATATAACTTTTGTATAACTTTTATACTATAACTATTGACTATATTAAATACTGATTGCTGGGCAGTGATAATGGAAGCTGCAGCAAAGGTGAGTAGGGAGATAGCTACCCTCCATTCTAGACATGTGAATATGAGACAGATGAGTCTGACTCAGTAGGATTTTTCCTTATGAAAAAAAAGGCTCATAATAATAGAATTTGAGAAATCAAGGACATCTTATAACTTAAGATAGGCACATTCAAGCCACAAAAAGGGCTTTACTATACATCTCATTGCCCAGATTGCTCCACATTCTTTGTGCTTTATTTCATTTTCATGTCATTTAATACCTCCACCACATTTTTTCTTCAGGCAGGAAGTTCAGAGGCTGTCTACGTGCAGTTCAGCATCAAGTGAAGAGATGCCTGCAGTGCTCACATTGTTATCTCTATGATTGCAGCTAATACAATTTTCCTCACTAGTAATGGGAACGAGGTGTCAGGACTCCACTGTTTTTCCCCACTTCCATTCTGCTGGTAGCTGCAGCATCTTTTTAGTTGACATGTGGATTTTCTCCCATCGTTCTCATGGAACAGTTTTGAGCTGCAAGCCATGACATTTTCTGTTTTTCTCATTGCCCCATGGACTGCTGACCCCTGAGCCATTTTGGTCAGATGAGGTAATTTGGCTTTAGTCACCTACTAGGCTTGAAAGACATTTTAGGCCTGCACCACAAAAGAATGACTCAGCAGGAGCAATAGCAAGGGTTTCACCATGGCTGGAAAAAGTGAGGCTCCTTGGGTATCTTCAAATGATACCATTTCCAAGTTTCCAAGAGATTTGGTTATCATTTTCCTCCCTCCTGCCTGCCCCAAATTAAGCACACATTCAGTACGTTATTATGGTTAGTCACATAGTCAGCCAGATGTTTAGAGTGGATTTGGCATTTTTCATCTATCTGTTGAGTCCTTCCCAAAGACCTGGGATAGATAGATTGTATCATCTGATGATATTAAAGGTATTGTTGCAGGATGTAAGCTATTCCAAGCTGCCTTTGCAATTGACTGATGGAGATTTTGTCAATGCCAATGGTATTCAAGTGATGCTACAGATGTTTTGGGATTGCACTCAAGGCACCTATTACTATTGATACTACCTTTGCTTTTTTTTCACAGTCATTCTACTTCTATTTGCTGGTCTTTCTATTTTGTTATTTTCATCAGTTCTTTCTCTTCTCTTCTGCTGTCTCTAGGTACTGCAACATCTAGACTTGTCTTTCTTATCAACACTTAAATCTGGAGTGTGTTTGTTTGAATTCTAAAATCTTAGAGCACTTTAGTTTCTCCATCTTCTACTACTTTATCTATTTTGTAATAATTAAACATACAACAATGTTTATATACAAATTTCCAGTTCTTTAGCTAGTCTAGTCTTGGCTTTCATACACACCAAATTCTTCCCAAGAATCTTCCCAAGGATGTCATCATTATTATTATTACTTTAAAAACCAAAATGCTTTCCAGTACTTGCAAAATATACTTGAAGTCTTCAGTTAATCCCTTGAACAGAAGCAGCTTTTCAGAAGCAGCATTTAAAGTCTTCATGGTTACATCCTTTGCTGAAGGATTCTTCTATTCTCTCCTAAATAAATAAATGACAAATACCAGATATCTACAGCATTAGAATTAAGCCTTTATCACTAATTGCACAGAATTAAGTCATCACATGTCTTAGTTCTGCAGGAAGGATTCAGACCAACTGGAACTGGTCATACGGAGGGAACTGGATATACTTGTGAGAGAAGATTGAGGAAGGATCTGATTATACTTTCCATTTGAGTACCTGCATCTTACCCGTCTTCATCTCTCATTTGTCAAATAAGAGGGTAAAGAATACTTGTCTATACTTTTGAAGGAATTTGCCCTATTTGCACACTTCTGTATATTCATTTAGCAAAGAACTTTACTCCATGTGTGTGTATATGTATCTAATAATGCATATATTCAGGGAAAATGCTTCCTGAACTTGAATAACCCATAACTCGTATCGGTATAGACCAAATTCTACCAGAGATTATTGAAACTGGGTGAATCCTGATTTAGGGCAGATGGTCTGGTTTACTAATCTAAAGAGACTTCTCAGCCCTATGACTCATTGATAGAATTAGTCATAAATAATTAAACCAGAGTGGTTGTGCTCTTCAAGATGGTCAAGGAAGTTCTTCATGTCCTTAAGAGAAGATCAGCAATATCTGTGGGAATTTACAGATCCCTTATGGTTCATTGAAATAGCACTGGGTTATAATGTTTCCCACCATACTCCATATACACAGATTCCAGATGCTTTTATTGATTGCATTTCTATCCCATCTTTCTGTTTCTTCAACAAAGTGCTTGCAGCACAGCAGTGAAAAAAAATACAATATAAATGTAGATGTTAATACAATTAAAATCAAATGGAAACATAAAAATTAAATAATTAGTGGTTTAGCCAAAGAGATTTGTTTTTACTATTTATTTAAATAGTTGGATTATGGGAAGGAGAAAAAAACATATCTCCCTAAGGAATGTGTTCCACAGTCATAGAGTCATGTAGGAGCAAGGATTTTCTTACTCATCAAATAGCTGACCTTGGCTTAAGTAGCCAGAAAAGTCCATAATAGAAGAGATGGTTCTCTGGTTAGTCAGATCTGTAGACATTAAAAACTTTAAAGGTCAACATCAATACACCAATTGTTCCCAGAAGTCAATTAATAACCACTGCAAATGCATCTCATCTGAGGACCAGCAGCCCAACTACCACATATTACATTTTACAGATACTTTTTGCATTTTACAGATACTTTTCAAGGAAAGTCCCACACATGACATGTAATAATCATGATAGATTATAACAAAAATGGGTTGTAACTAATCTATGGGCAGCTAACAATCAAGGAGTACCCAAATTCTGAATATGTTTCTACTGGGGGAGTATAAGTCTACCAAGAGCAAGCCATATCATAATTCCAGAGTCAGCTTTTTCCTTCAAAACAGCATGTTGCCTTTGTCAGGTTTTGAAATCCAGAGATTGTTCTTCCCCATTATTGAGATTATACAACCTTCAAGACAGTGTATTGATTGTTTTCTTAGAATTAGAAGACATGGAGTCATAGACTTAGCTGTCATCAGCATTCTGATGGTATCCACTCCAAAGCTTTGAATGACTACTCTCAAAAGTTTCATGAGAAGATAGGGTAGAACACTGAGGGACACCATAGGTCATAGTTCTTGATGTCACACCACCTTCTGGACATGTCCCAACTAGGGATGGTTGGAATCACTGAAACACAGTCCCTCCCAAGCTCAAACTACTTAGATGTCCCAGAAGGATTTTTTTAATTGATGGCATTAGAAGTTGCTGAGAGGTCCTAAATAATTAGCAGAGTTGCTGAGAGGTCCTAGAGGAGTCAGTATTACACACACACACAAACACACACACAAACACACACACACACCCCACCCCACCCCACACCACACCAATATACACAGGCACATATACTATTTATTATTTAATTTAAATGTTGTTAAGCCATTTCAGTCATACAACCTAAGATGCCTATAACAATATATTTAAACAATACATCACTTGAATCCAAATAAATAAAATTACAACATTTTCAACAATATACTTCACTTAAAAATGAAAAAGGAAATTCATAACAACTGTGCAATATTTTATCTGCAATTTATATTCAAATAATGGTGTCATAACTCATTGATTGTTCAATCTCTTATTTGCAATCCTAAATCTCTGCAACAACTGCAAATCAAATCAAATCAAGGTAATCCTCTCTAAAATGGTTTGTTATTCAAGAGTCTTTGAAAGACCAGCAAAGAGGACTTTGGGTTAGCAGAGTAAATGAACTAAGGTGTTTTTTAGAGAGTAAGGAAGATGGAATAGGAAAAAATGGCTCAGTAATGTATCTCCCTCATTCACTAAAGTATAAGAAGATGTGATGGGGGCACAATCAGAGTTGCAAAAACCTATTATGGTGAATCTGAAGTTATTTGAAGGACCATCTTTCCCCAATTACATCAACCCAACCCACCAGAGTGGGGAGGCAAAGGATGGGTTTCCTAAGGAGGTCCATCTAATGGGTCCAAGAAGATACTCCTTCCCTCTGGAGCATCATCACACAGAAATAAGATTGGACGCCACTGTGACATTCTTTTGAAAGGCTCTGAAGTCCAGGTTTTTGCCAGTGGTTTGAGGACTCCAAGGTAATATGAGTTTGGTTTGATTG
Source organism: Bungarus multicinctus (assembly GCA_023653725.1). Classification (NCBI taxonomy): domain Eukaryota; kingdom Metazoa; phylum Chordata; class Lepidosauria; order Squamata; family Elapidae; genus Bungarus; species Bungarus multicinctus. Next base: position 113,447,648 of record CM042836.1, read on the forward strand.
TTGTCATCATTGGGGGTGATTGGGTTTGTACTGGGATTTTGTTTCTGTAAGCTATCCAGTGAGTTGTCACCATGAGTGAGTTGGGTCATACAAAATGTCTTTATAAATAAATAAATCTCAATAAAAGTTGTTCTAGTCTTCCTCTGGACTTCATTTTCTGATCTGATCTACTCAGGGGATGTGACTATTTTAGAGCATTTTTGGTTTTCCTTTCTTCATTTTTTTTCTACCTTTACCTTCCATGCATCTTGTTGCCTATCTAATCAGAGGCAAAACACCTGGCAATAACATGAACCCTTGCCAGTATTATCCTCATGCAAGCTTTGTCAATGATATCTTTGGAGAAAGCTGATGAGAACGCTTTCCTAAAATAGTGGTGTTTGATTCAGTTGGTGTGATTATATGTTGCCAGAACATAAGATTAGAGACTGACCTGCAAAGTCAGACACACAACAAGCCAACATTACCCTGGGAAAACATGGAGTTACTTAGCACAAATCATGAAAGGGAGTCTTTCTTGTACTCACATGCACAGAGGTTCAATCATAGATTATCCAAAGGTTTGGTTAAGACTTTTCGTAATCACCCCTTCTTATTTTTATTCAGTGGCTGTTGTGGAAAGTGATCTCTTATGTCAAGTGCAATTTTGCATAATTCTATCATAAAAAGTATCACTATTGTATGATACAAGATGAGGCCAGGCCAATAATGAAGGAACCTGTCTGTTTCTGAGTCTGACAATGAAGAGACTTAGCTTAAGATTGCTTGTGGCAGCTGTTGTCTCTTGTATGGGGTCTTCCCCACATATACTGGATATTGCTGGTAGAAGAGGAGATTCAGCTCTGGAAAGATACTCAGCTCTGGAAAGATATTCAACCGGCAGAACTTTCCAAGGTTTCAGATGAACTCCCTCCTATCCCAGTCTACGATTTCCCAATGCAAAACATCCATGGATACATATGAAACCATATGGAGACAGAAATGTGGGCAGTGCTTATTTCTATAGCTGGGGTGAACTTATTCTTATGGGGTTTTTCCCCCTGACATGACAAGATATGTGGCTTGAAGTTTGTCCTGGATGCCATTATGTTCTTGTTGTGCTCTTGTTTTATTATTTCTTATTCTATTGGTTCTTGATCTTGTGCTCACTTCCCAGAGTCACAAGTGGACAGCTATACAAACCAATATATTAGTTATTTTTCTCTTTTAGATGCCTGATATATTTTATCTTTCAGTCTAGCAGGGAAGGAGAACTTGGTCTCACAGAAGGACCAAGTTATAAAAGCAACATGATTTAGTTCCTAGTGTGTTAAGATATAATATGGTCCAAGTATGACTTAGCATATTGTACAAATCCAGTGACTTGTGGTTTATTAAAAAACATACTTAAATCATGACTCAATACAAGATATTTGAATTTATTTTATAAAATGCATCTTCCAAGGAGATGTATAATAATACTGACTGAAATATGCTCTGATAATTTTTTGAAATGAACTTTTTATGATATTTTCAACCAAGAAGTGTCTTAATTCACCATTGATGGGTTTGCATAAAATTCTTCTGTATGGTAAACCACTGTGTACACAATAAAGCCATTTTGGGGGTATTTCTCTGTCAAGATGAAACTCAAATGTGGTTGGTTGCTTGTGGCTTAGTGTGTCATACAAATACAACCCATTCTCTTTCTTTCCAGTGAGTCTGGTGGTTGGTTGTGGTAGAAGTCTAGTAAAGAGAGTCCTGGGAAATGCTATTCCAGGAGACTGAATTAGCATAAAATTTCTGAGTTACATAGTTTTAGTCTTAGTTTAGTTTAGATTTATCTCACTTAACATTTGGTTTGTTGTTTTTCTTTGAAGGTATTGGTCCCTACAGTTAGAATAATGATGGGAATAATGTGACATTTTTAGCTTAGATGTTCAAACTCAACTAAATATGATACCAAAAGATGCTGTAATCAATAAAGGAGAATATTTGTAGCTCGGGGTTGAAATGAGGGGTACTTGGTACTCTCATAGCTTAGTAACTTTCATGCAGATGTTTCATTAGCCAACTTGTTATCATCATCAGTGCTGTAATCACCAGAAGATGGGAGTCTGATTGTAGCACTGATTTTAGCACTAGCACTGATGATGTTATCTAGTTTGGGTAATAAAACACCTGCAAATTCAGAGAGGACCAAGGATCCCTCAACTTTGGTTTTAAAACAACAAATTGCTGAGTTTGTACCAAGGCCCATAGAAGCCTTGGGAAAGAAATAGAAATTCTTATAAGAGATGAGTCCTACAGTTCCCAGTTCTGATTGGGGAATGACTCTCCTAGAATGCAGGGGCTGCATTCAGATGACAAAAGGACCAAATTGCAACCATTCTGGGGTAAACACTGACTCCAGGGAGATGGCAGCATAGAGCTATTGATGGCCTGGAGAACTATTGATGGCATAGAACTATTGATGGCCTGAAGCAATGTATATAATGAATCCTTCTCGTCTTTTCTCCTGCAACAAACCTGTGAAGTAGGTTGGGCTGAGATGAACTGACTGTCCAAAGTCCACCATGGCTGAGGTGAAACCTAGGTTGAGTTTCCCTGAGGCGAGACAAATATCTCAACTACAATACCAGGTTGATAAATGGACATGTTTGTGAAGTGAGGATTTCAATTAGCATGTCAAGTGTGGGAAATCAGGAGTCCAGGCAGTTCAAATGAATATAAAAGTTTGTTGCAAGCTTGAGCTATCTACAAGAGCCTTAATTACTAACAGACAAAACCAATTGGTGGTAGATAAGAGTCAATGGATTTCAAGATTAGCTGGACTTAAATCTCTTGTGAGCATGAAGGGACACAAGACTAATGATGTGTTTGATCCCTCCCTTGAGCTCAGTCTGGTTATCTTCTGCATAACACTTGTGACTATAATCAAACTAAGCTTCTGTAAAATACATGTCTACTGTTGATAATTGAAATCCTAGAGTATGGATTCTTGGGCTCCTCTTTCTTAACTGCTTTTCTAGCCACTTCACTGAAGTAGTTAGACAACAATTTTCTCCGCTCTTCATGGGTATATCAGGCAAATATTTAACAACATCAGCAACTAACCATCTCTCCTTTCCCTTCCTCTTTGCGGAGCCAGTTCCAGGTAGCGTATTAATTTCTTTTTATCTTTTCCTGTCCGTTTTTTTACTTTCTTGATCATAATGGCTGCTCAGAAATGAAAGCAGGGAGGAGGGAAAGCAAAACAATATTTTTTTTAAGACAGTGGATATATAAATGAATGGTCACAGTTAAAAATTACAGGAGGCATCTCAAACATTGAAACTTACAATATTCATAAGGATCCCAATGCTGACTGGGCCTCTTTCAGACAGCCATTCTTGTTATTTTCAACATAATCTTCTTAGAACCTTAGAACCTTCTTCTTAGAATCATTCTAATAATTCTATTAACCATAGTAAATTGTCTTAACCACAGCTGTACAGAAGACCATCAGCTGACCATCAGTATTCCCTCCAGGCACCAATGGGGAAACTCAATGTTCTTTCCTTTGGTGTATTTGCTTGTTTGGTTAAAGCCAACAAACAACCACCCTCATTTCCAGCTGCTTCTCTCATTGCAAGGACAGGTTAGAGCTAGGACAATTTGATTATGGAGGACAGAAAGAAACTGGGAGGAAAATTCTGCTGGAAAAGCCAATAGGGAAATGTCTACCATCAAAGGGCTAGAGAGTCATAGCTTAAAAAAAAAAAGTCATGTTTTGCAGTTTGTATTGAGCCTAATTGAGCTGGAAGTAAATTAGCTCCAAGGTTCTCCAGCAATGCCAAAGCCCTATGGGGTACTCATCTGAGATTCAGCTAAGTCAACAGTGGTAGAATAAGGTTCCTGCAATATCTCACTGTGTGCAAAGCAACGAGGAAGTGGATGTCAGAATAAAATACATTTTATTAAGCAGGAGGGAGAAATCAATTGCTCCTTTGTTTCACTTTTATATGCAAAGGTCCAGCTTTTCAGATAGATTTTTTTTCAGAGGTTCAATTCATTTCAGACCAGCATCTTGCTCTTGAATGGTCAATTTTAATATGTGGTTAGAAAAAGTCAACAAATGGTTATAACACTTTGACACTTAACTGGAAATAGTGTGGCAATAAAAGTCTGTGGATTTAGTCCATTTTTTAAAGCCCCCCCCACCCTCAGGCTTTTTTTTAATCCAACCTTATCCTTCCATCTAAACATAACTGCACATGCATTTTTAAAAAAGAACCAACAAGCTTAATTGGAACATTGATTTACATAGCTATGATAAATGACAATAGTATCAGACCAGGTCTTTAATGTAAGCAGACAAGGGATCTTTAGGATGTCCCAGTTAAATTATGCATTGGTATAAACTCCCAGTGCATTTGAGGTAAGCTTTATGATGAGAGAAGAGGGATCAAACAGGCATCCCACTCAGCCCTTGACACACTGGAATGCTTGAGGGAAACCCTCTTCAAATCATAAGTCAACTTCTGAGTCAAATGAGGTGAGCAGCAATTACCCGTCCCAGACAGTAAGATCAGGTGTGTGAACCAATGATTCGCCTTTGTGGCAGAGACAGCAACTGAACTTTCTATTTACAAGGATATCCTGTTATTTTATGGCTTGATGACTGTGTTTACCTACAGCCACTATTTCTGACTCTCCTCCAGAGAACCTGCTCCACAATGGGAAGTGAGAAGAATGTAGAGCTGGCTGGGACAGAAACATAGGAAACATGGCTTTGGAGCCACAGATAGTGATGAAATGCTTCATCTTCTAATTTTGATCCTCACTTGTGAGGCAGATTTAACATACACACTTGTGTTTTTGACAGCCATTCTGGTCCCTCACCCTTCAGATTCAATTGGCACAGCCTGGCATACATTATACCTCTTCTTTGATAATCATAAAGTAGGCTTTGGTAATCGTGTACCCTGATGTTTTAGATTTTGACTTCCATCAGCCAGTGGCAGGAGGCAGAATAGAAGATGTGATTATCTCAAACATCTGAGGAGAACCAGGTGATCAAAGATTTGATTTTTGTTTTGTTTTTCTGACTCCTATATAAATTCATTGCATGATGCCTCTGACTTTACAGTCTTCATCCAGCTAGCATCGTCCCAATTTTTTTTCTAATCCCTGTTGAAGCTAACTGAATCTATGGTCATCACAACACTTTCTGGTGAGATTTTTAGTTTTGGTGTTTATCTTATACAATATTTTAGACCATTTCTCCTGTTCTTTCCTTGAAGGAATCATTTACAAAGTGTCACAGATCAAAGGGGTGACACGGAAGAGAAAGGAATAGGACGAGGAGAGGGTGAAAAATCAGATCTTAATTCTTGGTTAACAAATGTCTTATACTTAATTTAACAAGCAAACTTACTGCAGATTCTCTCGCTCCCTCCCTCTTTCTCTCTCTCTCTCTTCCCCACTCTCCCTTTCCCCCTTTCCTTGCTCTCTCTTTTTCTCAAGTAAAACTAGTCTTCCAATGGGTAATAGTTCTTGATTCCCTGGGCACTGACATTGGTCAATCATTTAAATCTCATTCAGGTAAAATTTAAATTGTTCTAATGTTCCAAACTTGCTTAAAGTTTACCTGGTTTAAATTTCCCATTAATATATTTGAATGAAAAAAAAAACAATTTTCCAGTTTAAATCTTTGAGATGTCAGATTGTGTTATTTTCTAAGGCACAGATATTCCTTAAAAAAAAGATTGTATGTTATACTTTAAATCAGGGGTCTCCAACCTTGGTAACTTTAAGCCTGGCAGATGTCAACTCCCAGAATTCCCCAGCCAGCAAAGGAGTTGAAGTCTGCCAGGCTTAAAGTTGCCAAGGTTGGAGACCCCTGCTTTAAATGAGACATTTAGTATTTTTATGATGTCACTAACAGACTAAAGAGATACAATTCTGAGTTTCTGACAGGTTTCAATGTACAAGTTCTAGTATATCACAAGCTTATCTGGGAAAGCCTAAACAACTGTGCATATTTAGTGCTCACTGAAATTTAATTCCAGGTCTACCTGCGAGAAAGCCCTAACTTGCCAAAATCTGAGAAGAGTTCTTCCTTCTACAAACCTTTCCCAAAAAGAAGGACCATTTAAGAAAAATGTAAATTTGATCTTTTTCTGCCATTTCCTTTGTGGAACACAGTTCTCCATGCAGAAGGTAAATAGATAACAATTTTCTGCACAGAGATAGGTTTTCTTCCTGCATTCGCAGACCCATAAGAAGCAATCTCTCCCTTTCTCTATCAATGAAAAAAAAAACTGTTCTGGATTGGTTAATATTTGAAATACTTACTGTTCATTGGTCTACATTCCGGCGGGAGATCCTCGCCCCGTCATTGGCTGACTTAGGCGCGGGAGCCCTTTAAAAGAAGGGCTGCCGCGCCGCCGAGTCAGTCGGTGTTCCTGCAAATAAACAAAAAGACTGAATCACTATACGTGTGTGCCTCTTCATTGCCGCTCCAAAACACTGGCGACGAAGGTGGGATCGAGGCAACACGTTTAGAGAGTGAATAGCGGCAGAGAGCGAGCGGCATCATGTCCGGAAGCAACGCCCCGCCAGAGAAATTCAATCCGGCAAAGGAGGAATGGCAGACGTATGTGGACCGATTCCTCATGTTTTTGGAGAGTAGCGATCTGAGCGGAGTGTCGGATCATCGGAAGAGAGCGGTGTTCTTGACCCATTGCGGCCAAGCCGTTTTTCGGATGGCAAAGGCGCTAGCGTCTCCAATCGATGTCAAAACGCTAACTTGGCCCGAGCTAGAGAAGATCCTGAGGAAACACTACGCTCCCACAGTCTCCTGCCTGATAAAGCGCCATGAGTTTTACCTCCGGAATCAAAAAGAAGGTGAACCTATCGCCGATTTCGTGGCAGATTTAAGAGAAATAGGTGGAGAGTGCGAATTCTCGGATTTCAACGAGGCGCTGAGAGACCGGATCGTTTTAGGCTTAAAAGATCCAATATTGCAGAGTAAGTTACTAAACCGACCCAAGATAACAGCCACAGAGGCCATCGAAGAAGCCACCGCAGCCGAAGCTGCTCACAAATCGGCGGCAAGAATGAAACAGATTAATCAAGCTGCACACCACAAATCCAAAGAAGCCACCAAAACTGAAGATGAACAAGGAAAAACCTCAACACACTACGAGGATCTTGAAACTGAGGCCAGTAGTGAAGAAGACGAGGTTTGCCACCTAAAAGCCACGAGAGGGAAAAAAGAGCGGGCAACCAGGCGGTTTGATTTTGAATGCAACCGTTGTGGTGGAAACCACCCCAGATCAGAGTGCCGTTTCATAGACGCAATATGCCGAAAGTGTGAAAAGAAAGGGCACATCGCAAGGGTATGCAGAGCCCGATCAAGCTACAGCCCCAGGCGGAGAGAAAGCCCTTCTCCAAGAGAGAGAGAAAAGAAAACAAACAACCGTTGGAGCCAGGAAGGAAGGAATAGAAAGTTTAAAGAGTCATCTTACAAGAAAGAAGAAACACACCAAACAGTAATAATTGGTCACTCTAATACAAAAAACGTTAAAAAAGTCCACGTGCAAGTAAGAATTGAAGAAAAAAATTGTGAAATGGAAGTGGATTCGGGATCATTCCTTTCCATGGTCTCGTGGGACACTATTAAGAAATTGATCCCAGACATACGGCGAAGCGAACTAGACAAACAGAAATTAACGCTCAAAGACTACCAGGGAAACAAAATTCCGGTAGTAGGGATTGGACATTTCCAGGTAACCTTCAACAACCATACTGAGATTCTTCCCCTAACAATCGTGGACCGGAACAGACCAAGCCTTTTAGGACTGGAATGGTTCGAACCGCTGGGAATAGGGATGACCGGTATCAACCATATCACAGACGCTGACTGGGAGGCAGATCTCATTCAAGAATTCCAGGACCTGTTCAGCGAAGAATTAGGCAAGTACCGGGGTAACCCGATTTCTTTTAACATAGACCCTAAGGTAGCCCCAATTAGACTAAAGGCTAGACGGGTACCTTTTGCCTTAAAGCCAAAAATAGAAGAACAACTGGATAAACTAGTCAAGCAAGGGGTCCTCGAACCAGTTGACCACGCTAAATGGGAGACCCCTATAGTGACCCCTATAAAAGCAGACGGGTCGGTTCGTATTTGTGGGGACTATAAGGCGACCCTCAACCATGCACTACAACAGAGCGCATACCCCGTGCCTGTTGTACAACACTTGCTACATTCTATCAAAGGCGGAAAGATTTTCGCTAAACTCGATTTGGCTCAGGCTTACCAGCAACTGCCCGTTGACAAAAAAACAGCTGAAGCCCAAACTATTGTAACACACCGGGGTGCCTTTAAGTGTAATCGCCTCCAATTTGGCGTTAGCGTGGCACCAGGCATTTTTCAATCTCTTATGGAACGCCTCCTTCAAGGAATCCCAGGAGTCATTCCGTATTTCGATGACGTCCTAATTGCAGCTAAACACAAATTGCAACTGCGAGACCGCCTAAGAAAAGTGCTTACCAAATTTACTGAGGCTGGGTTAAAAGTCAAAAAAGACAAATGCACCCTTATCACGGACAAAATAGAGTTTTTGGGATACCAAATCGATGGCAATGGCATCCACCCAACAGCAGGAAAAACCCGTGCTATCAAAAATGCCCCCACCCCAACTAACAAGGCTGACCTACAAGCTTTCCTAGGGTTGATAAATTTTTACCATGTCTTTTTGCCCCAGAAAGCCACGGTGGCGGAACCCTTGCATAGACTTTTGGACAAAGACACGTCGTGGAAGTGGGGACATCGGGAAGAGACAGCATTTAACAAAATTAAAGACATGATCACTTCAGCACAAGTGTTAATTCAATATAACGAGACTTTGCCATTGTTACTAACTTGTGATGCCTCGCCTTTTGGGATCGGAGCTGTCCTGAGCCACCTTCTACCTAACGGCAGAGAGGCTCCGATTGCTTTCTATTCAAAAACTTTGTCCCAAAGCCAAAGAAATTACAGTCAACTGGACAAGGAGGCACTAGCCATAATTTCTGGTATTAAACGTTTCCATGAATACCTGTATGGCCGATCATTTTCTATCATCACCAACCACAAACCCCTACTAGGTATTCTGGCGGGAGACAAACCCACTCCTCATATTTTATCACCCAGAATGACAAGATGGTCAGAATTCCTTGCCGCTTACAATTACACCCTGTCTTACCGTCCGGGTCCGACCATCACGCACGCCGATGCTTTAAGTCGTTGCCCGTTACCAGACTCTGATCCTGAACCAAACCCCAGCACCTCAACCTTTTTGATTGAAACCCTGCCCGACCTCCCGATGACAGCAGCAGACATCGCGCACGAAACCTCTAACGACCACCTACTGCATACCGTGAGTAGGTGGATCATAAAGGGTTGGCCAGACTCTGATTTACAAGAACAGTACAGACCGTTTAAACAGAGACAAATGGAGCTTTCCGTACTAAAAGGCTGTGTACTATGGGGGGATCGAGTGGTCATTCCACTAAAACTTCGAAATCCCATATTGAAACTATTGCATGAGGGACACCCCGGGGTGGTAAAGATGAAAAGTTTAGCCAGAAGTTATGTATGGTGGCCTGGGTTAGACAAGGATGTTACCGACTGGGTCGCGGGTTGCCAGCCCTGCCAGACTTCCCGGCCCTCACCCCCAAAGGCGCCAGCCACTGAGTGGGATCTACCTAGGGGCCCTTGGTCTAGAATCCACATAGATTTTGCGGGTCCGACTAAGGGGCATACCTTCTTGATTCTGGTAGACGCTTATTCCAACTGGTTAGAAGTGAGCCTAATGAAATCAACCTCTTGTGAGGCTGTCATACGACAGCTCAGTCACTGGTTTGCCACCCACGGCTTACCAGACGTCCTGGTATCTGACAACGGCCCTCAATTCACGGCTACAGAATTTGAGGGTTATTTAGCAAGTTTGGGCATACGCCATGCCTTAACCGCGCCGGCACATCCGGCAGCGAATGGACGGGCCGAACGCATGGTCTGGTTTACCAAGGAGACCCTTCTTAAGTTAGACCAGGGCCCTATACAAGCACGCATCGACAAATTATTATTCCTCCAACACACTACACCTAGTAGCACTACTAACAAAACTCCTGCTGAATTACTTATGGGGAGAAAACTACGTTCCCCTCTCGATAGACTACACCCTACCTACTCTACAGACAAACCCCTGGATTCTTCAACCAGAGTCCGAACATTCCGAATTGGGGATTTAGTTTACGCTAAAAACCTGGTAGGGCACCCCTTATGGGTGCCAGCCACCATCACACATCTAACCGGACCCCGTTCTTACCGGCTTACCACTGCTGATGGCAAAAGCTGGAAGCGACACATAGACCAACTTCGAACTCGCACCCTTCCCAGACCTGGCGATTTTCCTGGGGGGGAAGGGGAGCAACCACCAAGCAGTCAGGATAAGGGAAGCCCACTAACAAACAATGACGCCCTAACTCACACACACACACCCTCAACTCTAGCTCCGGTCGGGTCGCGCTGCTACGCACCTGATCCTGAAGAACGTCCCGCTGAAACATCTGACAGGATCGTCGATAATCCAGGCCGGACAGGGAGCGGCATGGCCACGTCAACTAGCCTAGCTAGGCCCGTTGGTAGTGACGCAGCCGGCTCGACCTGCTCGAAGTTTCCAGGGCCGGAGGCGAGAGGAGCAACAGGTCCTTCCGCACCAGCCGATGGTAACGACGCAACTGAGCCGCGCAGGTCCAGTCGGACTCACAGGAGCCCCGCCTATCTACGTGATTACGTAACATAGGCGCGGCTCCTGATTGGTCAGACTGGACCAAGGAGGGAGGGGTGTTCTGGATTGGTTAATATTTGAAATACTTACTGTTCATTGGTCTACATTCCGGCGGGAGATCCTCGCCCCGTCATTGGCTGACTTAGGCGCGGGAGCCCTTTAAAAGAAGGGCTGCCGCGCCGCCGAGTCCGTCGGTGTTCCTGCAAATAAACAAAAAGACTGAATCACTATACGTGTGTGCCTCTTCATTGCCGCTCCAAAACAAAAATTGTGGAAATTGTCAGCTCCTGTCTTCAAAATGTTCCTTCCTCCCAAGTAATCTATCTCACCAAAAGCATAAGGTAGACATAAGGGTTCCTGAAATCTTTCATTTTATTATTATTTTTTTGTACAGGTCTGTTTGCTTCTCGTCAGCATTGATTTTTTTTTCTGCTATAACTTCTAGATAATTCTTTTTTGGTTAGAACTTATTTCTCCTTCCTAGAAGAGTATCATCAAATCAAGGATCACACAGTACGAAATGTGATATTATCATTATTCTGAGAAACATATGATATTTGTTTAGATGAATATGCTGGGACAATAATGGATGTTCTTGGCCAACTGGATTATCATGAGTTAGCTGACATGGACAAATCGTTTTTATTTGTCTTAATGCTGTCTTGCCAACCTGCCAAATCGGAATGCTCCAATTTGCTTGAAGATACTATATATATTCTCTTTTCAGGATGTTTGAAATTTCTTTCCAATTTCTTTTGATAGTGCTTTTGAACTTAATGCATTGTTGGAAATGATCGAGAATGCTAGTTTCATGATTCCTGTTAACAGCTTTCCATCACCCTGAAGCTTCCCTGACTGCTCCCATTTCTAATTCTGAAAAAGTGAGAGGAGAAGATCTTTCATGTTGCATTTAATTTGGCGGTGGGATGGGGGTGGGATTTAATAGAAGGATGGGAAGCCAAGAAAGCTACAGACTGCTGAAGAAAGAGTTGTAAGGTATTAAGATATTCATATTATTTATTTATTTGTCAAGCAAGTATTAGATAACAAGCATAAGTATATAAGCATGGTTATGAATATATGAGATGGATATGAATAAAAAAGAAACAATAGGACAGAGACGGTAGGCATGTTGGTGCACTTATGCAGGCCCCCTAATTCCTACTATTTGGCCATCTTACAACTAAATAAGTGCAATGAAAAATTAATGAAAAATTCACTTACAATTTCTTTTCCCTTTGAAAACAATTTCCAAAAATAGCTGTTAAGAGAGAGATGTACATAAAATCACACAACAATCCTAAAGTAATCCATAAAGTAACACTATTTCACAGCCTGTATAAACACACACCCTCCAACTATTTTCTTGACTATTTCACTAGGTAGTTCCATATTTTGGATATAGCGGTAGACACAACCTTTTTAGGTTAAACAGAAATACTGGTGCCAGAAGTAATTCCATAATATAACTTTTCCACAGCAATGTTTTAATTGCAGGGCTGGATTTGCTGGGGGAGCTAAAATTAGAAGTGGCTGAGTGGATTTTGATAGGAAGGGCAAAATTTTCTCTTTTGTTTGAGGAAATTGCATTCTTGGGAGAAATGTGAAACCAAGAGGACCAAAATGACTTTGTAATGTTTTCTTCAGCTATGGGATAGAGGAGGAGGAGGTTGTGCAAACCAAAGGCCATAGGCTTACAAAGATCTATTTATATACAGGGGGGCAGACATTACAAAAGGGAGGTCTACTTTAAAACAAAGCAGCATACTTTTCAACAAAAATGTTCTTTGAGATGGCTGTGTTCCCATCTGCAGAGCATAGCTGTTCCAAATGATAACCCACTCAATATTGTCTTGAGTTAATCTAACCATTTCTGATTGTCCAGAAAATTGGAAAATGATGAGGCTGGGACATACGCATATCAAAAAACAATCAGCCAATCAAAAATGTATCCGAAACTATCCCCCAAATGTTGAAAATGCAATAAAGAAATTGGAACATATTATCACTTATGGTGGAATTGCAACGAAGCCCAAATATATTGATTGAAAATTAAAAATTGGATAGAAGAGATGTGTAAAATTAAAATAGAATTTAGACCTGAAATCTTTTTACTGATTTCATAGTATAAGAAAGAGGAGGAATCCATCCTTAATGAATGTCTATCCCATGTAGGAGATTTCATATTTAACAAAATATATTTAGGGTTTGGGGCACACACAGGCAAAATAATTCTAATCGCTTATCACACAATTCCCCCCCAAGGCTCATTCCTTCCAAAAATTTGTACTCTTTTCTGATTGTAAATTCCAGATGTGCAATGACACAACTCTGAACTGAACAAGGTTCTCTGCTGCTTTTCCAGAAATTTCCTGTGAAGCTGAAACAGTTCTATTGTAATAATGGGATCTGTCTGATTAGTGACTGACACTTGGAACAATTACTATTTATTTCTATATTTTATAACTGACTGAAATGTTCAAACATTCATTATAGGTACATAGGTTTAGTAGGGGACTTTCTTTTGCTTCATGGGCAAAGATCTAGGTCTATATCATAATATCTTTTAATTATGTTAGTAGTACTGAAAGTTGTGGCTATGAGAACCTTTTTCCAGCTCTGGTGGCTCCACCATTGTGTCTTTCTCTGGAGCAGAAGATGCTGAAGTCAGTGAGTCATGGTCTGGTCCTTAGGATTGTCTACCTGCTGATGAGTAGAGATAATTCAGAAAAATGATATACAGGCAATCTTCGACTTACGATGGTTCATTTAGTGACTGTTCGAACTTACAATGGCACTAAAAAAAGTGACATTTTTCACACTTCTGACCATTGCAGCACCGCCTTGATCAAGCAAAATCTAAATGCTTGGCAACTGACTCATATTTATGACTGTTGCAATGTCTCGGGATCATGTGATCCCCTTTTGCAAACTTCTGACAAGGAAAGTCACTTAAAACATAAATTTTGGGCTCAATTTTGGTTGTAAGTTAAGGACTGCATATCTATATCTATATCTAAGTCTATATCTCTACATCTACATATCTATGTCTATATTTATCTATCTATATCTATTTCATCTCTCTCTCTCTCTTTCTCTCTCTCTCTGCAGAGTTAGAACTTACTATCTTTCTAGTTTCTCCTAGAATTTTTCAGCCTCTATCCATAAGCTGGAAGTAGTAAGTGTTTAGTCTGGCAAGATTCTGTCTGCTACTTGAAAGCAAATAAAGAACTGAACTCTGGCTGAACTATTCCACATTGTTCCTGGATTTGGTTTGACAGCCTTCCATATAAATTGGTATTTTAACTGCTATTAATTCAAAAATTATTGTAAGGTCATCCTGAAAACTACATTTAGCCATGGTTGATTTAATCATGGTTTCATGGTTCATGTATCACAATACGTCAAAACCAGATGAAGCACATTAAGACAATTTCTCCATTAGTGTCTCACAATGCCTTTTTACGTTACCCAAGAAGCAGTATAAAATCTGGTTAGATGTCTTTAAGAGATATTTGTAGCAATATCAAGATCCAGATAATGTAGCTCTGGGGGGGGGGTCACAAACCAGTTATTTGGAATAGTAAGTCTTAGTAAGTCCCTGATCCTTTGACACAACAACCTAAATCTATTGGGTGGGAGAAATAGGGCTTTAACATCCTTTGCTGTCTTTCTGGAGGTTAAATAGTGAAGATGAAGAAATTGAAACAATTTCTTGGCTATTTAGCATTAATGAATGGTGATTCAGGGCTCTGGCCTCCCTTTTGGGAAGATTAATCAATCTTACAGGAGATAAACAACAAAAAAAAGATAATGTAAAACAATATTCTTCTAGACTAGAAGTATCAAAATGCCGACACTCAATGTGGAAAGAAATAGTTTTAAAACTATCAGTCACAATAAAACAGCAGTTTGCAAATTCGTTAAAAACCCAAAAGAAATGCAATAATTTGGACAGATCATAAATGAAGAGCCCTACCCTCCAAATCCCTAAAAAGACTAGATAACCAAGTATTACAAAGCACAAGGATATACTAAATAAAAGTGAATTGAATATGAAATATGAATGAACTAAACAAATAAATTAAACAATTGTACAACCTGAATAGAGAGAGGAAAATAGAATAGAATAGAATAGAATTCTTTATTGACCAAGTGTGATTGGACACACAAGGAATTTGAGTGTCCCATGAGCATAACGCAGAAAATAGAGATGAAAAACCTAATGTTAATTTCTGGCTGTATAAATTATCTATTTCTTTAGAAACTGAGGACTTTCCGAAGCAAATATACCTCAGCTTCAGTTTTTGAATGCCTCTAACTCCTTATAGATTCCTACATAATAGATTAAAGGGTCCCTCAAGCTTTTGTCTATTATTTCTCTGTCTACCTGCATAGATTAAATTCCCAAGCAGCCTATAGAGCTCTCAGTGAGAGTGCTAAGACCAGATGACCGCAAAAAAATATGATCCTTCCAACCCCCTCCATCCTATCAGAACTAATCCACTGCCCTCATCCTGCCAGAACCAATGAAGCTTCTTGAATGAGAAGTAAAACATCTTCTTCTTCTTTGAGGAAAAAACAGTCCAGTTGCTTTTTGAAAAAGCATTTTTGAGGCAACTATCACCAGGATAACTGACAATCTCCACAGAGTCTCTACCACACATTGTCTTCTATATACAGTATCTAGAAGAGAGATGGACTGAGGTAACTTGACTCTGAGTCTATGTTGTGGCAAACAACCATATCTCACTTGTGGGAGTGTGGGATTATGAATTTAAATCTCCAGGCTGGCATGAAGCTACATTTACAACAATGTGGTCGTTCGTTAGGAAATCACCAATGTGTAAGCTCAGCCATCAAACCTGCAATGTGAATAATCTCCCACAGTATTGTGACTGGCTCATGCGTAACGATGGTGGTTAGCATTTTTTAAAAGCTGTAATAGCATGGACTGCCAGGATTCCTTTGGCTGTTTCAGAACACATGGCTGGGATGCAGCAGGATGGAGCAGTTGCCTCCAGGTTAAGCCCTGGTCTGAGCCAAAATCTGGAACTACTTCTTTTGTATGTCTTCCTGCTGCCCTTGATAATGAAGGATTTTAGAGTATTTAGATGCAGTGGTAGTCTTACGTTTATGTTCATTACTTTTTAGAATAACTTTGAAATGGTACCATTTTCCTAATTAATTCAGCTCTAGATTTCCTCTGGTTTGGAACAAGTTTTGGAATTTCAGAGTAGTTTATTGGAATCCATGGTGAGTTCTAAGAAAGCAAAAGCTCAGGTTAGATCTAGGGAAATATTTGTTCAGTATCAGAGGCTGGTGCCATCAATTGATGATTCCATAACTTGGCAGTTTTCAAGACTTGGTAAACTTACAGTGAAATGGGCTTATTTATTTATGTTAAGTAAGATTCATACAACAGAAAATTCACTTCTGCAGATAGTAATTATATAACATTATCTACAGTTGCTCTTAGATACATTCTAAATAAACAAGCAGGAACATACCTTTCATCCTTGTTTATTCAGCAATGAATGTTAAGTGGGACAATTTCTTCTAGGTTTATTCTGGGAATAAATACATTTTAAAACCTTGCAGCCACACACTTCCCCCGCCCAAATAAATATAGAGTTCATGGATAATGCTATCATTTTCCTTATCAGCTCCTTTCTGGTAGTATAGTATCTTAAGTATAGCAGAGGACTTTATTTATTTATTTATTTATTATATTTATATACCGCCCTTCTCCCGAAGGACTCAGGGCGGTGCACAGCCAACCATAAAACTTTATTACAATTACAAAAGTTAAAAAGAATTAAATATTTTAGGCTGTCTAAAATTATACCCTCCCAATAAGTTATAATATATTTATAATAAGTTATATATATTATATTCTACATCTCATTTACTCAAAGGACACATTGATTATAAACAGGCAAATAATATGGGACAGAAAATATTTTTAATCTCTGTGTTATGAGGAAGGGTCTTATTAACTCTTTATCTACTTTTGTAATTTCATCACAATCTCTCTCTAGGATTACTTTTCCTGATGGGATGGTCTCCAGAACTGTTTTCAGTGCAACCTCCAGAATTTCTTGCCATCGTTCTGGCTTGGACCTATTATACTTGTAATCTAAATAGGTCAGGAGACACCAGATTCACTTGAAGGACCTTGGACTTAGTGTCAAGTCAAGAAAAGCACTTGATGATTCCTTGATGGCCGAGGTTGGTAGAAGTTCAAGTCTAAAACCTCTTATGGCAGAGATGTCAAACTCACGTCGTCATGGCAGTGTAATGTGATGTATTATGACTTTTAACCCCTTCACTAAGCCAGGCCTGGGTGTGGCCAGCATGTAATGCATACAGCCCACAGGCCAGGAGTTTGACATCTCTGTCTAATGGACTTGAGGTTATCTGTTCTTGGAGTATTCTGCCCCATTGTTCTTGGCATTAAAATTGTTGAGGTGTAACAAGCAAATGTGCAATGAAAGTGGCAACTTTTACAAGGACCTGCACTTAAAGCAGGAATGGATAACATTCAAATAATGTAGGGAAACATGGACCTTCCAATGCTGTTGAACTACAACTTACATAATCAGTAATTGTTGGCCAAGCCGAGGGATGTAATATCTGGAAAGAATATCTGGAAACCCATAGGTTGTTAGGAACCTCTTAAACAAGTGTGTGTAATTATCCAAAATCCTGATGAGATACAGAGATAATTTATCTATCTATTGTGGACATAATCCAGAGTGAACTTTTGAAAAACCTGCTGAAATCTTTTGCCCAAGTTAGGGAACACAAGCACTGATGTATTGATGAAAAAATCTGGTTGGGTTATACTCATCTCTATTTTTGAATATTTTTTATTTATTTATTTTATTTATTTATTTTGTCAAGCGATTATAAGATAACAAGTATAACTGTAAACATAATTATGAATCCATGAAATGGATACATATAAGAAAAATAAAAAGAAACAATACGACAGGGACAGTTAGGCACGTTGGCGCGTGCAGTTTTCAACAATTGCAAAGAACGTGAACTCTTTCCCCTCCCAAGATCCCTCAGTTCTTGTTTTAGTTTGCTTTTGTTTATTTTCCATCTGAGAATAGTCTCTGTCATAAGTGGGTAATAGGAACAAATTATAATAAATAAGGTCATAGCATAGAATAATTTCCCTATCCCAGCCACCAATTTGTTCAGCCTTGTAAAAATTCTTTGCTACTTGGAACAGTGCTACTCAGAGGGATACCCTTTTTCTATTTAAAAAAAAAAATTCCCTTGCTGATTTGTTGATGAAAATTGTGGACTCTATGGGACTTTTGGAAAGCACACAGTTGTCTAGTACCAATAAACTTTGAAAAGAACATGATGAGCCTAAACTCTTTTGGAGCAACGGAGATGAGTTTAGATGCAGGAACCCTTCTTTTTGGCAGTATTAGAAGTGTGCAAAAGAAGAAAAAATGCAGTAATTTTAAAAAGAAAATAATTTGTGAAAATTGTTGACAGAATCTAACATTCTCCCTTACATCCAGTTGTGCTTGCTTATTTAGCATCAAATCATCTTCCATTAATTTTTAAAATATACTGATCAGTTTTAGATCAGAAGGTGGAAGAAGAATACTTTAGGGATGTTGTATAGATGTCATTGTTCCACAATCTGAAGCCTCTAGCTATTATGAATAGTAACTTCCATTGTTTCCAGAAAGCACAGTCAATAATCTTATTATGCAGAATACCTCTTTTTGCCTAAATTCTAAAATAAAATAAAAATTTTGGGCTGTCATCCACAAGAGAGAAAAACCCTTAGTCTGTTATAAAGGTGTTTGCTATCATTTCTCTTGGCTATGGAAACTCTTCATAGTTTCTACACACCCCTGAAAGTTTAGAGTAGACTATGTCTACACTTATATTAACCCTTGTCTGCTTGCACATAAGCCATGTTACCATTTGGCAAACTGCCATCATTTCACCATTTAAATTTCTCCTTAACAACATGCCTTATTTTGATTTTCAGAAACAAACTTGAAATCCAAGTTGTTGTTGGCTTCAGATTCCAAACTACAATTTGCAATTTTGTCATTGGTTGGGTTCACACAGGTTATTAGGGATTGTTGTTTTGTTTTATGTTTTACAATTCTCTCAAAGTCATCCAACTATCATGAGCAACAAAATGGATATTGCCACATGTTAGTATGTTCCAGTTTTATTTCATTCCTTCCAATGAAATAAGTTCAGAAAGACTTGAATTAATCTAGTGAAATATTAAGAGTGGATTCTAAGAATTCTCTATTTTTTTAAAACATGTTTTTATTGCAGTTTTCAAAAATACAAATCTCAATCATATTCTTAACAACATTTTGGCATCGACAAATACATATATCCTATATACATTTATTATAATCATATTGATAATCTACTAAGGTCTCCTACTTTATTTACCATAATCCTTCTTCCTAATCTTTATATCTGTTTTTTAACCACTCATACCATTTATCCCATTTTGCATAATATTCAGAATCCCCCTTGTCTTTCATTTCCAATCTGAGCTTATCCATTTCGGCACATTCCAGTACCTTTTGTATGATCAAGTCAGGGGTGGGATTCAAATTTTTTAACAACCAGTTCTGTGGGCATGGCTTAGTTGGTGGGCGTGGCTTGGTGTCATATTATTGGCTGGGTGTGGCCAACTCAATATCATTCACATCGAGGCACGCATTTCCTTGCCTGGCCTCTCATGACTGTGGGGATGCTGCAACAGTCACAAGTGTGAAAAATGGCACTTTTTTCAGTGCCATTGTAACTTTGAATGGTCACTCCACACAAGCAAAGTACCAATAAAGGAGGGGAAAAAAACTACAGAGACGTTCCTGAGACAAGAAGTCTAGTACTGCCAAGAATGTAATAAGGGTTAATGGAGAGGCAGTTTTTGTAAGGAACACCAGAATGTTTCCTTCCAGCCTTCCTTACAGGATTAGGCCAGTAATTTCTTCTAACAACCGGTTCTCTGAACTGCTTAGAATGTTAACAACCGGTTCTAGCGAATAGGTACGAACTGGTAGAATCCCACCCCTGGATCAAGTCTTCTGAGAGGATATTGTCTCTTTTCCATAATTGTGCGAAAGCTATTCTGACTGATGTCAAAATATGTAATACAATATACTTAATCTTTTTACTATATAGGCCTATAATTATTCCTAGTAAAAAGAGTTCCAGTTTGAGTTTAATTTCTTGTGGCCAGTTTTTTATTTTAACCCAATATTTCCTGGTTTCGGGGCATAGCCACCACATGAGATAGAAGGTACCGTACTTTTGTTCGCATTTCCATCATTTTGGACTCGTGTTGGAGTATATCTTAGCCATTCTCTATGACTTGCTAATAAAGGCTTTTAAATATCAGTACCCTTATGAATAAGCATGGTGTCTTTAGCAGTGCAAGAAAAGCATCTAGACTAGGGGATTCTGTTTTGCAGTTTAAAAGATAATGATTATTAAATGCTGTAGGAAAAACAAATACAAAAGAACTCTCTAAGGTAGGATTTTGCGGTCAGAAGTAACCATACCTTTAATTTAGGTTTAATGACCATTTAGATTTAATGTCCATACCTTTTATTGAATGATTAATTAGATGTCATCAAATTGTTTTGGATTTCTAGCAACTGCAGAGATGCATTTTCTCCACGAAGATATTTTCATAACCAGGTCTTTCAGGTCTCTCAAAGGTGGAACTCATCAACCCCAGTAACTGAGTCCCTCCACCATGGTTGCCCTCTTTTTTTCTTTCCTTCTACCTTTCCCAGTGTTTGAGCCTTCTCCAAAAAGGTTTGTGTGATCTGTGCAAAATGGAATATTTCAGTCTGGCTATTTGTACCTTGAGTGAGAACTCCAATAATGACATTAGCAGTTTATTTTTTACCATAGTAACAGATTGGAAGAAACTTTGGAGGTTTGAGGAATTGACTGAGGAATTCTGGGAGTTGAAGTCCACAAGTCTCAAAGTTGCCAAGGTTGGAGACCCCATCTAGTCCAACCCTCTGCTCAAGGAGGAAATCCTATAATGTTTTAGACAAATGGTTATTCAATCTCTTCTTTAAAATCTCCAGTCTTGGAGCACCCGCAACCACTTTTGTATAGTCTTGCTATTCAATACTTTTTCAGTGGAGTCAAAGTCTAGTGGATCTTTACCACAAGCGAACAAAATCCTGTTCAGTCATTCCTCAAACACACTTCAAGGATACTTTTACACAGTACACTGCATTTACTGTGTATTGCTGCATTTACAAAGTTTACTTGGCTATGTTTTTATCTTCAGAATTGATTATAAAGGATTTTTAAAAATGTTCTGGTGAACAATAGTATATCTTTTATGCAGTTTGTATAAATACTAAGAAATGGAAAAGTTTAGCACCAAAAAAAAAAAAAAATCAAAGTTTTGAATAGGCATTTTCTTCTTATAATTTCAATATATACTAGAAGATCATATACAACAATTCAAAGTGCATCCTCTCTGTGCTGTTTTTGCACAGTTTTCTCTAATTTGCATGAACTCTATCTGTTCCCTTTTCCAACGTGATTGTTGGTTCAGTGGAGCTGAGCTTTGATTCTTCAAATGAAAGGGTTTCCCCTCCCTTTTGCTTAGTCTTTACTTTTCTATAACAGGAAAGAGTTAATAAACAGTAACGCTCAAAATAAATAAATAGACAAGGTGAATTCCAATGTGCACCATAAAAATCTGCTCCAGGAAATTGTTCTGGACATTTTGAAGGAATCGAAGAGTGCAGTGAAGAAAGAGAAAAACAAATTGATCCCTTCTTTGGAGATCAG
The DNA here is from genome assembly GCA_023653725.1 of Bungarus multicinctus. NCBI lineage: Eukaryota > Metazoa > Chordata > Lepidosauria > Squamata > Elapidae > Bungarus > Bungarus multicinctus. Next base: position 113,469,280 of record CM042836.1, read on the forward strand.
AAGTCTATCTGATGGCAACTAGAGATTAAGTTGCATTCCTGCCTACAAGTATTTGATTAAACCTTTTCTAAAATACGAAACTGAGATTTTCTATATGACTATTAGCCTTTTTCAGGCATTGATCCTGATGTCTGCTGAATGCATGATGACCTGCAGAAGTACATCTTAGGCATAGCCGTGTGTATAATGATAGGGTTAATGTAGAAAAAGTTTTCAAAAGTGTCCCAGGTATAACTTCAGCAGTCGATGGCACAACTCCTTGCACAAGAGGAAAACTTAGCTTTCAGGATGTATTGCTATTCCTGTAACAGTCAAATTTATGGGACATTTTATAATATAGCAGTTAAGTAATAAAATAAATTACATTGCTCTCTGGGTATGCCATATATCATTTGCAGTATTTTATGTACATGAGATATTTAATTTGGGCAATAATTTGTTTTCTTTCCAAATTTCCCTTTGCTTAATTGATCAACTTTTGTTCAGGCTGTCTGGTTTTCACAACCCCACGTGCAGAGAGATAACGGGTTTCAGGCATCGTTTGGTTTTCTACTTCCCTTGTGGTCAAAGCAATTGAGGTAAAATGAATGTCAGTTAATTGAGAAACCTTTTTGGTCAACTGGCACAGGCTGGCTGAGCTCAAATTCTTAAGTCAGATTGTAATTGTATGAATTCAGCAATGGAGAGAGAGCCATTGCTTATCCTAGTTTTGTTCTAGCTTTCCTGGCTCATAGGCATACATCTTGAGCTGCGGTGGTGCAGTGATTAGAATGCAGTACTGCAGGCTACTTCTGCTATCATCAGCTGTCAGCAGTTTGGCAGTTCGGGTCTCACGGGCTCAGGGTTGACTCAGCCTTCCATCCTTCTGAGGTTGGTAAAATGAGGAACCAGACTGTTGGGGGCAATGTGCTGACTCTGTAAACTGCTTAGGGAGGGCTGTGAAGCACTGTGAAGTGGTATATAAGTCTAAGTGCTATTGCTATTGCTATCTTGTTTTCTTCTCATTCACACCTCTTCCCTCATGATCCCACATCTTAAACTAGTAACATACTCCCAGGAGCATCTGCAGGAAGGGTCAACAGGATAAATTGGCATGCATGACTTGCCAATCAAATCAAATCAAATCAAGTTTATTACAATCAAAGACCAGAGACCAGAACAAATAAAAACACTCAAATGAATATCCAGTTAAAAATCCTAGAATAAAATAATAATATCAGATAAAATCACTATTAAAATCACAATTTGGCATCCAGTCTGTCAGTTACATAATGTCTAACTATACTATAATATCAACCCATAAACTGTGAAGGCCTGTAGTCATTAAATGCTAAAGTGCAAAAAAAAAAAAAAAGTAATGCAAAAGGGTTTGCTAATTAGTTGTGTAAAATAGCTATGGTGGATTAATCACATGTTTCTGACGAATCACCAGTTCTGTTATGCCAGTCAATGCTCTGTTCCTTTTTTCAGATGTGTGATGCATGCAATATATGCTTAAAAGTGATGTGTCAGGCACAAACAACCCATCTCACATGGACAGAATTCAAGTTAACTACTTTATTATGTTCAGCCTATAACACAGGAACTTTCCAGTCTGGTTAGCACACTCTTGGGAGTAATTGGGTAAGGTTCCCAGGAATTCAAGGAGGGCTGGTTCTGGCCCTTTTACAATTGCACAGTGATTCTAGACTAACTCCACACTTGAAACCTCTTCTCTGCCAGGCTGGGTACTTCTCAACAGGATGAGTCTTCAATTGCTTAATCAAACCTCTCATTTTGATTTTATTGATCCTCTGCCTATTTTAAGCCAAAAACACACAGGTGAAAACCTAAGGGCTTCATGGACTCCCAAAGGTCTTGAAGTGTATGTAACAATTTATGTGTGTTTTTGAGTCAGTGCGATTAGCCACTGAAATTGAGCTGATTGCAAAACACAAAAACAAAAAGCCTCACACCCAAATTGAATTATAGGTGATGGGAAACAATTGGGAAATCTCATGGATGTAGCTTGCACTGAAAAGAGCATCTTGAAGAAAATGATGACAAATCAGCTTAGTACTATTGTCAAAAGGTAATCCTCAATGTATGACCGCAATTGAGCCCAAAATTTATGTTTCTAAGTGAGACATTTGTTAAGTGAGTTTTGCCCCATTTTATGACCTTTTTTGGCACAATTGTTAAGTGAATCACAGCAGTTGTTAAGTTAGTAACACGGTGATTAAATAAATCTGGTTTAACCATTGACTTTGCTTGTCTGAAGGTCTCAAAAGAGAATCCATTATTTTGTGACATAAATATGAGTGATTCAGTTTTGACTCATAAATAGGAGTCAGTTGCCAACTATCTGAATTTTGATGATGTGGACATGGGGATGCTGCAACAGTTGTTAAGTATGAAAAATGGTCATAAATCACTTCTATCAGTGATGCTGTAATTTTGAACGGTCACTAAATGAACTGTTATAAATTGAGGACTACCTGTATATGGATGTGCCTATGTGATTGCCAGAAGTCAATCTTGACTCAAGGAAGACTTTACATATTTTATTCAACAAAAATGGAATACGTAGTATGACACGAAGAAATATCAGCAGACGTAAGAAACCTCAAAGTTTGTAAAAAAGCTAAAACTTCTAACTTTTACAGCCAGAAAATGCTGGTGGCCTGTTATGTGTGAGGTAAACAAAAAAGAGGGCGGGAGAATACAGTCTCAAAACTGTACATTATTATTTATTTGGACAAGAGCACATAGCTTCTGTACCACATTTTGATGCATCCTATTACTCTTAATCCTTTCTATGGCTTTGATTTACTTCAAAGACTTTTAGCCCTGAGTTTAATTTACCCAGTAATCTGTTTAAAAAAAAGTGAGTCATTTATATATTTTTCATTCTGTGAGCACCATAATTGGATTTTCTTAACTTGGGAGTGAAGGTCTGAATGAATTCTTCTTCAATTCATTAATTGCTCATTTCACAATTAAGCAAACCATTTCCAGCCTAAATCAGATTTAGCCCTGCTAGACAAGTTTCACCTACATCTCAGCCCTTTGGCTGGTCCACTTCAGGAAACACTTCCTTTTACACAGACTGACTTGATAAGGTGTATTTATTTGAGTGCTCTTACACAGACACTTCTCTCAAACAGTTACGTTAGGAAAGCAGGCACTGTCATTTAGCCCAACTAGATTGAATTAGTTTGTTGGCTGTACATATCAAAAGAATTGAAGGAACGACATTCCTGGTCAAAATGCAGTTCTAATTAATAAAAGATAATATTTGTACCTCAGGGTTGACATGAGAGATCCTTAATGCTCTCTGAGGCTCCTTGTTTTCTTGCAGATATTTAATTACCAAACTAGGTAACATCATCAGTGCACTGATAATGTCACCTAGCTTGGGTAATTAAACGTCTGCAAGTAAAAAAGGAAGCTCAGAGAGAACCAAAGACCCCTCATGATTTTCATTATAGCTGTCCATAGATGAGAGATAGTTGTATTACGTAGCCACACCACAGCTAATGCCTTCCTTTAAGGAAGGCCAAAATAAGAAACTTTTGGCCCTCTGAATTTGCAATTACATATGTGTGCTGTCCAGTCAGGAGACCTGTTCTGCTTTTAACTCCAATTCATATCATGATTTTAAACATGGGATTTTGGCATATCCAAGTTGGTTCTTGCCTCTTTTCTAGACTTTTCAAAGAATTGGACCTTATGTAGTCATCACTTTATTTAAATAATGAGACATGATGGCAGACAGATAGATGAATTCATATTTCCCCCCAAGTTTATCTGTTACAGAGAACTTTGAAAACTTCAGAATAATTTATAAAATTAGAACATATCCTGCAGACTAATTATCAGGCAGGATTAATCACTGGATGAACCACAGTCCAGAATTAATTACAGTAAAAATTCAGATCGTGATGGATGATGTACTAAAATTATACATGACTTATAAATGCTAAGTAAGAAGAGCCATCTACTAACACGCTACTGCTAACCATATTGATTTAAATTCGAGCCATGTCATTCCAAGCCATTGTATTTAAGAAAAGAATGCATCACTGTCTAAGTGGCATCAAGGGGATATAAGAAAATAATGTCTGTCTCATTGACTCATCGGTCTGGATGCTTAGCATTAATTGGTACATTGTTTGCATAAACAAGGACCCAGAAATTGTTTGGCTGCATCCTCTTCTTATTCTTTTAAAAAAATCTTATTATGTCTCATTTTCATTGCTTAAAACAAGTCTGATACGCACTGGTCTCATTCAATTTTCATACCCGTTTTATAAAGCAAGGATGGAGAAGACTTAAGAACATCTATAGCCAGAAGTACAAAGGGTATAAAAGGGCCATTGATGTTCTTTTATTTGTATACCTTCCCGTTTCCAATTTACCTTATATCATTACAGTTCTTAATTGGATGGACACCCACTCCTCCACCTCCCCTGAAGCAAGGCAAATGTATATAGTGTTTCCTCTTTCTATTTATCTTTACCACATCAATCCTTTGAAGTAGGTAGGCTGAGAGGGAGAGGGGGGGGAGGAAGGGAGTGGGGGAGGGAGAGAGAGGGGGGGACTGGCCCAACATTTCCCAGATAACTTCTATACCAAGGTGGATTTGAACTAGGGTCCCTGATCCAGCTCCCTACCACTATACCAGATAGTTTTTGCCACTACTTGCAAGTACTGTGTTCTTTTGTGACATTGTTTGGTTCAATCTATAGTAACATCATGAACTGGTGTGGTTATTGGATTAGTCTTTTCCTGTATCTGAAACTAGGACATTTAGACATTGCTGATTTCAATCTCTCTTTCTCTCCTATTTTTATTTTCTGCCATTTATATGGCACCCACTTGCCAAAAGGCTTGCAGCAGCTTACAATGCTAGAGAAATAATAGAAAAAAAAAAAAAAAAACGGTAACCAAAACCCAAGTCTAAGAACCATCACTTTCCACAGTCCCAAACTGAAGCGATGTAGGAAAGACTAGATTAGAAGACCACTTTGGTACTTTTTAAGCTTTATGCTACAGGACAATTAGCTACTTAACAGTGCCTTGACTGTATTAGCAGCAACCAAGCCCATCTATACCATTAAAAAAAAAAAACACAGTTCCATGTCTATCTATTTAATCATTTAAATAATTTATAACAAACTCCACCTTGTGAATTGATTTGCACTGAGAAATCAAGAGAAGCATCAAAATTATATTTTAAAATTAATAAAGGAAAACTCAAACCAACAGAAGTATCCAGGGAGTGGGATTAAAAAAAATCAAGATTGCAGCAATGTACACACACACACACACACACACACACACACACACACACACACACACACACACACACACACTGTGTATATCCCTGACAGTTGGCCATCACCACTTAAAAACCGAAGCAGTAAAAATGACAGATTCAGCTAACATTTTAATGGGATACAGCTAAGGTTCTCCCTTGGTTTATCAATGTGGCTATTGATGTCTCCCAGAACTGTCTTTTGTCATGTGGTAGCCATTTTGGGGACGAGCAACCCGTCTGGATGCCAGTGGTAGCTTAAGGAGCCACAACCATAGCTCAACGTTCCCAGTTGACTTGCTAGAATAATCATTTTGAGATAACAGGGAAGGAGGCTACTGGCCATTCCTAGGGAGAGGATGTCACAGTTGGGTTACAGTTGAGCAGATAGCCTCTGGGTACCCACAAATTGCATGTTAACTACCGTAATAATGGTCCAGACAATATTTTAAGGTACAAGGAAATTCCTGTTAGCAAAAGCTGCCTGAAACCTACTTGGAAAAAAAATGAGGCTAACTAATCTGACCAAAGAATTCCAGCTGAGAGATAATATCCTCCCTTGATAAAACCATTTTCTGTACAAAACAGACAGAACAGACAAAAGCTGAGCCTACAACATTCAAATTACTTATTAGAGGGAGAGCAATCCCCCATGTAACCTTGACCCATATCACCCTTTTAAGCAGAAGAGGGAGGGGGTTTTCTTAGGCAATGATCAAAGTCCTATCTCAACTCAAGACAGCTTTCGGTGTTACAGGACCAGCCGTCCCCTAATTGTATCTTTTCTACTTTGCTTTGAACAATTTGTACATTGTGGATTATCACATCACCTGGAACAGTTGACCTTGTAGCATTAGATTTCTTTGGAAATGTGAGTAGTTGCGATTATTAAGCTTATTGGAATTTTTTTGTAAAAAACCCTATACTTCTGAATGGAAAATGAATGGCCTGGGTGATGCTTAGCATACTTGGTGTATTATATCACAACAGTGATAATATCATTTCTAACCCTTGGATGCCATAAGTCATTGGGATAAGTACGGAGAAGTCTGTGGATAGTTTTTCGCCTGCAAATCTATGACTTGGATTTCTTAATTCTCTGCAGGAATTCAGAAGAAGGACTGCATATTTTATGGCAGGGAAGTATAGTGCAAATCAAAAATATTTACTAAAACCACCAGCTTGAGATGCATACCTGTAATACTTTATGTAATTGCTAAATCTATCCACCTGAATTTCTGAAGTTCCAAGTGTAAAGTGGTAAACTCCTAATTTTGCATTATGATGCCCCTTTAATGTTGTGGGATTGGTTGTGAAGGTCAATCAGCTGTATTTTTGGGAAGTGATGGAAGGCACTGTGATTTGGATGTGATGGAAGAATTGGCCAATTCAAGAGAGTCAGTGGTGAGATTCAATTTTTTTTACTACTGGTTCTGTGGGCGTGGCTTAGTGGGCATGGCAGGAGAAGGATACTGTAAAATCTCCAGTCTGAGGTGGTATTTGCCGGTTCTCCGAACTATTCAAAATTTCTGTTTTGCTGGCTGAGGAATTCTGGAAGCTGAAGTCCGCAAGTCTTAAAGTTGCCAAGTTTGGAGACCTCTGCCGTAAAGGCACAAGCCATCTCCTCTTTACATTTCCCCCTGTTAAATTTTGCATAGTTCATTTAGGTCCTCAGTTTTGAATCTTCTTTTTTTTTCTTCTAAAAAGTTAGCCACTCTTCCTAGTTTTGTGTCATCTGGCAGTGTGAGATCACTGTCAATTCTTTCCTCTTGATCATTAGCAAAACTGTTGAATGGCACAGGTTGGAGGGCAGAGTCTCACAGACACTCCAGTTGATACTACTCTCCAAGCTGATATGGAATTTATTTATGAATATTGTCTGCTGTAGGTTGTTGTGGAGCGACGGAATAACTCAGGCAGAGACCAGGTCAAGGCTAAAAGCTTAACTCTTTATTATAAGTAAAGAGGGTTACCGCTACTGCCGCGCTAACACGGCAGCCAGCTGGAGCGGCAACAGCTGATGCCGTTTGACAGCCGCCTTTTATAGCCGGCTGTCAAACGGCTCAGCCAATGGGAGAGGTCCGTGCTTCCCGCTTGAAGCACGGACCTGAGTGAAGACTCAGTCCATACACAACACTCCTCCCTCCCAGTGAGGAGCATGCGTAGTCCTTCAGATACGTCGGACGCCTGCGAATTCGTCCGGATCTTCTAGGCTCCGTCAAAGATGGCGCTGGGTTGTTGTCTGGAGCTCTCTGCGTGTCTCCAGGCGATGGAGAGGCTGCTGGACTGTCTGGAGTCGGGTCTGCACCTTGGTCAGCTTCCACATCTGGTAGGTAGTCGTCCCCGGTGGGTTGGCAACTGGTTTCGTCGAATGGTGTGGTTGCTTCTGCATGGGGTCCGTCTAGATGACCTCTGGGTGCAGTGCTCCAACGCTTCCTCAGGTGGTCCACGTGACGCCGCCAGGTCCGCCCATCAGCTAACTGGACTCTGTAAGACTTGGGACCAGTTACTGCTATCACAAGCCCTGGTAACCATAGTGGTTGCCCAGTGAAATTTCTGACAAATACCTTGTCATTAACCAGGAACCCCCTGTCTTGGCTGTTTGACCCAAGGGGAAGCAAAGGGGCATAATTTGGGTGCAGCCTATCCAAGGTGGTCCTCAGCCAGCGTCCCATTAATATTTCGGCTGGTGACTTGTTAGTAGAGGCACAGGGTGTAGTGTGTTGGCTCAATAAGTATTGGGCCAGCCTGTCATGCCAGTTAGAGGGACCCAATTTTTGTAACACCTCTTTAGCAGATCTAACTGCCCTCTCAGCCAGCCCGTTGCTGGCAGGATGGAAAGGGGCTACTAGTATGTGCCTGATGCCCAAACTTGCTAAAAACATTTCAAACTCACAGGAGGTGAATTGGGGGCCATTGTCAGACACGACAGAATCAGGAAGGCCATGTGTGGCGAATATCCTAGTCAGTGCTTTGCTGACTGCCTCTGTAGTGGTGGAGTGCATTAAAGTTAATTCCACCCATTTTGAATATGAATCTACTACCACCAGGAAAGTGCGCCCATGGAAAGGGCCTGCTAAGTCTATGTGTATCCTGGACCAGGGGTTACTTGCTTCCTCCCAGGTCCTAGGGGTGGTTGCTGGTGGTAATGCCCTGGAGGCCTGGCATGCCTGGCAAGAATTTACCCAATTAGAGATTTGGGCATCCATGCCTGGCCACCATACGTAGCTGCGGGCGAGGGCCTTCATTCTCACAATCCCTGGGTGGCCCTCATGCAAAACCTTCAGTATTGAGGTTTGTAATTTGTGGGGAATGACTACTCTGGTTCCCCATAGCAAACAGCCTTGCAAGGAGGAAAGTTCCTGCTGGCGTAATTTGTAGGGTAGGAAGTCTGAAGGATAAGGGGCCGTAGGCCACCCCCTCCCTACCCAGTCCAGGACTTGGGATATTACCTGGTCCTTGGCCGAATGGGCAGCGATGTCAGCAGCAGTGACTGGAAGCTTGAGATCGTCGATAAGAAAGACTGTGGTTGCAGGTGCTGGGTCCACGACTGGCATTGGCAGGGGACAGCGGCTGAGTGCATCAGCATGGGAAAGGCTTTTCCCGGATCGATGGATTAGAGTGTAGGAATACGCAGCCAGGAAAACCGTCCATCTGGTCATCCTTGGGGACAAAATCTGGGGAGTCTGTTTAGAGCCGGATAAAATGCCTAGCAGTGGCTTGTGATCAGTTATCAGTTCGAAATGGTGCCCGTAGAGGAATTCATGGAACTTCTTCACTGAAGCCACTGCAGCCAAGGCCTCCTTGTCGATCTGGCTGTAATTGCGTTCAGTGGAAGATAGTGTCCTTGAAAAGAAAGCTATAGGTGCTTCTGCACCATTGGGCAGTCTGTGGCTCAGGACAGCCCTGATTCCGAATGGAGAAGCATCGGCTGCTAGAATGAGTGGTAAGTCTTTATTGAATTGGATTAAGACGGCCTTTGAAGTTAACAATGACTTGACTTGTTTGAAAGCAATAGTTTCCCTTGGTCCCCAGTGCCATGGCGAATGCTTGTCTAAAAGTCTATGAAGTGGCTCAGCGACAGAAGCTTTATGGGGCAGGAACGATGCATAGAAATTCAAGAGGCCCAGGAAAGCTTGAAGCTCAGTTTTGTTTGTAGGAGTAGGCGCATCGTGAATGGCCTTAACTTTTGACTCAGTTGGGTGAATACCCTTTGCATCAATTTTGTAACCTAAGAATTCCACTTGTGGAGTGGCTATGGTGCATTTTTCCCTTTTTAGCTTGAGACCAGATTGTCTGAAACGGTCAAGTACACTTCTGACCCTTTGTAGTAATTGCTGTTGGTTGGTGGCAGATACCAGAATATCATCAAAGTAAGGCACAACGCCTGGTAACCCTTGCAGTATTCGTTCCATAAGGGATTGGAAAATTCCAGGGGCCACACTAACTCCGAATTGTAGACGTGTGCATTTGAAAGCCCCTCTGTGGGTTACTATTGTTTGCAGTTCAGCAGTTTCATCGTCAACAGGAAACTGCTGATACGCCTGGGACATGTCCAACTTTGCAAAAATGGACCCAGGCTCAAGGGAATGGAGTAAATGTTGTACCACAGGGACTGGGTACGCACTAACTTGTAAATATCTGTTTATTGATGACTTGTAGTCTGAGCAGATCCTCAAGTGTCCATCCTTTTTTAAAGGAGTTACTATGGGGGTCTCCCACTTTGAGAAGTCAGTTGGTTGCAGAATGCCCTGTTTGATTAATTTGTCAAGTTCCTTGTCTAGTTGAGGACGAATTGCAAAAGGAACTCTGCGGGGCTTCAAACGAATTGGAACTGCCTGGGAGTCTACCCTGAAAGATATTGGGGTTCCCACGTAGCAGCCTAGGCCCTCACTGAATACGTCTGCATAGTCCCTGAACAGGGAGTCAACTTCTGAATTGTTAATGGCGTGGATTCCCCCTATGTGGAGGCCCAGGGCTGGGAACCAATCTAGTCCCAATAGGCTTGGGAGGACACCATCCACTATCACTAGAGGCAAGTGACCCTTAAACCCTTGAAAATGGACTAGGAACTTGCCTTTTCCGATGACAGGGATGGTTCTGCCTTGGTAGTCCCGAAGTGTTAGGTTGCAGGCTGGCATTTTCTGTCTTGACATTCTGGGGAGTAGCTTCTTTAAGGTGTCCCATGAGATGATGGACAATGCAGAGCCGGTGTCAACCTCCATCTTGCAGGGTCTACCTTCTATAGAAACAGTGACACTAATTTTGTTAGATTTATTAATTTTTTGAATTTTAAATTGATAGCAAGTGAAACAGTCCTCAATTTGCCTGGGATATTGAATGAGCTTCTGTGGTCTTTGTGGCTGGCTGAAGGTTTTTCCTGACTGACAAATTTTTGCCAGATGGCCTTTCTTTTGACACCTTAAACATGTGGCATTCCTGAATCTGCAGGATGCTCTGAGGTGATTTCCCCCACAGCTTAAGCATACTGTTTGTAACTGTGGGGTTTGACTTATACCTTGCCTGAACTCTTTTTGATTTGCATTGGGCTGTCTGAGGCGGTTTACCTCAGTAGCCTCTTCTGGGCCAGTTTCTGAGGAGGCTTCCTCAAAATATACTGTAGGATTTTCTAGCCTGCTGGGTTTTCCCTGAATTTCAGCTGCTGAGAGTGCTGACAGCTCAGCAGCCTGGGATTCCTCTAAGGCTTGCTTAAGAGTTAGATCCCCTTTGGCTAATAAACGTCTTTGTAACTTTGGGTCTCTAACGCCACAAATTAGCTGATCGAGCAGCATATCGTCCAGGTAATCTCTGAACCCACAATGCAGGGCAGTTGTTCTCAGTGCTGCCATATAATCATTAATTGTTTCCCCCTCTGTCTGGATGCGCCTTCTGAAAGCATGGCGCCTAGCAATCCTGGAAGGCTTTGGGGAGTAGTGATTTGAAAGAATTTCCTGCAGTTCCTCCCAGGGAATAGTCTTTATAGATCTAGGGGCCAGTAAAGCTGATGCGGTGTCAAAAACCGTGGCTCCGCAAAAACTTAGGAAGTAAGACTTCTTCCTATGTTCAGAAATTTCTGACAGGTCTAAAGCATCAAGAAAACAGTCAAACCGGTTCTTGTATGACTCCCACGTCTCAGCAGCCGGTCTGAAGGGCGGGAATGCCGGATTCGCAGTCATCTTCTGTCAGCTGTGAAGTTTCTCCTCAGGCAAGTTAGAGACGGCACTTCGCGGTTAGAGTCTGCAACTCTGTAGCGATTTCAGCTCTAGGTAGTGATTTCGCTCCTTTAATTCTCTCCCTTGCCTGGCTTGCCTTTATTTGTATCCCGTCCTCGTCGCCAGTGTTGTGGAGCGACGGAATAACTCAGGCAGAGACCAGGTCAAGGCTAAAAGCTTAACTCTTTATTATAAGTAAAGAGGGTTACCGCTACTGCCGCGCTAACACGGCAGCCAGCTGGAGCGGCAACAGCTGATGCCGTTTGACAGCCGCCTTTTATAGCCGGCTGTCAAACGGCTCAGCCAATGGGAGAGGTCCGTGCTTCCCGCTTGAAGCACGGACCTGAGTGAAGACTCAGTCCATACACAACATAGGTGCAGTTATTCAGTTAGTTATCCATCCAACAAAAAGTTTATCATCCAGCCCATATCTCAACATTAGTGAGCATATCATAACAGATTTTCTTGACAGCCTTGCTGAGATCAAAATACACAATGTCCACAATATTTCCTTGAAACAGCTAAGCCCTCAAAGACAGAGATAAAGTTAACTTGCCATGATTTATTTGTAACTCCCCTGTCTATTTCTTTTTGCTGGCTTTTGTTAATTGATGCATTCCAAGTGCTCACAAACATGTTGTTTAATCATCTACTAGAGGTCGATGCCTGGCATAGATATCGGGTCTATAATTTCCCAGATTGTTCCTTTTTTTGTTGTTGAAGATAGGGACAATATTTGCTTTCCTTTAGTCTTCCGAGGCCTTGTCAGCTCTATCCTTTGGAACATAAGTCTTGCCACACATTGCCAAAGGAGATCAAAATGCCTGTCTGATTCTAGTTATCTTCAGTATTTATAAGGCTGCATGATCTGATCTGCAAACCCCAGACAACTCCAGTGAAAATTTAGCATTTTTCTGGTCCTCTTTGCTATCATCTACTGGCCACCTGGGTTTGTGTGTGTGTGTGTGTGTGTGTGTCTGTGTCTGTGTCCCAAAGTTGCTTTTTCAGAGGCAGCTGGACTTTCTGTTTTTCTTTGAAGACATTTCGCTTCTCATCCAAGATGTTTCTTCAGTTCTGATGAGCTAAAGCTAAAGAGCTCTTTAGCTCTCATGAGCTAAAGAAGCTTCTTGGATGAGAAGTGAAACGTCTTCAAAGAAAAACAACAAAGTCCAAAGTTGTCTCTTGGAAAAAACACCTTCGGGACAACCATGACTTGGATGACTGAGACTCTCCATAGACATATGTGTGTGTGTGTGTGTGTGTCTGAAATCATTATTTATTTATTTAAATGTATTTATTTATTTATGAGTTTTTGAACCCACCCATCTCCCTCACAAAGAGACTCTGGCTAGTGTACAATAGAACACTTATAGTTAGTCCTCAATGTACGACCACAAGTATGGCCACAAGCCCAAAATTTCCATTGCTAAGCAAGGCAGTTAAGTGAGTTTCCCCCCATTTTACAACCTTTCTTGCCACAGAGGTTAAGTGAACCACTGCAGTTGTTAAGTTAGCAACAGGGTTGTTAAAATTGAATCCCCATTTCTTGTTAGAAGTTTTTTAAAAAACAATCACATGACTCTGGGACACTGCAAGTGTCATAAACACATGCCAGTCGCCATGGGGGTGTTGCAATGGTCATAATAACAATAGCACTTAGACTTATATACTGCTTTATAGTGCTTTACAGCCCTCTCTAAGCGGTTTACAGAGTCAGCCTATTGCCCCCAACAATCTGGGTCCTCATTTTTACCCATCTCGAAAGGATGGAAGGTTGAGTCAACCTTGAGCCTTTTGAGACTCGAACTGCCAAACTGAAGTCAGCCTGCAGTCAGTAGAAGTAGCCTGCAGTACTATATTCTAACCACTGCACCACTCTTTAAGTGTGTGAAACATGGTCATAGGTGATATGTGCAAATACGTGTAAAAAAGTCAATTAAAAAAAAACACAAATATATAATTCATTCAGAAGTAGTATAATTGAAACTAGAGGCTTTTGGAATTAATGGAAAGCAACTAGAAAAAAGTAATGGAACTTTTTTTCTGTGTATGACAACGGTAGTGAGATTATTATATGTTCAACAGTGGCAAGATTCTATATTGCCTACAATGGAGGAATGGTTAGTGAAGATGATGGAACTTGCAGAGACAATACCTACTTTTATGACTGGAAATCCTGTATAGAGTTTTTGCATGGAAAAAAAAACACTTATAACTTTTGGTTTCAATGATTGAAAAAATGAGTAATTAAAACAGTGATTTTTTTTTGTAATCATAAAATCAGAGATAACTTTGTACTCAAACTTGTATTTGCTGCAAAGGAAATTGGAAAGCTTTTAATTTTTTTTATTTATCCCTTCTTTTCCTTTTCCTTTCTCTGTTTCTTTCTTTGTATCAGTTTGTGTTAGTTTTTAAGTTCTTTTTAAAACTTTCAATAAGATTTACTCTCTCTCTCTGTGTGTGTGTATGTGTGTGTGTAGAATGTAACATTGAAGTGTGAGGAATTACACCATTATTCTACTTCATCAACAGGCCATCTCAGGGAGTTCTCAGACAATCGGTAGTTTGCACACCACAGTTTGGGAAGAACTGCATTAAAAATGGAAAAGAAGTAGCTGTTTTCAAGATTGCTGGCAAAAGAAAATAATGGGATCATGTTTACTGGAGAGTCTTTCCTTGCAATAAGTCTTGCAAACTTTCAATAGCATGCTAATTGCCATTGCAATTTAATTAAAGAATAATAACTGTGGTAGAAAAGGCAGGTTGCTTCAAGAATACCAAGACAATGTGATTAGCTTTTGGCCCGTAATTTGGGATGTCATACCACCACTGGAAGGAGATGATGAAAAGCACATGCAGGAAGTTTCTGGAAGTAATAAAACCCATAACTACTTGCAGATGGTGACTGACCATTTAGAAATAAAGGCAAAGAGGCAACAAATGAGACTGTGTTTCTTTGAAGGAGTTTACCAGTTCACTATCCTCAGACAGTGATACATCCAGCACATGATATGACTGAATTGAAACTGGATTCTAGCATGAAATTTCAGCCTTGGAGGACTAATACCGTATTTCTCCAACAATACAGCCTCCACCAATAGGAAGACCCAGCATGTTTTCTAGGCATGAAATGAAATTAAGCCCCTCCCAGCAAATTTAGGCCTAGTTTAAAACATGCTGGGGGGGGAGGCCGGGGGTTAAAACATGCTGGGGAGGAGGCCAGGGGTTAAAACATGCTGGGGGGGAGGGCGGGGGGGGGGGGAAACTTGCCTTTAACAGTGCCCTGCTAACAACAGCAACAGCTGCAGTGCCGGCGAAAACATGGAAGCGTTTCTGCCGCCGCTTCCACATTCCTGCCGGTGCTGCTGCTGTTGTCGTGCCGGCGGGAACACCGCTGCTGCCCACCTGCTGATGCGGGGGGGGGGGGGGGGGAAGAGAAATTAATTCACCCCCAAAAAGACGGCCTTGCCGTTTTTTGGGGGCTCAAAAAAAAATAAGGCCCTGCCTTATTTTGTGAGAAACACGGTACTAAGTGGAGAGAAAACTTCTATCAAGGAAATCGACATGTTTGAAGTTCTACTCAGATTTTATTTATTTATAATTTATTTTTATCCCTCTTTTATTATTTTTATAAACAACTCAAGATGGCAAACATATCAAATATTCTCTAATTTCCCCAAATAACAACCCTTGAGAGGGGTTGGGCTAAGAGAGAATGACTAATCCAAAAGCAACCAGCCAGCTTTCATACCTAAAGTGGACTAGAACCAGTGGTAGTATTCAATTTTTTTTACTACTGGTCCTGAGGGTGTGGGTTGGTAGACATGGCTTGGTGGGCATGGCAGGGGAGGGATACTGTAAAATCCCCATTCCCTCCCCACCCCACTAACCTGATTTCCAGCTCTGTTTCTTGTGTAGGGCAACAAAAGAAGACCCAGCCGATCAGCTGGGACTCCGATCAGCTGGGGCTTGGGAGGCAGAGAATAGATAGCGGTGGGGTCAACCAAAGGTGGTATTTATCGGTTCTCTGAACCACTCAAAATTTCCGTTACCGGTTCTCCAGAACCTGTGAGAACTGGCTGAATACCACCTCTGACTAGAACCCAAGATCGCCTGGTTTCTAGTCCGGTGCTTCAACATTAGATCAACTGTCACTGTTGTTATTTTCATAGTACATTTCTGGTTTCACGACAATGGAAAGAACTGGACTCTGCATTGGGACATTGTCTGTCTGAGGCAGGAATGGGATGTTTGCAACATATTACACTTACACCAAATAGTTTCAAGAAGCAATGGAGGGAAATTAATGAAGGAGGGAACCAATCTAGAACTAAGGAGAAACTTCCTGACAATTGGAACAATTAATGGAATGCAAGGATCTGCCTCCTGAAGTTGTGGGTATTCCAACACTGAAGGTTTTTAAGAAAAGATTGGACAACCATTTGTCTGAAATGGTATATAGGGTTTCCTGCTTGAGCAAGGGGTTGGAATAGAAGACCTCCAAAATCCCTTTCAACACTGTTATTCGGCTTCAAATATACTGTCTCCAAGAAGGATGGGATGGAAGTCATGTAAAACCTTGTAGAGGAAGGCATGAAATAGTGTAACATCCATACCACTTTCCTCTGAGAACTTAGGAGAAGATGGACTGTATGTACCGTTCTGCTAGATTCTGGTCCATCAAGTAATTAGCAAGTTTTATTGTAGGTATTAGCAATAAACTATACACAATGGACTTGGCAGCATTTTCCTGCATGTGCCTTCCAGAGTTTTGAACTTGCATCCAGACAATGTCTTTCTTCCCATGTTTAAATGATATTTAAAATATGCAGAAAATACTTCAGAACATCATCTACTTTTTAAAAAAGGATGTTTAAATGCTTTAAAAAATGTTTATTTTAATATTGTTTAGCGTTGCTGTTTACTCTTTGGCAGAGAATCATTTGAAAAATAGCTTTGGTAATTCAGGCAGAGAGCAGACAGGGGATTGTTGGAGGGAAAGGCCAAGATATCTGTAAAATGTATTGCTCTATTTTCCTTCTTTGAAAGCTGATGGCATGTGACTCTTTCAAGCCAGAGCTTCAGTTGAAACAAGTTTTCTATGACCATAGATGCAGTTTGCAGTGCCAGAGAATATGTGAAATAATAATTCAAAATGAACAGGCTTCCTTCAAATATTTGGAAGGACAACAAGACAGCTCCACACATGTGGATTATCGTTTCTTGATTAGAACAGATGACTTGCAGATTTCGACACAATATTCCCCCCTTTTCTTTTTAAAATTGTCTTTAGAAGTTAGAGGGAAAGAAAGAAAGCATAGACAAGTTCAGGGAAATGCTGTGGTGCTTTCTGTGAGGCTTTCACGGTGAGATGGGCACTGCTAACCTGGCACCACCTGTTTGGAGAGGGACAGAGGCCATTCAAAGTCTGGACCAACCATAAAAATCTGGAAGCCCTTAGGACCCTGTGAAAACTATCACCCAAACATGTCCGCTGGGCTCAATGCTTCAACTGATTCAACTTCGTGTTGAAGCACATCCCAGGGGGAAGGAACTTTCTGGAAGACGTCCTCTCCTGCAACCAAAAGTTCCTCCCCCCTGGGATGTGTTTCATGTGCTGCATCTTGTAAAAATTCTGTTTTCAAGGCTCAGACATTCGTTTTTACCAGATTGCAACTATGTAGCCTCACAGTCAATTTCTTTTTTAAAAAAATCTTTATTTGTAAAGGTATGGTAGGGAGAGTTTTCCAAACTATCTTTGGATATGAGATGGGTCACAATTAAATTTCAAATGAAGCTGTCAGCGTTCCAGCAAACTACAAATCTACAAACTACACCCATCATCATATCACATGCCTCAATCACCATCTGTCCCAACTTAAGACTTCCCCTACGTTTGCGCACAACAGCATGACCTTGAACTACAAAAAGAATGTTATTTTGTTTAATTACATAAACTCCAAGAGATTCCACCCTCCCACTTTCCCGGGCTCAAAATGTGGCAGTGTGGTAGCATCTGGTTTCAATATGGCTTCCAAAGCTGACAAAAATATCCAATGGCAATTAGGGATACTCTCCCTGCCCTACCTTTTTTTGCAAACTGTCTCAAAACCAGCTTTGGGCATGGAAGTACAACTCCCTCCTAGTTGTTAAATTTTGAGAGGAGGGTTTTTAAACCATATATGCAACCTATACCCTTGGTGTGGGAAAGCTACATCTCTCCAGGCGTCTTTCGGCAATATCTCCATTAGACTGGGTGAAGGAACTGAGGCATTGGAATTGAGCAGTTGGTGGAGGGACAGGAGTCTCCTGCTTTTATTGTAAATGAATGGGAGAAGACTTTTCTCCTGAGGCAGTGGCAGCCAGCCCTTTTCATTTAACTGTTTTTATTTGAGTGCTTTTTAAAAAAATTAGATGTATTTAGTATGTACAACTTATCGTGCAAATTCGTTCCACTGATTAATTGTTCTCACTGTTAGGAAATTGTTCCTTAATTGGTTTTCCCTTTGATTAATTTTCATCCATTGCTTCTTAGTCTTGCCTTCAGGTGCTTTGGAGAATAGCTTGATCCCCTCTTCTCTGTGGCAGCCCCTCAAGTGTTGGAAGACTGCGATCAGGTCTCCTCTAGTCCTTCTCTTCATTCATACCCAGCTCCTGCAAATGTTCATTGTATGTTTAGCCTCCAGTCCCCTAATCATCTTTGATGCTTTTCTCTGCACTCTTTTTAGAATTTCAACATTTTTTTTGTAATGTGGTGAGACCAAAATTGAATACAATATTCCATACGTGGTCTTACCAGATCAGTATAAAGCAGTAGTAACACTTCTCGTGACCTTGACACTATCCCTCTGACAGAGTGGATGAAAACATGCCTGGAGAGGCATTTTAGGTGTGCAGTTGTAGTTCAGAGTTGCATCTATGAAAGGGCAAGGCCAGGAAATGTAATGGAGGGGGAAACAGAATTTCCGTAAACCATTTTTGTTTCAACTGGCTCCAAAATAGATGTCATGATGGGCTGATTTTGCTCTTGATCTTTTCCTGCTAGTGGGCTTTGGTGTGTGCCTTTCCAACAGGGCTGCTCTTGAAGAAGAACAATTTCTACTTACAATTATATGTTTACCATTCTTCCAGTAAAAGGATATGCAGGCCAGGCCACGGGGGTGTGTGTGTGTGTGATGGAGTAGAGGAATTGGCCTCTGGCCAAAGTTTACGGCATAGGAATCCGTCTGGAGCTTAGAGCAGGGAGAGAGTAAGCTCTTCCTCCAGCTTGCACATTTTATGTTCAAGGCAATTTCCGAGCTCTCTGTACAAACACAGCACCTTCTTATTATCTGTTGCCAACTTGTACTTAGCATCATGATCTTAAAAAAAACAACAACTCCCCCCCCCATGTTTGTTGGCAGTAAAGAGAAATGTCAAAGTCAATTGCTTTAAGTTAGTTCAGGTGTTAAAAGGGAAAGACACAAAAGCAACAAAGAATGAAGCCAGCAGAATCTTTCCTGTCCTGACTCTGCTGAAGTTGAACCCACTGTGGGGGGGAAATCTGGACCGAATAGAAAACTGGCAGATGATTATTTCCATTGTAACCCTGGAGTGTGGATCAGTGGGCAAATGTCACAGTGCAAGACCATCTTAAATGCATATTTGCTTCCAAGGTGTACTTCCCAGCACAGATTCTAGTTCTGCTCCCAATCAGGTTGCAACAGGTTGGCTGTCTGTCTGGCCTGGCCATTTCATGGGTTGCCATGCTTAATTCTGCAATACAGTTAGTTGGATCATTTCTTGAAGATTCAGCCGTAGTTTGCAGAGACCGAATGGACTCATGGAGATGTTTACTTCTTCATGGATGTTTACTTCTTCATGGATATCGGACACCAGTCCACTCCACTCATAGATATGGTTCTTCACGGCTGGCATAACCGTAACAGGCAGGGGTCTCCCACCTTGGCAACTTTAAGCCTGGTGAATTTCAACTCCCAGAAGAGTTGAAGTCCGCCAGGCTTAAAGTTGCCAAGGTGGGAGACACCTGATAACAGGCAACAACTGCCTTAGTTGTAGGTGGCAGTAGGTGGTAGAAGCCAGCCAACAATGGCAAGAGTGTTGGGTGCTTGTCCTAACCTCCTGGATAATTTCCTTTCTGGTGGGGAGGAGGGACACAGCAGTTTATGCTGCACCGTTTATCTGGCCTACTGCCCTCATATGTATAGTAGGAGAGCTTTCTGTTGGTAGCATTTGATTAAATTCCAACTCCTATACAGGTAGTCCTCATCTTACAGCAGTCCCTTTCGTGACCATTCAAAGTTGCAACGGCAGTGAAAAATGTGATTTATGACTGTTTTTCACAGTTATGACCTTTGCAGCATCCCCATGATCATGTAATCAAAATTCAGATGCTTGGCAACGGATTCATATTTATGACCTTTGATGAAGCCCAGGGTCACATGATCTCCTTTTGAGGTCTTCTGACAAGCAAAGTGAATGGGGAAGCCAGTTTCACTTAACAATCGGGTTACTAATTTATGAAGTGCAGTGTTTCATTGAACAACCGTGACAATCAAAGTTGTAAAATGTGGCCAAAACTCACTTTGAACTAATGTCTCACTTAACAACAGAAATTTTGGGGTCAATTGTGGTTGTAAGTTGAGGACTACCTGTATATGACATGGGGCTCAGGCAGTGTCTTATCCTTTGTTTGAAGCAATAACCTTTCTTGAGGAGTCTCTTCTTGCCTGCTTTTATGATGGTTGGATCAAACTTTCAAGATTTATCTGCCTGTATTCTAGAAAGCAGACTTGATTGATTCAATTCATTCATTCATTCATTCAATTTATAAGCCACCCATCTCACTATCCAAAGTTGATATTATGTAAAATTGATAAAATATGGCTCAAAGAGCTTTATATTGGATACTCAACTCTTCCAAGCACCTTAAATTATATCCTTCTTGTGTCTGTGGGATTGATGAATCCAATATTTCCTGTATTTGATTGGTTTTTTTTCATTGCAGGTTTTTTGACCTCATTTAGGAATATTTGTTTTTGTTTTTGTTAAGATGTTATTGAACAGCATTCCTATCCATGCTTATCCTCCACAAAACCTCACCTAGTAAATTTATTTGGATGAAGGACCACTTGGAAAGCCCATGCTGACATTTTTGGAGAGAGAAAAAAAAAACAGGTTTAAAATGTCTAAAAGAAAGAAAGAAGGAGCTGCTTTGGTTTTTCCATGCTTAAAATTACAGCTTGAAAAATGTCCTTTATGTTTAGTCTGGATAGATAACATGGAAATGTTCACTTACTTTCAGGTTTGTGACTGTTATTCAAGAATAACTTCCAGACAGTGACAATTAGATTTATATACTTCTTTGATTACTTCCTGTAGCTAAAAGCAGGAAATGACTGCCTTCAGGTACAGTTCTCCACAGTCAACATATTGTGTACTGTATATGGATTCTTTCTGAAAATTGGACTGGTACAAACTTATGCCTCCATCAGAATGACAGTCTAGGAAACTAACGGTCCCAGCATGTATGAGAACAGTTTGGAAGTACACCTTTCTAGTGTGAATTGTGCATCTTTACCTGTGTTTTTTTCAGATTGGAAATCACCCCACTTTGATCCTCCATGTGTACATGAGTACTGCTTTGAATATTGCATCCAGTTTTGGTCACTACACTACAAAAAAGATGTTGAGACTCTAGAAAGAGTGCAGAGAAGAGCAACCAAGATGATTAGGGGACTAGAGGCTAAAACATATGAAGGTTACAGGAACTGGGCATGTGAAGAGAAGGACCAGGGGAGGCTTGATAGCAGCGTTCCAATATTTGAGGGGCTGCCACAGAGAGGAGTGGGTCAACCTATTTTCCAAAGCACCTGAAAGCCAGATAAGGAATAATGGATGGAAACTGATCAAGGAGAGATTCAACCTAGAAATAAGGAGAAATTTTCTGACAGTGAGAACATGTGTTACATGGGATACATTTCAGTGGGATGCACTAAGTCAATATGTGAGAATGGGTTCCCTTTAAAGACAAATAGTTTTGAGTAAGCAACTGTTGGTAAGATAGCAGCTTGATTGATCTCATGAGCCTGTACTGTGCTTCTTTAAATGTAGGACTGAATGTCCCATGAAAATAACACATATGCTAGTCTCAAGGGTATTGTTTCATAAATTGTGTCTTGCTCACAATGAGGTGACCATTTCACAAGGGGCAGGTGGCAGTACATTTCTTTGAAAGCTACTAGTGAACAACTGAATATATTTATTTTAAAGAATTTGTAAAAACAGCTGCTCCCAATCTAGTGATTTGGGGTAGCTAACCATGCCTAAAGATATAAAATAAAGAAAAATAATGTACATACAAACATACACACACAAAAACACACACATACATTCCCTCCCTCCCTCCCTCCCCCCCCCCCCTCTCTCTCTCTCTCTCTCTCTCTCTCTCTATATATATATATATATATATATATATATATATATATATACCTGCTTCAAACCCCCCCAACCCATACATGAAGGGAACTGACGCCCACCATGAAGATGTGGCATGACCACGAACGCGAAGCCAAACAACAGGATCACAGCTCACCAGCTCAAATCCCCCAGCAACTGAGACTAACCTGAGTACAACCAAACCCCCACCAGAACAGAACACACCCCCAGCCAATCAGAACACAGCCAAACCCCCAACCAATGAGAACTCACCCCCACCCAATCAGAACACAGCCAAGCTCCTACCCAATCAAATCACACCTCCACTAGTAGTTAAAAGGAAGAAGCAGCTGCAAGCTCACATTACTCTGAGAAGCACAAGGCTGAAGACACAAGCCTGAAGATGAGGAATAAGACTTCATCGAAACGTCGCCTAGATATTTCCAATTCTACGTGGGAGAAAACCCAAAACAAAGATCTACATATATATGCATATATATATATGCAGGTCTTGGCATGTTCAGGTCTTTTCCTGTGCATACCTGTACCCGTGAAAATCTATGAAAACACACACACACACATCTATTATACACACACATTTATACATTCTCTCTCTATATATATATATATGTATGTACGTATGTACGTACATACATAATACATATATATATATGTGTGTGTGTGTGTGTGTGTGTGTGTGTGTGTGTTAGGTAATACAAATATATATATCAGCTTAAAAACCTTACACACACACACACACACACACACACATACACACACATACACACACACAGAGTAGTAGAGCAAATTAATCCATCTAGGACTGTGATCCAGGATTGGATGCAACTAGTACGTAAGATGGTTTTGTGTGAATATCTTCTTGGCATGGCTACCACCTGCTCCTTGAGTAGAAGCTATTAGTAGGAACCCCCCCCCCCCAATTGTGCACCTGTTTCGATGACTACTCTGTATTACTTCATCCAAGGTCAAAGATGGAATAGCACCAGATCCAGCGGACCTAAGCCCAAACCTATTAACCTCTTGTGGAGTTTAAACTGAAGATTTTACTTTCAGGACTTCACAACCTCCAGGCACAGAGAAAGAACTTGATTGCGTTACATGGATGATCAGAGACTGAGGTATACAACTGAGTATGATCAGCATAACTGATAATTCTTTACTCCATGGTGCTGTCAACTAAGTAGGAAGAATGCTGAGCCTGAGGCACTTTGTACGACAGGAATCTTCAACTTCAACCCTCCTCTCTCACCAAACCTGACTTGAAATTCTGTTAAAGAAAGAAGGAAAATTATCATCAAACCATGCCTCAGCTTTTCAATCTCCTAAGCCAGGGGCCTTCAAATTTGACAGTTTTAAGACTTGTGGACTTCAACTCCCAGAATTCCTCCTCCAGCTCAGGAGTTCTGGGAGTTGAAGTCCACAAGTCCTAAACATGCCAAGTTTGAAGACCCTTGTGCTAATTCAAGGATACTTCAGAAAGATCAAATAGGGCCAGACGGGATGTACCACCTCCATCTGAAACTGAGGGCCTCACCAGAGGTGGTATTCAGCAGATTCTGACCAGTTCTGGAGAACCACTAGCGGAAATTTTAAGTAGTTCGGTGAACCTCTTCAGAGGTGGAGAGTTTACAGTATCTTTTCCCTGCCATGTCCACCAAGCTACGCCCACAGAACTGGTAGTAAAAAAAAATTGAATCCTACCACTGGGCCTCATGTTTATTTCATCCACCATAACATGATAATAGATATGTTTACAAAATAGGTAGTACTGAACTGTCATGAAACCTTGCTCCAATGGGCTTGTTTGGCACTGTGAAAGTGTGATAGATGTGCTTTTACAAACAACTACCATTACAGAGGTGTCTATCAGAAAACAACTTGCATGGCCATCATGGCCAACCAGAAATATTCCTTTAACAGAAACATAATTAATCCCCGCACACCTTCCTGGGTGCTGCTTTCCAGACTACCTTGTCTTTGTATTTACTGGAAACAGAAATGGGGGAATTGGGAACTTCAGTAAAAGCTTAAAAATTATTTGCTGCCTCAGTGATGTTTCAGAGCAGACTTCTCTATGTCTAGCTGAAGCTGAAGTTCCTCTCATTTTTGCAGACTTCATAGAACGGCCCATTTGGCCAATGGTTTAGGTTTAGGTTTAAAAGAGAAAGAATTCTTCAACAAATGGAAGTTATGTACATGGTTTCTGTAACCTCAATTTTACAATTCAGCATTTCTGAGGTCAATAATTTACAGTAATAAGCAGTGGAGATGGCACCAGGTTTGTGTAGACTGAGTTAAATTTGGGCTAAAAAAAAAAGAGAGAAGAGACGGGGAGCAATACAGGTTATAATTAACAAGAACTGAAATGCTCCATAGGAGGAGGAGGAAGGTCTGGAGTCTGGGTGAACCTTCAAGCGCAAGCAATGTGACAGGTTGTTCTCTGCTAAACATTGGTGGATCCTTCTGACAATTTTGGAATCTACTCAGCTGCTTTGTTTTCAGCCTGTCTGAAGAATAAACAGCGGTCGGAAGCACCACCACCAAACATTTCCCAATGTGAAGAAATAACGTCTTGTTGTGCATGCTCTCTGGATAGCCGAGCTTGTAGTTTGGATAAGATCATGAGAGTTGGGCAAGGAAAAGTGTCAGTTACTACCCACAGAAGATAGAAGTTCTGCAATCTTACTTTTCAAACTGTTCAGTGATAAATAGTCAGGGGGAAAAAAACCCATCTTTTCCTTTTGAATAAAAGTTTCCTGTGTTGTTTTACTCTGTTTTGACTTATCAGCTGTGCTGTTGATACAAGTTGCAATGGTCATCATAATTAAAATGGCATTCCAATTATATAAAGGAGAAGCAACTCTCTTGCATATGCATGTTCCTAAATGCTTATCTGTGTGCTTGCTTGTTTATTTTAAACTATATTAATATCTAGTGTTCCATCTGAGAATTGGCCTAAGAGAGATTCTTGGTTTAGTGGAAATTTAAAAATTGAGCCTGAGTTCAACAGATTATCATGCTAGCACAGTTTAAAAATCACACAATAAATGATAACAAAGAACATGTATCTGCAGATGTACAAACTTCTGAAATTTATTTACTGTACATATGATAAAGGCAGCTTGCATAAAATTTTAAAACAATGGAAGTAATAAACTGAACAGCAACACAATAAAAAGGATACCTATAACAAAACAGTTGCTACTTTTAACAGTAACAAAACAAAAGCATACTAAACACGACTAAAATAGAGCTATCAGATTTGGACTGCAAAAATCTGAATGTCCACAAGATGGCAACCAAGGGTTTGTATTTTCTGCATCTGTTTACTGTCACTTAGTGATTGCCTGGACTTTTGTAGCACAGATCTGATTAAAAGGCCAAATAATTAAGACTTTGGTACTGTAAAGAGGAAGGAAGATGTTCTTGATAGATATATTCAGGAACTGTTACCTAGACAAAAGAGTCAAAAGCAATTTTTAAAGCCCAGAACAATATAATAACATTCCAGAGTGGGTCAAGCAAGAAACCTTCTTAATTCACTGAACTATAAGAATGAAGAGGAGATACATCACAATTAAACTTGCAAAATTTTGGAACATTGCAATATTTAGATGAAAAAACATGGTTGTTTTCAACAAGGTCTGCCTGTCCGTTTTTTTCTCTTTCAGTTTGCAAGATAAGACTGTTAGCCTGTTTATACTGAGTATCTTCCACCTCTAGACAAGAATATTTCCATCTTAAATTTCTGCAGCTGCTTCTTATTATTGTTCTTAAATGCTTAGTTGCTGGGTTGACTTGCTCTGCACTGGACTTGCCTAATTCTGGTTCCATCATGCAAGTGAAGGTTTTCTTCTTTGGCTGGCTCTTGAATATGAAAGATCCAAGGGAGGACTAGAATCAGAGTCTCCACATATAGTTCAGCACCTTACCCTCTAAATTGTGCTGACTCTCAAACGTTTGCAATTTGTAATATTGTTTACATTGTTTAGTCCTTCCTAGCCTGAGATCTTCACTGCTTTGCATTTTCTTTTCCTGGAATTTGTTTTTGGATACAGTCATAGTAGTTGTGGACTTGCTGTGATTATGAATGAATATAAAACTGTTGGGGAAAAAATTAAATTATAATTATATAGTATCTAAAACACCTGATACTCAGGTAGACACGGCATTCATTCATTCATTCAATTTTGATAGTCGTCCAACTCAACCACCCAACTCTGAATGGTTTACAATTCTAAAATTATAAAACTATTAAAAAATAAAAATACACCAGCAAAATAAGTACAAACAGCAGCAGTGATGTTTAGTCAACTAATAGTAAAGTGAAGAAACCGAGCCCATTGAACATTTAATGGTATTAAATGTGACAGGCAATCACACTGAAGCAGTGTGGTTCACTTTCCTAGTAGAAGAAGCACCAAGATCCGACAAATCTAGGTGGATTTGTGATATTGAAGGGCTCTTCAGTCTGGTTGCTAGGAAACACTTCACACTTAATGGTGGTCCTTCAGAGGCAGAACTTTCATAGAGAAAGCACAAACAGAGGAACTAACCAAATAGCAAATGCAATTTAACCCTTAGGTGGTAGCTGTGAAGTGCTTTCCTTACAGTTTCATTTTTGTTTTGTCTTATTTTCAATTGTCATAAACAAAGTTTGTTCTACTCATAAGAGTTTCTCATGATAGCTGGAGATAATTTTTGCTTCAGATGTGCTGATGGATCATTCTGGGCTTTTGCAAGACTGTGCCATGATGAAAATTGCAAGCCAACATAGATAAGCTATTCACTTCAAATGGACCTGTGGTTTTCTTTCTTCAGATATATATTTTACCTGTTCCAATATTCTGATCCATGATTGCTTCTCTACTGTATAATATTTATTTCTTCTTCTTCTTCTTCTTCTTCTTCTTCTTCTTCTTCTTCTTCTTCTTCTTCTTCTTCTTCTTCTTCTTCTTCTTCTTCTTCTTCTTCTTCTTCTTCTTCTTCTTCTTCTTCTTCTTCTTCTTCTTCTTCTTCTTCTTCTTCTCCTCCTCTCCTCCCTCTCCTCCTCCTCCTCCTCCTCCTCCTCCCCCTCTCCCTCCCCCTCCTCCTCCCCCTTCCCTTATGTATATCTAATACACTCAAACAGAACATGAGATAAAATTAATTTCTGCTGTATCTCCTGCAGGCTCAAGGGGATTTTACCAGATTAGCAATAATCATTTTTGTAGCTTACTTTAAATTACTTGGATTTATTTTACTATATTCTTTCTAATCTGACACAGGGGCATCAATTAAATTCATAAATAATAACTTAATAATAACACTGCAAAAATCAGAATGTTTTAAATTATGATTTGTTGAACAGGCCACAGTGGCTTAGTTAATAGTAAGCACAATGGCTGAATCTATATGTCGCATTAAAACAACCCCCAAATTACTAAATGCTGTTTGTAAACTGGGCCATATATGTACAACAACAATTGTAGAATCAGGCTTCAATGCAACAAAATTGACAAAAATGAAGGGAGGTCGAATACTTTCTGAATGCCCTGTATCAAAGCAGGATATTTCCGTATGATTTATTTCTGCAATTCAGTATCAGATGACTGAAGCCGGGTCTGAAAACAGTTTCCATTTCCTCCTACCTCAACAGAGCTGTATCTACAGCATAGGAAAGCTATATATTTTTTGCTTGAAACAAATCTTGTTGGGAATTCCTACCTCGCTTTCCTCTCACTTCTCTTTGCATAAAGGTTCAATTCCTATAGCCCTGGTTTTAGCATTGCAAGGGATAGCAGAAATGAAGGCAATCATTTCTTTTCAGGGACCGTGGAGTAGGAAAGGGAGTCGTTTGGAGTGCCAATTTTTCATACCTACCATCCCTTTGCTTTCAACCCTGCATAAAAGCTTACCCTGCAAGGATTCTTGGTTATAATTGACATAGTTATTTTGAAAGCCTTCATGGTATACTCCTGGACTAAATTTTTTTCCCTACATCTTCTGTCAAAGGGGGGGATATTTTTTCTGATAAAGGGCTATTGGAATTATTTGGTGCAGTACCCAGAGACTTTTGGAGGTCTTGTTGCTGAAATAATGGTCCTGCTATTGCTGTTTTTTGGTATATAACAGATTAGTTATAAGCCATCAGCTAATGCTTAGATGAAGAGAAATGGAAACGAAAGCATTTTTTTTCCAGAAGTTTTTGCTAGTTTTCAAATGCAATCAGTGCTGCTTGATTCTGCTTGCTTCTTAATTCAGTCTGAAAAGCCTACAATCCTACTTGCAAATGAAGGAGCTTCATAGAACTTTCTTATTTGAACAGATAAGTATAGATAGAAGCATGTCGACAGCAATTTACCCAAACATTCTGCATTACAGGGGGAAAAAAAGGCACCTGCAGATATTTTGGATTTGTCGGGGAGAATACAAATGGAGAGCCTACTTCTATGTAATTTGTGTAGTGACACAATGTGATTTGTCAAAGGCTTTGTTGATATACAGTACTTCATATCATCTATAAGTCACATTTGACAGGTCCATTTGCCAAAAAAAAAAGTTTCTGTGCTTGTGTTGTACATGTTCAAATGGATCTGTGCTTGAATTCCCTCTACACAAGCTTAGACAGCACCAAGGACTCCACAGTGCAACCTTAAATATATTCTCCTCTATTGAAACATGTGGAAAAGCCTCTGTCAGCCCATCCTTTACCTGGCTCCTTACATCCACCTGAGATTAGCAGGCTTGAGCATTGCAGATGTTTAGAAGTTTATTCTGGTATCAAAACTAGATGAAGAAGCTTCAAATTGAAGTAATAGAAGCCAGGTGCTTGCTTTGTTTTGAAGGTGATTCATTTAGAAGCTTTCACAGATCCGTGGCTTAAATCTGTGCAATGAAGCTGCAGCCTTGGTTGACTCACTTGAGGAGGTATGCAAAACAACATCATTTTCAGCCAGCACCCCAAGTTATATCTGAATAGGCATATTTCAGAGATGTCTTGGACAGGGGTGGGATCCAACAGGGTTAACTACCAGTTTCGGTGATTTACGATGTGCTTCCCTGCATGCTGCCGGCCGCACGCCTGTAAATCGTCATCAGCATGCTCCGTGCAGAGGAGGAGCCTTTCAAAAAGCCCCTTTTTCCTGCTTTTTAAACTGCAGCTGTGCCTCAGGAAATAAAGGTCAGGTAAGAGGGCGGGTGGACAAAAACATCAGCAGACATAGAACTGGTCCTATATCTGCTGCTTTTCAGAGCTACCAGTTGTACAGAGGTGGAAAGAACCGGTAGAAACCCACCCCTGGTCTTGGGGAGGGGAACTCTATCTACTTCCACTTAGTTCCACCAACATTGGAACAAGGCCCCCAAAGTCTTCCACCCAACTAAAATGAAAAAGTTGCTATCCCTGATGTGAACATACAGTGTGTGCACAATTATTAGGCCAGTGGGTATTTTGATCATATCATCATTTTATGCATATTTTCCACCTCTAAGCTGTATAAACTTGAATGCTTAGTGCAGGGGTCCCCAAACTTGGCAACTTTAAGACTGGTGGACTTCAACTGCCAGAATTCTCCAGCCAGCTATCTGGCTGGAGAATTCTGAGAGTTGAAGTCCACAAGTCTTAAAGTTGCCAAGTTTGGAGACCTCTGGCTTAAGTGGATATAAGCATTTCAGGTGATGTACTGTATTTTTGTATAATGAAGGAAGGTGTGACTTAAGGAGATCAACATCCTATATCAAGATGTGCCTAATTATTAGGCATCTTCTTTTCCACAGGCAAAATGGGCCAAAAAAGAGATTTAACTGACTCTGAAAAGTTAAAAATTGTAAAAAGTCTCTCAGAGGGATACAGCACTCTTGAAATGGCTAAGATATTGGGGCATGATTACAGAACCATCAACCATTTTGTTGCAAATAGTCAACAGGGTCGCAAGAAATGTGTTGAGAAAAAAGGACACAAATTAACCGCCAGATATTTGAGAAGAATCAAACGTGAAGCTACCAGGAACCCATTATCCTCCAGTACTGTCCTGTTCCAGAACTACAACCTCCCTAGAGTGCCCAGAAGTACAAGGTGTTCATTGCTCAGGGATATGGCCAAAGCTGAAACCCAACCACCACTGAACAAGACATATAAGTTGAAAGTGGTTGCTGCAGCACAAACAATTGAGAAATGGACAGATTCCATGAATGGAAGGCTTATGGCTGTTATTAAAAAGAAGGGTGGATATATTGGTCACTGATTTTTTGTGTGAAATGTCAAAAATGTTTATTTGTACATTTTGAGTTGTTTGTTTATTATTCTCACTTTACCATATGCAAATAAATGAGTGAGATGGGCAAATTATCATTCTTCATTTAGTTACATAATAGTTCTGCACACTAATAGTTGCCCAATAATTTTGCACACATAGATATTCTCCTAAGAAAGCCCAAACCTCACTTTTATTTTCTTAAAACGTTCAGATTTGAGATTTATTAACATTTTGGATTGACCAAGGGCACTTGTAGTTGCTCAATATTAAGAATTAATCATCCAAAATACAACTTGCCTAATAATTGTGCACACAGTGTAAAAACACTTGGTTTGCCTTAGTTGATTGGACATGTAGAAACTGGCTTTATCGGATCAAAGGTGATTTCAGGATATACTTTAAAGTGTTTTTGCTACCATCCTAATATAAAGAAGATAAAAGGCTTATATTTCAGTTGCATATTGAATGTTTTTCTTCTTAATCTTTTTCTTGGTAGCATAGTACCTTACATAAGGAAGAGATACAATAGATTCTGTCACTCATTTACACTAGTTGATTATGAACAATTAAATTAAACAATTAAATTAGTGGGTTAAAAACAAGTAAAACACTGTCTCCTTTCTCTTTCCTTAATCTTGTTGGCATTGGAGTAAGGAAGATGAAGAAAACTAAATCTCAGGAATTCAATTAGCAACTCAAAAACATACATTGAAATTATATGTTGAGACTATTGTGATTATAATTACTCAGCCAAAGAATTTTTTAGAATTGATAATGAAATACATGCAGCAATATGGTTTGATATTAGGATATTGGATACAGCTGAAATGATAACTTGAGGTTTAACTGAATAATATTGGTACCAAGTAGTGGGGTTTAATATTGCTGCTACATAGTTAAACATCTGAAAATCCATTTGGCCAAAATTAATTAAAAAAGCTATTTGCAAATTATTGTTTTACAGATCTGGAAGAATATAGCAGTAGATATTTCAAAGAGAAGATTGAAACTGCTTTGATTGGGAAAAATTGTGACTGTGAAGGTGACTGTTCTGCCATGGCTTGAATTTCTGTTTCAAACAATTCCCATAAAAGTTTAAAATAAGATATAAAATGACGGGCAGAGACAAATAACAAGTTTTAGATGCTCCAATAAAAGACTGAGGATTAAATTCAAGCTATTACAGGCTGATGTAGTCTGGCAGCTCCACATTCTAAGATTCTATAATCAGGCTAGGAGCTTGGACTGCAGATTAGAGCATGTCCATGTCACCTAATGGTCGGTTGGTTTCTAATGGTCTGCCCAAATATCTCTGGGGCAATGCAGACAGAAATAAACAGTCTATAAGAGATTGTGCAACCATAATCGGCATTTTAAAACCCTGGGATAAATGCAGAGAACGAATCAGTCCAAAGGATACCCTCTTGCCTCATTACTAAATATTCTTCACGAAGAGGAAAGCACAAAGAAATGTACTCAATAGAGAACTAACTAATTAAATTGCAATGTTTGATTATTTTATAAGACAAAGATGAATTCTGCTGAGATTTTGGAATGTTCAAAGCCTTCCAGCCAGTTATGGTAACTTCAAATAAAAACTACATTAAAAGAATGGCAAAAACAAGGGAGAATACTTAGAGACCTGACCTGAATTCAAAAGCTTCTAACATTTACTGGGCCTAATTAGCGAGATATGACTCAGGAGGTGAACAAATTAAACAATGAATGGTTAAATGGATGCTGAATTTCGATATAGTAATTGATATTCCACAATGGCATGTCAATTAAATTCACATTGAATGTAACTGACATCAGTATTAGAACAATATACCTGTGAACATCTTATACTTGTTTGCAGCAAAATATACAACAAAGATGTTTTACTGCTGATGTATTACTCCATTTATTGATTGCTAAAATGGACAATTTTTTTGTTCTCCAAATTGCTTGGAGATGTAGCAATCAGATTGGATCATTTTTGTATAATTAATAGAATGCTATAAAGTTCAACAATTTGGGAAAATGATTTGTAATTAAATGATATAAATTCTAAAAGGTGAATTTCCTTTATAATCTAACATCTTTTTATTAGGCATTACTAAGCTTTATATCCTCACAAGTCTACTAAGCAATATTTTCTATATGATAACTGCTGAAAGGATGCATTGCATTTCTTACTAGAAAGTACCAGAGGTGGTAATCAGCAGGTTCTGACCAGTTCTGGAGAACCGATAGTGAAATTTTGAGTAGTTCCGAGAACTGATAGTGGAAGTTTTTAGTAGTTCAGAATATCACCTCTGATTGGCCCCACCCCCATCTATTCTCTGCCTTCCAAGTCCCAGCTGATTGTCTAGGTCTTCTTTTGTTCTTCTGGACAGGAGAACGGAGCTGGAAAACAGGTTAGTGGGGTGGGGAGGGAACAGAGATTTTACAATATCCTTTCCCTGCCATGCCCACCAAGCCACGCCCACCAAACTACCCACCAAGCTACACCACACCCACCAAGCCATGCCCACAGAACCTGTAGTAAATTTTTTTGAATCCTACCACTGGAAAGTATCTATAGCTTCTTTAGAAGAGGGCCTATTTGAATCCTGGAGATATGCTTTGATGTTTATAACAACCTTTCATATAAAAATTAAATCTGACATGGAGTGTATTTCAACTTGGAAATCATTTTTATATTATAATTCTGCATGTAGGATAGTACCATATCTTAAATTTAGGTTTCTCCAAATGGATCAAGACTTGATTTTTTAATTTTGATGGTTTACTCTACTATTATCTTTGTTCACCATTTAGACCAGAGGTGGGGAATGATGGCCACTTTATGACTAATGGACTTCCAACTCCCAGAATTCCTGAACCAAGAATTCTGGGAGTTGAAGTCCACAAATCATAAAAGGGCCATTGTTCCCCATGCCTGATTTAGAGTTTCACAGGTAAGATAGGCAGTTATATAAATTTGTTTAATAAATAATTAAAACAGTCTTAATATTCAGGCTTCAATCTGTTAAGTAAGAACATAGTATATATATTCAGTTGCTTGGATAGAAATTATTGTAACTTTTATTCTTATTTTACAATTTATGCTATGCTAATTGTGGCTGTTGATACATACATTATTTGGATCTTAATAGTAATCTGTAGTTTTTAACAATATATTTAATTACTTAAAGCCAATTAATAAAATATTGAGAGTATTAACCTAATTCTATAATGCTTGAACATAATCACTATATAAAATTAAAATGCTGTTTTGCAATAATCTTATATGAAGGAATATATGAAATGTAAGAGGCTTCTCTTTAGAGAAATAAATCAACAAGAGTCACAGAACAATTGTCCTACCAAATTCTGTACCTGTCAACAGTGGTGTCCCCCAAGGCAGTGTTCTAGGACCAACTCTTTTCATACTCTGCATAAATGACCTCTGTGATCATATCAAGAGCAACTGCATTTTCTTTGCTGATGAGGTAAAGCTATTCAACACCACGGACAATACTGCTACCCTTCAAAAAGACCATGACTATGTATCAGAATGGTCAAACAAATGGCAACTTTAAATCTCAGCAAATAAATGCTCTGTCCTACATATTGGCAAAAAAATAAATAAATCAGAAAATAAAATACAGGCTGAATAGTCAAGACCTTGCTGATGATCCAAACTCTGTCAAGAATCTTGGAGTACTCATCTCTAATGATCTAAATGCTAAAGCACACTGTAACTACATAGCCAAAAAGGCGTTAAGAGTTGTTAACCTAATCTTATGTAGTTTTTTCTCTGGTAATATTACATTAATAACTAGAGCATACAAAACATTTGCTAGACCAATACTCGAACACAGCTCATCAGTCTGGAACCCACATTATGTATCTGATATTAACACAGTTGAGAAAGTCCAGAAATATTTCACAAGAAGAGCTCTCCATTCCTCTACTCATTGCAGAATGCCTTATGCCACCAGACTTGAAATTCTAGACCTAGAAAACCTAGAACTATGCCGCCTTTGGTCCGATCTAAGTATAGTATATAAAATTATACATTGCAATGTCCTACCTGTCAATGAATACTTCAGCTTTAACCATAAAAACACAAGAGCAAACAATAGATTACAAACTTAAGGTTAATTGCTCCAAATTTGATTGCAGGAAATACGACTTCAGCAACAGAGTGGTCAATGTCTGGAATACTCTACCTGACTCTGTGGTTTCTTCCCCAAACCCCAAAAACTTCAACCTTAGATTGTCTACTATTGACCTCACCCCTTTCCTAAGAGGTTTGTAGGGGGCATGCATAAGCGCACCAACGTGCCTACGGTTCCTGTCCTATTGTTTTTTTTTATTTTTCTTATATGTATCCATGTGTTCATAACTATGTTTATACTTATACCTATTATCTTGTAAGCAATTGACAAAAATAAATAAAATTAAAATAAATAAATAAAATTGTCACAAGGGCCCACCAGTATCTTTATTTTTATTTTAATTATTGAGCAATTTTTTTATATGCTTTCTTCCCTCTTTTTATTATTATTCCAGCTAGTTGTCTACTAGTTCTCAACCTGTGGACCTCTGGGGAAGCTGCGATGTTGTCACAGAGGGCCCATGAAGGCTTGAAGAAATGTTATGATTTAAATTTTGGGTTTTCCCCGTCTGATTTCCTTATTTATCTAGGAACATGAGAAAATGCATGTACTTTTGTCAGCAATTTGCAGCACTGAGATTGTTGAAATAGCACCATTTCCATTTTCTTATAAACCCTGGGAAGAACCCCAATCAGGGCTACTTTCAGAACCAATTCATCATTTCCTGAGATTCTTAAATTCTCTCTGCATATTATAAAACCAGGTGGCAGCTACCTCTTAAGTTTCTGTTTCAAATCTGATACCTCTGGCCTTGCAGTAATCTTCATTTTCTCCAGAATCACTGGCTTGCTTTTGTGCCTTATTTGTTTGGCAGTCTTCTCTCAAAGCAGCACTAAATTTGTTTTTCCCCTTATTGTCTCATATAAAGCCTTCAATAGTATCTCAACTACTGCACTCTCTATTGTTTGTTTCAGCAGCCCAAAGAAAATTTCAGTTTCTTTTGTTTGTCTTTTTCTTCTAGAGGCACTTCCCCAAGTCTTCCACAAGTTCTTTTGCAGCCTTTTCTGCTATTATCTTTGCTTCCCCGTGTGCTCTACCAATAACCAGAAATACTTCAACAGCAATACTTCATCAGTTTCTTTTGCTACTTCTGCCTTTTTTTTTTCTTCCACAGCTTCCCCTGCTATACCTCTTGCTTCCTAGTGAGCATCAGAGATCTAGTTAGCTATTCCATTATCTCCCAAATGTCTTTGTTTCCTGGTAGTGGCACAAACACACATATTGTTTGATGTTGATATTCCTCCCTATAATAAATGTTATGAATGGATGTTTATTATATTTATTGTGCTTCAAACTCCTTTCTCCTCTGCCACTGTCATACAGTGGTTTCCTTCCTGGTCCTTCTACCAGGTATCTGTGTCTACTATTCTCATTAAGTTTTGGTGACAAATCATTAAGGCAGTGGTGAGATTTATCCAGTTCACAGCGGTTCGACTGAACTGATGGTTAAATTATCCATCCCTCGCTAACAAAGTGGATCCTGGGTGCTGAGCTGCAATGGAGAAATAGGCAATGGAGTGGCCGGCATGAGGGAAGGAGAAAGCCACTTTCCTTCCTTTCCTCATGTTGGTCGCTCTGTTGCCCATTTCTCCATTCAGCGCAGCACCTAGAATCCACTTTGAAAGGTGATAGGGTAATTTAACAACTGGTTCACCCAGGGTCAGGGTGGTCATCATGGGAGGCTCGTCCCACATGTGTGGCAGAGCTGGAAGATGGGGATAGACCATACCTCCATTATAGCCAACCTGACCCTTGATTGTTAAATTATTTGAATCCCACCACTGATTATAAGTTGCTACACATGATCTAAGCTAAGGGCTGATTTTCCTTTGACTTTTCAAAAGAGAAAATGTCTCTTTCTGTGAAATTATTCTGTTTCAGATCTACAAAATCTGAAACGTGGCTC
This sequence comes from Bungarus multicinctus, assembly GCA_023653725.1. Taxonomy (NCBI): domain Eukaryota; kingdom Metazoa; phylum Chordata; class Lepidosauria; order Squamata; family Elapidae; genus Bungarus; species Bungarus multicinctus. Next base: position 113,505,540 of record CM042836.1, read on the forward strand.
CTCTTTTTTTTTTTGTTGCAAAGTGGTCAGCTATCTCAGCTATCCTCATTATTTATTAGTATATCTGTAGTTGCTTCACCCATTTTTAATCTTTATTTAATAGGTAAAATGAAAACAAAATTGCTTCAAATTTATTCATACACCATCTTTTCAATATTGTCTAATCTAATAGAGATGTCTTTGCAGGTTTTAAAAATATCAAGATGGTGGCTATAACCCCATAATCAAAGTTCCATCCCTTTTTATATAAAGGGCCAGGGCTATAACCACCTGATTGTGGTTGCCATCTTAACGCCCTCTTCTCCACAAACATTGCTCCCTTGCATCTAACTATTTCTTGAAGAGTTGAATAGAAACTCCACATAAAATGCCTACTTTGGAGTTCAAATCTAAATAGTTTCTGAAAATAATAATAATAATTAGGTCCCATTGTAAACTTTCTGTATACAGTTTGTTTAAAGATAGCATAGGAAGCCATTTTTGAAAAAGTTTATTGTATTTCTCTGTCCAGTCTGGTGGGTTTCCTGAGTCTTTTTCAGTTTTTGTGTTCCAGTAGCTGTCTGAAAATTTGACAAAAAGGTGTGAGCATTTCCCCAGACATATATGAAGAAGATCCTTAGAAGTATCATATTTTTGCTGCTGTAAACCTTAAACTGTAACATTTCCTTTTCATGCTGATGTTGAACTTCTTCATCTCTCAGCTGGAAAACATTCGGCTCCTTTTGTTCCCTTAAAATCTGAGAATATTGGCTGATTTGAAGTTTTGGTTCTTTCTGTGTTTTTCTCTCTCTTAACAATTGCTTTTTAGTTAGTTACAGTCTTAGATCTTCCATACTGACGTCTTTACCCTGAATAGTGTGTTCCTCACATCCTTTATTAAAGCAACTTTTCCATTATTCAGAGTCTGGCAGTTCTTTCTGTTAGTAGCTGTGCCCCCTCCTCTTTCTGTTCCTCTTCCCCCCGCCCCACTTTGGAACTAATGTTAATATCTTTCCTGTGTTGTTTGTGTTGTATTTTTCTTTTGTCCTTTTTACAGCATTTTCCACTCTTTAGACTTAGATTCTCACAATTCCTGCTCCACTTTTTCTTCAGGCTTTTAATCAGGGTCTCTGTTTCCCCTGTAAAATTTATTCTGTCCTTCTGAGTAGAAATGGGATTATTGGGTCAAAGATTTAGATTGGGGACCAAGGCATCTATGTCAAAATCTTGCTGTGACTCCCCAAAATGATAAGCTCAAATTATCCTCACAAAATGATAGCCATAATTTATTTACTCTGCTGTTTGTTATGTATTGATACTATTCTTGTTTCTTTTCTTGGTAAGATAGCATCTTAGACATGAGGAGGGCTTAGCAAAATCTTCTGTCCCTCATTTACTTAGAAGGCCAGAAGATGGTGAACAATTAAAATGTGATTCACAATAAAATTGTACTACAAATATATATTTATTTTTCTATGAAGAGAACTCCTTCGTAGTGGCTAATTAGAGAAGAATTTTAATAGACTCTTTTTTTGTGAATTCTAGCATCCCCTTCTCCTATCTTTTCCTTCTCTTTCTATTCTTCAGCTATCCATTGCTTCCTCTTAGTTTTATCTCTTGAAGCTGTCTTTAGTTTCTTCCTGCTTCTATTTTTAATAAAAAATAGCTAGTTTATTCTTAGCTTTTTTAAATAGAATGCAAGTAATTTATGATTTCATCACAAAACCTATACAATTAGTATTCCTTTAATACTTGAGAAATAGAATATATGCCTGCAAGGCAGAGGAGAAATTAGAAATGCTTCTTATTCAGGCATATCTTGGAAAGATTGAAGGCAAAACATTAATATGTTTGTTCATCCAATTAATGTACCTTAAATATATATAACAATTGGTATTCTCAAAAAATAATTGGAAAGCTTACATTATAAATTAGAGAAGAGAGTATTAGAATGAAGGCATCTTAATTTAGAGCTGTGTATGCAGCTCTGGAAACCCAAGCCTTTAGGGGTAAAAAAAAGTGTTAAACCTTGGGGATTGTAAAGTCAAAATACAATGCTTTTCAAACTGATGGAAGTTCACAATATTGAAAGTAAAATTAAAAGCAACAAAATGTAAAACCGTTCAAAAATAATCAAAGAGCAACAAAATAAATATTATTTTTTACACTATGCACATAAAGACTCTTGTGCTCAAAAGGGTAAACAACAACATCTGTACAAATTTCTAAAAAAGAGGAAACTTGCAGAGACAAATGAATCCTCTAGGAAGTATTCCCAAAATGGGCAATAATTGAAAAGACCTGGTCCCACTGAATGCTAATTTTATATGCACAAAAGACAGAATCTTAAACCATAAACTCATTAGCAGATTTATTTGTGATTAAAGTAATTTTTCTGGTGAGCTTTGCCATCTCAACAACTGACTGAAGAGTAGAGTAGCGGTGGAAGGTAATGGAGTCTGACCTTTCCTAAGATTGCGATAATGTCCTAGAGCAGTGGTTCTTAACCCGGGTGATATTGCTTCCCAGGGGGTGATTTCAAGGGGGCGATGGAACGAAAAGGGGCAACACAGGGGCAAAGAAACAGAAGGGGGAGATATGGGGGCAATGGAGCGAGAAGTTTTGGGGACACTTTTGAGCCTTTTTTCATACACTGAACTGCTATATATCTGTCATACAAAAACATCAGATCACTTGCTATTAGTGGATTGAACTGTGTTTTAAAATGTTCTTCCAGCTAGCTTCAGTACAGAATGCGGTACATATGTGAATACGCATCGCTCATCTTCATGCTTGTTGCGCAGCAGCCTCTATCACTCTACCCATTAAATTTGTTGCTCTGATTTTTGTTGCTTTCCTTCTGTAAAAAATTTCTTTGTGTTTTTTTAATCCTTTTTACAGTGTGCATGAATATATATTTTCCTCGAATCTTAATTTAGTTTCAGAGTTTTCGTCTTGAAATTCTTAGTTCCTACATTGCGGTTTGTTCTTATGCTCTTTTTATATTTCTTTTTGCGTCTTAAAATTCACTTGTAATTAAATAATTAAATGTTACTGTTTTTTTGGGCATTTCATTTTTTTGCAATTGAATTTTGTTTTCAGTGGTCATTGCATTTAAGTGTCTTGAATAAATAAGATAATAATGAAATACATGTATCACGAAGTTTGGGAGTAAAGTGATAGATGGCATCAGAATTTTTCACACAGTTGAGATATGGGAAAAAGACTGGAAATAAATTTTGCATCGATATGTCCTGATGACAATTTTAAAGAAAACAAAAAATGTGTTTGCATAAATTGAAGAATTATTTCCCTGTGTTGTGATTGAGAGATTATGTTGGGGGACGGGGGCGATAATAACTTCCTCAATGGCTCAAGGGGGCGATTCTTTCAAAAAGTTAAGAACCATTGTCCTAGAGGACCCCATGAGATAACCATGAAATCTCATGGTTATTCTGGTTTCTACCATGTGCCCTCTGCTCCCATGGCCACATGAAGTTAAATAAAGATGAAATAGAAATTGGTGAAGCTGAGTAAAGTCTTTCCAACTCTGCATGCAATAGTTCTGATCCTTCCCTAGATTTGGGAATAGACAAAGTGCTCATACTGTGAACAAGTCTTATCAAAGTACTGGAAATACAAAGCATAGTGAGAAGATTGGGGACTATGGGAACTGAAATGCTTCTCCAATAAGTAACATGGAACTTTTTGTCAATTTTATAGATATTATACCATCTTGTTCTTTGGCAGACTGAAATTTATTACAATTACAAGAGCCATGGTGGTGCAGTGGTTAGAATACAATATTGCAGGCTGACTCTGCCCAATAGACTTTGATTCTGACTGACTCAAGGTTGACTCAGCCTTCCATCCTTCTGAAGTTGGTAAAATGAGGACCTAAATTGTTGGGGGCAATATGCTGACTCTATAAACCACTTAGAGAGGAATGTAAAACACTATGAAGAGATATATGTCTAAGTGCTATTGCTATTGCTATGAGCAATTGGCTCTTCAGCAGGAATTGCATCCTCTGCCATGTCAACCACCATAGCAACAAGTCCTGGTATTAAAATGTCTGCAGAAATCTGGTTGGCCTTTGCAATCTGGACTTTCCAGATTGTTTGGATTTGGGTTCTCATAAGCCTCAACCAGCACAGCCAACGGTGAAGGATTGCGTGGGAGTTGTTGTCCAAAACATTGCTACCCCTTTTCTAGTCAGAGTATCCTTTTGCCAGATTTCACAGGGGATATCAGAAGAGATTTATGCTGTTCTGTTGTTTGAACTGAATTTTAATGTGTTTCAGTCATTAAGAAAGGATTTGGCTGCTTATAGATTAGTTTGAAGCAAAAAGGTTTGTATATTCATCATAGACCCACCTTGGATTTCTGCCCAAGTAGCGTTTCATTTGGTCTTTTTAGAAATAGCCATCTAGATTTCCATCCTGTTTTCAAAGACATAAAATTCACCGCAGAAGAGCAAAATGAAATGGATGCTGCATTCTTGAAGTGGATGATGGGATACCACATAAAGGTGTCTGCCCTCTGGAACAACCTCAGCCAGATCACCCTATATTTTTCCAGCTAGTTCTGCAATGGCCATGAGTGAGCATATTTTTTTTATACCCTTCCCTCAGATATGCTGAAAAACACAATATGTACTTCGGGTGGAAGAGATAGACCATTTTGGTACGTATGGATAAATCAGGCCCCAAAACCAATAGCAAAAGCCAGTGATCTTGAATGAGGAGACGCCCTGTAATTTGCTATTGGCATCAGAGCTCCTTCGAATTTCAATCTTTATTCAAAAATTGTATGCATTTAAGCACAGGGATCATCACAAAGATGTTTAGACCACATGTAAACAAAACAAACATTGGCGAGACAATTTGCCGTATCCTATGCAATCCACAACTTGAAAAGAAAAGTAAGCTTTTAATTCTGCATTTTCCCAGGCTGCTGGTAGTGGCTGGGAGAAGCAAACTCTCTCTCTCCCTCTCCATCCCTCCCTCCCCCCTCTCTCCCTCCCTCCCTCTCTCTCCTTTCCTCTCCCTCCCCCCCACCGTTTCTACTTACCAGTTTAGTAGTAGAAAGGAATTTGTTTGGACATGAAGTCTAGACACTGTGATTGTAAAGAGAACAGGCACACTTGGTAATCTCTAAGCTGATAGGGAATATTCAACTAAAACTATGTATTGCTCAGGAAAGGGAAAATTAAGACACAATTAAGAATCTTCCCTTAGTCGGTGAAAAATTACCCAAATTCCAGAGTGTATAATGTTTTAATTTCATAATGAAAGACAGTGATCAGTGCTGTGTAAAAATAAGTATCCAGAGGAGAAAAGAAGTTAAGGGCTAATCCACATGATGACGGTTTTCCCCTTTCCCATAACCAGTTATCTTGATTTTGTGTCCTGCCTTGATCTTGTTCAGAATTCAAACCCAAGCAAAACGGCACATTTGAAAACATCTGTCTCTTTCACAAAATGGCCAAGAAAACTCAGGGAAAGGTTTGAGTGTCTGTGCAACTTCAGAAGTTGCAACCAAACTGTCATATTGAAAAGGATAGAAAAACATTGCTAAATGTATAGGGGGTAATCATAGTCAATTAATTATTTAGCTAAATTTCATATGTAAAGTTATTTGAATTCAAATGAATTCAGTTAAGTTATTTAGTGATACACACACCAATTCTCTCATTCTTTTCTGTCTCACTCTGTCTCTTTCTTTTATATATATCAGCTTAAAAACCTTACACACACACACACACACACACACACACATATATATATATGTATATACACAGTATATATACATACACACACATACACACACATATATACATATACACACATACACATATACACACATATATACATGCACACACATACACACTGTTCATAAATACATATACAATCAGTGCCAGTAACAGGACTAAAGTGTTCAAGAATATAGGAAGGTGTAGAATAAGAAACTGAAGTGTTCATGAGCGTCAAAGGAATTCCATTTTTGTTTCTGTATTTACATAAATCTACAAGTATAATTAATTCAACAAAACTTCTCACTTTGTTTCTATTGGATACTTGGGGTGTCTTTTAAGAAAGAAACCAATAGGCTTGTAGAATTATCAACAATTTGGTGATCCAAAGGCATCCTGAGCTCACAGTATGAACTAAGGAAGCTTTAGTGCTTCCTTTTTGGATAGAAGATATGTCACATCTTCTAGTTTTATTATGAAAGATTTATTGGTTTTGTAGACTCACATAACAGATAATTAGAGTTGGAAGGGACCTTGTAGGTCATCTAGTGCAAACCCCTGCCCAAGCAGGAGACCCTACACCATTTCTGACAAATGGCAGTCCAATCTCTTCCTCATCATGTGCTTTTGAAACATATATTTTGGAAATTAACAGGAAGACCAAAAATTGGCAGTGCCTAGGTTTTGGATTGCAAAGAAAAGTTGAAAGGACGTTTACTTTCATCCATTATGCAGTAGGCTGAAGGAACAAATTGTTACTTCTGAGTCTTGATTGGAGGACAGTTTAAAAAACCGGACATTATTTACCAGTTACATGATTAATTACCTATTCTTTTCTCACACTAACTGACTTAAACTTGAAGGATTCAGTTGCATGTAATGACATATAGGTAAAATAGTTTTGATCAATATGTAAAAGATCTATATAAAAGATGTAGGATACTTCTAAAAATTGCCACCAAATTATAATTTGAGGTTGAAATTAAATTGAAAGTGGAATTATTAAATATCTCGAGTGTAGATTAATTTTACATTCACATATTCATTAAGTTTAATTAGAATTGTGTTTAAATAAAATTAAGAAAAAATATGTTTTTGTCCTGGCCCGATTTATGCTTCGACTCTGATCCGCGAACATTTATAAGGGTGCCGTGACTTGCTACTCAAAGGCTGAGTGTAGCTTTGAGTCTGAAATACTTGTCCATTAACCATTTCACATATAGGACATGACCAGGCTGAGCCCAAGTGGGTGGTAAAATGTATCATAAGTCATGAGTCCCAGTGCACCCTGGGAGATCTAAGTCAAGCCCAACTTGAATGCCTTTCTTATCTCCCACTCATTTCCCTTGAAACATCTTACTTTTCCCTTGATACATCTTTCTACTCACTTGAACTGCCCAGATCTCCTGAATTCCCCAGTGTTTGACATGGCCTTGTGTCTTTCCTTGGACTTGGGATGGTTTTCCTGCCAAAGTCTGTTATAAAGATGCTTCTAGCACCATTTAGCATAATGGTTGTGACATTGGAAGTTTTTCATTTTAGGCTCATTTTCTGAGGACGAGTGCTCCAATAAATCCATGGAAGTGGAATTTTCACAGGAGGAGAAAGAGATTCCCTAAGGAGATTCTATGTGTAGCAAATATGGAAGCAGTCTGCTTTCAACAAGGAAAGAATAATAATGGCAACCAATTTAATAATCTTTTGGGTATTATATATCAGTAATACTACAAAGACTAATGCCTTACTAATGCCATGTACCTGAATGGAACTTACTAATGCCAAATATCTAAATGGAACTATGACTAAATGCTACACCATGGAGTAAAAGCTAAAAAAAAAAAAGAGTCCCTAGTCAGTCATGTATTCAATCAGCCATATTAAACAGTCCCTAACAGACGTATAACTAAATAATTATTTGACCAATTTTGAGCTACGCTTTCTCTTAAATGAAAGGAAGAAATTATGCCCAGATTCCATAAATATGGGTGGTGTAATTGTGTAACATAAAGCAACAGGTGCTTAAAAATAACTAAGAAAGAAAGAAAAGAGGGTGCTTTGAAAATGAATAGCAGAGTATTTAATGTCAAGATGTTTGCAATGTAGAGAGTTTTGATTACTCACAGAAATTAAAAACAGTGGCCGATATGAGGAAGAGAGAACATAAATCTTAATTAAATATTTTTATGGCTTTCCAATCTAGTTGTACATTATTTTGATGTAGCTTGAATCAATGTAAGCAATTTTTTGAGTGAAAAATCATATGGAAAAACATTGTTTTTTGCTGCTTAGAAATGATTACTGTTTGCATGTTTCATATTTTTAACTGCTGTTTTTCATTTTATGTTTTAGAGTGCTATTAGATATCCCTTCTTACAACTATTAAACACCAGGACTTAGCTCCTAAACATAATGCACTGTCTATAGTAATCTAAAGTGAGATGGTCTATCTATGAGTTCAATTCCCAGCAGTGGGCTTGGATTGGTAATATATTGTTTCCTAATGAAACTATGACTAAAAATACCTACAGGATATATGAAATTGGATAAATAGGTTCCCCAATAGTTGGTGGTGGAAGTCATGTGAACCTCATACGTGGGAGCATGAGAATACATAATAACACCAGCAGTGGTGGGATTCAATTTTTTTTTACTACTGGTTCTGTGGGTATGGCTTGGTGGGCATCGTGTGGCTTGGTGGGTGTGGCAGGGGAAGGATACTATAAAATCTCCATTTGCTCCCCACTCCAGGGGAAGGATACTACAAAATCCCCATTCCCTCCCCACACTACTAACCTGCTTTCCAGCTCCATTCTCCAGTGCAGGGCAACAAAAGTACACCCAGCTAATCAACTGGGACTCAGGAGGCAGAGACTATATGGGGGCAGGGCCAGTCAGAGGCGGTATTTGCCAGTTCTCTGAACTGCTCAAAATTTCCGCTACTGGTTCTCCAAAATTGCTCAGAACCTGCTGAATACCACCTCTGAACACCAGCATATCTCTGCTCTGAGAGCTTAAGGGAAGATGGGCTTTATATAGTATTCTATATAGTATTGACTCTTTACAATAGGAAGATTTCAGGAGCCATAATATTAGGAATATTGAAAGTTGAATTGTTGAAACACAATTCATTCATTCAATCATTCATTCATTTTATATAACATTGTAATCACCCCTCAAGTTGAGTATTAAAATATTGTAGGAGAAGGATTGGCAGAAGCAGGGAGAGGGGGTGAAAAGAGGGTTCAACCTAGAATTACTATGTAGTCACAAACAAACTAAACCCACCCACCCCCTTCACTGTCTTTGATCCTATCTAACTCTAATCAGGTGCTGATCTTTAGTTGAGAAAATTCTTGTGCAGAGGATTTTATCAATAAATCAGTCAAATTGAACCTTCATGCCTTTTGCATCTGACAAATATCCTTGGTAATTTTTTTTATGACCTAACAATAAATGGCCAAGTGGATATAAAATAAGTGCAATATGTATTTTATACAATTATAAACAGGCAAATAGAATATGTGTCTATCTGTCTCTGACTCTCTGGATCTACATGCCTATTCTAAATTTTGATTTTTTTATTTTTATTTGGCCACCTCCATTCTCTATTATCCCTCTGAAATAGGCTGATCCAATCAATAATGTTCATGTTGTCTTTAGTAAACAGCTTTCAACATAATTTCCCGGCATGGGTGGCTTTTGCATCTAATGGAAAAAGTTGTAACTGTTGACTTTACATTATATAGTTAGTTATTAACACAAAGGAGCTCTGACATTAAAACAAAAAAGGAAAGGCTTTTAAATTGCCTAAATGAAAAAAAATATGAACTGGAAGGGTTTGCTGAGGGTTTTGACCAAGAACAGCCAAAAAATTGGAAGCTTCTGGAAAGAAGCAAAGAAGAAAATCTGGCATTATATTGCTTTAAAGATGTCATTGCTTTAAAAACATATCAAAGCAGGACTGTCTGTTCAGGAGACTAAATAAAACACACAATACACATTTATTCTATCAGAATAACAGTTTAATAAAATGTGCAATACTGCCTATAATACCAGCGATATTAGCCAAGAGGAGCATATAATTCAGATGAATCAAGTGATTACTGGTAGCTGTAATTGGAATTTATGAGCAAAATATACTTGGTGACTGGGCACAATCTACTGCTTACACTAAAATGATAGCCAGAGGGGAAAAATAGATCTATATGTACAAGGAGGGTCTTGTCCTATCAAAGAGCAAAAGTAAACATTTGGACAAGTGTTAAAGTCCAGCAGAAACTGGACCATATTGGATCATATTGCATAAGTGTGAAAGTGAATGGTAAATACTTCTAGCTGGGCAAAGAACAGAAGCTGATAGAATTTTACAATCTGTATTTCTTCTTATTTTGTCAAGGAGGATGAAGTGGTTGTAGTAGAGATTTGAAAAGAAACAATACTAAGCTCCAGAAGACCAACAGTTTCCGGGGATGACTGAACACCTCACTGGGAGGCCGTTGAGTTACAACTGACAATTGTCAACCCTATTTTTTGTGTTATCAACACTAAACTGCCAAGGTGTTTTTTATTCTTCATTTAGCTCTGGCCTATAGATGTAGGTCTCATAAAGTCTCCTGCTGACCTATTTCCCAATCACAATGGGGAGCTGGGAGGAGGAGGTCTGTGTGGTTTCCAGAGAGTGACAAAACCCTTGGCTTCTGAGCTGTGATGGTGCAGTGGTTAGAATGCAGTACTCCAGGGCTAACTCCACTGCTCACTCTAGGAGTTCAATTCTGAGCGGCTCAAGGTTAACTCAGCTTCCATCCTTCTGAGGTCAGTAAAATGTGGACCCAGATTGTTGGGAGCCATATGTTGACTCTATAAAGCAACATGAAGTGGTATATAAACCTTAATGCTATTGATAGTGCTATTCTCTTATCATGGGCCCCAATAACACCATCCATAACCAAATCATATTACTGTTCTATGATTTTGACCACTTCTTATTTTATTTTATTTATTTGAGTTCTGTCTTTATTATTTTTACAAATAACTCAAGATGGCAAACATATCCAAACACCTTCCTCCTCCTATTTTTCACACCACAACAACCCTGTGACACGGGCGCAGGACTAAGACAGAATGACTGGCCCTAAGTCACCCATCTGGCTTTCATGGCTAAGACAGGACTTGAACTCATGGTTCCCTGCTTTCCACCCTGGTGCCTTAACCACCAGACTAAGCGGGTTAAGTTTTGTCACTTAACACAGCTTTCCTCCTATTAAAGGCATTTGACTTTTTAAAGTTGCTATGCAGAGGTAAGGATGCCATGCTGCTTCAGCTGGCCATCCTAACAATAGCTAGCTTACTCAGGGCTCAGTCATTTGTTGGGGAATGTGCCTGCTGGTTTTCTCTCAGTTAAATAATAGCAATGTAGCTGTGAAAATAAGAGAAAATAATGCTAAGTAGCATCAAAGGAGGATTTTTTTAAAAAAAATATATAAATGAAATTATAGAGGAGGTTATTTGCTTTAGGAAGCTGAGTTTTTTTTCCACATAATTAACAGTAAAAAGGGAGTGTCTATGGAGATTCTCAGTTATCCAGGACATGGTTGTCCCAAATGTGCTTTTCAAGAGCCAACTGGCCATTGTGTTTTTTCTTTGAAGACATTTTGCTTCTCATCCAAGAAGTTTCTTCAACTCTGGAGAAGCTTTTTGGAGGAGAAGCAAAACATCTTCAAAGAAAAAGCAAAATGGCCAGTTGGTTCTTGAAAAAGCACATTTGGGACAGTAAATAAGACATCTAAAGGAATTAGGAAGAAGTGCAAATGGCTACAGATTTCACTGCTGAAAAACTACTAACTTGAAGGTTAGCTGTTGCTAGGATAGAACAGTTTGCCTTGCAAATTTACACCCAAACAGGTGTCTACAAGTACTTGTCATACTGAAACATAACCTTTTCTTTCTTTTCCTATCCAGTTGCCACTTCTTCTCAATTGCCATCCAGTTTTGGTGTCTCTGTTTTCTATTCTTCCTTTACCAATGTGATAGTGAATGGTTAGTATCAAATCAGTTATGAGGATCAATGAATTTTGTAAATGCCACATTTTGTTTTATGTATAATTATTTTTAATCAGTAATTAACATTGTTTTTGTCATGTTGCTGCCTTTTTCTAATCCCCTGGGAGGTATAAAAAAGAACACTCCTCATTTGCACATTCACTTGTTGGGTTGTATGTATCTGTACAAAATGGGGGAGGAATATCTTCAGGGTGGTTTCATTTGGAGTTGGCAAATGAAAGTGGACAAATTGAGGAAGCTGAACTTTGCATAGAATGTTACACTGTTTATAATTTGTTGTGTCATCTCTTCCTTGATATATATAGGTACTGTATATGGGAATTTGTCCTGTTGAATAAATGTAACAGATTAGACCAGGAGTGGGATTTAAATTTTTAAATAACCGATTCTGTGGGTGTGGCTTAGTTGGTGGGTGTGGCTTGGTGGTCATGTGACTGGGTGATGGTCATGTTATTGACTGGGCATGACCAACTCAATATCACTCACATTGAGGCCACACATCTCCTCGCCTGGCCTCTTATGATTGTGGGGATACTGCAACAGTCGTAAGTGTGAAAAATGGTCATAAGTCACTTTTTCAGTGCCATTGTAACTTTGAATGGTCACTCCACACAAGCAAAGTACCAGCAAAGGAGGGGGAAAAACTCCAGAGATGTTCCAGAGACAGGAAGTCTAGTCCTGCCAAGAATGTAATAAGGGTTAACCGAGAGGCAGTTTCTGTAAGCAACTCCAGAATGTTTCTTTCCTGCCTTCTTACAGGATTAGGCCAGTAATTTCTTCTAACAACCAGTTCTCAGAACTGCTTAGAATATTCTAGCGAATAGGTGCGAACTGATAGAATCCCACCCCTGGATTAGACTTTCATCTCCTATTCACTCCTAAAGGAGGATGGCAGTATTCAATTATAATATTAAGCCAGGAATCTTTAAACCATGATTTTTTTAAACAAACTACATTATAGGTTCTATGCCTAAAACAAAGACATCATGTTATGGGTTCTATGATGTGTGAACTCAGATAAAAAATTGGGCATACGATTCTGAGTACTCCTGCTGGGAAACAAATGTGATGATCACAATGAAAAACAATGCCACCACATAACTTGGAAATCACCTTAGAGATACTGTATGTAGAGACACTTGTGCTTGTTGCTATAGTAACAAGGCCTTCTTCCCCTCCTGCCTCCATTTTGACCACTTGCTTTTCATTTTTTAAACCTATCTGCCCATTAGGTCGTTTTCCACAGTTTCTTCCCCAATTTCTGCTCTCAGAGCAACCAAAGCAGAAGGATGGGATACTCACACCCAACCACAACTGCTTGTTTCATCCACTTGCTTCTGTCACTAATGCCTCACACCTCTTTACTCAATTTCAACAGAATCTTCCTTTATTACCACAGGCTCAGTGAATTTAAGACATCCCTCCTGAATTGGCAGGTATGTGTTTGTGTGTGTAATACCTTCTTCTATTTTACTAAGGGTTTGCAAGCCACAAAAAGCAAAAAAGGAAAAAGAAATATGAGGAAAGGATCATTGCAAAACTGTAAACATTCAACTGAAGTCACAGTAGGAAGCATATTCCTTAGCTGTTTCTTGAAAGATATCAATATCTTTCCAAGTACCACTTTATATAGTTCCTCTTGATATAGAGTTAACAAGAATTCAATGCTTACCAAGGGAGGTGGTGATAGAGATCTCCCTTTGGCCTTATCTTCTCCTAACATAAATATTGGATTAATGTGCAGTAACTGACCACTGGATTCCTCCCAAAACAAATATCAATATAGACTAGTTGGTCTTTTAACACAAAGACTGAACCAGGACTGAAAAGATGTTGAATTTCCATTTCTTACTCAACATCAGCTAAATTTTACCTTACAATATTGGATAGTAAAGAGAACTAATGTTGAATTACAGTTAATTTTCCAGGGGCAATAGTACTATTATTTGTCATTATTTAGGCACCCATCAGCAAGAATCCAAATTTTTACAAACTAAACCAGAGAGATCTGCTTCAATGCAGAAAATTTAATGTGCAGCATATCACAGATTCCACAGCTTTTTGTGCATGCTTCTGGAATTGTTGAAAACTTTATGCCAGGGGTCTCCAAACTTGGCAACTTTAAGAGTTGCGGACTTCAAATCCCAGAATTCCCCAGCCAGCATGGTGCAACTTCAATTCTACAGAGGAAGGAAAGAGGGGTTTGAGTGGCATGGGGAGTTCTGACACTGATATGAGCAGCCATCCAATGACCTTTATCATCTTCTTGGGGTCTCTGCTTATCAGAGTTGCTTTGAAGTGGGAAAGCTAACATTCCTTTGAGTGTCTTACTTTCTCTGCTGTCAACCAGTTAGAAGCTATCACTTGCCTTTACTTTGTACAAATGGATGTAGTACATTTCCTTAAGCCCTTAAACTTGCATTTAAAACATCTTTAGCTAAGGATTAAAGGAAGTTCACCCTATGCAGTAAAACATGTCTACCCAAAAGTTCCTAATAGCTGTAAAGCAGTTAACAAGCAATTTCTGAAAGTGATTAAAGAAATGTGCAAGCCCAGTGTCCTTTTCAAGGCACAGACTGTGGTTTGAGCAAGATGAGTATTCTCTCATCTCTCAGAGCTCTAAATCTATTGAGGATTGCTGTGATGTGGTCTCTTCATGAGGAACAACTGTATGGAGCACTTGTGGGTGATCTCAAGTTTTCTTGCTGTCTGAAGTGGAATTAGGAAGAGCTGATCTTTTATTACAACAGGCTCAGTCATCTTCAGTTCTCTATTGTTTTTGGAATAAGCAAATCAAATGATTAACTTAATGTAAATCTAAAAGCACATTGACTTACATTATATATGGGGGAAAAAATTAGAAGGGCATAATTGATCGAGGTGTTTTTAACCTCAAGAAAAGTAAGCCCTGACTTTTCCTAGAAGTTCTCACCTCAACCATAAATGGCCATTTAGAAAACATAAGAGCTGGGGGTTTGCATCACCACAAGCCACAAATAAGCAAACTGTATGGTGGATTAATATGTGATGTAAACTTACTGGTTCTTCTGCATATCACTTCTTTTAGGGAAGAGCCTTTTCCAACCATATTGGAAGAGGCTCCAAAATTAAACCTATTACTGTACTCAACAGCATCTCTCCCCATAGCTGATCATAAGGAAAGGTCACCTCCTAATGGCTAATGATAAGCTTGAACATACAGTGTATAATTTTGAAATACAGTGTGCATAATGAAATGCTAAACTGATTTCCATATTGCAGGTTCATTATGAATGTTGGTAAATTCAGGAAGGAATATCAAAAAAGAATTCAAAAGAAATTAAAATTCCCTCTTTGCATGCCTTTGCTACACACTTAGCAGCAACACACCATATTTCCTTTCCATATCTCAGAAGAGCTTGCACATCTGACCCAGAAGTGCTATTCAGCAGGTTCTGACCAGTTCTGAAGAACCAGTAGTGGAAATTTTGAGTAGTTCAGAGAAACCAGCAAATACCACCTCTGACTGGAGATTTTACAGTGTCCTTCTCCTGCCTCACCCACCAAGCCTTGCCCACAGAACCAGTAGTAAAAATATTTGAATCCCACCACTGATCTGACCCCTTGGTTTATGATGATTCCCCCTCTTACGTCCTTGATGTGGCAAGGATGCACAATGAAGATATAGCTGTCTGCTGCCCAAATTTAGTAAAATGTGAAGTGTTTGACAATACTCCCAAAGCTTCTTTCAAAGTTCTTGGCAGAAGACTAGACATTTATCCTGAAGCAGTTTCAGAATAGCTTCAAATAGAATTCTAAAAAGAAAGATTCACAAATGTTGATTTAAACAAAAGTCTATGGTGATTTTCAGTCATCCAGATCATGGTTGTCCTAAAGGTTCTTTTTCAAGAGGCAACTGGACTTTCTGTTTTTTCTTTGAAGACGTTTCACTTCTCATCCAAGAAGCTTCTTCAGAAAATCCAGTTGCCTCTTGAAAAAGTGCCTTTGGGATTTAAATAAAAAGTTTTAGCAACCCTTAGATACCTGTGATTTAAAATATCTGATGTTTTAACTAGATATAGAAGTTTTAAAAATCTACAAGTATTTTTAAAATGGTACTAGAAAAGGATGACCCAAATCCAAGAATTCTTTCATGCAAGATCAGTTTGTTGTACAATTGGCAATGTTATAGCCAATTTAGGGCAGCTAAATATATGCATTATTTTCTAAAAGACCAGATTGCAATTTATGCATATTAACAATGGGAAAAGGCTTGGAATTATGGAAATCAATATTTATTGGAGCCCATGAGCCAGAAAGCACAAGAATAAAATACAGAGGCCTGTAAATATTAGTAAGCGGCTTGTCACTACCTTCTTCTACACACATCCACTTCATGGTCCATTTCTGTTGCTTCCCTCTGGGAGGAGGTTTGGAAGTATTTCTAGCAGGACTTCCAGATTCTGTAATAGCTTTGTTCCCTATGCCATCCGTCTGGTAAACTTGCAAGATTTGTTTCTCTTGCCATGTACATGTATACATCCGAACAAGATTGTGTTGATTCTCTGTGTCATATAATATATGTGGGTACATGCAGGGGTGGGATTCAATTTTTTTAACAACTGGTTCTGTGGGCGTGGCTTAGCTAGTGGGCATGGCTTGGTGGTCATGTGACTGGGTAGACTTGGTAGGTAGGCTTGGTAGTCATATTATTGGTTGGGTGTGGCCAACTCAATATCACTTACATTGAGGCACGCACTTCCTCGCCAGGCCTCTCATGATTGTGGGGATGCTGCAACAGTCATAAGTGTGAAAAATGGTCATAGGTCACTTTTTTCAGTGCCACTGTAACTTTGAATGGTCACTCCACACAAGCAAAGTACCAGCAAAGGAGGGGGAAAAACTCCAGAGATGTTCCTGAGACAGGAAGTCTAGTCCTGCCAAGAATGTAATAAGGGTTAACAGAGAGGCAGTTTCTGTAAGCCACACCAGAATGTTTCCTTCCTGCCTTCCTTACAGGATTAGGCCAGTAATTTCTTCTAATAACTGGTTCTCCAAACTGCTTAGAATGTTAACAACCGGTTCTAGCGAATAGGTGCGAACTGGTAGAATCCCACCCCTGGGTACATGCATAATTTTGTATTTTTTGTATTTTGTATTTTTATTTATTTATTTGTTTATTTATTTTGTCATGTTTATGTTTATATTAGAGGTGGAAACCCTTTGAGAGCTGTATGCCACAAAATTTCATTTTAATGTATGCCAATCAATATACGTGCAAAATGACAATAAAGTATTGTATTCTAATCTTCCTAGAGCGGAGAGAGAATGACCAGCCCAAGATCACTAGCTATCTGTGTTCCCAAGCAGTAACCTAACTTCTGATCCCCCAGTTTCTAGCCTGGTACCTTAACCTGTACACCAAACTTTGACTGTACAAACAGGCAATATGAATAACAAAAGCTAGGCAAATGGATAGGAGCAGGGAATCAAGAACTGTACAAAATATCAAGAAAATGCAAGGTAAGTCCTATACCAAAATGATTTTGCACTCTGATTCAGGTGACCCTGAGAGCATAGACAACTCCCCCAAGTAGCCTCAATGACTCTCAGAGAGAGTGCTAACAACCAGATGATTGCAAGGAATATAGGAATATAAATCCTTCCATTCCCCCCACCCCTTCAGTCAGAACTGAAGAAGCTTCTTGGATGAGAAGCAAAATGTTTTCAAGGAAAAAAAAGAAGAAGAGATTGGACTGCCATTTGTCAGAAATGGTGTAGGGTCTCCCACTTGGGCAGGAGAGTTGGACTAGATGACCTACAAGATCCCTTCCAACTCTGATTATCTGTTATCTATTAAAGTCCAGTTACCTTTTGAAAAAGCATCTTTGGGACAACCATGACCTGGATGACTGAAAATATCCATAAACCTTTGTTTAAATCAACATTTGTGAATCTTTCTTTTTAGAATTCTATTTGAATTCTAGAATTTCCATAGAGATCCTATACCAAAACTTGCTCATGGACAAGAAAAGGGAAACAACCCAAAGCAAGATGGTCTGCATGGAAACATAATAGTATTAAATAATGCCAGCTGTGTAATGGAAAGAAAACCGTATCTGGATGGAGGAAAGCAAACAACCGGTTGTTTCAGAATGTTTGGGAAAATATAATAACAAAGCCCAATGGAGTATGATATCTTCCTACACATGAAACCATAAGGTAAAAAAAGGCTTTCCTAGTGTGAAATAAATAACAAAACCACATTAAAAGACATTTACCTTGAGACAACTGGATAGCTCCCTCTTCATTTTCTCTCTCTCTCCAGAAACTATGATGCTTTTGTAAGTATCCCTATAATTATGAGCAGGGAATACTTATCAAATTTAGCATTTGCCTAAGATATAGCTTGTCCCAGTCTGCCTATTAAAATATCATGAAGGATAGCCTCAGTCACCCCGTTTTATGCTAGGAAGAAAATCAGTTCAATATAATTGTAATACCACTTCAGTGGGTCCAACAAAATTTCACAAACACCTGTAGAACAAGAATTGAGAACAGGTTTCTTCTTGTTCCTGTCTGATCATAGTTCATAACCCCTGAACCATAAAACCAGAATTGCAAAAATTCATTCATTTCATGGGTGATGATTTTGGGCCAGTAATTTTGTCTATGAGAATCAAATAATGCATAGTCCCATGTAAACTGGCCTGATAAACTACAAAGGGCTGTTCCATTTTGGTCTAGTGTTTTGTGTGAATCCAGCCACTGTGGTTTCTAAACTCCAACCAACCAACCAACCAACCAACCAACCAACCAACCAACCAACCAACCAACTAACCATGATATGTGTAGCAAATCAATATAAACCAGCATTCTACATTCCAAAAATAGGAAAGAGCCAGTTTGAAAGCCAGTTTGGTCCAGTGGTTAAGGCACCAGGCTGGAAACCAGGAGACTATGCGTTCTAGCCCTGGCTTAATCATGAAACCCACCTTGGCCTAGGCACTGTGTCTCAGCCCAACTCACCTCACAGGGTTGTTGTGAGGAAGATAGGAGGAAGAAGATATGTTCAATACCTTTAGTTATTTGTTAATAAAGTAAATAAATAAACACAGTAAATTACATTAAAATAAATGCTTTGCTTCCAAAGGACCATTTAACTTTATAATGAAGGAACATCACTAAATTCCTATAGGCCAAAGCCAGATTTTCCTAACCATACAAGAGGTCAGAGAGTTTTGAGAAAAAAAAGGAGAAAATGAACACTAAAACTAAGATTGACCTGATATTATTAGTTCAAAATCCATTTTATTTAGAGAAACAGTTGTATGTATTCCTCATTATTCAGAGTGCCATCACCTTGAAAAGTTTAAGAAGTGCCCCAAAGGGATATGTTTAGTACTTCTCTGATTTTGGTAAGAAAATAATTCAGCCTGTCCAATTTTACCATTAGAATGTAAAATTGCTAATCTTTCACAGATTCAGGCTGCTGGTCTTTGGCTCCTTATCTTGGCTCCTTGAAACATTATGCTGTTTCGGATGGAGGAAATGTTAAGAAAAATTAAAAAATAAAACAAGAAGAGAGAAATGGATTCTTGGCGCCCTTTCAAGCCCATCTCATTTTGCTCCTTGCAGTTGGGGACATGTTAACCAGGAATAGCTGTTAATCCAAAATAATGCATTTTGTTTTGCAAGGTAAATAAACGATCACTTCCCAATTCTTCCTCTTATGCCAATGCAAGACTCTTTTGCAAGCAGATAGGAACCTCGACTCCTTTCCAAAGAAGTGGCTTCCTGCTGAGAAGATTGTTCCCATTATTAATCTTCTACCCCAGCAATGATAAATGAAGTGACCAGGAAGTTTTGGGAGAGGCCCTGCCTATTGGAAAAAAAAAAAAGCATTCCAGGTAAGCAGAGCCATAGCAACTGGGCAATATGCCCCAGCAGATTCAGAATTTGTCACAATCAAGAGATTAAAAGTTAGGCTGCACATTGTTTTTTCTTCTTTCTGAATGCCATCTGCCAGGAGCTTTTTCGATCTCAATAGTTCTTCATTGAATGCCCAGCAGCCTGAATAAGTGGGGATATAAAAAATGTATCAAATGACTTCCCTTTAAACTTTTTTCTGTTCTGTTCTCCAGGTTGCTTTTCTCCTAGATTGTTCTTCAGTGCTTCTTTTTCAACCTTCTCTTTTTTAAAAATAACTTTTTTTGATACCTTTCAAGGGAGAATTCTAATTAGCGTGTGGAAACATCAAAACTAGATTGGTGGGTGCATTGCCTTTCTTTTTCTTTTCTACACTTAAGGGAACATTCAGTCCTACAGCTAAAATGTTACCTAGTTTCTTATCCTCAGTTTATTTCAGGTCTACCAACTTCTGTCTATTTATTAGAATTGTGAAAACAACAGAGTGGCCCATGAGTGTACATAAAGATAAGAACAAATCCCTTTATAAATTTCCTTAACTGTGTTGATGTGAAGTCACGTATACAGAGGCTTCATTGTGCAAAAGCAGCAAATGACCTCAGGGTATTTTTTAAAAAAATGTTTGCAATTGATTGTATTATTAGATTTGACCTTTCCGCGTCTTGCAACCTTAGAATACTATATGTTCATTTTTCCTTCCTTCTCTCTTTCTATTTTTTTTTAAATCAGAAGATCTGTCCAATAGTTTATGTCCAGCTTAGATGCCCTTTAGTAAACTTGAACGGTAAGCAAAGTCCTAAAGAAACTTGTTTGATGACATTTTCAACAGAATGAGTCACTTTTAAACTTGATAAAAGGGTGTGTTTTGCTGTCCAGAAGTTTATTGAGATCCTGGGGGAAAGGCATACATTTGCATTTCTTATCCTGTTGGAGAAAATTATATACATATGTGTGTGTGTGTATGTGTGTGTGTGTTTATATGTGTATATATGTGTGTGTGTGTGTGTGTGTATGTGCGTGTTTCTGCTAATGAAGGATAAATAATTCCATATTATCAGAAGGCTGTCCTGTCTTGTTTAAAAGCAGTATCCCCTGTACTCCAAGAGTTTATTGTGGCTCTAATTCCAGATGTCTGGAGAAAGGAATGAGATCCATTGCCAATACTTTCAATAAGACTCAAGAGAAACATTGTCATTTGGGTTACACTATATGGGGAATCTGCCCTGAATTCAACTACTTGCCCTGGAAAGTAATTATTCTTCTCTCCTCTCAATTGTAGGTACTAAGATAGGATGACAGGAAACTTTTTTAAAAAATCTAGATAAATTTGGCAGGATAAAAGAGACTGCTTCAGTACACTGCTTTCTTCCTTGATAGCCTATCAAGAGAGGAGGCAATACTGAAGATCCTGCAACTCACTTTTTTTAAAAACAAGAGGTGATTAAATAAAAAAATAAGGATTATTGAATTAAAAGGAGAGGCAAAGATGCTGGCCCACAGTGGGAAAGTGACATACCTTCAAAAATTGTGTTCAGGAGAAGGCTTTGTTTTGTTCTGAATACTAGCAAGAGTTACACTTCTTAAAATAAACTTTGCACCAGTTCTTCATCCATGTCCATGGAAACCTATTCGTGATTTAGAACAATGTCTGAAACATTTAAATCCCTCCTGCACACACAGAATGTAATAGGTAGCTCAAGAGGTGCAGAATTAATCAATTTCCTATCATTTCACAAGCATTCCAGCATGAGTTGTTTCATCAAATGTCATGGACATTTGTAATAAAATGGCCTTTTGTGGTATATTTCCTAATAAACATATTTTGCATGCCATTTTCAACAGTCTTCCCTCCCCCTCCATGCTGTTCTTGAGTTGGGAATATTTTCAGTTGGATGCCAACAGGCTTCCCCCCCCCCTCCATACTGTTCTTGAGTTGGGAATATTTTCAGTTGGATGCCAATGGACTCCAGCAGTTACATACCCACGTAGGCTTTTGTGGTTGTCATTTGCATTCTTAATGTTAAAAAGGTGCTTTGTGTTGTATGTCATATTTTAAATCAGCACGTGATTTTTCTCATCCTAAGATTTGTAGTTTTGAACTCTCAGTATAAGCCAGGGGTGACAAACTCATGTCATCATGGCATCGTCATGGGACGTATCAGGATTTTTTCCCCCTTCGCTAAACCAGGCGTGGGCGTGGCAGCACATGATGCATCGGGCCCATGGGCCAGGAGTTTGACAGCCCTGGTATACACTATAGAGTTATTTAACCACACAATGATTGTTCAGAGTTGTCAAGAGCCAGTCAGCGTAGAGATTTAATAAAATATTATTAATTATTATCTAGATGCTGGGGTAAGACTAAATATCCCAAATACATTAAAACACACAAGTAAATAAAGAAGGAAGGAAATTCCTTTAAATGTTATGCTTGTGAAAATACTACTGTCTAATTAGGATGAATGCAGTATTTTCTTTGTTCCCATGAGAACAGATGAATGGCTATGGAAGTAGTCAAGAATTATAGTCCTTGCCATTATGAATCCTATGAGAGTCAACTCTTACATGGAAGATATGGCTTCTTTGGGTGTGATGTTTAATTTGTAAGACTCCCAGTACATATTAGCCACAATAGGGCATGGTTATCTAACACTTCTGTAATTGGGGAAAAGTGAGAAGCCAGCCCATGTACTCTGTGCAAGACAGTAAAGTGTTAACTCCAGCTGTCTCTCGTAGTAGACGTCTTATCTCTGTCTGCAATTTCACGAGAGTTCTTCTGAACAAAGAATGAATCCATTGCAGGGGATGTACATGAGGAAGTGCTTCTGTAACAAAGGAATATTTCTTCCCTTGGGAAAAAGGCAGTTTGCCCACCTGTCTCAGCTAAATGCTCTCTGCTGAATGTCATGGGTGTGGGCATAGCAGGCTCTGGATGATGGAGTTCACGGTATCTTGGTTGTGAGAAGCCCCACTGCTTCCCCCCCACCCCCAACAGTGCCCATGATTAGGACTTTTTAAAAAACATGATGCTCCCAGGGATGGGCTTCACAAATTTTAGCCAAGAGTTCTCTGTCTGATTGCTGGGTGGCCATGGCCATGGTGGGCGTGGCCTAGTTGGCCTCCTGCACCACGGTGGGGGGGGAGAGCTTTTTTGACTTTCCCGGGCTCCGGAGGCTTTCCTTGAGCCTCTGGAAGGGTGAAAATGGCCTTCCCTGGCTCTGGAGGCTGTCTGGAAGCCGGAAACAGGCCCATTTCCAGCCTTCCCAAACTTTTGGGAGCCCATTTTTCACCCTCCCCAAGCCTCCATGCCCACCCTGCACTTACCTGCATCCGAAACGGGCCACGTGGGGACTCCTGGGAGGGGTGGGGTGGAGTGGGTGCCAGGAGTGGGATTTGGAGTTTCTCCGAACTGCACATAATCTTAGCTGGGGCTCTCCTGAACCCCTGCGAACCCCTAGCAGCCCACCCCTGGCTGCTCCCTAGCCTTAATCCAAAGCAGCATTTGGGACACTAGCATTTCCTTAAATATTGTGCCATTTCTGATTTTCTGGGCCAGTGGCCATGAAACATGGCAACACTCCTGAAGGCCTTAATCCTTGGGCACATTTCTTCCATCATTTTGGAATCTTAAGGATTTTATCTCCCATAGGTTATTTCTCCTTGTCTTTTAGAAATGCACTCCAAACTCTCCTACTCATATTATTAGCACTAACCAATTTGCATAATGTTTCTTGTTCTATATGAGGTGGAGGCCGCAGGATGGAGAACAATCTGAAAAAGGTTTTGCATGATCAACTTCAATTGGATGCAATATAGGATGTGGAAAAGCAGGAGTAAGGCAATTCTGACCTTCAAAAGTCTTGCTAAACTACAAATTCGCATTGTTTGATTTTGAATGCCTTTTAAATCTTAGTAAAACATTTCCAGACTACAATTTAATTACATTATCATCATTGCAGAATCCTCTTTTTTGCTACGGATAACTTATTTGCTTTTAAAAGGTGGGGATGTATAATTTCTAAACGTTTCCTGATTGAATAAATAATACAGCGTTATTTGGCTAAGATAAGCTGCACCATTATGCATGTCTCTGTGAAAATATTGTTTCATGAAATCTCCATCCTCTTTTTTTTAACAGTAAAAAAAAGGCTTAATGAAATCTCTCTGGACTGAAGCTTCAGTTTTCCAAATAAATAATTTTCTGGGAATTGGGTTCTTTTGCATCAGAAGAAAAAAAACATTCCAATATTTTTTTTATTTTTATAAAAAACATTTCTTTTGGTGAACAACGTGGTTCTAGGTTTTTACATTTCAATACAAACATGACCATAATTATATATTCATCTTTTGTATTCAATTTCATATTGTATCATTACTTATTCCATTTTCCTTTAAATATTCTCAAATATTCATATATTCATTACACTTATTTTATCCAATTCCAATTCATATCATAACTTATTTCATTTTTCTTTAAATATTCTCATATCTTGTTTTACAATATTATCTAAGATTCTTATTTCATTTCTATATTCATTACACATATTTACTTTTATCTGTCATATTTGTACTTTTATTACTTACTATTATTCCAAATAATCCAAAAGTTGTTCCCTCTAATTGTCAATTCGAATTTGCCACCCTTTTGCCTTATACACTTCCACAATTTATTCTTCTTAAATCCTTATAAGGATATATATGTGCATGTATGTATGTATGTATGTATGTATGTATGTATGTACGTACGTATGTAGTATGTATGGTATTTAGGTTTTTTCGGGTATTTTCCCATGTAATATTTGTGCTTTTATTACAGCGACGTTTCGGCAGAATCTCATCTGCCATCCTCAGGCTTGTGGATTAGTTCTTTTTAATTTTGTGTGCCAGGCTTGGCAGTCGTTTTTTGTTTATATATATATATATATATATATATATATATATATATATATATATATATATATATATATATATATATATATATATATATATATATATGCAGGTCTTGGCATGCTTGGGTCTTTTCCTGTGTAAGATTGAGAGTATCTTGGCGATGTTTCGATGAGGTCCCACTCGCCATCTTCAGGCTGGTGCTTTTGGCTTCGTGTTTGTGCGAACAAAGCATGATCGGAGCTGCCATCTCCCTATAAATACTGGTGGGGAGGTTGGCTGTGTTGTCATTTCTTGATTGGTTGATGGAGTTGATGTTTGCAGATTGGCTGGCTTTTTCTTAAGAACATGTGTGGCTGAGGTATTGGCTGTGTGTGTATCTGCCTCCTGTGTTGTAACAACTTGGGTTATGGGCTGTGTGATGACCTTCTGAATTCTAATCTTGTGACCTCCTGGGTCTTGTGCTATAATTTCCTGGGTCATAATGACTTGGGTAATAGGCTGTGTGATAACCTTCTGAGTTTTAATCTTCTGACCTCCTGGGTCTTGTGCTATAATCTTCTGGGTTGTAATGACCTGGGTAATGGACTGTGTGATGACCTTCTAAGTTCTATTGTTGTGACATCCTGGGTCTTGTGCTGTAATCTTCTGGTTTGTTGACTGTGTTGTGACATCCTGAGGTTTTGTGGGGTAACCTCCTGAGTTCCGTGATGGAAATCACATGGAATTTCCATTGATGTACATCAATAAATCACATACAGCTTCACCACTCCAGCACAGTCTTAGTTTCCTGGACTGACTCCCATCCTCATGGTGGCTATTTTTGACCACCGTTGCAATTTGTCTTTAGAGGGAATTTTACTTTGTCAGGGAGGGGAGATACAGATCCCCGTGACCCTCCAGGTGGTCCCCGCTTTCTTCACCACCTTCCAGGGTGCTTCTGGTCCCAATCAGGACCCTCCAACAAGCGAGCATAGACGAAACCGCACATGATCGCAGATTCCACTCTGATGCGACGGAAGCACAACTGGAAGTCCAGAAAAAAATATTTTTTGACAATTATATTTATGAGTGTGCACTGGTCCTTTTACATAGTTTTCAAAGTAACTTGCTCCCCCCCCCATAGATAAAATATTAGGAAGGAAAACAGAATAAAAATCCTACACTTTTAAAGAGTTGGTAGAAAAAACTATTTCAGCTGGTATAAAAGACCGAGTCAAAAAAGATCAGAGATTTTTTTTCTATGTTAAAATCTGTTATTTCTACTTTGTGTATATTCTTAGCAGTCTGTAATATTGAACAGAACACCTCTTTTGAATGGCTGACATTGAAAGGAATAGAAATCAAGATGCTATTCCAGAATGAGTGAGTAAGGTGCCAGATTTCCTTGAAACAATGTTTGAGTAATCTTGCTAGATACCCGCTGTCCAATATTGGCAATAAAATATGGAATATGTTATTTCAGACTTTTAGGAATATCTTTAATTTAATCTTCTAATAAAGAAGGATTAGATCATCTGGGTGTGCTTCTTGTCTGGACTACATTGCAAGGCTGACATTAATTTTGCAAGACTGAAAGTGTTTGTCCCTTCCTCTCTTTTTAGCCTCCAGAAAACTAGGAGGTCCCTTCTGAAATGCTTCCTATTGCTTTGGCCCCCAGCTGCAGACCTAGCTGTGTCTTATCAGACCAGACTGTAGGTCTTTCTCCTGTCTCCCACAGTCATTGCCACATAACATTACTTTCCTACTGCAAGGCACCTGTCAAGGGAATATCTAGCTTCTTTACCTTGATGACGAGAATAGTGCCATCCCAAGTGTTGCCAAATGCCTCATTTGAACAGAACTCAGAGCAACAACCAGGTTGACCAAAGAGCAAGAAAAACTAATTTTGAGAAACTTGAATATGTAGGCATCACCCTTCCAGTTAATATATTTTTCCTTGTGAGTAAAAGCTTCAAGGGCTGAAAGTCAGGATTCAGGCCCTAAAAACATAGGGTAGAAGTGAAAAAAAAATGGATGTTTAAATCCAATATAGACAGAGGTATTCCAGACCAGCAGAAGTCAGATCAAAAAATGGCCTTGAGTATCATTTGGAGAGAAAGGCAGGAGATCTACTAATTTATTAAATAATTACTTTCCTAGCTTCCTTCAACACACAGTGCTGCTTGGATTAGCTTGTAGGCCAGCCCACACTTTGCTCTCTGAAAACAAAATAAAAGGGATGTGTGTAATTTCACAAAAGAGGTCCTTCCAACATAAAAGTAACACATGCCAAGCTGCCCCACCACCAAGAGTTACTTTACAAAAGAAAAAGATGGTAGTAAACAAAACAAACCCTTACAGCCTTAACAATGTCCATACCCAAACACTCTTCTTCTCATTCTTAATAAATTGTATTGTCCCTGCCATCAGAGTCAAACTCCCCAAACATTTCTATAAAAACACTTACATTGGCAGAATACAAGGAAGCTGGATAGTGACTCTGATGTCAGGTATTCAGCAAAGTTGATGTATTCCACTCCTTCCCCCTTACTTTCTTGGGCATAAAATCAGCAGGGTGTCAACTCTGAAGCTGACCTAACTGAGGCCATCTTGGGGGCTTCAGCATTGTCATAATGGAGGTGAGGGGGGAATAGAGAAAGCTGGGGTTTTGTAGCCAAAACAAAATAATTTCTCCTTGGAACCAAGGACATTGCCACAGGTGGCTGAACAGGGGAGGAGTGAAGTTACCAAGCAACTGGGCAGCACCTTGATTGGACCATGTGACTGATTGTTTGGGAAAAGGGGGGAAACTTTTACTTTTAATTAGGTAAAAACTGTAGGAACCTTTAGAGTCGGTTTTCACTGGTCTGTGCCAATACGATATATTCAATAAAACTGTTCTTTGAGGAATCTACCTGCCTCTGAGTTCTGTTTGCTGTGGATGTATTACTTGGAACCAGAGGTGGTATTCAGCAGGTTCTGACCAGTTCTGGAGAACCAGTAGTGGAAATTTTGAGTAGTTCAGAGAACCGGCAAATACCACCTTTGACTGGCCCCGCCTCCATCTATTCTCTGCCTCCCGAGTCCCATCTGATCAGCTGGGTCTTCTTTTGTTGCCCTGCACAGGAGAACGGAGCTGGAAAACAGGTTAATGGAGTGGGGAGGGAATGGAGATTTTGCAATAGCCTTCTCCCAAGAGTGGGGAGGAAATGGGGATTTTGCAGTATCCTTCCCCTGCCACATTCACCAAGCCACACCTATGAAGCCACACCACGCCACGCCCACCTAGCCATGCCCACAGAACCGGTAGTAGAAAATTTTGAATCCCACCACTGCTTGGAACCCTGACATGGGGTTTACAGGGTTAATTCACAGCCTCTTTAACTCTTGTCTTCTTTTTTAATCTACATGTGCAAGTAGGAAAATTGCCTTGCAATTCATGCTCATAGATAAACTTTTTCCCTAAGTACTTTGGCAATTCAAGGCAAATACTGTAATCTGAAATGAAAACCTAACACTTCTGGGAAGAACAGTTTTGTCCCAAAAGTGTCAGCATTAAGCTGTGCTCTTCATAATATTTGGCAACTGACTGTGAGATTTCAAACAGAATCTTTCCAACTCAAAAATATCTTGCCATAATCTAAAACTGATTTAGAAGTTTAATGTAGGAATGTGTATGTATATTAGAACTGGCCAAATAGGCCTTGCAGCTAGTACTCAACTTATGCTTATTTGTTTAGGGACCGTTCAAAGTTACGAAGACACTGAAAAAAGTTCCTTACAACTGGACCTCCCACTTATGACTATCACTGTGTCCGTCCCCCCCCCCCCCCCCAGTGGCATGACTAAAATTTGGGGGCTTGGCAATTGACACGTACTTACAATAGATGCCAAATTTATGAAGGACATAATGGTACGTGGTCTCTTTTGTTGTTGAAATCCATAGAAATGAAAATGTGCGGTGACAAAGGGACAAAACTCAGATTGAAATAATTCCACCTGACAAAAGGCTAACAAACGAACAGGGAAAAGCAGCACGAACACCAAGCATGTAGATTAAAAGCACCGAAGCATAGCATCTATGTACACAAGTTACAAAAGTATTCCCAGGGGCCAGTAACTTGTACTAGTGGTCAACATCATAAAAATTGCTTTGAAACCATGTTACCTCATGGCAGCAAGACTATTAATTTAGGGTTTATTGCTGGAAAAGATGTAAGCCTTTGCAAAAGCCAGGAAAGTGCTTCATTACAGGCTATCGTACTGACCCAAAGCCCCCTTGCTTCCAGCATGGAGAACATAATTCATGTTGCATTTCATTCCTGGCTAGAGGAGTCCACAATGGCAAGAACTGTGGTTTAATTACATCCTGTTGTCTGTTTCTCATTCTCATTCCCTTTGTTGCCATGTCCATCTCCACTTTCATCATGGATGTCACTAACGGCTTGATTCCACAAGTTTATTCAGAAATGAGTTTTAGCAACTATGGTGGAATTGACTGGAACATAATGACTATAAAAGGCTGTATTCCTGGCCTATATTTGTTTAGGACTATTTATTGGGCAATCCATGGCCATTAGAAAACCCACTTTTGGTATTACTACTGCAGAGGTGGTATTCAGTAGGTTCTAACCAATTCTGGAGAACCAGTAGCGGAAATTTTGAGTAGTTCGGAGAACCGGAAAATGTCACCTCTGACTGGCCCCACCCCAATCTGTTCTCTGCCTCCCAAGTCCCAGCTGATTGGCTGGATCTTCTTTTGTTGCCCTGCACAGGAGAACGGAGCTGGAAAGCAGGTTAGCGGGGTGGGAAGGGAATGGGATTTTGCAGTAACCTTCCTCTGTCACGCCCACCAAGCCACGCCCTGCTCACCAAGCCACGCCCACAGAACCAGTAGTAAAAAAATTTGAATCCCACCACTGCACTAATGGTATCCAATCTTCCTACCACCATCTTAATTTCTCAAATTTTCTATCTCCTCAAGTCCTACAGTCTAACATTCAGAGGTTTGCAGTTGAAGCCCAACTGTAGTATAGAAGATTATTAACTAGAATGATCGTATTTCCTTGTCCTGTGCCTTTTTTGGAAGAATTGTGTTTTCAGCAGCCTGACAAATAGAGTGGTGGTCTGACAGTAATGCAATCTTGATAACGGAGATGCCATGTTTTTCTCCCATTCTTTAGGATGGTGGTGTAACTTATCTCCTCACGTACCTTCCTTCCATTGCAGTGAGGGATAGTTGAGACAACAAAGTGCAAAGTTTGTGCATGCGCGTGCACCTACCACTACATACACCCTTGGAAACTCTTTTTTCCTGGATGAAAATAATCTTTTCTTCGATGAAACAAATGCAAAATTATAATAAGGCATAATAAGGCAATAATAAAACTTTTATTTTTTTTTAAAAAAGATTTTTGCCTTGAACTTTTTGTCTGAAAAAAATATATTTATAGTGGCTAGCTTTGTTTTTTGTTAGTTCTCATTGGCTTCCCTGGCTTCTGTCTTGTCCTAGCTGTTTCTAAAATGTGCTGCCAAGTTATTTTTTATGCCCCCTATGAATTTAATTAGATTTAATAGAACATGTTCAAACAGTTTGTTCATGGCTTGATGGCTGCAACTCTATATGGAACTTCTTGAAACCATTACTGTCTATTTTTTTCTGAGTCTAGATCATTACAGCCAGGGTTTTGGTTTAATTTAGTTTTATTTTTCCACATATTTATTGTTTTAACTGTACGGCTGTGCACCGTTCCGAGTCCTTCGGGAGAGGAGCGGTATATAAATAAATATTTATTATTATTATTATTATTATTATTATTATTATTATTATTATTATTATTATTATTATTATTATTATTATTATTATTATTATTATTATTAATAATAATAATAATTTTGCTATCTGAAACAGAATACATACATTGTCCCCTGTGTCAGTTGCTACATCAGAGTTCAGTTCTTGCCTTTTTTATCTATTCACATGCACTTCTTCCCAAATTAAGTCACCAGACTAGGTAGGAAAGTTAAACAACCAGGATAAAGATGATGAGATGCTTTCTCAATATTCAGAGCTCAGATGAGTAAATTCAGGAGACATTAGGGAGTGAGATGTTACATTATCAGCAAGCAAGATCTGCAGACACTTTTTTTTGTCAAGTTGTAATTTTTTAAACAAAATGTATTGCCATAGTACAAAGGCAAAACATTCTTGGCCTCCTCCAGGGATTTCCCCCACAAAACACCTTTACCATATCCCTGTATTGGGTGTGCACTATGCTGCTCCCTGAACACCTTTAACACACAGCAGTCCAAGGACTATGACTGGTGGTTCCCTCTGCTGAAACATCTACCTCATCCAACATCCACACCTCACAGAAATTACTTTATGTATTGAGAGTTTTGGACCTATCCCTTGGTTTGTCCTGTTGTATAATTGACTGGTTTTTAAAATCTTTTTAAAATCTTTATTGGATCATTCCACTGTTGAACCACTGGGTAGTAGGGGAAAAAAAAGGCAACTGTTTTGCATCTGGCTGCTGTGTAGTGACCATCTTGGTGTGTTCAGGAGAGAGATACCCCTGAACAGTTGAGAAAGGGGTTTCTCTTTGGGATCAATGTGTGAATTCCAAGAAAAGGGAATCAGGGTTTCCTTGGAAGTCACAGTATCTGGGAAGAGAATCCCCCAAAGCAAGACTACCCCAAATATAAAAGCAGAGGGGTTTTTAAATTATTATTATTCCACTTTCAATTACATGTCTGAAGCCAGAAATAGGTTAGTCAATTTCAGGGTTTGCTCTCCTTTGTCCACACAGCTAACAGACAAGAGTTATTTACATCTCTGGTTTGCTTGCTTTATTGATTATTAACACAGGGGCTGATCACACAATGAATCGAAACAATACAGATAACAAAGCAATTCAAAGAATCAAGCTGTTTCCACAATGGTTTCCACAGTGTTTGCTTAACGGAGAACAGTGAAGTCGATGTTAAGAATGTATTGAATGTCGATGTATTGCCTGGATGATTGCTTGATCACCCCAGTTGCAAATGAGGGAGGAGCTGTGATCCCAAGAGATCCATCAGGCTGGAGGAGAGAGTGGGGCAGGCAAACAGGTCAGTATCAATCAAGGAGAATATTTGTAGCTCAAGGTTGAAATGATGGGTCCTTGGTGTTCTCTGAGGTTGGTTATTTTTTTCTGACACATAGTTTGGATAATGAAATATCTGCAAGAAAATAACCAAGCTCAGTGAACACCAAGGACTCCTCGAAGAGGTTATTTTTATTTTTATTTATTCTAGGTTTTATATACCGCCCTTCTCCCGAAGGACTCAGGGCGGTGAACAGCCAACTAAAATACATGTATACAAATATAAATAGTTAAAAAAGAATTAAACCCTAGGCTGTCCCTATAAAAATCTAAAAACCCCAATTAAAATAAATTAAAACTTTGTACACCCATCCCAACCAATCCAAAAACCCCATTTAAAATCCCATTTGAGTCAGCTCAGGCCGGCCTGCTCGAAGAGCCAGGTCTTCAGGTCACGTCTGAAGGCCCTCAGGTCACTAGTCGTTCGTAATCCAGGGGGCATCCCATTCCAAAGGGCGGGTGCCCCCACAGAGAAGGCCCTATTCCTCGGGGTCACCAGACGACACATAGAAGGCGTCGGGACCCGGAGGAGACCCTCTCTGTGGGAGCGCACCGGTCGGTGGGAGACTACTGGCAGAATGCGGTCTTGTAAGTATCCTGGTCCGATGCCATGGAGCGCTTTAAAGACCAAAACCAGTACTTTAAAGCGAACCCGGAAGGCCACTGGCAACCAATGCAGCTCGTGCAGGAGGGGCGTCACGTGGGAGTATCTCGACGCCCCCATAACCACCCGCGCGGCTGCATTCTGTACCAGTTGAAGCCTCCGAGTGCTCCCCGCAGGGAGCCCCATGTAGAGGGCATTACAGTAGTCCAGACGGGAGGTGACCAGGGCATGAGTGACTGTGCGTAAGGCGTCCCGATCAAGAAAGGGCCGCATCTGGCGTATCAGGCGAACCTGATAAAAAGCCCCCCTGGAGACGGCTGTAATATGATCTTCCAAAGATAGCCGTACATCCAGGAGGACACCAAGATTGCGTGCCCCTTCTGTGGGGGTCAAGATCCCATCCCCAATAGCCAGCGATGGAGTCAGCTGACTATATCGGGCCGCCGGAAACCACAGCCACTCGGTCTTGGAAGGGTTGAGTCGAAGCCTGTTCTCGCCCATCCAGGTTAGTGTCTGAACAGAACCAATTGGAGCCAATAGATTACCATCATGGAATTCAATATTTCTAATCATCTCCTTGATGTACACCAATATATTCTGCATTATCCACAAGGAGTCTCCTGAGTCAAGATACTAGGGAAAGCACCATTTTTGGCACTTCAGCACTTTTTAGCACCTTAGCATTTCTTTGAGTTATCTCAGCTATGGAAAGATTCTGAGATACAAGTAGAGGCATGTGGACACAAGTTTGGGAGGTGATTAATGAGACATCCTCAATCCAAGGCATGCCTAGATTTCCTCCTTATATGGAATAGTCTTTTTCCAGGATACCTTCAATGAAAGAGGAACACTATTTTGCCCAGTGTGACACTACAATTTTTAATTAACCTTATTTGTGAGATACTAAATTCTAGGTACTTTTT
This sequence comes from Bungarus multicinctus, assembly GCA_023653725.1. Taxonomy (NCBI): domain Eukaryota; kingdom Metazoa; phylum Chordata; class Lepidosauria; order Squamata; family Elapidae; genus Bungarus; species Bungarus multicinctus. The sequence goes on from CM042836.1 coordinate 113,538,786, forward strand.
GAAATTTTTTTATACTTAAGCTGGATTTCCCAAGGCATTAAAGCTTTAAAAGGACTATATGAAGACCCAGACCATTTGGCAGCCTATGTTTTTTTTTTCTTTCTGCCTGCCCATAAAAATAACTGAGAAAGTATCCCTTAGAATGACCCAGGTTCTGCCATTCAAAATCTCCCTTAATTACAGACTTTTCCTTAAAGATAATTTAGAATGGGGCGTAATGTATGGCTGTGTTACACTCTACCACTCTCTGAATTTGCTGTAACTTGTTATTACTACACTAAACTGCAGTGGTCTGTTCAAAGACTTTTCTATAAATAAAGAACCTCCTGGTTGGGCAGATGTCAATCTCCATCAACAGTAGCTCCAACATGACTGTTCTCCACTTTCTGTTGCAGCCCAGGAAAAAATTTCTGACTTAGAAGGAAGCTGATAAGTCTTCAACAGTCATAAAATCCCCAAAAATGTGACAAACTGGGCAACAATAGTTTGCTCATGGAAGTAGCACCTGCCACCCATCTGGTTGTTCATGTCATTTATTTCTCAGAAGGGCAGACCAAGACAGATGTGCCTGTGTTATGGAATATCCAGGAATAATGGATATTTTAGTTCTCAACTTCTGAAGGACAGCAGATTGGAGAAGCTATATGGCCAAGCTGTCACAAAAGTTTCACAGCATATTCAGCTATGCATATATGACATGATAGACTATTTGCCTTCCTGAAGAGTGCAGCATTATTACATAATATAGATGCCATGTCCTAATGAATGCTGGACAGAGTGTAGAATGAAGCCTTATTGCATTTCCTTAGTTTATAAAGGAGTCAAAAGATGTGTGTGAAAGTCAGTCGATCAGTCATTGGGCCATAACCTCTGCTGTATAAAACTCTCTTGCTTTCCATGTTTTAATTCATCTATAAGCAAAGCCACCAGGAAATTTTTCCTATCTGGGCTTGTTCAGTAGGAAATCACCACTCCTATTTACTCAATTTTTCCTTCTCTTGAAGATAATCCAAGAAAAGGTCCATCCAAATTCTCTACTCCAGAATTGGTAGAGAATTTTAAAAAGCCATTTGCACCAAGTTTTCACACAATACAGTGTTACATCCTCAAAAGTTTTCCGGCTGTGATTAAGATGTAAATTACAAAGTTAATTAAAACTTCTTTCTGTCTGGGTCTCCAACCTTGTCTACTCATCCACATGTATCTTGATATCCTTTACCAGTAAAAGAAAGACGACAATCCCAGTTTCTAGGAGCTGATAGTGCGATCGGGTGCATGTAAACTGTCAAAGAAAGTATGCCTCAAAGTAGCTCAAGTTGAGGCATACTTGAATACCTGCTGAAGAAACAACATGTAAGTCTACATGTAAATTTAATTGCTTGATGTACTTTCCCTTTTAATAAACATGATGGAGAAGAAAAGATTACTTTTTGACTCATTCTTAATTGTTTGTTTTTGTTCAAGATACTGTCATGCAACGTTGTGGATAATATAAGGTTTTAGTTTGTTGTAAAGAAAGCACTGATGTCAATCAGTATAATGCAAATGAAAACATTTCATAAGTAATATAGAAAGGTGTCATCAATATATAAGCATACAAGTAAAAAAACCCTATGTCCAGTCATTATATAAACCCATACATTATCAAGCAATCTCAGCACCATTGCCTTCAAAATTTCATCATGGAGAATTTATATTTTATGATAATAGATTTCGTATTTATCCCTATGAAAAGGATGTTCTTTATTCAAAGAGTACTATGTGCATGACTTTGGCCTTGGATTACAATATTTCAAGTTACAAAAATTATAATAAAAAATTACAATTATCCAAGGCTGACTTGGATAAATTACATTTACCCAAGGCTGACATTGTGCCTATCCGTCCCTGTCCTATTGTCCCCATTTATTCGTACCTATTTCCTGTATTCTTTCTCATGTTTATACTTATATCTGTTACCTTGTAAGTGATTGACAAATCAAATCAAATAAATAAATCTTGCGGTCATCATCTTGTAAAATTGTCCTGGAGAGAATTTTCACAGTAAGTTGAAGGGTTTTTTTTCCTAATTAAATTTCTGGATATAGTAATGTAAAAATTATATTAGTCCAGTTACATTAAAAAATAGCTGGTAGAAAGATAAGAAAAGAGAGTGGTTGAATCTCAGAAAAGTAGTTCTTAAGGAAGTGCAGTTCAGGTTCCCTTGGGACAATCTGCCTTTGTACTTTGTCTGTTTAAACCGGTTGTCTGGTGTAGCTGTATTTGCTATAATTGCTACAGTTTGTAATTGCAGAACTGTGTATCACATATATACCCTCTCATTATGGTATGGAGGCAGAGCATTTCCAGTAATTCTGGGTCAGCTGCAGCTTCATGTTCCTTGATAGGGTGGTGGTGCTGTCTTGTAGTAGCTTCAGCTAGGATCTCCAAATAGAATCAAGCCGAAGCAAATGTACTGTAATTATTACATAAAAAAAACCTGGGGCCTGTTGCTTGCTCTGCATACTTCTGCCAATAATCCATGCAAAGCATTTTAAAGATCTTTGTGGGTCCGTAAAATTACCTCTCTAATTCCCCAATAAAAAGCAACCTCCCAAGCTGTAGCTTGAAGGATAAATATACCCAAGTAGTACAGGGATCACTTCCTCCTCTTCCTTCATAGTCTAGACTAGTCTAGTCTAGTCTAGTATAACATAACATATAACGCACAACACATAACATATAACATAATATAATAAATGTCTTCATCCTCCTCCTCCTCCTCCTCCTCCTCCTCTCCTCCTCCTCCTCCTCTTCCTCTTCCTCTTCTTCTTCTTCTTCTTCTTCTTCTTCTTCTTCTTCTTCTTCTTCTTCTTCTTCTTCTTCTTCTTCTTCTTCTTCTTCTTCTTCTTCTTCTTCTTCTTCTTCTTCTTCTTCTTCCTACCATATTCCCACAGGTGCAGGTTCTGCTTTCCGGATCATTGAACATCATTTTGCACAGTTAGCTGCATTTCCAGTGCACAGGCCTGTGGCTTGCATATCTTTGTCGATGCTGTCTTGCCATATCCATTTTGGACGTCTGCGAAGTTGCGAGCCATTAACTTCTACTTGGTAGGCAGTCTTGGCCATGGTGGAAGGTGCTGCTCTGTGGACATGTCCATACCAGTGGAATCGGCCTTCTCTCATCTTCTCTATAATTGGTGTCACACCAAAATGTTGTTGAATGGTGTCATTTGTGATGTGGTCAAGAAGGGAGATGCCCAATATCCAATGGAGCATTCGCATTTCCATGGCATGGAGATGACTTTCAGTCTCTGTTTTGCTGCCCAGCATTCAGTGTCCCACAGTGCAACAGGGTTGATGGTCGTCTTGTAAATCTTAGATTTAAGACAGGTTGGCATTCATCTGTGTGTCACATAACACACCGGTGAGTTCTTGCCAGTGCATTCAGTGGTGCAGGTACCTTCATTGAGTCAAATTAGAAATTTACTTCTTATACTTTTTGCCCTCAAAATAGACATATTTTGAAACTTTCCATGTAATTTTGGCAAGTTGGATTGCAATAAGCACTAATATAAACATTATCTGAGCCACCTGACATTTTGGAAATCCCTCTAAAGTGGGTTCTTTCAACAGGCCTCAGGGAGCCTGTGAGGCAGCTACACTGTGTGTTGGGTGCTGGATTGTTTTTCCACAGTCCTATTTAGATTTGGGTTTAAGTAGGTTTTAAATTCTTTAAAAAATTAAATTGCTGTATTATACTATTGTTTTACCTGACTGTTTTATTGTACACTACCCAGAGTCACATATGTGAAATGGGTGGCTATATAAATTGAATAATGCTATACGTTATGTATAAACACTGCAAAAAATTGCAAAAACATCTCTGTGGAAAGAGCAATAAAGTGCAGGATATGAGCTGACAATGAAAACCAGAGAGAGATAACTGAGGTATTTTCATTGACATAAAGACTGGTGATGATTCTTAAATAATGTCAGCAATTCTTTTGGATGCCCAGAAGCATGTTCAAAACTTTTAATGATCCACTCCTCTTTCTACTGTGAGCATGACTAAATATTGGGACTTTCCTCAAGTTAATCAGACTTTACTTCTAAGTAACAGAGTTGAAGTCATACCACTCTTCGTTTTTCAGAAATACAGTGCTTTTTCTGTCTTGCCATCACAGTTTTATAAAAATATCATCTCAGTTTTGTAAAAATTTTAGAGGAAGACTGCTTCATCTCAATGGTTCACTAGATCTTACACCAGAGTTGTTTTAATAAGAAAATATTAGCGCCTTTGAACTGCTGTAAGAGGCTCTATAAGAGGATTACCATGCAAAATTGGCATTCTGTCTCAATTTCTTGGTAAACAGTGAACAAAAGATGAGTCAGTTCTTATACCTTTCTAATAGCTAGTGGTACTAAGTAAACTGGGAAGTGAAAGTCAAAGACAACAAACAGAAGACAGCTCTCTGCTTTGCTTTCAGTTTCACAATAACTTATCAGAATTTCTTTGGGAATATTCTTGAGAATAGTCAGAAAAGAGATTTGAAAAGGATACACTATCGATTTATGCTTTAAATTCTTACATTTACAGTTTCAGTTTCTATTTGAGTAGGGGTATTTTCAGCCTGTATGTACACAATTCATATTCTTATTCATATCCTGTGATGTCAATGACTTCTTGTCATGATGGACAAAAGGATTTCACACAATTCTCCTGGAATTATTGGAAAAAGTGAATGTCCTGCCTGATGACCAGGCTCAAAATCTGGATATACTGACTAAAGATAATTTCTCTCATGTTCCTCGTTTCTGTTCCAGAGTCAAAACAAAACAAAATCAGCTGCTGCCAACTCCTTCCTCTTCCATCCTTCGGTTCAGAGAAACTTCTGCTCTAGAGGCATAGCTCATGGCTCATTTCAGATTTCCTCTGGGTTGGAAAATTACAGAAGCAATTTCCAGTTTCATTTTGTACCCACTGCTCTCCTCATCAATACCTGTCTCCAAATCAGGAAGAGCATACATCCCACTCAATTGAGCTAGCAAAACAACAACAAACCCATAGTTTGATGTTATTTTATTAAACATCAGCAAAAATCAAAAATTGATAGCAGAATAGGATTAAAGGCAGGCAAAAGCAAAGAGTATGAGGCATGAACAAGAGGCAAGAATTCACATTACTGATATCAGCCAATGAAATTCATGGGGAAAAATACTATGGGCAATTAGCCTGGAGAGTCTCAAAGGAAGTGACCTTAGTTATACCAGTCTCAGCCATTTTTTGTGCATAAGAATAGAATAATAGAGATGGGAACTACTGATTCTTCCTTCTTCTGCACCATGTTTAGTGGACTGGGATGATGTATTCAAAGATCACAAGCTTCCTTCCTCCAAATGCAGTGCTATGGCTTTACAGGAACAAACAATTAAGACTTGCCAACTGAAGATGCAATCAATTTTTTTCACAGGATGCTGATACTGTAGCGAAGAAGGGCTACTTCCTGGGTCCTGTTAAATGACATTGCTTGAGCAACAAGAACAAAGCAAGTCAACCTTGATTATCCAGGGCAGGCTGATAATTGCAGGAAACATAAAGTCCCTCTGATAACTAAGCCCTAAATCATATATACCTTTAAAGGGGATAACTTTGAGTTTCAACTGGAAGCATACTGGTAAAGTGCTTATGGCACTGTTACATGAATAAACTGAAGGTTATTACTGTGCTAGCCAATGCATTCTGAATGAGCTGTAGCCTTTTAAGGGTAGCCCCTGTAGAGTGCATTGTTAAGATAACCAAGGTATGAGTGACTCTGAGGGTTTCTCAGTCCAGAAAAGGGGGCAATAGGCATACAAGTTGGATTTGTGTGAAGGCCTTCCTGGAGTCATGAATCTAGGAAGATCTTCTCCCCTCCCAGCAGATTGTGCAACAGTCCTGGGGAGATCAGTGCAAGGAAGGAAGAAGGAGGAGATGAGAATGACCAGCAACAAGGTGGAGAAAATATATGTTGTTGCTAAGAAATGACACCAACTTGATTAGGCTGCATCATCACAATCACAAATGCTGCAATAAAAATTTATTCAAAAGAAACAAAAGAATTATGTTTTAAAAGGTTGGTATAAAAAGTTTTAAAGGAACTGTTGGACCATTTCATTTTGTTACATTATTAAGCTTGATGAAAGGAAAATTCAACATGTAGCAGAGAAAATGCAACAGGGTGCTCAATGTCTGGAATACTCTACCTGACTCTATGGTTTCTTCCCCAAACCCCAAAAACTTTAACCTTAGACTGTCTACTATTGACCTCACCCCTTTCCTAAGATGTCTGTAGGGGGTGTGCATAAGTGCACCAATGTGCCTACTGTCCCTGTCCTAGTGTTTCTTTTTATTTTTCTTATATGTATCCATTTCATGTATTTATGTTTATACTTATACCTATTATCTTGTAAGCGATTGACAAATCAAATACATTAATTAAAATAAATAAAAATATAAATGATCTATAGCAGGAGTGTCAAATTCAAGGCCCTTGGGGTGCTAAGATCTGACCCATGGGGCCGTCCTGGAAACAGCAAAGGACTGACCCATGGTGCTTCTGCCAGCAAAAAGGGTGCGCATGCACCTTTCCGGGCTCTGTTTGCAGTTGCAACTGCCTCTTGCAGCCCTCTGCCAGCGAAAATGGAGCCCTTGCAGAATACTAGCAAAACAAACTACTAGCAAAAGTGGCGTTTGATCACACAAGTGATGTCGAGCTGGCCATGCCCACCTCAACCCCCCCCCCCAAGGTTAAACACAACCCTGATGTGGCCCTCATTGAAATCAAGTTTGACACCCCTGATCTATAGAACTATGTAAGTTGCTATCTCTTGAAGGGTGTTACCGGCTATGTTGCTAAAAGAAAAGTAGTGCAACAAAATCTTTTATATACATTATCCTGCTTGCACACTAATGTCCATTCCTCAGAATTTCTTCGTGATGGCCAGTAATTATAGGAACAACAATTGATAACAAACAAATACTGATGATCTTATCCTCTATGAATTTGATCAAATTCTCCTTTAAAACCCATCTACATTCGTGGACTTATAACAATAATTTCTAGAGTTGAATTACATGAGGTGAAAAGTATTTCTTTTTTCCTTGCTGTGCATTTTTGGTGATTCTATAGTGATCAGTGGGACCTGTGATTCAACAACTGTTGATTCTGAAAAGACATTCCTGCGATGGTCTTGTAGACCATGTTGGTTTCCAAAGTCGGTGAACCATTTTCTTTTGCTGAATTAATAGGAACTCCAGTATGTTACATTTCAGTCTTTCTTGCTGCATTCTAACCACCGTGGTGGCTCAGTGGTTAGAATGCAGTATTGCAGTCTAACTCTGCCCACTGCCAGGAGTTCGATTCTCACTGGCTCAAAGTCAGGTTGGCTTTCCATCCTTCTGAGGTTGGTAAAATGAGGATCTAGATTGTTTGGGGGCATTCTGTTTGGGGGCATTCTGTAAACCACCTAGAGAGTGCTATATAGCAGGGGTCTCCAACCTTGGCAACTTTAAGACTTGTGGACCTCAACTCCCAGAATTCCTCAGCCAGCAAAGCTGGCTGAGAAATTCTGGAAGTTGAAGTCCATAAGTCTTAAAGTTGCTAAGGTTGGAGACCCCTGCTATATAGCACTATGAAGCAGCATATAAGTCTAAGTGCTAGTGCTATTCTTGATCATGATTTTTTTTTTACACATGCTTTGTTTCCTAGAAGTTTTGAAGAAGTGCATTTTAATTTCCAATGCAGAGTTCAGTCAAAGTTCCAACTGAAAGAAAAAAAATGCATTTCTAGGACTTTTCTTGTGACAGGCTATATGCTATATTATCTCATTGATTTATGTGTTATGTTTTGCAGCTTGCGAAGGCAGTCTTGCCTTTGTCCATATGCGCCTACTGGAGGAAAACAGACCCCGGGGCTTGCTTTAATGAGTGTCAAGGCACTGTAAATTTTTAAAACAAATGAAAGGCCTTTAAGCAGAATGGATGAAGAAAAGCTGTTAACAATGAGGGATTTTGACACCTAATCTTTATACAGGTGAACAAAATCCATTGGAAATCCCTAGCACATTTTCTGGGAGAAGAAAAGGAAGTCTTTTCAGAAACCAAAGCAAAAGATGGATTGATCCTCATGGCCTTACTGACAGGCATTGTGAAAAATAGCTGCCAGGTGGATCACAAATCAGGGATCATTAAAAGCAAATCTGAACCAATTTGTCTAAATGCTCTGGATCAACTGTACATGCAATAAATTATCCCCTTTCTCCCCAGGCTGGAAACTCTCTCCCTTGTTTCCCCCCAGCAAAACAAACCTTAGTTAAACTTCAGCATCTGCACAATCAGAACAGATGCCACATCTTTACCATCTCAGCCATAGCAAAATGAAGTGCAAAGGAGCCAAACATAACCTTCAAACTTGACAGGCTTAAGGCTTGTGGACTTCAACTTCCAGAATTCCTCCTCCAGTCATGTTAGCTTGGGAAGTTTGACCTAGGAAGCTAAATCATAGTTGTGAGAGCTTAATGGTAGACAACAAACTTAATTACAGGCAATCCTTGCTTAATGACCACTTTACTTTGCGACCATTCAAAGTGTCATGCCCTTGGTAGAATTGGACTCTGAGGGAGAGGAGGAACAGCCAACAGGGAGTGTAGTTCTGGAGGTTGTGGAGGAGGCTTGGGAAGGGCAGAGGCTGGCTGGGCAGTCAGAGGAAGAACCAGGCCCATCTCGTCTGCATCCTAGGACACACAGGGAGGAATGGAAAAGGCAACAACTTGGCTTAAGAGAGAGGAAGCGGCCATGATCCTTCTCATTGGTTGCAGCTGGGGAGACCAGTATATAAGAGAGACGATTACAACACAGCGTTGCCAGAAGCAAAGTGTGTTTTATTTTGGGCTGAAGTTATCTTGGTTGGTGTCCTTCCAACAGACTGCGCAGCAGGCAGTGGTCTTGTGATTGTCATTTGTGCACCTCACAGTGGTTTCTGACAAGCAGCATCAATGGAGAAGCTGGAAGTAAAATGGCAAGTTGTGGTCATCTGATATCTCAATTTAAGAAGCATGAGTGATTTGCTTATTGACCACAGCAGAAGTTATGACCCTCAGTAAGTGATGTCTTGCTTAACAACTACATCACTTAGAAATGGAATTGCTAGTCCCAATTGTGGTTGTTAAGTGAGGACTACCCATATATCAATAGCAATGGTTTTTTTTTTTTTGGGGGGGGTAAGGCTGTTTTATTGACAATTCAGGGCTTATTTAGATTTTTGTAGCCCAGATATATTATGTCTAAACTTGGGCACTGATCACAAAATGAACTTGCTCTTAACCTGAATGGTCATTTCACTTCTTCCTTTCATTTCCTCCTAGGTATCTCCCATTGTCCTGTTTCTTTGCAGATGGTGCACCTATTTCTCTTCTGAAGGGAAATTAGCTTTGGGATCCCAAATCTGGATTGGCCATGGGAGGTTTCTTCTAAGACGTTCCAGGTTCTACTTCCCCTCCCTAAAACCACTGATACATTACACCTGTGGGGATTCCTTTCTCTACAGCTAGAAAAGAGTTCTGGTACAAAATTGTCATGGGGTCTCAGTCATAATAATTTGACTATGAAAAGTTGGAAGAATCATTAAGCACTTTCGCATTTTCCAAGGGATCCTTCATTGTGTCAAAGTCTTAAGCCAAGTGATGGCTTCAAGCAAAGGGTTCCAGACCATGTAGTGATTGCCTCACTTTTCTAGACAACATTTGGGGCATGTGTAAAATGCTTGGATGTCATGGCAAAGGCACCTGGGAGAAAGGCAGAAAGTCTTCATTGCAACTTTTGTCATATATAGGAACACAGCCTGCAGTTATGCTTTTTTTTTTTTGCATTGAGGCAGATCATTAAATTTTGTGAGATGAAATATTCTTTTAAGGCAAATCCTGATCTACTTATATAGGTGCAAACGCATGGTCTTCCTTTTTCCAATATGCATCTAAGCTGCAATCGTGTACTCTATAGATGAGATACCTGTGGCTTTCCAGGTATTGCTGTAACATCAGCCCACATTTTTAGTGGTGAGGAATGCTAAGGAGAAATGTTGGATGTGCTGGATAAAGCTGATAAGGGATGAGCACAGGAAGGTTGAAAGTGTCTCAGAAATAAAATAGAACTGCGCATTATTTTTGCATGGAAAAATGGCATTTAGAAAACTACAAAGAAGAATAAAGAAGAAACATTTGATTAAGCTAAGTGTTGAAAGGACGTGGAAGATGGGTGTAATTGTCAAGGAAGGATACCAGCAAGTAGCTGCTATCCATAGAAAGGTTAGAAAGGCTAAAGTACAAAAAATGAAGTTTACAAGGAATGTTACAAGCAATGGAAAATTGTTTTTGGACTCTGTTGGTTGCAAAAGGAAGAAAAAAGAGAGAGCTGGGTTTTTCTAGAATAATAATTGGTGATAAGGGAATGGACAATAGTCTTCAACTCCTATTTGGCTTTGGACTTCTTGACAATATTCAAATGGACCTAAGCAGAACAGTTGACAGAAGGAGGAATTGGCAGCCCAAGGAAATGGTTACAAATCCCCTGCAATACATTTTAGCCCAGAGAACTGGACCAGTAAAAGTCTGTAGAGATTCTCAGTCATCCTGTCTTGGTTGTCCCAAAGGTGCTTTTTCAGGAGGCAACTGGACTTTCTTGTTTTTTATTTGAAGATGTTTCAGTTCTCATCCAAGAAGCTTCTTCAGCTCGGACAGGATAGTGGGGAATGGAAGGATTTATCTGCCTTGCAGACAGCTGGTCATTTGCATCCTTTTAGAGGGACACTGAAGCACTTGGAGGTTTATCTGTGTCCTCAGGGTCATCAGAGTGGTGCTCCTGGTTCCTGTAGTCTGCCATTTTTTTCTGGAAAACCGTTCACACTCCCACACCATTCAAAGGGTGTTCATCCCAAATTGCATAATTAAAAGTTTGTAGAGATTCTCAGTCATCCAGGTCATGGCTGCCCCAAAGGTGCTTTTTCAGGAGGCAACTGGACTTTCTTGTTTTTCTTTTGAAGATATTTCACTTCTCATCCAAGAAGCTTCTTCAGCTCTGACAGGATAGTGAGGAATGGAAAGATTTATCTGCCTTGCAGGCAGCTGGTCATTTGCATCCTTTTAGAGCAGTGGTTCCCAAACTTTTTCACTCCACCACCCCCTTGGTGCTACAAACTCATCCTCAATGCCCCCCACCCAGGGGCGGGATTCAAATTTCTGTGGGTGTGGCCTAATTTGAGGGTGTGGTTTGCTGGTCACATGATTGGGTGGGCGTGGCTTGCTGGTTACATGATTGGGTGGGCATGGCTTGTTGGTCATGTGACTGGTGGCGTAGCTTGCTGGTCACGTGACTGGGTGAGCATGGTTTGGTGACTGGCAAACCAAATACAAGTGGTCCTCACTTAATGACCGATTGCTTAGCAAGTGTTCTAATTTATGACTGGCCTCCCCAGAACTACTTGACCTGTTTTTGGAGTTTTAACAGCCATACACACATATATGCACAATCTCCCTTCCAACCTTGCTGGAGCAGGTCATTGGACTAGAATTGGCAAGGCATCTCTGATTAGATTCTAGTAGTGAATAAAATCTAATCAGAGATGCTTTGCCGATTCTTGTTGATTTGTTTTATTTATATTTCTTTATTTTATGTTGCTGAATTGCATTGACATGTGTGTTCCTTCTTGTGCACAACCCAGAAGCTTTTGTGATTCTTTGCAGCAACCGCTATATAAGGGAGCCCGCCAGCCGTTAGCCCTGGTGGTGTTGCAGTTGGTATTGAGTGCTTATCAGTAAACACTGATTGTGGATCCATGGTCTCTGGCTCATTCTTCCCCATGACATAACAATGAATAAATATAAAATTTACTTGATAATATTGCTTAGTTTGGGAAGACATCTGTAAGAAAACAAGCTCAAAGAGCACCAAGGACCCCTCACATACAAATAAGAATGCAAATAAGAAATAGAACTAAAGTTGCATAGATAAGAGAAAAATAAATACAGGAATAAAAGGAAATAAGGAATGATGGAAAGTATAGTCAATAGAGTGAAAATGAAGATAAGAAATCTATTAATAAATCAAATTAATGGATGATTGGAGAAGATTAAGCACAAGTTTCTTGTGGTTAAGTTTTCTAGGCAAAAAATTGTTTCTCGCACCCATATGACATCCAGTCATGGGGTTTAAAACTTACTCTGTGTTTATGTGACGTCAAACTCCTCAAACCCTGTCAAAAGACTCTGTATTTTTCTTTTTTTGAGAAAAACTGTAATGCCTAGGAGCAAACCTCAATAGTTCTGTTTCAGAAAAAGAGATGTATGTTTGCTGTTGTTATGTAGAGATTGCTGCAGAATGATGAAGCACTGTTTGCTCTGCTAATATTTTTCAGGTATCAATATTAGGGCTGTGCAAAGAATGTGAAGGAGGTGCTTTACAAAGGACTTTAGTGCAAACACAGCACTTCTCTTTCAAAAAGTGGAGTAGCAGCAACTTTTGCAAGGCTCGGCCAGTTGCCTCAAAGGCTGGCCCATTGTCTGCGCGAGAACAGGCAAACTTTTGATGAAACCCAGGCGAAGTGAAGTGGCTGGGCACTCTTTTGCATATGCAAAACACCAGGGAACAGATTTTCAAGCAGCCACGCAAGGCTTGCAAAAGTTGGCTCTCCTTTAATCCTTCCTTCCAGCTCATGCACAGCTTCATAGGCTGATTTTGTGAGAAAACATCTCACAAAAACAGTCTAGGCTCATCCCCACTGACAGATCATGTGGCCAATGTAATACTCAGAACCAGGTTATGCAGGCCAAACATGATATACATTCCCCCATACACACTAACAATATCAAATGTACGAGCACTCATTGTTTTAACCATGAACGGTTATAGATGCAGGATTAGTTCATTAACGTTTGAGAAAGTGTTTTGACATTAATTGTTCATTCCATTAGATAGACCAGAGCTGGTATTGAGCAGGTTCTGACCAGTTCTGGAGAACCGGTAGCGGAAATTTTGAGTAGTTCAGAGAACCGGCAAATACCACCTCTGACTGGCCCCATTTCCATCTATTCTCTGTCTCCTGAATCCCAGCTGATTGGTTGGGTCTTCTTTTGTTGCCCTGCACAGGAGACAGCTGGAAAGCAGGTTAGTGGGGTGGAGAGGGAATGGGATTTTGCAGTATCCTTACCCCAGGAGTGGGGAGGGAATGGAGATTTTACAATATCCTTCCAAGTGGTGAGATTGAAATATTTTTACTACCGGTTCTGTGGGTATGGCTTGGAGGGCGTGGCATGGCTTGGTGGGCGTGGCTTGGTGGGAATGGCAGGAGAAGGATATTATAAAATTTCTATTCCCACCCCACTCCAGGGGGAAGGTTACCACCGGTTCTCCGAACTACTCAAATTTCCACTACTGGTTCTCCAGAACTGGTCAGAACCTGCTGAATATCACCTCTGATCCTTCCCCTGCCACTCCCACCAAGCCACACCTACCAAACCATGCCACACCCAACAAGCCACAGCTACAGAACTAGTAGTAAGAATTTTTGAATCCCACCACTGAGATAGACCAACCACGTAATCAGTTCCATAGAAAGACTTCATTGAGATTGGGCATAATCAGGGGTGGGATTCAAAATGTTTACTACCAGTTCTGAGGTTATAGCTTGGTGAGCATGGTATGGCTAGGTGGGTGTGGCTTGGTGAGTGTGGCAGGGGAAGGATACTGTAAAATCTCCATTTCCATCCCACTCCTGGGGGAAGGTTACTGCAAAATCCCATTCCCTCCCCACCTCACTAACCTGCTCCGTTCTCCTGTGCAGGGCAACAAAGGAGATCCAGCTGATCAGTTGGGATTTGGGAGGCACAGAATAGATGGGGGCGGGGCCAGTCAGAGGTTGTATTTGCCAGTTTTCCGAATACTCAAAATTTCCACTACCGGTTATCCAGAACTGGTCAGAACCTGCTGAATACCACCTCTGGTTATAATAACAGAATCTTGCAAATATAATTGTGCTCTACTAAGTAGTGTGTTTCAAAAAATTTTCCTACCGGTTTGGAGCTTGCTTCGCGCGCGCATGTGTAGTGCTCAAACTCCACCCTCTGAATCAAAGCTGATGAGCTGTACAGGCACACCAAATGTATGAATTGCGTGCATGCAGCGCTCAGAGATGGCCCTTCCCTGGTGAGGTGTGCTGTTTTTTAGCTCAGCTGAGGCGTGGCAAACTGCTCTGCCTCACGAATCAGCTGAGCTAATAAACAGCAGAATATAGGAGAGGTGAGAGGTAGGAGCAGGGGCGGGTGGGCAGGGCCAGTCAAAAATTTTCCTACTGGTTCTCCCAACCAATCAAAATTTTCACTACCAGTCCGCTAGGACTGGTCAGAACCAGCTGAATACTACTTCTGGCTCTACTCTTCCTTCCTCCTTATACCATAGTAAATCAGGGAGGTATTTGTTTCAGTTGTTTCTGAAAATTTTCTTGTTTCCTAGGATTTAAAGAATGCTTCAGCTTCCTAGAGATCCCAACAGATGAGAGTGTAATTAAAATATATTAGAATGTGCAGAAATGGACAGATTAACACTTACAATTAAGGAAAAAGAAAGAACTGAATATTTATTGACATGGGACTTATTTTACCAATGGTTAAATAATAAAAACAGAAGTTAGAAACATGGGGATACGAAAAGGACTAATGTTATAAAGGAAATTTGTTAAAGTAGATAAGCAAAATATTATTATTGAATTAATATCAATGTGATACTTATTATTTAAACATTTTGATTATAATTTCCTAAAAATCCCTATTGTACCCAGACAATTAGGTTTGATTGAAATTGAATTTTTACATGTTATAGAAATAAAACAAATACAAAATTTAGAAACCAAAAAGAATGCTTCAGCTTCCTTTGCTTAGGTAGCAGTTCTTGCATGTTTCCATCAAGTTCATCTTCCTCACTCTTATACAATTTGCAATTTCTTGCTGAATTCAGGTCCCTGGATGTGGAAACCTGAATTTGTGTTGAGACATAAGGAAACCACACTAGATTATATTGCATGTGTAAAACTATTTCATAAATATTCACTTTATCTATGGAGTAATCATACTTCTTTTTAAGAACTAAAAAGCCAATGTGATGTAATGACTCAGCTGTTGGAACTGGAAAACCTCTATTTCTCCATCGAAGCCACAAGGGTCAATATTTCTCAGCTAAAAGTAATGTCCAGAGATAAAAGGGAGAGAAGGAAAACTCAGTCATTCCACCTTGAGTTCTTGCTTGTTTGGTGTATAACACATAAAACAATGATCAATTTGAGATGGGGGAATCCCATGAACAGGTTAACTACAATTTTATCTATTATCTACCAAGTATAGAAGAAGAGGTAGCAAAACTGGGTGCGGGTGGAGTCAAAAGAAAGATCAGCCTAGAATTGCTAAGTCCAACCCCTCTTGAATTCCATTGACACTAATCTCCCACAAAAATAGTGCTAACGGTTAATTGAGTAGATTCCATGCATAGGCATGAGTAATAATAAATCAGTTTAATTGGAACTTTACATGTGGTCCTGGTCTTTTGTGCCTGACATAAGTCACACATTACTGAGTTGGTCAAATGTTGAAAGAGGTATTAATTATGCAATTATGCATCATAGAATGATGAAGTTGGGATTATGGCCACAAAAGGTAATACTGGTTGTGTTATCAAATCTTTTTGAACCAGCACTAAGCATGGTTTGTTGAAATGAGCTACTTCATTATAATATTAAGTCTTTATGTGTAGATATCCATTTTAATGCTAAATGAAAATAAATAAACTACCTGGTAGCTTAGTTTTATGAGTGAACAAGACCACAACCTATGATATGTTTCAAAACAGGCTGCACAACGTGCAAAAACCACTCTTCTTCCAAATGGAAATATGACAAAAATCATTTAAGAGAAAGGGTTTTGTAACAAACTTTTTCATTTACACGCAAAGCTAATTTTTGTGCATTTACCCTGAAGTAAATCTTTGTTGTCTTCAGGTGGTTACTCTAAAGCCAAATAAGCTATATCAGTTTAGTTATTGCAATAAAGGCCTCTTTCATTCATAAAAAATGAAATTAACAAATATTTATGAATAATGATAGTAAATTTGAAGCACTAACTAAAACATAGTGCAAAGATAAAAAATTAATTAGTTCATACTAAAAGTCTCATCTTTATCTTTGATCTATTATTTTCCACTGACTACAGTATAAATGTAGTTAGTATTATGGGGGAGAGGAACTTTCTTTAAATTCAAGTCCTCTAGATCTATTGAACTGTTACACCCTTCATCATCAGTATTCAAACCATATAGCCACCTTCCTATAGTTTCCATCATGGATATCTGATATTTGGGATGATAGGGATTATAGTTCAACTGATCTGAGGATATTAGTTTGGGAAAACAAGAAGAGAAACTTTGTTGAAAGTTAAAGGCAAACAATTGTATCCAACTCTAAGGGGTGGATCTCATCTCCATTTCTTAGCTGAGGGAGCCAGCATTGTCTGAAGATATTTATGTGGTCACCTTCCCACCAAAGTGGTACCCATTTATTTATTCACATTTCATTGCTTTCTAACTGGTAGGTGGGCAGGAGAAAGTTTGTTTATCTCTAGAATCATATATGCTTTCCAAGGGAATGATAAATACATGAGGTAATGTGCATGGTAATCAATATATTTCTTAACAAGTACAATAATAATTGGTTTGGTTTTTCAGAGTAAGACATTTTGAAAGACTGGCAGCAAGTTTTCTTAAACTTGTTTGGGTTTGTTCAACATATGGAATGCAAATCTGGTTCAGCATTTGGGGACAATAAAAGGGATTACATTTTTCATGAGAAAAATTAAAAAAAATGTTTAGCGACTGTTCATTTTCTTTTTCAGGTCCTGTGAGCACTTTCTAAATAGGTTTTCACTGTTTCTCTCATTTAAATTTGTCAAGCAGTTTTTGAAATCACTTGATTAAAACGTTTGGAAAGCAAAGTAAGCTACAGGGGCCTCATTACAATTCTGTATGGCTATGTCTCTTGCTTACATTTCCACCCCCCCAACTGTATTTTGAAGAAACATTCTGGGAAATAAGAATCTCAAAGTGTTGTTTCAAAGAATGTTTAGACAGTGCACATTTTTCTGCTCAGACCTGCTTTATAAGTCGGATATTTGCAGACATTGCCTGAGAGATTACAGGCTGGGTTTCCAGTGCAACTGCTGTTTTGGCAACCAACCAAGTAGCAACTGCAGAAAAGTCTTTACACACCTTTGGGTTGGGTGCCACTTTTACCGATTCCTGGACTGAGAAACCTTGGTCACTGTCATTCATGCACTCATGATCTCTTGTTCTGACGTGTGCTGTCCCACTCTCCACCTCACACACACGTACAGCAAGATTTCTACAGGTGTTTGAATAAACACCCCCAAACAGATCCTCAGAAAGCCCATTGCACAGATCCAGTTTCTAAGCTCATGTAAAGCAAGGGTCATTGGGTAACCAAGACCAACGGGCACACATGAAGTCCAAGAAAGCAGTCCAGGAATCAAACAGGCCAGGATACAAGGCACAAACACAGAAGGCACAGAACTGGGCATGTTGCTGCAGGACAGGGGTCGTCAACCTTTTGGACCTCAGGGACCACCAAACTCATAATTTTTTTAAATTCCAGGGACCACTAACCGGCTCTGTGGGCATGGTCTAATTTGTGGATGTGGTTTGGTGGTCATGTGACTGGCTGGGCATGGCTTGTGTGTAAATATTATAAATATTTATATAAACATCAATTTTTTTATAAAAAAAAGAGCAACTTTTACCCAAAATCAGGCAAAGCAGGCAGGCAGATTAAGTTGCTCACAGAATCATTCAATGATCTATCTACCTGCCATCAACTAGCTCAGTCTGTCACATAAGGAAGGAAGGAAGGAAGGAAGGAAGGAAGGAAGGAAGGAAGGAAGGAAGGAAGGAAGCTAGTTGTAGCCCTGTTCCCAAGAGGAGCATGTAGTAATTTGGAGCAATTTATCCATTACTTTATTCACCATTTTAAACCACCCAATAGTCTATATTCTTAAGAGAAGGGATTTTTTTTATCCATAAGTACACAGAACAGTATAATTGAATTTCCACTTGCCTTCCCTAAGACATTTTTCCAAGTATCTCTGTCCAAGTAGCAATGACTTATTGCTTGGAACTCAATTTGAACTTTATAGTATATCTCCCATGAGACTCCCCAGCAAAGCACACTGAAGACTATGAGTTCTAGTCATGTCTGAATGGAGAAAGTAACAAAAGGGATACCTTAAATTGTTTTTGGGCCAGACACATATGAAGCCAGAATGAGAAAATTATGTTATTGTTTGGATTCCAGTGTCATACCTTTCTAGAGCATAAACATAATTGTTTATCTATGGTAATTGATTTACTAATTCAGCCACTTCTGTTTAAAAATACTGTTTGACTTGGCAGAAACAAAATGTTCTTTTTAATTTTATTTTAAAGCAGGCTGTAGCAGGATTGTTGGGATGATGGGTTGTGTGCAAATTTGATTTGAAGAGTATTTATTCTTCTAGTGCTAGGAGAGAAAAAAACAGTACTCTTCAGTACCACTCTCCAAAGCAGGGAAATCCAACTGTTTTTACTCTAAGGATGCTCTTGGCTTGAGTGCATAGTAGTCCACAGAACAGTGGGAAGTGACAAAACGGGTGATACGATCTCTTGACATAAACCGGGTGAATTGCACCACTCATCTGGAATGACTTTAAGTGTCCACAGGCCAAGTTTCTATTGTCTTGCCATGATGCACATTTTGTTTTCTCAATTATTGTGCATACCTATGTTTGAATGATATGATGGGTAGTGTACATTTAAAAAAGATGTTTGGCATGAGAACCATGAGACAATTTTTTTTATTAAATTGCAATTTAATTTAAACGACTTAACAGTATTTTAATGTTAATGTGATTATGATGCATTGCGTGCCATTGATTTGTTGTCAACACCTAGTGACCACATAGATAGAATTTCTGTAGTATGATTTGTTTCTAGGCTGGTCCTTGAGGCCTCCACAACAGTGCACTCATTGCCACTCTAACTGAGCCCATTCATCTTGTTACAGGTCATCCTCTTCTTTTTCCTTCCACTTTCCCCAGCATTGGATCATTTTCTAGTGAGCTGGGTCTCAAGTAAGAATCCCAGGGTGATTTATTTTATGAACCATGTGTTTATTTTGTTAGCAGTCCATTATATTTTTCAGGAGCCTTCTTCAATGCTAACATTTAAAAGCATCAGTACACTTCCTATTCAGCTTCTTCAAAGTCCAAAGTTGACTTCTACAGAGTGTCACAGAAAATGCCATGGCTTCCATAATCCTGACCTTTCATGGCACCTGAATATCTTTTCCAAAGCCTTTGTAACTGTAAACACCCAAGGAAGAAGAAATTATTTAAAAAAATATTAGACTGTGCAGAAATGGACAGATTAACATTGAAAATAAAAGAAAAAGAAGACACAGAATATTTTTGAACTGGGGACTTGTTTTATCAATGGTTGGAAAATAGAAATCAGGAGTTTAATATGTTCATGTAAACCAACTGATTCAGACAGTACTCTGTTCACTAAACACTTATTGTATACGAAGAGAAAATATATGATTTTTTTAAAAAAAGCCTTTGTAACTGGTCTAGCAAGAATAATAGAGTTGGAAGGGACCTTGGAGGTCTTCTAGTCCAACTCCCTGCTCAGGCAGGAAACCCCATACCATTTTAGACAAACGATTGTGCAATCTCTTCTTAAAAACCTCCAGGGTTGGAGCACCCACAAGAGTTGATCTCCAGTGTATTTCTTATTGCTTGTTCCTTTCCTATGGATGACTGATCCTCCAGTGTGATACTCCCTTACAAAGCCAGGTTGCCAGGGTCTTACAGAAGTTCAGGAAGGTGGGAAGTAATTTTACCTCAGAAGGCAAGAAGTTTCAAAGCCCAGTTGCAGCAACCTGAAGTTCCACAATTGTGCTTTATGACTTTTCTCATTTTCTAGCAAAAAAAGGACACATTTGTATGAGCTGAATTTGAATTTATGACCATGAAATTCACTTGACAGCCATGTGATTTATGTAATACCCACAGTGACTTGTTTAAATACAGTCATAAAAACGGTCATAAAATCAAATCCGGTCACACAATAATTTAAGATCACAACACTTATAACCAAAATTCTGGGGTTAATTATGGTCATAATTCAAGAACAATCTGTAGTCCATATGTGAAGTGACTAAGGCATGAGTAACTGTGAGAAGAGATTCATAAATCCAAGGAAAGGCATTGTTGATCCTTTCTCAGTTGAGGATGCTGTATTAATAATGGAAATGCCAATAAGTTTTCTCTTTTTTCCCCCACCAATAATTGCTTCTTTCCAAAACTTATAAGTATGGAATCACTAATTACATTAGTAGAACACCTACATGAATAGATATCTAATAATTAATAGCATTTTGAGGGGAGGGGAATTGTATCTTAAGAAACTACCATTTTATTTACTTTAAAACCCTTCCTTAATTCTAAGAACATATTTATTTATGAGGGAACTGAAACAAATTCTAGAAATCATTTAATTCAATTCCTGATATTAGAAGATGTGCAATGCATCTCCAATAGATGTTATGCTGACTTCTACTTAATTTGATTTCTCCTCTGGTCCCCTCTGTTCCCAAGAACAGTCTATGAGATAATCATGCAGATTGTATTTTTAGGAAGGGTGTTTAGTTGGTCTGCTTTTTAAAAACTTCCATTGTTCTAGCCCTAGTAGAAGAATTTTTCCAACTTCTCCATTACACAGCCATAGACACTGGAAAACAGCTACCAATTCCCCCATAATCTTCTATTCTGCAAAACAAACTGTTTTTTAAATGGGTCCTTATAGAACTTAGTTATCAAACTCCTCACCATCCCAGTTAGCCACTTCTGGATACATTGAAATATGCAATATTTTAATTGGCCCAGATCCAATTTAATATCAGTTCCAGGCTTCTTTATAACCTTATAAAGACTTGATGAAAAAAGAGAAGTACAACTGAATGTGACCATCATATTGTTAGCATTCAAATTCCATTACTCCAAAATCTCAGATAATAAATTCCAGTGGTGAAATCTAAAAGGCATAAAGCATGGGAGATAAGCTGGAACATTGCGAGAAACTGTAACTTAAATCTCATAGATTCAAACAATAAACTCAGACATCTGGATAAATGATGCTGGAATTAGGACTGAAATTTGACTCAGAGATAATCCAGAGCCAATCACAAGCTAGTGACAAGCTATGTGTTAAGACCCACATGCTCTTCTGTGACTTTAATATTAGTTATTTTACAATAGCATCAAAAATTGTTAACACATTGGGGACAGGAGTTGGCTAAAAGAATTATTATAGAAATCTGAAAGAATATGCACTTGATCTGCAACAATATGTTACGTGATTTGTTCTCCCTCTAAATTGTCTCCCCAATTTGAATTAGGGTTTATGTAAATTTCATATTATGGTCAAACCCGGAAATCCAAAGCTGCTTGCAAGAAATAATTCTCACTTGCAGTCAAAACTAATACATTTTTTTTGTTTTTTTGTTGTTTTTAACCTAACCTTAGTGAACACACCTAAATGTGATATAATGTAGTAAGGAAGTGTATTCCTAGGAGGGAGGGGGTACATTCCAGAGGCATAAGAGGCAACTCAGCCCAGATATCATGTGTGAGAGAAAGAGGGTGAGGACAGCCCCTCCCTAATAGTTCACAGAGTATATTGTGGATAGTATAGTGCTCAGCCTGGCAAAAATTTGTGTTTAAGTGTGAAACAATAAACTCAGCTTGGAAGAATCATTACATAGCATCCTTGATTTTGGGCCTTACACTAATACCTCTACCTATTCCTAGTTTCACCATAATAACCCTATGAGATTGGTTGGGCTAACTAGCCCAAAGTCATTTTTCTGGTCCATTCAGGTATGACTAGAATTCATAGTCTTCTGGTTTCTAAGCTGGTGCCTTAACCACTAGATCAGACCGGCTCTGTGTACTTAGAAGACTGCCAGGCATAGTTTGATGAATCCTGAAGACATGGCTGTGTTCCTGAGTTGGTGAATCAGTTTGAATCAAGATGTTTGTATTGTATTTGCATTGTGATTGTTTTTTCATTGCTGGTGATGGTTTTATCTTGGTTTCTGATTGTCTATTTGTTTTGTGTTGGGAAAGGAGTAGCTTGTTTTTTTTAAATTGTTGTTAGTGTAAAGGGCATAAAGAATGTCCTTGAAGGACAATAGGAAGATCTGTTATCAAAGTAATAATCAGATAAGAGCAGCTTAAGTCTTTTTCAAGTTGAGAAATCACCTCAGATAGACCCTCCCTAATTCACAGAAAGATGAAGTGAAGGAGGGGTAAACACATTCTAATTGCAAGATTCTGCTTCAATTAAAGTAACAGACTATATAATATTGGTTTCTTAGTCTGGTCTACCCTGTAGGGCTGACAGTTAGTCACCCAGAATAATTTGTTTCAGATGGACAGCCATGTACTTTGAATAAGCAAGCAGACAAATGCAAATAAACAATCAATCAATTTAGTTAGAAAAAGAATATCCAACTGAAGAAAAGCGGGAGCTATTTAATACTTGACACCTGTGTATAACAATTCTAACGGCAACGGGAAACAGATATATTAAAATAAGCCAAAGAGACCTTTCCATATTAAGATTGTGTTGACATTTCTCCTCAGCTCTTCCCATTTGCAGTGTTGATTTCTGGATCTTTGTAAAGTAATGCTGTTAAAGCTGAACTTACCACAAATCAGTCCTTTGGTTAATCAGAGCAACAGGCTTACGGTTTTCAATTTCTCAACAACTCCTTTTTGGAATCTGCTTATTAAATCAAATAGAAATTGGGAAACTTTTGTAGAGCTATCCATTTTTGGCAATTCTTGTTTGAAGCAGGAAGAAAGCCTTAATTCAGCCTTACCATTTGGCTGAAACATTTTGTGTGTGTGTGTGTGTGTGTGTGTGTGTGTCTTTCAGATTCCCCTTTATTAGACTTGACCATCTCCTCTGTCTCTCTCCTTGCTCCAGACACAAACCTTTTACCAGGACTAAAAATAATTCTGCTTCAGGGCATAAGCCTCCTATAAAATGAGAAGGAAAATGCAACTTCTAGAGCTTATTCTGCTCTGATACAATCTGTTCTCTTCTTTTCTTCTCTATCTACAGCTGAAGTAATGGGGGTGGGGGATGAAGAGGGAGACCAACCCTGACAACTTTTTGATTATTCTGGAGAAACATTTTGAGTTCTTTGAAGCTAACCTCTCAACTGGATTGGACAAGCCCAGCCAAAGTGATCCTCAGTCAGAGAGAGAGAGAGAGAAAGAGAGAGATCTGTCAGGATCCTTACTGAGTTGTAGTATAGTCCCAAGGAGGTATAGTAGCTTACGTATTATAAGAGCTGAACCACACCCCCTTCTCCTTTGACAGATGGTCTTCTTAGACTTTGAAAGGTCATTGATGCAATGTGGCTGAAGTGGGTTTCTCAATTTGGAATAGAAAACTGGCTTTTCCTGATCAGCTGGATCTAGAGTCAGACAAAGGAGTAGAATACCAAGGCCCTTTCGTAGAACGGGTCTAAGTCCAGCCGAACCATGGTTTCAGGAAGTCATAGAACATATATAAAATAATAGAGAGCCCCTGTCAAATCCCTTCCAGCTGTTTGAAGATTATTTTAATACTTTGAGGACCAGAACAATCTTCAAAGAAAAGTGGATTCTTCCTTTGAGTTAGATCCCAAAACAAGTATCTATTTTATTTTCCATTTTCAAGTAAAGTGGTGCCTGTACAAAAGGTGTTTCTTCTTCACATGTGTGTATGTGAATGCTACATCTTGTAAGCCTCTTCCCCTCTTTGCTGTTATATGAAGCCTCCACAATTCTGCCTTTCTTTGTTGCATCAAGGACCTTCACATGCCCCTTTCTGCTGTCTCCTGAAAGTGAGTCACTCTACACTAGTATTCAGCTTCCCCCATTTCTCCTTCTGCTCTTTTAAACGCCATGTCCTTATCTCTCTCTTCTTTTGTGCTGTTCGCCAACGCAGATGCCTCTCTCCTATTGAATTAATGTAACAATATCGGAAATTCTTGTATTTTTCTCATTGAACTGACAATGTGTTGAATTCTTATAGATTATTATTCTTTGAATGCTTTGTATGTTAGCTTTAAATACTCCTTGTTCTATAGTCCCCATAAATTGTTGGCCACTTTTATTTGATTGCCAATATACCACCACTCTTACCAGTTTCAGGTAATAACTGGATTAATAATCCAAACTTCATATTTTTTAAAAATCTGGAACACACAAGTTTGTTTATATTAATATAAATTAGAATTTAGTGTAAAGTTCACTCCAGAATTGCTGCTGAAACAAGCACTGTAAAGCAATAAATATCTTATTTCTCAATGCTTGAATAGGACTTTTTTCAATCAAGGGCCAAAATAATACAGTTCTTTTGATTTGGAATTATTCTATATATAACAAAAATGTCCATAAACACTATTAATGTTTATAATTATTTGGTTATAATTATTAGTTTCATATATATACTTCTATTTCTTCTATGTATGTATGATACTTTCTTCTGTTTGTTAGCTTGATATAATAAAATCTGATAACTTTAAAGTAGTTTGGAAAGAACACTAATGAATTTATCATGGCATAAACTTGCAAGGACTACATGATTTCATCAGATGATTTATAAACCTGAAAGGTAAAATGTGTGACATTATTAATTATATTGAGATCAACAAACAGCAACAATTATCATAAAGGTGTCTGTGACACCACTGATTTTTGATTTTCAACATTTAAAAAAGAAAACACTTTTTAAACATTAAAAATCACTGAAATCACATATGTCTGTGTTGCTAAACGATATAAGGTTTTGAATACCTTCAACTTATTTGTTTCCTATCACTGCTGTTATAAAATGATCGTCCAATATGCCAGTTACTTGAAAATATTTCTTTTTCCTCTGAACTAATTTTTCTAAAAAATTAAGGTATTACCATAATTACCTCTATTTTTCCTGCTTTCAAAACTTTTTGTATCTGATATCTATAAAGTATCAGATGTATCCAAGGCTCTCTATATCAGTGGTCTCCAACCATGGCAACTTTAACACCTGTGGACTTCAACTCCCAGAATTCATCAGTCAGCAAAGGTCAGTCAATTGGTTTATGCCTAATTAGACTTGAGCTCAAGGTACACTTATTTCTAGCCTGGTGTCTTAATCACTACATTAGACTGGCACACTTATTTACAGAAAATGAAAAGCTTATTGGTATTGTCTCAGGACTCAAGGTCAGACCAGGTGAATTTATATAACAAAGTTAGCAGAATGGAACAAATAACTTGGCTGCAATGAATAGGAAAACCTGTGTCCACTGATATTTGATCATTTAGATGCTTTATTTGTTTAGTTTGGAGTGCACAAATGATTCTAGGAAAAGTATTGTTTTGAAGACTGAAATCTTTTGTGTACAATTAGAAAAACCCTCTTCTTACCCTTTAACATTATGATATCAGTTGATCTTTCTATAACATTATTACGTGAATTTGACTTGAAAGATAAATAGCTCTATTATTTTCCAAGAACCTTGTTTTTACTCATTTTTACAGGTCAGCAGCTAACTAATCAGTCACCTTCCTGAAAATTAATCCTATTTAGCTAAAGAATTGTTGGCTTATCTCTATATTACAGAGGTGTTTTATATTGACTTGGCTTCAGTTTATTAGAGCAAAGGATAACTCTCCACTCTCCTTTAAATGGACAGAACACTAGTTAGATATGAGTCATCTGGACCTCATTTGACCCATCTTTATTTTTCTTAATTAACGTGGCCATCATTTAGCACACCAATAGCCAAATAATATCACAGTTACAACTCATCCCCAGTGTTCTTAAACTGACATTTTAGTTGGTGCCTACAAAGAAACTATTTCAAATTGATAGGTAAACTCTACCACTTTCACACTCAACTATATTTGGAAATACAATGAATTTGAGATTATAGCATAGTTCCTCAAAGTTTCAAGCCAAGGAACTAGTTTGTACTTTAAATTATGCAGCTACGCAGCATTTTTTTTAAACCCACAGGGCATTCTCATTTTGGAAAATGTATAATAGAGTTATAAACATAGGAGTATATATCTATGGAGATTCTCAGTCATCCAGGTCATGGTTATCCCAAAGGTGCTTTTCAAAAGGCAACTGGGTTTTCTTGAACTGAAGAAGCTTCTTGAATGAGAAGTGAAACATTTTAAAAAAAAGAAACACAAGAAAGTCCAGTAACCTTTTGAAAAGCATCTCTGGGTCAGAAATATATGACACAGTATCAGTATGAAGTATTACAGTGATAAACATGAACGTGAACTCCAAAGAAATAGATAAGTTGCTGTTTAGGTTATCTCCTATCAATGAGAATGGACCTGACTTAGCAGAATTGTCAGTTTTGGTTTACACTTTGAAGGAAGGAAAGAGGGAGGGAAGGAAGGAAGGAAGGAAGATCTTATCTAGAACAAATAAATAAACAGTTTGGTCAGTTTTGCTTTCTATCATATTTACTTTTTGCACTTATTTACTCCTTATTAGATTCTAATTGGAAACAAGCCAACCCATTCTTATTCCACAATGGTCAGCAAGTTGTGTTTAGGGATCAAACTTACACATATTTCAAGCATCAACCTAGCTATATTTCAATCAAATTGGCCAGAGTATTTTCATTTTTATAGATGAACAAATAAGTGAATACATTATATAATAGTATGCTTTATTTCAGATCAAATATTTATTCTAGGCTGTTTTTATATGCTGACTAGCAATGGCATTCCAAGATCTTCCATAGAGATTCTTCTCATCTTTTTGTAACCTCATCCTTTTTGTGGACATATAAAAGGTTGATAATATAACTACAAAATCCTGCTTTATCATAAAGCTATTGTTTCTTCAATAGGAGTGTCATCTGTTTGTTTTTTTGTAGGTCACTGGTGGTTTATTTTTATCCAAATAGCACAATATTTTTAGTGTTCTATCATGCCTTCAGATCAGCCAAATATACAGCCTGAAAAATATCTTTTGTGGCAATTTAAAACAACACATTCCATAAGTTTCCAAATGACTTCAATGAGATAGCCAGCTGCTTGCATCTTAAAAATTTTCCAACCAACCAAACAGTTAACATTTTCAGACATTTTAGTTCAAGACATCAAGCCTGCCAAATTTTAAGCAGATTGAAAAAAAATTGTATTTATTTTATATCTGACATTTTCATTGTTTGTTCTTATTACTCTTCCATATAGCCTTCATTTGACCTATACAGGTTGTTCCAATTTTTGATTTTTTTTAATCCCAAAGGGAAATAATTAAAAATGAATCAAGCAAAAATGTATAAACCATAAATGTATTTTCATTAAGAATCCATTTGTCTAAATTCTTTTCTTGTTTTTTTCCCCATCAGAATGGATGTACATCCCTCTAGTGCATCACAAAACATACTTGCATGTTTGGGCACAAAAATGTTTAAAGAGCTGTTCTCTTTTATTATGCTAGTAACTGAATAATGCTGACAAAATTCCTTTGTAGCACGAAGTGTCCATTCTAGTTGTAGCTATATTTATTTGTTAAATCAACTAAGCACAGAGGTGAATTTCCCTACTTACAAGGTAGGAAGAGTTTCCTCTAGTATTTTTTTTTAACCAGGATCATTGATTCAGCATAGCGATAAAGATATTAGATTTTAGATTTTCACATTCCTCTGGTTTAAAATCTTCTTTAAATTGTTCTTTATTTACCAATTACACATAATTTCTTAGTGGATCAAGTGAGACAATAGGGTTAAAAGTTTTGGGGGAAGAAGTAGCCTAATGCTGAAGTTAAGGGAGAATCCAGGGCTTTGTAAAGCCAATTATTTCATTGATAATTTTTATTATGACTTTAAGAACCTCTATCCTATTGTTTTCCTTTTTCTTTCAGTATTGATTGATAGTCCAAATATGAAACCTGGAGAAAAATTTACCACTTCAGAGGGCATTTCTATTTTACTTTTTAATTAAATTTATATGCCACTTTTCTCACTCTTAAAAGTAACTCTGGGGCACATTTGTAATCCAAATGATTTTAGCAGACAATTCTCTCAACAATGCTGTCCTTTTACACAGTATTCGAGACAATCTGCTGAAAACAGTATGTCATGAAAATTCATATGCTGCAATTAACTGAGATAATGTATCCCATACAAGGGACTGACTTATTTTACTTTTATTTAACAAGGTGAATACAAGCGTTAGAATATAAAATGTAACATTTGCTGCACATGAATCATTCAGAACCAGTTATAACTTGTAATAACAATTAAAAACAATTAAAATACGTCCATCAGCTGGAATATATTTTTAAAAAACACTACCTAAAAAAGGAAACAAACTTTTATTATCTCAGTGAAAAGGCTCTGGGATACACACTCTACTGTACAGTAATATATTGGGTGACAGCTCAAGTATTTTGGCCTATTAAGTGATAGTTTGCCAATTTTCCAAATTGAATCAGGGTCCATTTCTTTAATTGGTTGCTGCATTGAGAAGATTCTATTCCCATGGACTCTTGCTTAATGCAGGATGACTCCAGGTTCAGTAATAAGCTTTCATTATTATTATTTAAATGAACAAACTGGAGATGTAAGGGAAAATTTGAACGATCCCTTAGCCTCCATGGCTAAAGAATATCTTACAGATTTCTGTTTGTATTCTAACCACTTTCTTTTTAAAATGTTAACATTTATTTTGAATATTAATTAAGCTCTTTTGTTTGATTTCATTCAGTAGGTTTAATGCTTGAGGAAGTGGCTCATCCAAAATAAATTTTAATCACCTTTCACTTTCTCTTAAGAAGTATTTTCAGTATTACTCGAGAGGTGTCTGTGGACTCCTTCATGCGGAAGACAGTGATGCCAGTTTGTTTGAAATGAAACCTGTTTCCAAACAAGTTCTGAGCGTAGCATGTGAAATTCAGAGGTAGCATTCTCAGTGCACAATGTTCTAAGAGCTCATTATAACAGGCATAACTATCAAATAAGTTATATTTGTTTAATTGGGTTTGTTCCCTGATATGAGAACCAGTTTGGTGTAAGGCATCAGGCTAGAAACTTGTGAGAACAGGAGTTTTAACCCCACTTTAGGCAGAAAGCCAGCTGGTTGACTTGAGCCAGTCACTTTCACTCAGCCCTAAGAAGGAGGCAATGGTAAAGTGTTTCTGAAACTTCTTGCTAAGAAAACTGCAGAAGGCTTGATGGTTAATTAAATATTAAATTGCTTCCAAATTTTAGGCAGATTAAATGGGGACTTTTTTCCATTTTCAAATTACTATCTCTCAAACCTTAACAAATATTTTATTTGCTAAGCTTATATATGAGGAAATGTTTATTACGTTGGTTTGGAAAAGTATTTGTCACTCTTTTCTCTGAATTGAAAATGGGACAGCAGTTGTCAGGTCAAGTTCTGATTAATGCTCATGAATATTTTTGTTTGTTTGTTTTGTCTGTTGTTTATTATAGAGCCTGGCTAAGAGAAATAATGTTTTCAAAATGAGAATATCTTACATTGAAGTGTATGAGGATTACTTGTCCAAACCTAACATTCAACAAGTTGAAATTATTAGAGTTGGTGCTTTTCTTCTGCCTGGAAGCATGCTTTTTTCCCTCTCTCTCTGAATACACACATGGGAAAGTTATCAAATTTTACTAAGAAGCCGCTGATCTTCTGCAACAGTTTGTGTCATGTTTGAATATTGGCAAAACTATTTTCTTACCTTTTCAGTTTGGCAATACATATTCAATACATATCTAATAACAGAAAAGTTGGTTTAGAAAATAAATAATGGATCCCTGATATAACTCTCTCTATATAGATTGCTTGAGGGAGATAGTCATCTCAAGGACTTACATTGTTACAAAGTTTAATGTGATAGTTTGGTTCGGAAATGTAATTTTTCCCCACAGCCTTCTGAGATGAGTTTTATTTTACTCATTGACTGCTAAGTTGTTAATACAATAATTCAGGATTTCAGAATGTAAAGTGTTTAGGGTTGAGTTGAAATCTTCATCATGTATCTTACCAAAACATTTAATTCATCTACTATACCTTTGTACTGATTATTGCAATCTGCTCAAATATAGGTGTCACAGTTCTGTTGTTAAAAGCCATTGTTTAGCCACAAAATCTTTTTTATATTTCTTGTAAAATAGATTGTTTGGTCTCTTTTGAAGTGTTTTATCTCGTTTGCTTCTCAGAGAACTCAGTACCTTTATATGATACATGATTATAATATGAATCATCATCCCCAAGATATTCTTGGTTTAAAGAAAATGGGAGAAAATGCAAATAATCATACATTTCAGAGAAAAGTTTTTGCTGAAATATCCTGAATTTATTAGCAGAATTGCAAATACTTGAATCACTTAAGTCATTAGGTTACTCACTTGTTCCTTTGTTAGTGGTAACACATCTATTTTTAATTTTTTAGCATCTTTAAGTTAATGCAGAGAACCAGTAATGATCCAATGTTTCTTTTTCTTCTCCATATTATATAGCTGTTAGTGTCTAATCACATATCAAATACTACATTATAAGTGAATAATAATAAAAAAATCTCTTCTCCTTAGGTAAGAAACATAGGCATGGTAGAGAGCAATACCCAAACCAATAAAAGAGGAAGAGGTTATCTACGGTAGCTAGGAAATGAAACATTTGCCCAAAAAGAATTAAGCTCAGAGAGCAACAAGGACTCCACCAATATGCAAACCATAATGTACCGAGGTAAAATGTCTGGCTGCTGCCATCTTGCAGAAGCAAAAAAACATTTGCACAGGCAAACTTCCTTATATTGTTAATTGAAAACATGATTTCAGCATTCACTTTCAAACCAAGATCAGGCTTTGCAAAGTTTCTACTCTCATCAGTCCAAACAAACACACTTTTCATTGATTTCTCTTCTGAAAAATTGGCCTTCCTGTAAGGACATCTTGCCACTAAAGTATGCAGAGCAGGTCTGTTCAACATGTGATCTATAAATCCAATCCAGCCTTGAAGCATAAATTGGCCTATTAAGAACTCAATGAACTTCCTGCTTTTGCATCTATTCTAGATAGATTCCAATACAAGAAAAAGCTTTAAGGTCATCTGATTTTAAATTAATCTACCTGTGTTGTAAGATTTGGGACAAAGGTAGTGTTTTATTGGCAATAGAATCTCTGATAAGGAAGAAATGGTAACAGAGTAAAAAATATATAAGAGTAAAATTTTCAGAATTCTAATTATCAAATCAAAAACATAAATTAAAAATATATGCTGATGACCATTCACTCAAGTCATTCACTCAAAGGATTCCTTAGAACTGGCAATGGAACATATATAACAATACCATTTAATATCAGGATATTGGTTTGACAAGAATAAGACATAGATGATTTATGGAATTTATCTGAAGAGGAAAAACAGCAGTTGAGATAAATAACAGGATTTAATATTTGTATTAACAGATTTCAGATTTTACTTAACCAGAAATAATGAAGACTTAAAGCAATAATAATCAATATATCTGAAAAAAATATAATGCATTATGTTTTAAAATGCAGAAACCTAAATCTATCTAGGCTAGAAGAAACATCAGCAGGAAAAATGAATAATTCATCAAAAACATTCCAGATGATTTCCAATAAAAAGGGAAGAAAAGATGCCGAATGAATTGCAAGAAAAGTAAGAATCTCAGAAGGCCTGAGGCATGATACAAATAGAAGTGTTCAGTGCATAACATGCCAATTATTAAATGGCTTATTAAAATTATGAGATAAAGGAATATCTGTAGGTTTAGGGCCTCTTTCTTCAGTATTGAACTTTTTTTCATGAAGGCAAATATATTACAAATTTGATCAGTGGAGAAATATTTTGACATGTAGATTGAAAGATTTAACCTTTAATAAAAAGATGTAATCTTTTGAGACTACCTCATTGGAATAATCATAAACCATTAATTATATTCAAAGATGATAGTGGAGTTACAAAAAGCAAAGTAGGATACTTAAGAGTTTTGACTAAATATGAAATGCTTATAGCACAAAATTCATAACATCTACACTGGCTTATATATACACTGGCTTATATACCTACTGAAATGATTCAGAAGTTGTATAGGTCAAATATTGAACGATTAAATGAATGCAGAATTAACGGGACAGTTGATATACATCAATACGATTGTCAATAGAACAGAGAGATATCAAATTCAGGGTGAATATTGTAATCTGATTAATTATATATTTTCCACAAAGAGATGGATATCTCAAGCTGGATTATTCTTTTATATTTAGTAGCAATCTCACAAAGCTCAGCAATTCTGGAAGATGCTTCATTATAGGATGAAAAAAACAAAATGATTTCACATTCTTATATTTTATATTTCCAGAAAGTGTACTGAGTTGGCTTTATATATGATAACTGTTGCTAGAATGAGCTCCATCTATCCCTGGGAATTGCAATCAATTCCTTAGTTAGAAGTCTGGCAGATTACATCATAAGAGTATGCATCAACGTCAAAAACTTAATTTGGAATCCATCAATGAGCTATAA
Source organism: Bungarus multicinctus (assembly GCA_023653725.1). NCBI lineage: Eukaryota > Metazoa > Chordata > Lepidosauria > Squamata > Elapidae > Bungarus > Bungarus multicinctus. Next base: position 113,571,528 of record CM042836.1, read on the forward strand.
TTTCATGCACAGATTTCTGTTACATCTGAAATTTGGATTTCTTTTAACATAAGATTTACAACATTACATTCTGATTGGTTGTAAAGGTCGTATTAAAAATTCTTATCAAATTTTTATTTTTTTCTTATTGATTTGACTGACAATTCTTATCAGCTGTTTTCAACAATTTCTGGTTTGATTCCAATCTTAATTCTTAAAGCGTTAAACTAATATTAAAAAGTCAGCATGGTAAAGCAGTCAAAATGTTGGGTTAAGAGCAGAGGTCCAGATACTAGTTTTCTCTTAGGCATTGAAGCCTACTGGGTGACTTTGGGGCAGTCACTTTCTGTATGTGTCAAGCTCTGTAGCAGGCCACCTAACAAATAGAACCGCTTACACATCTTGTGCTTATAACTATGCTGTTTGAACTAGGTAACTGCAGTGAAAAAACGAGGAGGCCCTGTAGCAAAGACTAAGAGGAACCAAGTAACTGAAACAAATTTTCTTGTATGTTTCCAATTTAACGTTACAGGGCTTACAAGAATAATATGTTATTTTTCCCTATCAAGATACTATAATTTTTAAAAGAACTCTTTAATGCATTAGTTTTCATCTCTGTCTCTCTCTTTTACAATGAAGACTTTAACAAATGTCTCACAAAATATCCTGAAGATAAGGTATGAGTTTCTTTTGCCTATTATTCTGTCTGGAAGCATAAGTCAACTTGTCAGATCTGGAACCTGTACCAATCCACCTCTCATTTTTCAGAATCCTTTCTGAAAAGAAATTGCTAAACCATCTTATATTTTGCAGCCTGACTAGAGAGTTGCAAAAGTGGTGAAGTGTTTTGTATTTCGTTGTATTTTTAGGTATGGTCCTGCATATTTTAAGAAATATTCTTCTTAAAAGATGTATTTATTTTCAAATTTAATTGTCATTGCTTGGGAACTGCAGAGGTTTTTTTAAATTCTTCCTTTTATTTTTGTTTCTGTTTTATTTCTGTTACCCTATTTGTAAGGGTGCTTCTTTTATTTCTGTTACCTTTTTCTAAGCAAAAGAACTTCCTACGGGTATAAAAATTATGAGACATATTTTGCTTTGCAAATTTATGTTAGCGGTATTCTGAAAGTAGCAATATGTGCCAAAATTGGAATTAAGAGAATATACTCACATTTAGGAAAGCTATCATCCATCCCTATTAACCTGTAATTATGAAAAGGATCACAACCAGTAATTAAAATGTCTCTTTTTAAATTGCTTCCGACTAGATTTTGCATTATCATAATGTAATAATGGATAGTTAGGTTTCTATTCTCCCTTTAAAGCACTCAGTACAATTGTCTCACTTAATACCTACAATATAGTCTTCACTGTATAGATGGATAAAGTATTATTCAAATATTTGTTCTTTGTGATTAGTTTCTTCCATAATTTCAAATGACTTTACTTCCTAGTTCTAAAGAAAAAGTGTCATAAATCTTCCCAAGAGTTACTCCCATCTGATAGAAAAACGTATAATTTATCACTGCAATTCTAATGTTGTGAACACAAAGAATACATATAGACATGAACAAAAGCAATTACAATTAGGTTTTATAGTGCACACGAAGTATTAAACCTGTTATTTAATGGCACCTGTCATTTGATTCGGAGGAAAAATAAAAAACCATAGAACTTTTTGTCATGCAGCAAAATATAAAAATAAAGACTATGTAAATAAAAAGCAACTTTTGCAATCTCATATACATTATTACTGTATGCTAATTTATCGCTACATTTCATTGGTCTTTTAGTCCAAGTATCACCCTGAAGAGATTAGGGAAGCACTGAAAAAAGATTCATCAATATTTAGTTATAATTTAACATAAATTCTATGCCTTATTTCTGATAACCAATTTCTTGCCTATAAACTCTATAAACTCTAAAAATGTTTTAACAATGTCTATATTTGTACAAGATATTTTTGTCTAGTGTTTTATCTAAAACCCATTCCCTGTGATTAGTTTATGTTTTAGTATGTCATACAAACCTAAGAGCTAGGTTTAATTCCATAACCCATATTTAACTTAAATATGTCAGGCCACACAGTAGATATTTTGCTGGAGGCACGAAGTCTAAATCTTTTAATTCTGACAGAATTAAATAATATGTTCCACAATATATCAGCCCAGATCCGATATAATCTCTTGCACATCTGATAAAAAAGCAAACTATCTAATCTTTCAGAATTCAAGCTTGCCGTGTTCTTTTCTAAATGGTCAATTTTAATTTGTTTCAAACTGAACCAAACTTATCACAAAAGTTTACACATTCTTATTAATATGATGGACGTATCTCTTTCATTTGCTGCAGAGGAAGAGTGCTTAAAGTTGTTAGGATTCATGGACGCTAAGTTGCAGCTAACCAAACCCTTTAAAAAAATGACTATAGAGCTGTGACATGAATCCATGTTTCTATAGAACAACAGTGCAATAGGCTATAATTTGCATTTTAATGTAATCTTTGGCCTTGGATTTAAGTAGCAGCTTTACAGTACTTACAGGAGCCTCAGTCCCATGCTTTTAGACAACAACAATGCAGATTCATGATTTTAGTTGTGAATATATTTGGATATTATCGTAATTTGTGACTTAATGGGGGAATTGCAAGTTTCTCTGTAAGAAAGGAGAATCATCTGAGGAGGATGAATGAGGATCTGTGCCTTCTCAAAAGAAGGGGAACCTGTGGTTGTGCAGATGTTGCTGAACTACAGCTTTTAGCATTGGCCATGGTGTGACTGCATGGAACTATAGTTCAGCAATCAAAGACCACAATTTCCCCACACTCTTAGATAAATGTTTTGGTAACAAAACAAACTCCAGGATAATATAAACATTATTATTTATAGACTGTGGTGATACTTCAAACGCGTGACAGGATCATTTCTTATCTTTACAATACAGAAGTGAGAGGCAACATAAAAGTGGATTTGAGAAAGTTCCATCTGTATTCCATGAAAATACACCTCCTTTGAAGCACAGTGTGATGATAATGTAGTGACCAAAAGCCAACTAATCTCTGGTTTTGCACCACAGTGACACAAAGAAATTAATATGTGATTTCCACAGTTCTATAGATAACAGACTGATCTATGGATTGGCGGTGGTTTTGAAGGGTCTTCAAAGAAAATCTAAGGCCTTTTGTAGATTTTTATCATTTTGTCAGCTACCCAATTTACCTGTAAGATTGATTATTCTCAGGTAAACTGTAATTTCTAGGCCACAATTCCATTTTTGATTAATGGTCTTGCTGTGACAAAATTCAGAGCACCGTAATGAAATATCCTTCACTCCCCCCACCATGGAGTGCTCTGTGTTCCCCCCCTCTAGGTTTATGGAGATTCTCCATCATCCAGGTCATGGTTGTTCCAAAGGTGCTTTTTCAAGAGGCAACTGGACTTTCTGGTTGTTCTTTGATGACATTTCGCTTCTCGGCTTCTGCTTCTTGTATGAGAAGCGAAACGTCTTCAAAGAAAAATCAGAAGGTCCAGTTGCCTCTTGAAAAAGCACCTTTGGGTTCCCTTTAAGTTGCTTTTTCTAAGAAGTTTTCCTTCATTTAAATGAATTAAAAAATAAAGGATAACATCAACGAGGAGCATAATTGTGTCTCAACGATTCGGTGTCCCTCAGGTGTTTTTTGAGTGGTAAAAATCAACCTTGAAACCTAAGGAGGCCAAGCTGAGGGGAGAACACTCCCCACTCCCAACAGCCCCCGGCAAGCGAAGGCGGAGCCTAAATTGTACTTGGCCTCTTCGCCGGCAGGGAGCAGCATTGCCACATAGCCTGTATCTAAGCGGCACAAAAGGGCAGGAGCCAATCAATGGGGCGGAACGAGGGGAGCGCGTGCCACTCTCCGGCGCGACTCCGGCGAGGGTGGCGCACGAGCTCACTTTCCTTTCGGCCACCCGAGGCAATCGGATCGGGAGACCTGAGTTGAGAGACCCGGCAATTTCAACCCATCTGAGGGTTGGTAGATCTCCTCGGTTGTACTGCAGCAGGCTAGCTCGATTTCTCTGGGAGAAATTCCCTTAAGCTTGGAAAGGGGCTGTTAGAAAGCACTAACCCTGCCTGAGGCAATCCTCTCTCCTACATTAAAGGCGCTACCCCGAGTCTGGCTCCTGCAAGAAGTAAATCATTTCCAATGGCGGGAGGGGGGAAGGAAGCGGGAATTGCCGGAAAAGGACTCTTTCCCCCCCCTCCAAGCCGAAATTTCTAATCCCCGTTGGTGCGAGGGAGGGAGCCCACAGTGTGCCGAAGATGCCCGATTGCCTTTATCGTTTTCTACGACGCTCTCAAGGCGGTGGTTTAAGGAGGAAACGGGCTTTTTTTTTTAACCTTGGAAAGCGCAGGGAGTTGAACGCACGCAGCGGGACATGGTCAATTCTGTTATTCATTCCATGTCAATGTACCAGAACTTCTGGATAACGTATATATATATAAATTTTTTTTACAAGATTGCTAGTGAAAACTAAGGCGAGAGGACGTGGAGCGCATAAGCCTTCGCTTTTATGTAACGCTGGAAAATGGGGGGGAGGGAGGGGGGCAAACTCCCCTTCTGAGCTGGGCTGGCAAGCCTAGTGGTGGCAGCAAAAAAAGAGCAATCCGTGTGGCTGAGACGCCCGAAGGATATTTAAGTCTGGTACTGCGCGCCCCGGTCCAAAGTAGTAAAAACGACTGAAAACGCCATTCGTGTTGGTTTTTTTTTTTAGTTTAAACTAAAGGAAAATTCACATCTGGACAGCTTTTAACTCCATCGTTTATTGCTTGAATGCCATGCGATTAAGCAACCGCCCGGTGTGGGCAACAGACGCGGCCGCTTGGCTTAACCGCCGCTTTCCTTTTCTCAGTGTATGGCACATAATGACTTGGATCCAAACCGACATTATTTCGGTTTCGAAGCGGAGTTCAGGAACGTGTGTGAAAGCCCACAGAAAGGGCGATTAAGAGCCTGCAAACCTGACCATTGAGCAAATAATACTGCCACCAATATCCACCCTCATTCTCTTTTTTACGGCTGCGTGCGTGTGTGTGTGTGCGCGCTCGCGCAAGGCAGGTTTTGAACCCCCGTCAAAAATCAATCTGTATTTTTTATATTATTTATTGCACAATTCCCGCAGTTCATAAGCTGCCGAGAGCACCTGGCCCACCGAGTCCTAAACCTAGGGAGACGCCTCAGGCAGCGCCTCTTAACCGGCGGCGCGCCATTGCGCCCTACGACGAAAAAGTCACACCCCCTGCTTTCGAAGGACGGGTCTGCCTGGCTGACCGTGATCCTCCCTCCCCCAATCCAAAAATTCGGGATTCTGGGGAAAAGGAAGCACCCGAAAAAGGCCTTCCTATCGTTTCTTGATCCCCCGCCTCGGAAGACCCCAACAGCGGAAGCTTTTAGCTTCGCTAAAGCAGCAACCCTCGTTTGTGGGCGCGTGGGCGGGCTGTCTCTCTCTCTCTCTCTCTCCTCCCCCCCCCCCCCCTACTCCGCGCGCACAGCTCATTCACACAGATCTGGCAGGCTTACGTTCGCCTGAACAGCTTTCCAATTGGCTCGACACTCTGGGAGCCTGAAGGCAGGAAAATAAAAGGATCGCGGCCAAGACGGCCGGTGATTGGCGAAGTTCTTCGTACATCACAGGTCTTTAGAATCGCCCTACAGCTGTTGCTGGAACGTCAGGGCCCGTGACGTTGCACCCTCCCTCCTATTACTGCTCTTCCAGGAGTTGACCTCCCCCCCACGCCTCTTTTTATCGTGGTCTCCTTCATCTTTTCTTAGGAAGCGTGACGGACACCTTTGCATCTGTGCACGGCGCCTCGGTCCCGTACCTCGCTCTCTTGCCATGCCTTTCAAGTCCTGCGTAGCAACATTGAAAGAGGATTTGGATTTGCGCAGGTAGAAATCCTTCGATTACCGCGCTTTAACTCTTTTAATACTCCGGCCATTGCATGACTGCGTACTGGAGATTTGACATAGCGGGGGAAAAAAGTGAGTTATCTGTATTTTATTCTGTCCCCAGACCCCTCCTTCTGTGCATGCATTAACAGTTGGAAACTTTTTTAAAAAGTAAACTTAATGCTTAATAAATTAGATTAATTATAGCTTTTGTAAAAAAAATCCTTTAATAAATGGTAACCGTTGCTATTAAAGCAGACTTTTGTCTAATGTTCTATATATTCTGCGCCGTTTATTTGAATTGTGCAGACGCTTTTTAAACTGCGTGACCTACTTGGAATACAGTGGGGTCCCTTACTTCTTCGCTTCGTTTGCTGTTTGGCGTTCAGCACTGTCTACTAACTTGTTGGGGTAGGAATATAACTTTTCGGAGAATAAATGCGGAGGGCGAGAAAGTGGCCGAAGCGACTTTTTTAATTGGGGTTATCCTTTCTCTGTGAGAAGATGCGCCAGCTGTTTGACTCGCAGATTTGACCGACCGACTGAAAGGTCGGTCCAGTAAATAGTCCCCAGTTACTTATATTATTACATTGCTCTTTTTAGCGCCTGCAGCAACTCTTTTTTAAGGGAAATAAGTAATCGAAACATTTCAGCCAACTTCCCTGCAATTGTTTTAGCTCCGTACCAGGCATTTCTGTCGTCAGGATTATGATCTAATTATTTCCTGCGTCGCTAGAGGCCTGTCCTAAGACGCCTTTGCATACCACCCCACCCCCGTCCCTTTCTTGCCAGTTAACCAGCAGGGAGTCCGCCGGAATATGATTTGGAGTTGGATGACCGGGAATATCCGCATCTATCACAAATCAGAGACCTCATACATTCCTTGAGTGCTCTGGCCCAAGATGTCCCTTACTTCAGTTGTATAAACACACACAGACACAGAGGAGGGGGAAGAAGGGATATTTACCTAGAGGGGTGCCCCCTTCCCCACTTGTATTACCTATTTATTTAGCTGATGTCGGTAGATCTGGGTTTTTCTCAAACGTTCGCGACAGTACAGCGCAAAGTAACAAGTGCGCAACGACCGAGAACTCGGGTATTTTTTTTTTTTCCTACGAACTTCCCCGAGAATTTTACGCTTGGTTTCGACCTGAGAAAAATGCCCCATCGTGTCGTTCAGCCTCCGATTCTTTTATTCCCCTTATCCATTGTCAGCCGCTCGGAGTCAAGGCATTACACCGCGAGGCGGGTGGCGAATAAATTTGACAAATAAACAATGAAATAGAACGAGGGAAGAGACCAACCGTCCCCCATATCCAACCGCTAAGCCAAGGTTCCCTTGCTGCTCCGACCGGCCAACCCCAAATGCAGAATGCTAACTTTAGCAATTACTGCATAATTCAGGTTCAGAAGGGCTTTCGGAAGGGACAAGTATCATTCCTCCACCCCCGCGAGACTGGCTGTTTTGTTGTACAGCTCCGCGCTGTTGCAATGCTCGCTTCTCCGCTGGGAGAGCCCAAGAATGTCCGCTGGCTTTAGCTGCTGGCTCTGAGGACCACTCTTATTCGAGGATCTCTGGTTGACGATTAAAGATCGGACCCTTCGTAACAGTTCCCATCGTTTCTCACCCCCCCCCCCCCCGCCGACCCCCATCGCTGGCAGATTTTCCGACCAGCTGCTTCCAGGAAGTTCCAGCAGAATCATCCCCCGTATTCGGACTTTCACCTTTCCTCTCCTTTTAATCGGGGGGGGGGGGGGGGTTGTTAATAGGGGGAAGAGAAAGAGAGAGAGGCGGAGGAAGGAACTTTAGGAAAAGCTCTACCAAAAGCAGCAGAAAGGGGCGTGTCGGAAAGCGAGAGAAGAAGCGTCCATATGCAGATGAGAGGGGCGTGGGGAGCCGAGAGTTGATTCGGGCCCCGGAAGAGCCAGGGGTTAAAAAAAAAAAAAGCCCATATAAAAAAGGACTTGGGAACGTTTTTCCGACCAGAACTAGCAAATAGCCTAGAGGCAGAAGGGCGATCGGGAGCAGCTCTCTTGGAGAAGAGCGAATCGGGCTTGCTGGCGGAGGGGCCACGGGACATGACTCCATAAATAACTCCAAACCGGGCTGCTCCTCCAACAACTGCGCGTAGGTGGACATTCGTCTCTCTGTCTGTCTCCCCCCCCCTCCCCTCTCTCTCTCTCTTGCCAACCCCTTCAGTCCTTCTTCCCCGCGGCCCCTTAGCGAGGCGGCTCGGTCACGTACACATACATACAATACTGGCAGGTGGTCGAGAGAAAGTCCGCGTGTGTATACCGGTGGATGAGTTGGAGGGGGACGGTTAAAATATTTGTGCCACCCGGTCAAGTCCAACCTGCGGGTGGCGGCAGCGGGGGGGGAGGGGGTTTCGCTTCGTGTCTCAACGCAGATGAGGGAGCGCGATGAATAAGGAGGGGGAGGAGAAAAGCGACTGCGATCCTCCAGGCTTGAGGATCGCGGCTGTAATTCGATTTGCTTTTGCATTTCTTTCACCCTCCCTCCTTCCCCCCCCTCTCCCCACCCGCTAGGAGCGGAGGAAGAAGACGCCTTGGAAAGGAAAACAGTGCTTTTGTTCATTAGTTCTGCCTGTGTCGTTTGAACTCCCTTCTACGCGCGCACAATTGTCTCCACACCGTCCTATAAATTAAGCTGGACCATGGCAGACGACGAAAACGGTCTTAAAGGCGGCGACAGCAGCAGCAGCTCCACCTCCTCGAACGAGGCCCCTCCGGAGCTCTGCACGGACAGTTGCGAGAACAGCCGTTGCAACGTGCTGACTTGGGAGCAAGTGCAGCGCCTGGATCGTATCCTGAGCGAAACCATCCCGATTCACGGCCGGGGTAACTTCCCCACTCTGGAAATGCAGCCGCGGCAGATCGTGAAAGTGGTGAGGAGCCGCCTGGAGGAGCAAGGCATCGGAGTGCGCGATGTGCGGCTCAACGGCTCGGCGGCCAGCCACATCTTGCACCAGGATAGCGGCCTGGGCTACAAGGACTTGGACCTCATCTTCTGCGCCGATTTGAAAGGCGAGGCGGAGTTCCAGACAGTCAAAGACGTAGTCCTGGATTGCCTCTTGGATTTCTTGCCGGACGGGGTTAACAAGGAGAAGATCACGCCGCTCACTCTGAAGGTAAATTAAATGGGATGCGCTCCCCATCCCAGCAGGTGGCTGCTTTAGACAGAAGAGGGCCAGCCTAGAATAAAAGAGAGGCACCTCAAGCTTGCATTGGAAAATGCCGACCACAGCTCCGTGTGAGGATTAGACACATCAATTCCCTCTCCCTCTATGCTTATTGCCAGCACCCCCTTTTAATTGGCTTCCTCCAGCTATTAATTCGACTTTGCTTTTGGAAGAGTAGGGAGATCCACATGCTTTAATTATAGCCTCGATCAATAGCTGAATTAAACCCAAAGTATTGGAGCTTGCTTAGAGTCCCCTGGTTTTTCTGTGGGCTAAGTTGTTTTAATTATAGTTATTTCTTTTCTTCCTTGAGTTGTGGATGGGCCCGCTAGAGGGAAACAGTGCTCCTCCATTTCCTTGCCCTCCATTTGGAATAGAGAGGCTGAGCCATTCTGCCCCAGGGTGCTAGAAACACTAGGTTTGGATTTACTTAAGGATTTTGAGAGCCTAGTTTCTTATGATCATGATTTATCACTTGTTGCTTGTATGTACATTCTGAGCTTATATACAGGAAACAAATTCTTTGAGTGTCCAATACATTTGGCCAATAAAGTATTCTGTTCTGTACTATCATATCCTATCCTATCCTATCCCATTCCATTCCACTCCACTCCAATCCACTCTCTATTCTCTATTCTCTATTCTATTCTCCTATTCTCTGTTCTATTTTCTATTCTATTTTCTGTTCTATTTTCTATTCTTATTTTGGGAAGAAGTGCTCATTCACTGGCACTACATTAAGATTAATTATTTTTTTGCGACACTCGAGAAGTTCACTGAAGCCAAATGGCCTTTTAACAGAAGTTGGGAATGATCCAAACCCTTTAAGTTATTACTCTGCAGGAATTATCTTGGTTTGGAGGGCAGCGTATAAGTGTAAATTTTATTTAGAAATTTTCCAGTTTCTCCAAAAGGTAAAACATTTTTTTTATATATAAAGATGTAAAAAACGAGAACTAGTGTGTCCCCTTCATTTTTGCCAGATTTAAATTGCAATTTTCTAAAGTAATTCTACTTCTGTTACTTTGTATACATCTTTATTACATCTTTGGAGGAAGAGACTAAATAAAATCCTTACACAGAACATTCCTTTTGAGCATTTATCATGGCATGAGTCCCCACCCCACTCCTTACTGGTCTTTAATCACTTGCCTGTCTGCAGAGCACCTACTAAGTCTGTCCACATTGTCTCTTCATTATGCTTGAGCTCTGGGGATGACAGGGTAAAGTTGGGATCAAATACAAATGAAAACTCTAATGAGGAAGTGCTGCTACTGGTTTCCTGACCTTTTCTTTTCTCTCACTCTCTCTCTCTCTCTCTCTTTTTTTTTTTTTTTGTGGTGGGGGCTATTTGTTTCAAATTGCAGGAAGCCTACGTACAGAAAATGGTGAAAGTCTGCAACGATTCTGACCGATGGAGCCTCATCTCATTATCTAACAACAGTGGCAAAAATGTGGAGCTGAAATTTATGGACTCTTTGAGGAGGCAGTTTGAGTTCAGCGTAGATTCTTTTCAGATCAAGCTGGACTCCCTCCTTCTTTTTTACGAATGTTCTGAAAATCCAATGACCGAAACTTTTCACCCGACTATAATTGGGGAGAGCGTCTATGGGGATTTCCAAGAAGCCTTTGACCACCTTTGTAACAAGACAATCGCCACTAGAAACCCAGAAGAGATCAGAGGAGGCGGTCTCCTTAAATACTGCAACCTCCTAGTGAGAGGCTTCAGGGCTGCCTCCGAATCTGAGATTAAGTCCCTCCAGAGGTACATGTGCTCCAGGTTTTTTATTGATTTCTCAGACATTGGAGAACAGCAGCGCAAGCTGGAGTCCTACTTGCAGAACCACTTTGTGGGACTCGAGGACCGCAAGTATGACTATCTCATGACCCTTCATGGGGTGGTGAATGAGAGCACAGTGTGCCTGATGGGACACGAGAGGCGACAGACGTTAAATCTTATCACCATGCTGGCCATCCGGGTGCTGGCCGAGCAAAATATCATTCCCAACGTGGCCAATGTCACTTGCTACTACCAGCCAGCCCCTTACGTAGCTGATGCTAACTTCAGCAATTACTATATTGCTCAGGTTCAGCCCATGTTCCCCTGTCAGCAGCACACTTATTCTACTTGGTTGCCCTGTAACTAACCGGTCTTTGATAGACTTGGGGAACTAACCGGTTTTAAGAGACATGGGGAAGCAAATAAACGGGAAAGGTAGTTCTCTTTTAAAAGTGGGAAGTGCCACGTGGTTTGCTCTACCTTTTTTTTATTTTTATTTTTTTGCTGGAGGAAAGTTGTTCTGGTTCTTCTCTCTTGCATTAACAGCACGTTATTAGAAAAGAACCAAAAGCTATTGGATTCCACCCCAAAGTATGCAACAACCTGTCTTGAAGAGCAACTAGATCACCTTGAAATAAACCTAGGAGAAATGGTTGATGACAATATGGGTTGGCAATGCTTGCTCCCATAGCTATGGCAGAGCAAAAGTTGGGAAGCCTGCCTTGATGATGATGATATTTTTTTTTTTAAATGGAATCTGAACATTGAAATAAAAAGGAACCCAAGAAGAAAAACAAAAAGGAAAAAGCTAGATACCCTTTCAGGAATTAAAAGTTAGACGCGAAAATATACAGATACATTGGAATAAGGTGTATTTTGGAATTCTCTCTTTGGAGCACGCATTAATTATGCCGCCCAGCAAGGGTTGCCACAGAATGTATAGCTTGCTTGAATAGAATGCTTTTAAGAGAAATTGCTTGCTCAGAAAAAGAAAAAGAAAGAGATGGAGGCAGAAAGAAGGGTGGGGGTGGGAAGGATTATGGCAAATTTCATTATTTCCAGCTGTGTGCATGCTTCACATTTTTTTAAAAAATGTGGAAAGCAAGAAAACCAGCTGCAGCAAGCTTCATATGCTTTAGGACCAAAGATAAATTATCCTAGTAAAGACGGGATATGGTAGATTATGAAATATAAATATATATATTTGTATACACAAATTTTAAACAAAAGTGCCTGATGCCTTCAGAGAATTTGAAGTGAGAAAAAAATATAGTTTTGTGGTTTAATCTTGCATTTTGTTTTTTTTATCAGGGACACAAGAAACTTAAAAAAAAATAAGCTTGTGAATAAATGGTGGAGGATATTCCTATTTGTTTTCCTTGCAAATACCTATATAAAGGTTATATTGTTGGTGTTCTGCAATCTTTGGTACACAATGTATGTGTATGTTTATTGTTTTGTGAGTGTGCGTGTGTATAACATGATATATGTATATATTCATATGTTTTAAACATGGTAGGGAAATGTAGCAAATGTTAAGGAATGTTTTAAATGAGCTATAGTGTGTGTGTGTTCCAGTCTGCAACAGGATATAATCATTGTGAGGTACTTTGCAGAGAATCCCATACCTGAAAAATCTAGATACACAAATTAATTCTATATAAAATAGGAATCCAATGATAAAAGTAATTAATTGGCCTATTTGTGAGCCACGGGTTTCATAATTGGACAAAACTTCTTAACTCTGAATTATTGTACCTTAATATAATGTGTTTTTAATGTTCAGCTTAGAAATTCTTACATATTTCTGTGGTGGAATAAGACACCAATTGGAGTGTGGCTCAAACAGGTGGCTCCCCTCATCCCCAAATATTGTTTTACTTGGTAATTTAAATACTTATGATTAATATTTCTTTTGAAAAGCAAGCAGAATGCACCATGCATTCCATGACCACTATAACTTAGCAAATGTGAAATGAACCCTTTGTGTTGCACCTTTGTGTGCATGTATGTGTCTATCCTCACATACATACACTATCAAACACCTTCAATTTGATTGCCACACTCTATTTTGCAGCTTAATATTGGGTCTTATTTAAAAGGAATAGTTTTTGCTTTCTCAAAGAATCAACTCACTGCATTTTCTTCTGTCCCCTTTGCATTGATTTATTATAAAGAAGAGTCCTGACTTTTTTTTTTCTTACTCTCCAGCCACTGGTTTTTAAAAGGAAATGAAATCTAACCATAACGTTCAAATCCAGAGTTAAGAGATCTTTAAAATAATCAATTAAAGAACTTACATGTGGATTTACGGCTGGAATGCTATATGAATTGTGTTGGAGCCTAGCTTGTCTGCTTTCCCCCATTTTTAACGATCTGACATTTCTAGTACTGATGGAGGAAGGCCACCAACACTTGTAGAATCAAATGTTACTTATAAGCATTCCTCTCAGTGATAAAACAAGATGAAATACTTCTAACATAAGGATTAATAAGTTGCTAATAAGACAAGCTGTCCTTGGCCCCCGTAAAGCTACTCACAATCTTATTTCCTCTATTAGTTTTTAAATTATGAATGATTAGTTCTGAGACAATTTTGTGTTAGTTGAATAGGATTCCCCATGTGTTTACAGCACTCAGAGTTTGTGTCCTCTGTGAATCCTGTGGGGAAACCATCTTTTGTTCGGTCTTGAAAGAACTCTCTGCTTGCCTTTGCTCCTTCAGATGCCTGAGAGGTGTGACCTTTTTAAAAGCTTATTTCGATTAGTGCTTAGTTATAAACCAATGCTTGCATTTGTTAACCCAATCTCATCTGAGGTGAATGAAGAGAGAGGTAAAAATTTGCAATTGGTTAAAAAAAAGAAAACCTCAGACTTTCACTTACTTATCTGTCTTTATTCCTGTGACCCCCCAGAACAGAATAATGAATCAGTCCAACCCAGGATAGGAGGGGTGGGGAGACAGGTCAGGGAAACCTGCTGCAACTGTACAAGTTTGTTCCTGGTGGAAACTGAGCTGAAGGCTGGGGAAATGGGATCAGCTGGTAATGTGGTTTTTATCTTTTCCTTACTGCAGATACTTTGCTGCAAAGAAATGAGTCACATCTACTCTAGCAAGAGGTTGGGGATCACTGGCAGGACCACAGCTATAAAATGCTGATGGTAGATTGCATATTTTCCTTCCAAGTAGTTTTTCCATTTTTTTTTTTTAAAATCCTTATTAGTCCAGGCATTATAGATCCCCCAGCCCACCCTCTGTACCACATTCCATAGTTCAGAGTTTAGTTGCTCTTTACAGCAAATGGATGTGGTAAAATCCTGGCAATTATTATTTTCCTCTACTTCAAAGGCTCAGTAGTTTTCATTAGCCTACAGACATGTCCACCCAATTATACTTTTTTTTTTGGGGGGGGGGGCTTATAATTGGTGGGCTTTTTTTAGTAGAAAGTGTCTGATGCTATTGACTGCTGGTCAAACAACTTAGAACCTATATTTTCAAAATAGTTTTTATGGGTGCATACTTAGCTCTTTCTAATGTCTGGCAATATCCACCTTCCTTTTTCAATGTTGATGGATTAATAGTTTGAGGAGAAAATGCTTACCGTTTAGGATCCTATGCTATTCTTCAGTAGATTTTAAAAGTTGTTGCAATGTTTTTAATATAAGACATCTCATTTATAGCTAAATTGATTGGGTTTCCAGTGAATTATCTCTGAATCACGGAAGACCTGAATTTGTTATAGTTTGACAGTGGTTGGAAAGAGAAAAGAATGTAAGGTTTTGTATTCTATTCAATTTTAAAAGAATAATTTTAATAATGAATATTTTGAAAATCTCATTTGCCCATATCTGTTGTGTGGATCTCAAATGATTGGAAGTGTTATTTTCAGTCCCAAGTTGTTCAGTGAAATTGTACTGTATATAATCTGCAACATGCACATGTGAAACAAATTATTTGAAAGGGAACAAGCAAAAATGAAGAGACAATAAAAAAAATGCCAGCAGGATTATTGTTTTCATAACTCATTTTATTTAAAGGCTTTAAAACTTACTTGCTGCTAGGTATTGCACAAAGTTTCATGCACACCTTATAAATGCCTATTGTAAAATGCTTTATATGCAAGTTATATTATTGAAGGCTCTTATTCATTCAAAGAAAGCTTTAAATAGTTTGTGGAGTTTAAAATTGTGTAAAAGAAAAGAGACAGAGAAGGAAATATATCTAATGACATATTCAGCACTTTTTTCTCTTTTTTTCTTTTTCTTTTGTTTATTTTGTTTTTGGATGTCTTTCCCGTTTCCATTGCAATGGACAAAAATCCAAAGTCAATGTGTATGTTTTGCTTTTTGCTACGATTACAACTACTTAAACTTTGGAAAGCCTATGCATTCTACAATGCGCTATATATGGCACTGCAAGCCCTTGAAGTCTATAGCAAGTATTGTCAATTTCATTCTCCCAAATTCTACAGAATTCTGAACTTGTAGTCTTCAACAAAGCATCCTGTTGCATCCAGCTGTTCCTTCGACTGCTCCTGCTATGGGAATTTGTTGACTCTGGGTTCGGTTGGAGTTTGAACCAAGTAAAGGCTGGAAAACAGACCCTTTTAAAAGTAACAAAAGCATTTGCTTCTGGGCTAGAGGAAACAGATTGTGAATTTTGTTTACAGCATCCAATATTTGGAATATTTGTAAATAAAAATGTTATTTTTTCTATTTATCTGTGTCTGATCTTTCCAAAACTCTTCTGAAATCCTTTGTCCATTGGGTTCTGTTGTTGAATTGTCCAAAAAGGGTTTTTTACTTTATTGCATGGCCTTAAGAATACTTTGGCTTATTGGAAAATGCCATTAAAGATGCTATGCAGCATGGGAAAAAGCACTGGCTTTTTTCCAGCATGACTTTTGCAAGTTCTTTTTGAACTGAATGAAAATGGTCTTGGTAATGCATATGCAAGCCTTCTCCAATCCAGTGGCCTCCAAGTGTGTTTGACTTGCAATATCCATACTAGTTGGGAATGAATGATGGTATCAACCCATCCTGAGGGCATCAAGGTGAAGAACTGGATTACTCATGAAAATGTGCCTTTTCATTCAGCATCCAATCTCAAATCATGATGAGAGCAAAACCTATCCATTTGCCCGTCCCTTGATACTCGGGTAAAGGGGATTATCAAAATCAAAGTGTGCCTTCTTAACCAAAATGCCTCTTCCACTCAAAAACTAGAGGTGCACATTTAAAAAAAAAATATTTCAGGAAGAAGCATTTTGACATAAAAACTTTGGAACAGTTGCATAGCAAGTAGCCACTTCAATGTTAAGTCTAATTTTAAAAAGAACATTGTAAAGGAAAATAAGTTATACAATTTTCTTTTCCCAAAACTACAGGAACTAGAACACATTGATGTACTGACAGATGCACTGATTTTAAACTTTGTACATTTAAGTTGCTAACAAGAAAATAAAAATGTATAAAAGTCTGAATTTCAAGAACATACTTGAACAAATATTTTTACTAAAGATGTAAAAATTGTATTTGAGAAAAGTGTAGAAACGTTGTGCAATTTTTATTAGCATATTAGCCTAAACTCTGTCATAAATACAAGCATTAATTATTCTTCCAGATGTAATGCCTCTATGTGATGAAAGCACAATGGCAAGATTGAATTTATTATTAAATTAATGGATAGTTAAAAAAATAAATAAAGTGGCTGATTCAGGTCCATGAGGAACATGGAAGTGCAATGCCTCTGTTATGAAATAGAAATAGGAAATAAGTTTTCAGGGAAAGAAAGGAAAATCTTAGCATTTGAGAGCACCCAGATAAATGCTTAAAACTTCACACACACACCATTTTCTGGTATACAAAGCATTTGTCCTGTTCACATAGCCAGCATACTAAGATTATTTTTTGTTTATGCACTGAAAATCCATTCAGGCCCCCTGGCACCACAAAGGTGCATCAGATTTATGCCATGACAGTGGGAATTGTAGTCAGGCTGCTGAGAGCCTCCTCGCAAGCTATACCCAGCATTCTCTTCAGAAAAGGAATGACTTTGGAAACTATGTTTTTCCATAATAGCAGTAGTGCTAAGTATCTTCCTTACAAACGTGCTTTGGAATAACTTCATGGATACTGTACGTGCTTATGTAATTACATTTTAAAAATTGGGAGGGGGGAATTCACCCAGAATTTTCAAGTAATTTTCCCCCCTTTGGAAAGTTCCTTCCTCATGCTTTTGCTTCCCAGGATCTGGATTGTTAAACTGAAGGCATGAGGCCAAAATGAAGGATCGGGGCATGTTTGGAGATGGGTAATAAACTCAATGGGTCTGTTTGCCATTTCATTCTGCTTTCCAATCCCTCATTCAGGACTTGGGAGTCCTCGCTCTCTTTTCTGCTAGATTGAGCTTTTAACATTAATTCCAGAGGAGAAAAAAAATCTTATTCTGAAATTTTGGATAGCTTCTACCATTAGGAATAGCCAATAACCTCATCAGTCTTTGTAGATTTATGAGAAACAGATTCATGTAAACATTCTAGACTGACCATTGTCCACCATTGTTTAAAAATTAGTTTTATTTTGGGTGGTTAACTTCCAATGCTAGGAGCTAGATGAGTATGAATTGTCCTCTGAAAAGCTTCCAAAGCTTAATGCTATAAATTATTAATGCTAAGAATTTTTTGGTTTAAAAGCTTGCAGAGTGAATTCCTTGAGTATTAATAAAATCAGGAACACTTTAAATTCAATTTTTTAAAAAACCTATAAAATTGTTTTAAAAAAGTCTATAAATTGTTTAAAAACACCTATAAATTGTTTAAAAAAAACCTATAAAAAGGTTGGATAGAAAACAGACAAGATGGGTTTATAAAATTGGCAGTGTGGCCACAATGTCTACTGCATCCCCAGATGGCTTTTCTCGAATAATATTTACATGCCATTAATAAATATAAATTGCAACAGTTCACAATATAGAAATATTTCTTAAATATTTATCTGAATGTGAACATTGTTTTCACATTTAAAAGAAAGTGGAGAGGAAACTGTCAGATGAAATCTTTTATATCCTGACTGAGGGTTGACTCAGCCTTCCATCCTTCTGAGGTCGGTAAAATGAGGACTCCGACTGTTGGGGGCAATATGTTGACTCTGTAAACCACTTAGAGAAGGCTGTAAAGCACCGTGAAGCGGTATATAAGTCTTAAGTGCTATATTGATGTTACTTTTACATTAAACAGATTTTGGAAGCTCATCCCAACTATCCATTAAGTCTCCACTGTACCCCGCTGGTATGTTGCATGATGAGAAAAACTATTCCACGTACGAGTTTGAATTCAGAAAACATGCATGAAGCTTCTACTTGTAAATGTCATAGGAGGATCCTATGGTACATAATGTAGCCTGGCAGACTGAATCTGTCTATCTGCACCAAAACATGGGGATGATTTTGCAGATGCTGAAATGGGAGATATGTTGATGGAATCAGAGAAACATATATTGATAGTCCCAGACTGGACTATTCCATGGACTGTGAGCTACAACTGGTAGAGAACTTGCAGAAACTGAGAATCCAGATTGTGCTACATCTATTCTACACCAGCTGCCTATTTATTTTCAAGGATGTTTTAAAAGACACACATGGTGGATATCTGCATTTTTGGGAAGTCCATCTCCATTTACACAAAACTGGCAAACTTTAATATCTATATCAATGGCCTCACTTTCTGGTTCACCATTATGAAATAGACCAGCATGAAATACAGGTACCAGCAAAAGAGATTTCTCTGTTATGGTCCTATTTCTTTGATAAGCCCACTCCAGATAATATGCATAGTTGTTTTTATTCACTGTTGAAGGTGAATTATAACCTGCTCTGCTTCTAACTAGTTTTATCATATTGAAAAACATAAATTCTTTTTTATTATGCATTTAAATGGTTATGTACGATATTTCTGTAATGGCTTCCCTTCAGAATCTAAGGCAATAGGCATACTCTTCCCCTTTATCCCCAAAATACTGATATGCAAAATAGCAATTAGCCAAATCAGCTAGTGTCATGGTCCCACCGGAGCCCGATTTGGAGGAAGAAAAGTTGGAACCAGGTCTCTCCGATGGGAATGGGATGTTTCCCTTGGAATGCTTGAAGGTACCAGGGGTTGAGGATGATGATGTCCCAGGCCGCTCAGGCATTGGGGGAAGTGGTTGACTAGAGAGCTGACCTGCCCTCACAGATACAGGGAAGGAATGGCTGCAGACAGCTAGAGGTGCTGACAGCTAGCAGGTCCCCTCTGATGAGGAACAGCTGCCTCCCACATTTGATCCAAAGGGCACGGAGAGTAGAGTGGAGGCAAGTTCAAAAGAGGTCTGCAAGGCTACTCAGGAAAAGGTCGCCTTACCCCTCCTCACAAGAAACACCTGGTATGGATTGATTTAAGAGTAACCATGTGGTGGGAGGGGAGTTTGTCTTTGTCAGGAACAATTGTTTATTTGGACTTCCCCTCTATTTGACTCATGCTCTTTCCTGTGCCTTGCCCTTTGCCTTTCAGACTGCCTTTGGCCTCGTGGACTTGTTTTGCCTCGTGGACTTGCCTTTGGCCTTGTGGCCTTGTCCTTCCCTTTGTACCTGGACCCTCGACCTTGTCACATGAGCTTACACCTTTCTTTGGACTTTCTTTGTCATTTACTGGGTTTGGTTTGAGGGACTGAGGGTGGCTGCCTTCTGGGTAGTATAGGGTGGAGCCTTACCAGCCATTGTAGAACCAGTTTTTGTGGCATTTAATCAAATCAATAAAGGACTCCATCAATGGCTGCCTCTACCTAGCTGACCTGGGTCATAAACGCTAGCAAATTTTGTGATGAGTGGGGATTTGAACCTGAACCCTTTATTCTAGCTAATAGGAAGCAGCACTTTTGATAATATATACCTCTGAGCCAATCCTGTTTGTATATAATTAGTGCACTACAGATAATGAGCCATTTGATGAAACTGGTTTTCTTTTTAGGGAGGGAAGAAATCAACAATTTTTATACTTTTTCAGTTGTTTCCCCCCATCAGCACCCACAAAATAATGGATGCATGCTGATGCGTAATAAAAGTTAAACATAAAAAAATAATACAAGAGAATTAAAACTACATACTTTTAGCACAAATTGAATTCATCCATCAAAATAATTAATAATCAAACGTTGGAAGCGTAGTGGTGAAGCAAGCGGGAGGCATGACTCAGAGCCCACAGCTTGTGTGTGCTCTCAAATCTCCCTTTTTTTGGATCAAATTTTTTTTGGGAGTCATGCTACTGAAATTTATTGGCATATTGAGGAAAATTAGGAACATGATTTCCCATGGAATTTTATGAACAGACTTTGTACAACCTACCCTAAAACATGTAAATAAGAAATCATATCACAACAACTTCAGTCTCTCGATGCAAAAATGTGTTGGTTTGGGGAAGAGATAATAATGTAGGGATCCATTATACCTTGGCTGGCATATTTAAATATCCACATATTTGGGTTTGTTGGGAATTAAACTGGGATGACAGGTTTCGAATAGGGAAACCTTTGATAGATTCCTAACAGTTTACTACTAATTCTATCTACTTTCTCAGTCTACTAACATCATCCAAAAAATTTTTGGTTGTATTTTTATGGAATGTGTACCTAATCATTTTCCAATTTATTTACTGTTCTAAACTCACAGGGATGTTGTTACAGAGAAAATACAAGGAGGAAAATGTGTTAGATATATATTTGCTGCCTTGAGTTATTTATAGAAATAATAAAGATGAGATACAAACAAGTAAACAAAATTTATGTCTTTACTAGCTAGTGCATAACTTCTTCTGTGAAATTCTTTAAAAAAGGGTTTTTTAAATAAAAAAAATGGAGTTTTCATTTGAGAATATCAACCAGCAAAAGGTAACATCCACTGTTACATTCTGTGCTAAAGTAGAATCTGTTAATGGCAGACTATTGGCTTTTTCTAGATTACGGGCCAAAGAATAAAGAAATATTTTTTCAGGCAAAGCATTGAATTGCAGCCCCTACTGCATTACTGTATTCCAGTGACAAACTTTCCCATCCTGGAATCTGGTAGATACGTTATAAATATTTATCAATAACATTTATGCATAATTCTATAATCCAATAGAGCATCTATTTCTCTGTTCTCCAATGTATCTGGAGGCTGTAGGATGAAAATTATCTCCCAGTACTGTTTACTGTTTACAGGGAAGTCACACTGTTTACAGGGAAGTCACACTGGATTGTTATGACCCAGGTGGTCAAGGCAAGGCAGGCCTCTAGAGAGTCTTTTATTTCTCTCAATAAATGTTCTAGAAAATGGCCCTCCAAATGTCCAGTCAGGGTCTACCCCATGCTACTGCGAAGGCAATCCACCCTCAGTCTCCCAAACAAAAGCCCCTATAAAGTCCACACAGTAGGAGAATGCTCCCAGGGCAAGTCCAGTCCACCTGGCTAAGTGTGTCCAGAAGGCAGAGTCTTGGCACAAAACAAATGGCAGTCCTCGGGGCAAAGACAAGCTACAAGGCAAGAGGCAGTTCTAAAGGCAAAGCAGACAAAGGGCCAACAGCAGTCCACAAGTCAAGGGCAAGGTACAAGACAAAAGGCATAAAAGAGTCTTCAAAGCTAGGCAAAGCAAAAGGCGAAAAGTAGTCTTCAAAGCAAAGCAAACCAAGGCAAAAGGCATGAGTCAAAGCTGGGGAGTGTAAGCCAAGACAAACAATTGTTTCTGGCAAAGTCTAATTCCCCATGGCTTCTCCTTAAGTCACTGCACTCCAGATGTTCCTTGTGATGAAAGGTGGGGCAATTTTCTCCCATGTAGCCTCACAGTTCTTCTCTGGAATTGCCCATGCTCTGGTCTCTATGCCCTTGGATTGAGTGGAGGAGGCAGCTGTTCCTCATCAGAGGGGATCTGCTGCCTGTCAGCACCACTGCCTGTCAGCAGCCGATCCTCCCCTGTGTATGTGAAGGTAGGCAGCTATCTGTATGGTCAACCACCTCCCACAATGCCCGAGAACCCTGGGACAGCATTGTCCTCAGCCCATGGCCTCTCAAAACATGCCAGTGAGAGTGAGAACAATCAACCAGTGGAACAGCTTGCCCTTGGAAGTTGTTGGAGCGCCATCACTTGAGACCTTCAAGAAGAGATTGGACTCCCATCTGTCAGAATTGGTGTAGTGTCTCCTGCTTGGGAGGGGGGGATGGACTAGATGACCTATAAGGTCCTTTCCAACTCTGATTATCTGTAAATGCCAAGGGAGACATGGCATCCCTGTTGGACTGGTTCAAACTTCTCTTTCTCTTCTGAACTGGGCTCTGATGAGCCATGACACTGGATAAATAGTTGCCATGCAGAGAGAGAGAAGAGTCTGTAGTCTTTAACCTCTTACTGTGGGCCATCAAGATGCACTCTGCCCCTCTTATGGTTATCACTCTCCAAATACGCATGACATATTATTCTGGCTGGATGAGCAAAACGGCAGAGGAGACCAAGTACAGCAGTTGTGTTGAGGTATTCCCCGTTAGAAGAATGAGTGCACTCAGGGAAACGTAATGAGAGTGGTGATGAATAATACACAAACAGCACATAGATACACTGAATTGTAAAATGTAGGTTTTACTTCCAGTAAACTGGTAACCAAAGTCCAACAAACAGTCCAAGTCATACACGGTTAAAGAAGTCAGTATTCAGTCCAGGGAATAATCCAAAAACAAAGTCCAGTATCATGAACAAAGTTCAGTAAACGGAGTTTGCTAACAGTTGCAAGACTCACAGCAATCCGAGCAGAACGATGATCAGGCATAAGGCAATAGGGAAAATGCAAGAAGAACAAACCAGGTTTCTGGCTCCATCTTATGGCTGTTGGAGAAACCACACCCAATCACAATTACAGCATTCCCTTAAAGATACAACAGTACTAAATTACTATCCTGGTTTATATATTGCCAATCCAACCGTTAGGTGACTATCATTCCTAACAAGTTGCAAAGTTCTAATTCCCATTTTTCTGTGGAACACAGAACTCCCAGGATCTCCTGCTGAGTGGGAATTCAGTTGCTTCTGTCTGTCACCCCATTTTGTTTTCACAGAGCCCCTTATCCCTGCAGAAACATTTATGCAAATATAATAATGCAGACAACAGTGCTACAATATGTTCCTCGTAAGATGGAAGAGAGACAGATACTGTATCCCAATGAGTCCCCTTTAACTGCACCAAGATGGCTTCTT
Source organism: Bungarus multicinctus (assembly GCA_023653725.1). Lineage (NCBI taxonomy): Eukaryota > Metazoa > Chordata > Lepidosauria > Squamata > Elapidae > Bungarus > Bungarus multicinctus. Next base: position 113,594,658 of record CM042836.1, read on the forward strand.
AAAGATTTCCCTGCAGCCTTTTTTGAGCCTCTTTGCTGAGCCAGAACTGTGAAGTGACATGCAGGCTGTGTGATACAAGGATTTTATAAGTTTGCGGAGAAGCCATGTCAAAACTCCAAGTAATGGAATGTTCCCTCCAGAATCTCCTATGCACACTATATATTGATTTTCCAGTACACAAAGTACCTTTCCTGAGTGCCAAAACTTTTTGGTGGATCCATTGATGGCATCGTAAAACTGCCAAAAGTGCAGTCTTTTTCTTCTAGTAAAATCCAATCCATTTCTGACAATTGTTAAATTCTTTTCAGAAGCCTGTATAGTAGCAGAGCCACGTTTGATCGTGTGCTGCTCATGGTTTGCTGATCTGCCAATACATGGCAAAAGCTCAGAAATGTTCTCAATAATTCATGACTAAAATTAATATCTTAATGGTTTTATAAAATTCACAGCATAGCCTATGATGCTCCCCCCCCCCTATAGTTTAAGTAACTTAAGCTTAAATAGGGAGCTCCTGATAAGTTTTGGAAGAGGTATCAAAATGTTTGCAAATCACGAACCAGGCTTAGTTCAGTGAAATATCTCTCTGATAATTGTTCAAAATCTGACATGTACTGTATGTAATTAAGGTGGCAATATTTTATATTCTTGGCTGCAACTACCAAAATAATTTTTTTTTGAACTTCCAAGTTGGCTTAAACTGAACTGCATTGTTCACTCCCATTAAAAAAAATTAATTTATCTCGCTTGCTGCAATGTCATTTCCTGCTATGAAAGACTATTTGCAAACTGTCTGCAGCATACATCGACAAGATCTCAGGGGCTGCCACAAAGAAGAGGGAGTCAGGCTATTCTCCAAAGCACCTGAGGGCAGGACAAGAAGCAATGGGGGTGGGAACTAATCAAAGAGAGAAGCAACCTAGAACTAAGGAGAAATTTCCTGACAGAACAATTAATCAACAGAACAACTTGCCTCCAGAAGTTGTGAATGCTCCAACACTAGAAGTTTTTAAGAAGAGATTGGACAAACATTTGCTTGAAAAGTTATAGGGTTTCCTGCCTGAGAAGGGGATTGCACTAGAAGACCTCCAAGGTTCCTTCCAACTATGTTATTCTGTTATTCTGTATCAGAACAGGAGAGGAGGCATCTCCATCCTGTACCTATCGGTGAATTGAGATAGAACGAGGCCCAGATAATCACAGGTGGTTCCATTGTTGACTTCCTATTTCACCCATCGGCTCAACCACCTTTCATAAAGGATTGTGAAACAGTCGAATCCAGGGAGAACCTTACAAAAATAAGCACAGTGAGGTTTCCTTCCTTCAAATCAATGACAGTGTGACAATCTTCTGAATTCAGGTGAGCACATCTGCCCTAAACTGCCAAAAAGGACATGGATCAAACCCATAGGTGACAGAGGGCATCCTTGGCTTGGCACATCACAAGCATTTCCAGAAAGCATGGCCAATTGTTACACCAGCCATTCCTTTTGGAGATTTTATAAGCTTCCCCAGCAAAATGCTGTGCAAATTGGTAGGAGATCCTGATACAGATTCCTTCCCTCCAAAGGGAGATTAGCCATGTAAATAAGGATGTCAGATGATAGCCCACCCACTCAATAAGATGTTTGATCAGGGACTACAAGCCTTATTTGAACAATTTTATTTTTCATCTTTCTCCACTGTCATTCCAAGCATCACTTCTGCCTATTTAACTCCAGGAGATCATCAGTAAATTGAGGCCAACACAGAGACAGACAGACCCCTAAGGGGCAGTCTGAACACCTTATACCACCTTAATGTTGGTTGGCTTGAAATGGTCACTAAATTAGAATTCCCTCTTCCTAAAAACATATCCAGGACAGAATAACTCGCTGCAGCCCATTTGCCATGGGCAATTTACCATGAGATAATTTGCCACGCAACAAGAATTACAGTAATATCGAAGAAATGGTGGAATAGAATTATTAAAGAAAGGATGCCAAAGAAGGGACAAAATGAAAGGTGAATGACAGAAATTAAAATAATTGAATTAATAAATAAATTGAGTTGTTGAATTATCCACAGTGAGTTATCTTGCGGCGAGCTGGCCATGATGAATTGGCCACAGCGAGTTGACTGTGGCAAGTTGTCCCATTTCACCTGAGAACTGCCTAGCTAGAATTCCTGGCCATATGTTAATTTATACTGATTTCAATATATCTACTTTATCTTATTTAAAGAAGTGGTGGTCCATTTCTTCAAATATGCAATCACCTAGAAGAAATCTGATCTGGTTGTAGAAATTACTAGTTATGGTAATGAGAAATGGAAGACCATTGTGCCCACAAGTAGCACTTTAGTTTAAACAGAGCAAAGCAATGCAAAAAACAAAACAAAACCTGAAGCCAGTGTTGCAAATTCCATCTCCCAGCATTACAGTGGGAATGGGAAACTATTATGCTCAGACATAGATTGATGCCGTTGGTCTGATCTATTACCATAAATTCAATTGCAGAGTTTTTCTACTAGGCAAGCTCTTTGTAGGGAAACATCACAAAATATAGTTCAGAGTTACTCACTGCAAGCATCAGGCTCAGTGGTGTTCTAATAATACCCTTATTGGTAATTGAACGGAATAATGTAAAACTCATCAAAAACTTTATAAAGTTGGGCACCCACAAGAACTGTTTTGCATTGCTCTTGTGGGTTTCTATTTCCATCATAAACAAAATTCTTTATGATATTATTATTTGGTCTAAGATTTCCATTACTTTATTATTTGTCTGTGGTTTACATTCACAAAAGACAACATAGTCAACGCTGTGGAACTGCAGTCTCTCTCTCTCTCTGCTCTTTGGGCTAATGGGTTGTGGAAAACATTGTGCTGCAGTACAGTGTGTGAAATCTTCCATTTAAAAAAGGTGAAATCTTTTTATGAAACTTAATGACACCACTTAAGGACACAGAGTCTTTGCACTTATTGGATCCCTGCTCTCTCACAAAAACTGCAGTAAAATGAGAAATTTAAGAACTTGCAAAGAGTAGTAATTAATTTGTCTGCAAAAGTGGTCACCGAGTTCAAGAAAAACATATCTCGAAGCTATAAAAACAATCATCAGTCTATTTCAGTATCCATTCCAGATGTCATGGATGCATGATGGGCAGTAGCCAATAACCTCTTTGCTCCGTTTCCTCTACATTCTGAGTTGAATTCTTCCACAATTCCCCCCCCAAAAAACTTTTAAAGTTGATCAAATAATGTAACTGGTGGATAGTATAGTTTTTGATTGATTCATCGTATGCCATCAAAACAATGTAGTCTCTTAGCAACCATGCAGATGCATTTTATTTTTCCTCCAGGATAATCTAACTCAACTGGTCATTCATCTTTTCCAACGATGCACTCATTGTTTCTGTAACTGAGCTCAATCATTTGATTGCTGATCATTCTCTCTTTTTCTTTCCTTCCACTTTTCTCAGGGTTGCAGGGTCCAGTCTGGGTCTGTCACTGGGACAAGAGGTTTACTCTTCTAAGCTTTTGGATTTCAGAGAACTTCTTTCTAGCAGACTGTGAAAAGGTCCTGAGGATGGGCTCCAGCATGAGTACTAAAGCTCGGAAGACTAAATCTCTGAACCCAGTGACCGACCCAGATTGGGTCCCTCAACATTATCCTGCTACACATATATTCACCTTCATTCATTAAAAGTAGTCTTCAACTTCAACTGTTTGTTTAACAACCGTTTGAAGTTACAGTGGCACTGAAAAATGTGATTTGTGACCTGTCCTCATAGTATCCTTACAGTCATACAGTATGATCAAAATTCAGGCACAACCAGCCTAGATTTATGATGGGTTGCAACATTCCCGAGGTCACATGATCATCATTTGGGACAGGGGGCTTACAATAAGCAAAGTCTCGGAGGGGGGGGGGGAAGCTGGATTTGTTTAATGGCCACATGATTCACTTAGTGAACATGGTAAAAAGGTCATCAAACCAGGCATAGCTCACATAACAGTTGTATCAGTTAGTGCCAGAAGTTCTAGGCCCATTTGGGGTCATCAATTGAGGATTATCTGTGTAGACTGCTCAAGGGAACTACTTTTTTTTTTGCATAAGGTGTCCAAGATATGATAATTTGAGCCTGGTCATTTATGCCCCTGGGAGGGACAAAATGAGAACTCTGGGATTGAGTCATTCAATGATCCATTTCTTTGTTTTCTTTATTATTTATGACATTCTCAGGAGTTTTCTCCAACATTAAAAATATAAATACTCCTTATATCCTGCTTTCCAAAGTCCCACTTTCACTTCCATAGATTGTCACAGGGGAAAACCATTGCTTGTATAGTTCTGATCTTTGTAGGTATAGGGACTCCTCAGAGTATGTATACCTGTTACAAGGTTGCTGCTATTCCAGCATTTGGCTTATCTCTTGATTGCTGGTTTTTTTTAAATAATAGCTTAACATTTCTAAAAGGTAGAAGGTATTCCACTGCTTCAAAATTTTCACTGTCAGTTCTAAAGCTGGTTGTTGCATCTCTTGTGACTAATGTGGTCTTCTTTATATTTACCTTAATTTTATTTTTTTCCACTATGCTTTTTGACTTTCATTACTAGAGGCTTGCAGATCAACAGTTATTAGTGCCATCAGCATAGCATAAGCTAGTGATATCTCTTTCTCCAGTTTTAAACCAATTTGTACCAATAATTCAACATATAGATGTATAAATAAGGGAAGAATATACAGCCTTATCTACTTCATTTGCGAACCTAGAGTTAAATTCTTTTGTCTCGTGTTCCATGTGGACTATGGCTTCCTGACCTGTATATAGGTTTTGCATGATAATTATGAGTATTTCTTGTATTTCCATTAGTATAAGTACATTCTACAAAGTGATGTTATCAACACAATCAAATGCTTTTTTAAAATAATCAGTGAAATACACACTGACTCCTTTTTGATATTCTTTAGTATGCATCCCATTGGAAATAATTGGAGTGTTTTTGACTTTCGTTTTCTGGATCTCATTTTCTTTCTCTTTCCATACAAGTAAGGAGCTGGGTGTTTATTTTCAGCCTTTATTCATATTTCAACCTATGACTATGAAGATCTAATCTTTATAGTCTTAATGTTCTCTGGGTTCCTTATTAGTGGTCAGTTAAGAGCACTGCATTTTTTTCCTTAACTTATGTACAAGTTATCATATTACTGTTATCTGAGCAGTTTTGTAATTATCTCCTTCCACAGTGAACGGTTGTATTTTATTTATTTTTAAATAATTTGTGTTTGTTTGTTTTACACATTGTCTTTTTGAAATAGTGAAATTTGATTTCAGTGATGTGTCTCTGAAAGCATCCCAAAGGGAGAAAGAAAATGCGGGGACTTCTCATCACTGCCTCTGTTTTGTACAATGCTAGGAGATGACACTATCTAAATTATTTGAATGTTAGCATTGTTACTTTTACCAAAAATGTAACACAAAGTGTGAGTGTCCTATTTATCTCTCATACTAGAGTTAGGTGGTATCCTCTAGAAGATAACTGGGCCATGAGGAACTACTAAGAAAGAAGCAGGAGAAGAAAATGAAGTTGTCATATTTATAAAAAGGATGTTGTAAGAAAAAAAAATCCAATAGATTCTTAAGATAATTGTAAAGTATTTGGTCACTAAGCAAGAAAGCACATAGTGATGAATGGTAATGCATGCTACATATGGAGATTACAAACACAGCTATGCACTCTGGAAAAATTCTTGCTAACCCTCCTATACCGTCTGTGAGGATTTTATGTATTTGCATTAAAAATAATCTATCCATAACTGAATGAGAAGTGGCACTTAACTGGCAGTCATGAAATTACATAATATTCTTTAATTGTAGTTAAATAAAATCTATACATGTTTATTTGTTTTTAGATATTGGCAAGGCTTTTGAGGCTGGCAAATTCAGGAAAGAACCACTTGGATTTCTGGAATTATCTTTATTACTAATAGAATAATGTAACTAGTAGTGTCTGTTGGATATATAAACAACTATTTGTGATGGAATATTTCTTTTTGTAATTTGCTTCCATTTCCATACAAATGTCAAAATGTTGCTTAAAGGCATAATGACAACTATAACAGTGTACAGAGTTCCTGACAAAAAATTATAATTGCACGTGAAATTATTCAGTGAAATCTACCTTTGCCTCTCTAAAATGAGCAGTAAAAATCAATTCAAACATAATTACCATAATGTCACATGAAATAAAATAAACATACTTTAAGATTTATTCAACAGTTTTTAGTGAAGGGCTGCATATATAGATATATTGCCCAGATTTGCTTAATTTCCTATTGAAACAGATTTTCCCCCCTTTATCCTTGCTAAAAACTAAGGGCAGAGAAGTATTTCAGGCATTTTAGAGACAGCTAGCAGGTCAATACTGATTCTTTTGGAATGGCTTGGAGACTAGACTAGACTAGACTAGAATACCTTTATTATCATTGCATTCCACAAATACAATAACATTTGAAAGCTAGTCAAGCACAGTGTCCCAAACACCACATCACAATCACACTAAAATAATTATAATAAATCACAAATGCACTGTTTGATTCAAGACAATTACTGCCTTGGAAACGAAACTGTTTCTCAATCTATTAGCCCTCATTTTAAGACACCTATAATGCCTCTCTGGTGGTAACAGATCGAAATATGAATGTCCAGGATAAGAACAGTCTGTGGAGATTTTTAGTGCTCTAGAGAGGAGTCTGATCTTTGCAATCTCTTCCAAAGAGGAAAGAGAGCAACCGATAATTTTTTGTGCTGTGTTTATAATTCTCTGGAGCATCTTTTTATCCACTACAGAGCATCCAGTATACCACACCGTTACACAGTATGCCAAAATGCTCTCAATGGTAGACCGGCAAAAAGTAACCAGCAACTTCTCACCCAGACCACTCTTTTTCAGCAACCTGAGAAAGTGCAGGCGCTGTTGGACCTTCTTTGCAGTGGCCATAGTTAATCATCCAAAGTTCTCAGAAGTTTTTCATTCATTCCCCCCCGCCCAATTGATTGATTAGGTCATCATCAACATAGCATATCCTTAACTAACTAGTCATACGGGTGTCAAACTCATGATGACACATTGTCATCATGTGATTTATTCACATTGTCGTCATGTGATTTACAACTTTCCCCCCCTTCACTAAACCGGGGGTGGGTGTGACCAGCACATGTTGCATCCAGCTCGTGGGCCACGTGTTTGACACCACTGAACTAGTGGCATCCCAGGAAATGGCTTACCCGTCACCTTTTTCTCCCCAGCTTTTCTTTCTAAAAGCAGCACCTGATAGCTGATCTCAGCCATCATGATGCCTTCAATCTAGTATTATCAAAGTCAATTAGAGAAAGTTTAAAGAGTGCTAGTCACAGCTATTTGGAGGAAGGGTATTTCAGTCTGATAATGTGACCAAGATCTCCATCCAGAGAGGGAACCCATTTAGGTTTACCCAAAGCTACTTCATACTTGGAGTTAGTCATATTTCTTAAATGTGGGTTCCTGGCAATTCTGTCATCAGCAAACTCTACCTGAAATGATGGATAAATGCTCCTCATTCAAAGAGATTGGTATGAATGGGGCTTAATTTGGCACACAAATGAGTCATTTTTTAAGGGGGAAAAAAGCAGTCTCTCTTTCTCTGACTATGTCTACAGTGATTCAAGCCTGAATTATTTCCTCACTTTATGAAAGAGAGATATCACAGTTTCAAAATAACGGTTCTCCAAAAGGGCAGGGGAGAAAAAAAAAGAGCCGTATTTGTCAGGAGCAAGAGAGGGAATGATGAATTGAAGCTTTAAAAGAATACAGAAACCTTCCTCAGCTGAAAATTAGAAAGCAAACACTTCCCTCCAAATTCACTTGGGAACCATCTGCTATGATTTACCCAGTGGGAGCTACAAAATTCAAACCTGCAAAAGCAACCATCTTAACATAACACTATTCATCTCTTTCCAAGTAACCAAACATAAAAGTTAGTAATGTTTCCTTCAAATTGTCCCGTATGAGGAATTTGTTCAAATGCTATAAAATATGTACTTCCTCAGTGAATTAATGTACTTCCATCTGATTTGCATAATGCTGCTGGCTCTATCAATACTGTAAGAAGGATTTATTCTGAACCCAGAAGGTTAAAATAACCTGCTCCACTGTAAATCACATTGTTAAAGAGGGGATTGCAAGTCCTTAATCCTTTTCTATAGGAAGAAGTTGAAGGAAAAGAAAACAAAAGGGATGATAAACAAAAGCATAATATATAATTACAGTATCTAGTTCACTTTACATTTGATGAATTTTGTGAATACTGGGCAATCTTTGATTGATACTCTCTGACTTAATCCAATGACCTATATCAATAAATATGACTTCTACTCAGAGGTCATATATTTGTGAATAGCCACAGACTGGCTTTTGCTGAAGCAAAAGAGAAAAGAATGAGTTAAAAATCAGAGTTTAAACAAAATAAACGAGTTAATGAAGATTGTAAGGAAAAAAATCTCTCATTCATACAGATAGACACAGAGTTTAATAATTAAAAATGTACACAAAATATGCATTTGTGTGATTAATGTCTAGAATTTCAGAAAATTTGAAATGTTTAACTGTACCTCTGTGAGATAACTTTATCATGATTTAAACAGTTTATTAAGTTTGAAACCATTAACGGGAAGAGATTGGTTCTGCTGTATCAGGATTGGCCTGATGTAGTTTTCCAATGCTGTTGAATATATTTTTTAAATCCCTCCTGGCTAATAATGTTTCTGGCTTAAGTGGCTGATTGAAAACCATTTAAAAGATGATAGATGCAGTCAAGCTGTATTTTCTAGGGAAATATTAGAAATGAATTGATGTGGTGATGCAGTGATTAGAATGTAGTACTGCAGGCTAACTCTGCCCACAGTCTGGAGTTTGATCCTGATGGGCTCAAGGTTGACTCAGCCTTCATGAGGTCAATAAAATGAGGACCCAGCTTGTTTGGGGCAATATGCTGATATTGTAAACTGTTTAGAGAGTTCTGTAAAGCACCATGAAGTGGTATGTAAGTTTAAGGGCTATTGCTAAGTACAACTGCTATACTGTTCTGTTGATGAGGGTCCATGTTTTGCAAATCAACTTCTATGACAAATACATATGAAAGTCCCCTTTTCAACCCTGGTATTTTATTCCTGATTTAATTAGTTGTCTTAACAGGAAAATGAGAGATTTTAGAAAGCAAGCTAGTACTGAAGTGTTCCTTTCAAATACTGAAAAGCCTTGAAAAAAAGTAGAATGGCCAAAGCAAGTTCCCTACTCTTCCACCCACAAATTAATGCCATCTTTAAATGTTCTCCTTTTCTGGAAGACAATTTTTATTTAAGTTGAGGTCCACTGAGGTAATGTTTTCCCCGATCCTCCTCAAACTTTCTGCACAGCCTGTAGATTCTTGGCTTCATTTCTGACTTCCCTGAGTTAACCTTCCACTATCATTTTGCAGCAAAGTTCTATATTAATTTTACTGTGACCCCCGCCCCCATCTCCCTCCCTGCCTCCCTTTTCCTAATGAACTGTTAAAATGCAAGCCAGGTGCCAAAGCCAAAGCTATTTCCTTTTCCCTTCCATTTAGCTCGATGCTCTGATTATAAGTATTTGTGTGGTGTTTACTGCAAACAGTTGGATTGTGTTCTTCAGGGAAGGAACTCACAAGTTTCTATTGCTTTCTGTGGAGGGGTGTTGGTTTTGCGGGTATTCTTCCATTGCTGAGATCACAGGAGGGATCTGCAGAGGGAGGCAAAGGATGGCCATAATTTGGACAGTTTTGGTCCAATCAAATTCTACATTTGGCTGGAGTCCCTCCAGTAATCTAGGGGAAAAAACAGCAGCTGGGCTGGCAGAGATGTGAAGAGGTAGTTCCATTAGATGTTCTATCAAATCAGTCTTTTAAACTGAATCTTTGAATCATTTCTCATATGTGATTCAATGGTGGTTATTTAATAAACTTTATGGCTTTGCCATTTCTTGAACATTATTACGGTCTTGTTTGATATATAGATCATAAATCTTAGAGAGAATCCACTGCTGTAATGTAACATCAGAAGTGGTATTCAGCAGTTCTGACCAGTTCTGGAGAACCGGTAGTGGAAATTTTGAGTAGTTCAGAGAACTGGCAAATACCACCTCTGATTGGCTCTGCCCATGTATATTTTCTGCCTCCTGATCCCAGCTGATGGGCTGGGTCTTCTTTTGTTGCCCTGCACAGGAGAACAGAGATGGAAAGTAAGTTAGTGGGATGGGGAGGGAATGGGATTTTTCAGTAACCTTCCACTGGAATGGGATGGGAATGGAGATTTTACAGTATCCTTCCCTGCCATGCCCACCAAGCAGAGGTGGTATTCAGCAGGTTCTGACCAGTTCTGAAGAACCGGTAGCGGAAATTTTGAGTAGTCTGGAGAACTGGCAAATACCACCTCTGACTAGAGATTTTACAGTATCCTTCCCCTGCCATGCGCACCAAGCCACGCCCACAGAACTGGTAGTAAAAAAAATTGAATCCCACCACTGCCACCAAGCCACACCCACCAAGCCACGCCCACAGAACCGGTAGTAAAAATTGTTGAATCCCACCACTGTGTAACACATGTAATACTGTAAGTCGAGAGACAGGTTGGTCTAGTGATTAAGGCTAGAAACCAGTTATAATCCTACCTTAGGCATGAAAGCCACTTGTTCTTTGTCAGTCCATGATGTCAAGTTTGGATAAGCAGCTGTTCAGTCAATTCCTGTGGCAACAATGGATCAACACTTGTTTTGAATGAAGGAACCCACACAATCTCTAGTATATTGGCTGATTGCAGTTTAATGCTAGTGTCAGGTTGGTTTGATTGTGATGCCGGTATTCCCCATCCCCTTCAGTGAATGCCCTAGACAGCTATCTTTTCCACTGGTTAGCAGTTGCTTAAAAAAAAGAGAGAAACAGAATCAAAAGACAAAACATAATATTGTCATTGATCCAGTGATAGCCCTTAAATCAGTGAACTATCCTAGAAGCTCATGCTTTGTTCATTGAACCCTGGTCGAACCAGTTCTTAAATTACCACCCTCCCTCCATCAAAGTGGATCCTATGTGCTGTGCTTCAATGGAGAAACAGGAAACAGCACGAGGGAAGGAGGAGGAGCAGGGAGAAGGAAGAGGGAAAGCAGCCTCCTCCTTCCCTTGCTCTGTATCCATTTCTCCATTGCAGCACAGTGCAGTGCCCAGGATCCACTTTGATAGCGGAGTTGGGAGGTAATTTAACAACCGGTTTGCCTGAATCCCGGTGAACTGGCTGAATCCCATCACTGCCTTTATCGTCCTTCAACAATAGATCAGTTCTGGCAAAAAGAAAATGGACTTTTATTTAATGTGACTGAACTTTCCTATTTATTAAATTTTAATTGATTACACATAGTGAACTATGCACTTTTAATCTATTATAGAATAGAATAGAATAGAATAGAATAGAATAGAATTCTTTATTGGCCAAGTGTGACTGGACACACAAGGAATTTGTCTTGGTGCAAATGCTCTCAGTATACATAAAAGAAAAGATACATTCATCAAGAGTCAAGAATCATAAGGTACAACACTTAATGATAGTCATAGGTTACAACAAGCAATCAAATCATATACATATTCCACCTCTGTACTGTTATTAAGTTAGACAGTTAAAGATGTACATTCTAAACACATTTAGTAAAATCTACTCTTATACTTTTTTCTAATACATTTTTTATCAATAATGGCAGTATTTTCTTTCTTTTTCTTTTTCAGATTAATCCCATGGTAAAGATATCAGGCTTCAGTTCAATTTGTGTCACTATCTAATGTCCTTTTCATATTTACTTTCTAATTACAGTAAAAGGCATCCTTTCTTATTTTATGGTTTGATATTTTTTTCCAGTAGACTGATTTGCAGTTGGCAAGAGCCAACTAAAATACCAGTTTTCCAATGAAAAAGATCTAATAATCTTAGTAATCAAAGTTGATCTCAGGTATTTAAGTTAAGTTGTCCTTATGTATAAAACAGAATTTTCCTCTAGCTTCCTAGTGTGATTTATGATGGGCTGAACTGGAATACACTTATAGTAAGTTGACAACATTCCTTTAATAGAAAAAAAACCCCTAAAGTAATATACTGGTATAAGGTTATTTGAGGTACAATTTCTCATTCAAGAATGGTACATCTAAAATAGGCACCTGGGCCCTTTCTTCTCATAAAAATGTTTCTGCATTCTGTGAATATAATTTGCTTCACATATGTTTTGCTGGGAGCAAATTTTTAAATTCATCTCCAGAAATTCAGTGATGGAACAATCTATTACATCTCTATAAATCAGTTACCAGCTGTTTCTAATATTCTGCAAAGGTGTCTGGAAAAATGGGATTTCCTCACAGGTATGAACTGTGCTAATTTATTTATGGGATTCCTATTTTCATGCTACCTTCTTATTTTTTTTCTGTAGATTTTGTGCATGTTTTAAAACACTTTAAGGTAATTATGTAATTTATTACAATCAAGTAGGATGCAGAGAGAAAAAATTCCTGGCTGTGGGCAGAGTTAGCCTGCAATTACAAGTATCTCAGAGTTGGCTAAATGCCAGATGTAGAATGTTAACTTTTTAGTTTTGGGAGTGTTGCTCGAGACTCATGATTTAATTAATAATTATAATTTAATTATATTATTATTAATAATAATAATTTAATAATAATCATAATTTAATTAACTGCCGGAATCCTGACAACTGCACTTTAATCACTGTGCCCACATGTCTCCAAAAAGGATCCAAAGGTGTTCTCCAGAGGAGTAGAGGGTACAAGTGACCAAACATACATTGTGATATGATGCCAACTTGACCCAGTGCCACAATCTAACTATGAAAAGGCAAAGCTTGCACCATGATATTAAAATGTATGAGTCATATTATCGGTGTCATTCTGGCTAGGAACAAATTCCTAAGAGTGGTCTACAGACTCCTGAATGGATTTTGCATGGCAGCTCGGCCTTGATGAAACCCAAAACAAACTCTTAATTTCTGTGGTGAGACTAACCAAGTACCCTGACATATGGAGAAACCAGTGGTTATGTCTGCAGTGGAGGTCTTGAAGTGGGAACAGTGGTTTAGGTCAATGATATCATCAATCCTGAAATGTGTCAGTTGGTTATACATTCAAATGGATGCTTAAGGACATGGCTGAATCTCAAGAATCATTGTAGCCTTTATATTTAAGGAAATAATCTGTCCAGTGGACAGAGAGACTGGCTCCCTAAGAGACTGCCTGTTTTAGCATGAATCTGCCCATGAACCTGCTATCAAGTCATGATTATGAGAAATCTGATGGATTGACTGTCATGGATTCTAAGGGTTTCATTCTTTTTTCAATTTATCTGTGCTATATAGATGACTATGAGCAGATGCTTATATCGGTATGGGTAGCTAAATGGCTTATATGGGGATGGGTAGATAAATCCATGTGACTTTACTGTTCACAGAGTAGGGCAGTATCCATGAATTTTTAAAACCATTGCACTCAAGTGAAATGGTCTTAGCCTCAATCTCTTTTGTCATTCTTGCTGTTAAATCATTCAACTCTGCCATTGAACATGGATGCCAATATATGAATATTGTCTTTTCTCGTAAAAGCAATAGTTCATCCACTTCCTCTGCCATTATGAAGAGCAAGGCAGTTCACTCCCTGCCTTGCTCATAGTCCCTATAAACTAGTTGGAGACTTTCTCTGTTAAGGAAGACATTCACTTCTAATTTGGACTCAGTGCCGATGAATTTTTTCCCAAAGCTGCTTTTTCCAAAAGGGAGCTGGACTTTCTTGATTTTTTTTCTTTGAAAACATTTTGTTTCTTATCCAAGAAGCTTCTTCAGAACTGAAGAGACATTTTCAAAGAAAAATGTCAAGAAACTCCAGTTGCTTTTTGGAAAAAACATCTTTAGGGCAACCATGACCTGAAGGATTGAGAATCTCCATAGACATTTTGCCTGGTGGCTTGCATTACCTTTTAGTTGTATAGACCTTCCATATCTCCAAGATCATTGGTAAGCAAATAAAATAAATAACTTTTGATATATTTTAATTTTAATAATGATTCATTTAATATTGATTGTTTTATATATATTTTATAATGTTTACATTTATACAATTGTTTTTATTTGATTTTTGTATTCTGCACAGAGTAACTTCCTGTGAGATGAACGGGTATATAAATCTGATGAGTAAATAAATAAATAAAAATGCATAAAACCATAAAATATAGTTTCAGTTGTTCCTAACATGTTGAGCCTTTGTATACATCTAAAGTAACTTAATTATTATTTTTTTCAAAACAGGTAAATTGTTGTGTTTTAATTCTTTCCATAACATTTTAAACATATGGCTACGGCACTAGCACTTAGACTTATATACCGCTTTATAGTGCTTTACAGCCGTCTCTAAGAGGTTTTACAGAGTCAGCATAGTATGCAGCGTATAATTACTATATCACTGTTTGCATTAAGTTTCAGTACGTAGCTTCTTTTAAGTTTTATTTTCTTTCTGAGAAAAGAGGAATACAAGGCCAAATTGGTTGGAATGGGACAACTTGTTGCAGCCATCTCATCATGGCCATTTCACCACGGAGAATGCTATGGCCAACCAATTTGGCCTTGTATTCCTCTTTTCTCAGAAAGAAAATATAATTTTTTGTCACAACCAACCCACCACAGACATCTCACTGTGTCCAACTCACCATGGGACAGCTTGCTATGGTCAAATTGCCACATGACAACTCGCCATAGACAATGCCATACAGGATAATTCAGCATAATAAATGATATCCACCACTATTTTTTGACATTATACACATTGACAAAAATGGAATCCATTTTTCACAGCATCAGCTTACTTGATCTGAACAGGGTTTAATTTGAAATGAGCGCAGACTATGTGCCCCCAAAGCATTGGCTTTAGTGCATAATTTTAGCCATGACCAGGCAACATTGTCTCCAGCTGAGAAAAATAATTAAACCTTGGATATTTGCTGTATCATGACTGTGGTTGAAATATAGCTATCTGTAGACAGTTTCAACAGTTTTAAGATTATAAAGAGCATACAAGTTCACCAGCCATTATTTTGCTTTCATGTTACCTGGTTTATAATTATGGCACACACCATGAAGCATTCTGAATTCTGCATCTTTAAGACATGCAGGTGGGGTGGGGTGAGGAGTTTTATGTTTTGTCTCTTTGCAGTAGGTTTGTGATGCTTTGCACTGAAGACCAAAGCTTTCTAGCATATTTGGATAAAACATGTCTTATGTGTCTCTAACCTGCAGGGCTATGTTAAATAAGAAGAAACAACATTTTCGTTATAATGAAAATTGTCTGATAAAACATGCCCTCTGCAAAAATTACAAAATGAATACAACCCAGTAGGGGCCTTTATGCTTGATTAAAATGTGCAAAAGATAATTTCCTACATGAAAAATTAAACTCTGGTCTTTGGTTCTTGTAGTAAAGCAGCTGAATTCATAAATACAATAAATAAATAAAATCCATCTGGGAAGTTTTAAAAAAAACTTGGATCAAAGCATGCCCATGCTCTGTGGGAGGTAGGAAATGGCTAAGCAATTGAACGCATTACCTAGCACAGTAAACAAGTGTTATGTAAGATCTGCTGTAGAGAATCTTATCTCCAGCGGTTGGTATTAATGTTAGGTTATCCCACTGAGCAGACAACATTGATTTATTTTGTTAGTTCCCCTTTCAGAGGACTAAGATCAAGGCTGTTGATCTTAGGTTTTGAATGAGATGAGTTCAATTCAATTATTGAATTATTCTGTTCTATGGATTTTTATTTTATCTTCTATTTCATTCTTTCTGTATTCTAGTAACTCGCAGAAGTTTACATATTAAGACTTCAAAAGATTAATTGTTTGGATTTATACTGATAAAATATTGTAACATGTTGACATGAACACACATACACACACATATAGTTTGTGTGTGTATGTATGTGTGTGACGTGTGTGTGTGTGTGTAAGAGAGAGAGAGAATATGTGTATAAGTAACTCAATATATGAGACACAGAGGGTGAGTTGTAGTCCTGCCTTAGGCATGAAGTCAGTTGAGTGACTTTGGCCCACTCACTCTCTTTCAGTCCTAGGAAAATCAAGACTGACATCCATGATTTGAAGTCATCTATCTATCTATCTATCTATCTATCTATCTATCTATCTATCTATCTATCTATCTATCCATCCATCCATCCATCCATCAACTATCTGTCTACCTATCTGTCTATCATCGTATTGATTACCATCAGTTTCATACAGAAGTTAAATAGCATGGGGTAGACAGCCAGATCTGTGGTCCTCTAAGACTCAATTGCTAACATCCCTATGTTACTAATTTTAACTGCCCAGTCAGGAAGGAATGGAACCCTTGTAAAATAATATTCTTCTCCCTAAAAAAATCAAGAAACATCCCATGGTCAATGATATGGAAAACTGTTGAGAGGTCCAATAGGATCAGAAGGTCTGAACCCCTCCATCAAGATTATCCACTAGAGCAAACTACAATAGTTTGATCCTGTCCAGGGCTATCCAGATAATCTGTTTCATCCTGGACAATCTGTAACATACCTCATTCTGCAATATCTTCTTAAGAAGGGAAGGTTGGAGTTTGGACAATAAGACTGAGATATGACTTCTTCAGGATCTTCACAACATCTTTCAAAGCAGAAACTATCAACCCTTCCTCTGACAATATTGATACAACCATACGTACAATTATATTTAGACTGATTTAAATGTCACAGAAAGCAGCGAGGATGTAATTGTAGAAAAAGAACCTGTTGGTTCTTTTACGGGTAATCCTTGACTTACGATGACCACAATTTAGCCCAAAATTTCTGTTGCTAAGTGAGATAGTTGTTAATTGAGTTTTGCCCCATTTTAAGACCTTTCTTGCCACAGTTGTCACTGCAATTGTTAAATTAATAATATGGTTGTTTAGTGAATCTTCATAATTTTAACAATTTCTCCATTGACTTTGAAGGTCACAAAATATGATCTCATGACCCCAGAACACTGCAGTAAATATGAACCAGTTGCCAAGCATTTTGCTCATGATCAAGGATTGTAAGTTGAAAAACAGTGACAAGTCACTTTTTTCAGTGCCATTGTAATTTCAAATTATTACTAAATGAATGGTTGTAATTCGAGGACTCTGTATCTCCATTTTTTAAAATACAGCACGGAAGAGCATTTTTACATATAGTTTTGCATCAACAATTGCATCAATAATTTTGAAAATTAAATACTACAACTGGGGCCAATGAGATGTTTCGTGTCCTTCAGTCTCAAAAGACTATGATATCGTGCCCTGAAAAGAGGTCCTAAAACAGCATCTAGTGTGGCTAAAAAAGCCAATCCTAGTGGGACCAATGAAATACATACCCAATATCAATGGGAAAATGATATACTGTTTTCACAATAGTAATAAATTCTAGTTTAGATTTCAAGCTCTGCATATTTACGCGACAGATGCCAGAGAAAATTGTGTGTTATTTTCAATGTTTCTTTCAAGTTTATGCACAGAAAAACAAATGCATGTAATAATTTCTGACCTCTGTTCGAGGGTCACTTTAAGAAGCAATCTTTCTTTTCAAGGAACTTAAAAGGGAAAATTGAAATAGATTTAAAAGCATTTAAAACATGTGCCTGAAAACAAAGTGTAAACAAACAGTTAAAAGAAATCTTTCAAGTCTGTGGAAAAGTCAGCTGAAATTTATCAAAAAATTACAGACTCTTAAAAGTCTCCTTTTTAGATAAATATATTTACTATCACAGAAAACATCAACTTCATTACATATTTTAGACATTTAAACTTTGACCTTTGTTAAGAAGGAAATATTATTCTACTGTGATCAAATCCTGAGAAATTATTTTTTACTGCATCAACAATGCACATCAATTAGAAGACGATTCAAGAGTATAAATATATACATAATGTCTACAAAATCTTATTTTTAGGACTAGAACAACTAGTAACCAACAACACTAGACTTAACAACTACCTCGATCTCATCTTCTGCAATAGTATGAATTCAATTTACAGAATACAAATTAAAGAACCCTATTCCAACAGTGACCACAACATGATTGATTTTTGTCTCAACATACGTCCACACAAAATCATCACAATGATGGAATCTCCAATTATAACTTCAAAAAAGGCAACTATGATCTTATAAACAACGATCTCTCATCCCTTGATTGGCAATTTCTATTCTCTGGATGCAATACTGTAGAAAACCATTACAACATATTTTTACTTGAAATCAAAAGAGTCATCAAACTATATGTACCATTAACAACTCCCAAAACTAGAAAAAACAAATTACCCAAAACAATAAGGAAGCTTCAATCCAAAAAGAAATCACTTTAGCGGAAAAACAAATCTGGTCACGTTGTCAACTTCAAAATCCGATACAAAAATTTATGCCACCAGATAAAAACTGAATGCACCAATTATCACATTAAACAAGAAGAAACCCTTCTACGCACCAATTCCACCTGCGCTTTCTACAATTTTGTAAACAACAAACTAAAAGACTCAAGGTCCATCCCACCCCTGAAAAGGCCTAATGGCAAAGACTGCAACGACGATATTATTAAAGCCAACCTCTTTAACACATTCATTGGCTCAGTATTTGTAAACAGCAATGGATCATGCCCAGTATTTCCTAGTTGAACCACAGACAACTACAATGATCTAATACATATCTATTTTACAGAAGACAATGTTGAAAAAGCACTACGCAATCTAAAACCATCTCTATCTAGTGGATCAGATGGAATATGTGCCTACTTCTTTAAAAAGCTTTCCACTGTCATAGCCAAACCTCTAAGCATAATCTTTGAAAAATCTTTCAGGACCAGTTCCTTGCCAAAACTATGGTCACAAGCCACGGTCATCCCCATCTTCAAAAAGGGAGACCCCAGCCTAGTTGAAAATTACAGATCAATCTCTTTATGCTGCGTCACCTGTAAAGTCATGGAATCAATTATTAACCAATCCATCATCCTCCACTTAGAAACAAACAACCTACTCTCTAATAAACAATTTGGTTTCAGGAAAAAACTATCATGTAATCTGCAACTCTTACACTGCAAAAATATATGGACTATACAACTCGATCTGGGCAAAGCAATAGACGCAATCTACATAAACTTCTGTAAAGCCTTTGATTCAGTGGTACACGACAAACTACTCCTAAGTATAGTATACAAAATCATACATTGCAATGTCCTACCTGTCAATGAATACTTCAGCTTCAACCATAACAACACAAGAGCAAACAATAGATACAAACACAAGGTTAATCGCACCAAACTTGATTGCAGGAAATACGACTTCAGCAACAGAGTGGTCAATGTCTGTAATACTCTACCTGACTCTGTGATTTCTTCCCCAAGCCCCAAAAACTTTAACCTTAGATTATCTACTATTGACCACACCCCTTTCCTAAGAGGTCTGTAGGGGGCGTGCATAAGTGTACCATAAACGTGCCTACCATCCCTGTCCTATTGTTTCTTTTAATTTTTTTATTTTTCTTATATGTATCCATGAATTCATAACTATGTTTTTATTTATACCTGTTATCTTGTAAGCAATTGACAAATAAATAAAAATAAAAAATAAAAAACATACCATTAATGCCTTATTTTCTTTCAGTACTTTTTGTCCTCTGGCTAATATCTCATCCTATGTTGCATATGAATCTCATGGTTTAGTCATTCCAAGTCACATGTGAATTTACACTAAACACCACTGATAGAAACTTTCTTTTCACCTTATAAGAGGATGAAAAGGATATAAACTAATACAGCTGGGAGATCCATCTATTCATCTCTATGCCCTGTATTTTACGATCTCTATGGAACTAAGTTTAGGGTGTCCCTCTTCTCCCCCCCTCCGCCTCCCCCCCAGCCAAATTCCAATTGTTAAGAACTCTGTGGCAGATGTTGCAACAGATGTTGCATTGTGAGAAAGTTGTTAATTGTTTCCAATTTAAAAATAAGAAATAATTAAATGTCTAGCTTTCTTCTTTGAATGGAATAGAAAACCCCCCCCTTCCCCGCTCCCTTTAATTAGATCTGGGGACAGACAAAATAGACAAAGTGATTTATCCCTAAGGAAAACTAACTTGCAACAGCCTTCTGCAATTTTGTTATTGTACAGGAAGTATAGAAAACACTTTTCTTTCCCCTGCTGAATCCTGGTCTACCCAAGGTCTTCATTTTTATTTTAATTCGATTAACCACTGATTGGAGGGATGCTACAAAGGTAACAATGGTGCAATGAAATGACATAGATAGCCTAACTTATAGTTTAGCAACAAACATATCTGGAGTTGGCTGCAGATATGTGGTATGTGATTTGTCTAAAGAATGTCATCTCACTGTAGTCAGCATGATTATTTTTGCTAGGGTTTGTTAAAATTATCTGACTTGGATGGAAAAATTCTGAGCCACTACCCAACAACCAGCAGTCCCAGAGGAATGAACTGAAAGAATTTTTCTAGACAACCCCCTTCAGCTCCCAGCTGAATCCATACCACTTCTGACTCTAATCCTTCCATTGTGGGCTTCTCCTGCCACATCTAATTTGATCGAGTTCTCTTTTTAGAAAGTTACTGTGCTGATAAATAGAGGGGAAGATAGAATCCTAAGCCTATTTGCCTCAAATATATTTTCAGTCTTGCTTCGGTTTGGGAAGAATAAATATCAAACCATCTCTAGATACAAACCTTAAGCTGTCTTTAAATACTGATTGTTCTGATGGCTTTTAAGTTCAATGTAGTAAATAATTAGAATTTGCATAGGAGGCAGTGATGGCTTCACTCTGCCCATGTGTGAATTAGCTCTCTTACTTGGCAGTGTTAGAAACTGCAGCTTCATGGCCCAGGGGAGAAAAGGGAAGACTGCAGAAAAATGCTTTATAGAAACATATTTTGATGAAACCACCTTGGAAACTGAATGGAATGAATAATGCAAAAGATCATTATTAATTTAGTGTTAGTTCAGTGTTAGTTTAACGGCAACACATTTTACAAAATAAGGTATTAGGTGTAAATTACTCAAGTTGTTCTAGGAGAGATAGCCTATACATTTAAGATACTGTGAAACCTGGATAGATAATTGCAGTGTGGGGGTAATAAATTTTAACATAGCTGAATGGCAAACTCCTCCTTTCCTGGGAAGGACACCCCCCGTCATGATTACTGAATGCCAAATGACAGAGGTTGAAGGGATTAGATAGGACTTTGTTCTATCACAACCAGCCTGCCTTCAACTGAGGACCTGTATACTGCACAAACCAGAAAGAGAGCTGAGAAAATATCTACAGATCCTTCACATCTTTGGGCATAATCTATTTCAACTTCTCCCCTTGGGATGCTGCTAGAGAGCACTGCATGCCAAAACAACTAGATACAAAGATAGTTCCTTGCCAACCCCGCCGCCCCCCCAGTGCTATCTCTCTGCTGAATACTTATTTCCCACAGCACTCCCTCATTTCTCATCTTTTATCCTCTTTTATCATCTTTCCTACTACTCTATTCTCCTATTGGTTTCTTATGATTTATCATTAGTTTGTTCTTATCGTATGATTAATGATTGTAACTACAATTTATGATCTATGGCCTATTACTTATTATTTATATGTATACTGTGAGCTTATGCACCAGAGAGAAATTCCTTGTATGTCCAATTATACTTGGGCAATAAAGAATTCAATTCAGTTCAATTCTGCTCTGCTCTGCTCTGTTCCATCTCATTATCACATATAAGTGATAGAATTCCTGGCAAAGTGCTGGCAAAGAGATGAATCAGAAATGAGAAATGGAATCAGAGGGGATTGAAAATGGGCTTTGAATAGTGAGAAGGTAGGTGATGTTGCTGGCAGATGTAGCTTAGCATAGAGACTGTGCTAGTCAACCATCTGAGAATCCATGTCCAGTGATAAAATTAGCAAATAGTCAGGGAGAAAAGGCAGAAATAGTTCAGTGGTAAAGTAAAATGCCAGTCAAAGGTTTGAGCAAAGCAAATATAACGATAGGCTTGTGATGGGCTGTCTGGCAGAGGTTGGCACAGAGAAAATGGCATTTAAAGATTTTCTGCCTCTCATTAAAAATAATACATGTTTGAACCTTGCTGATAAGTGTTTATTGAACCCTGCTGATAAGTGTTTATTGAACCCATGTATTCACCATGAAGAAGATCAAACTTTTGCACCAGGTAAAAGGATTCAGAAAGCAAAAACAAAATTGAGCGTATCAACTGAGAATTGAGAAAGCAAATGAAGCCAAAAGCCTTTCTAGCTTTCTAGCTTTGCATTTGAAGAAACAAAATCTTGGAAATAATTACTTGCAGGTAATGCCAATTATAGACTGGATCTTAATTGTAAAGCAATATGAATTTGGAAACAATTGTTCCATGCCGAATAACCCCGTATTCCTTACTCCTAGGAGGAGAAGTAAACTAACAAGAAATCTGGGTTACATCTAAGGGGTTATCTTTTTAAAAAAATCTTAGAAACCTTAAAATCTCAGATCTTCGCTGAGAGCTTGAAAATTGCCCCAAGCAAAAGGTTTGATCTAAGATTGAATACTTGGCGTGATCATCCTTGTAATAAAATATAGCTTCTTTGATTAAGCCTACAGGCTCAGTGAATAAGGGAGGGAGTTGCTTTGAGCAGATGCATTGTACAAAATCCAATTTATTAACACCCGTTCACCTACAATCACACACACACACACCAGAAGCAAGAAGAGCACTTGAAACAGAGTAGGGAAGGGCATTCAATCTTTGTGGAGGTTCAGTTTAGGCATTCTCAGTTCCAGAGACTCATTGATTCCATCAGCTCAGATTCCAAAAACATTGGATAAATGGCCACAATCTCACATTCTTTGTTGAATATGATCCCACTCTGAACACTTCTTGATAGGCATGAATACTGTTTCTATGCAATGAATTTAGGTAAAAGGTAAAATAAAAGATTTCCCCTGTCTACTTGTGTCTCACTTTAGGGGGTGGTCCTCATATCTCTTTCCTAGCTGGGGAAGCCATCATTGTCTGAAGATGCTTCCATGATCATGTGGCCATTATGACTATACACCGACGTGTTTGGAACTCTGTTATTTCCCATCAAAGTGATACCTATTTATCTATTTGCAGGTTCATGCTTTTGAACTACTAGGTGGGCAGGAGCTGGGGCAAGGAATGGGAACTTACCCCATCACATAATATTTGGGACTTGAACTTCCAACCTTTCGGTTGACAAACCCAGTGACTTAATCACACTGCATGAATAATGCCAAGAAGCTCCTGATCCAGTTCTATAGAGGAATTACTGAGTCTGTCATTTACCCCTCTATAACTGTCTGGTTTGGTTCTGCAACCCAACAAGACAGACACAGACTTCAAAGGGTAATTAGGACTGCTGAAAAATAATTACTACCAACCTGCCTTCAATCGAGGACCTGTATACTGCACAAGTCAAAAAAAGGGCTGTGAAAATATTTACAGACCCCCTCACATCCTGGACATAAACTGTTCCAATTCCTACCCTCAATATGATGCTACAGAGCATTGCACACCAGAACAACCAGACACAAGAATAGTTTTTCCCCAAACAACATCACTCTGCTAAACAAATAATTCCCTCAACACTGTCACTCTATTTACTAAGTCTGTATTACTATTACTATTAATCCTCCCATCCTTCTTTTTACCCATCTCCTCCCACTTATAACTATATGATTGTAACCTTGTTGCTTGTATCCTAATGATTTTATTGACTGTTTCCTAGTATGATTTGATTGCTTATTGTACCCTATGATTATTGTTAAGTGTTGTACCAATTGATTCTTGACTCTTTACGAATGTATTTTTTCTTTTATATACACTGAGAGCGTACACACCGAAGACAAATTCCTTGTGTGTCCAATCACACTTGGCCAATAAAGAATTCTATTCTATGCTATGCTATGCTATGCTATGCTATGCTATTCTATGTTATTGAATTGAGACACATCTTTCTTTGAAAAATCCTGAATCTAAATTTGGCTAAATAAACTGTACAGCTTACTTGACTGCAAATAAAATTCCAGATATGACACTATTCTCCCAAATCCTCAAAATACAATCCTATAGATGTTTCTCTTTTTTTGGCCCCACTAAATCATTTAAAATTAGGCACAGTTGGTAGGTGCGATCTCAATATTGTATCGTCAGCAACTTCAGTTCAGTTTAAATTGCTGGATTTAAGCCTAAACGGTAAACAGTTTGAACCCAAGTTACATGACAGACTGCCTTTGTTTGCACCAGCCTGCTTGCATAGAGGCTCTTTTTATTTACTCATCACCACAGTCTATGAGTTGGGAGATTATAAGGGAGAGAACCTTTTCAATAATAACCTTATTTCCCTGGACTGAGCTTTCATCCCAATCCTACAGTGTAGGTCATAGAAGGTCTCAGAAAATTCATTTATTTTTCTTAACTTTTTCTGAAGTGTATTTTTGGTTACTGCTTATATTCAGATGTGCTGTACTGGTGCCGCCATTAACGCAGCCTTAAATTATGCACACGGAAATCCCCAATTTTCAAACGGATGTACGCAGAGGATGTAAACCCGCCTTCCCCAAAGTTATGAAAGTTAGCAACTAAATAAAATCTGGCAAGTTTTTCGTTTATTCCCTCCTCGTTATTTTTAAAGTAATGATTTCTAAAGAAATATAATTTCATTTACTGATTTTCAGTTGAAGGAGTCCTTGTTCATTAATTATATTTCACCAGGGAGTTCAGCTGTACTTGTCTTTGAAGAGGTTCCTGGAGGAAAGCCATGCACATTTAGAGACATGATATGTGTATACACATTTTTTATTTCTTCAAGTTCCTCCGTATTTGCCATTCAATGTCATTTCTCATTTTCCTCTGCGTTATTTGAAACATTATAATGTTATCACTAATTCCACAAATTTAGTTCAACTAGTTTAGTTTAATTAATTTAATATTTTTTAATCAAGCCAAAACTTTTAAAGGTTTGTTTTATATCTTTTTGAGTATTTAAACTATTGTTTTATGAATGAGAAAAAAAGTCATTTATGCCTTTAAAATTTTTGAAATTTCATTTTTGCTTTGAAGGTACATAATTTGAGATAAGATGTTTATAGATAGATGTTACATGCAATGATTCCTATTGAATGCCATAAGCACACAGGTTATTGGATTAAAACTAGGTATTGTATCTTTTGTTTTGTATTTCATATTCAGAAATATTTGTTGTGTAGCGAGATAGTGATCTATTAAAGCTTACTGAAATGTTTGATTAAAATGATTTTAGATGAGAATATAGAATGGATATGATGGAGTCAAGTTCCATGAATGTTATTACATTTGTTTAGGTTTTACTCCTTTTTATATCATATATCCATGTGGCCATTTTGTTGTGTTTTATTTAGTTATCCCAAAACTTTTTCCAAATTACAATATTTATTCCTTATTTTCCGGGGATTCAATTGGTTTTGTGCTTTCAGTTACATATTTTTTTTAAAAAGGTTGTTTATCTGAAATAGCTTATTTTGTTCAACTTGCTTAATCCTATTTTCATCATTTTTTAAGAAGTTTACAATACTCTTTAATTCTTCCATGATGTTTGCAGTCATTTTGCTATCCAGATTGGATTGCTTTTGCACACCTGATCTTATTTTCTCATTTTTAACATTTTTATTTGTTTGAATTTGAAGATTGCTAAAAAAAAACTTTTTTCAAAATTTTATTTTCCAATCTAATTTTCCAACCTGGCATCTGATATTTAATTTAGTGATCTGCTTTCAATTTATTACCCAGTTCTGTTATTTTTACTGCTGTGAGACTGCATGTGAGATGATTCATCTGTAATTATTTTTGTCTTAATTGATTGGGCAACCATATTTGCAATACAATATACCAAATTTTATTTAATTTTTTAAATTCTGATTTCAAAGGAGATAAAAACTGTTTTTTAACTTCTTTTCTTAATTGGCAGCTTCCAAATAAATATTTATGTAACAATAAAGGAGAATATTGTTTTACAGCACATTTTTATTTTTCAGTTTCAAATCTTTTACTTCCAATATATGTCTTATTTTCCAATTTGTTATGTGCATAGACTGATTTTCTGAGTATGAAGTGTCTCTAATCCACAAACCATTGTTCAATCATACTTAATTCCAGAAATTTCATTTTCTAAATTTCATACATTCATTTCTAGAAATGATAAATGGATTTAATTTATAATAGCATGTGCTTATTTCTTAATATTCACTGAATATAATATAGTGATTTTCTTCTAGTGCTTTCTTTCCAGATTTTTACTTTAGGTAAACAGAATTGAATCTCATATTCCACTTGCCACTTAATGCTCTGAATCTATACCATTAGATGAATCTCCTTATTGACTTAGGTGATGGTCAATCCCTTGTGGATTTTTTTTTTGTCTGCTTTTCACAATTTCAAATGGATACTCTTGGTTTAATTCCCTCACCTGGTTTTGCATAATATTCTGGCTGACCAAAATTTTTATTAGCATAATTTTTACATTTGATTTAGACACAATGCAATATGATAGGGTCAAAAGTAACAATCAAGCCATACTCCAAAACAAAATCAGATAGGAGTTAGATCTCTTACTCCCAAATGAGTAGGGGTCATTCTAGCTGTTTATATAGATTAGTTGGGATCTTTTTGTGTGTGCATGTGAGTTGCTGAGTGCAGGAATCCCATCTGACCAAGGATTAGTGGAACTGGTTTTATATGTATTGGATAATAATCTGCAGGAATTACATTCTAGGAATAAGCAAATGTAGCCCCTAGTTGGATATATCCTACCAGGAGAAGAGTGCGCTCTGAGAATGCACATCTGGAAAGAAAGCCAGAAGGAAGTGTCCACAGTTTAACCATCTCTTAATGTTGTCTGAAGATTCCAGGGATTCTTAGAGGGCCTGCAAGTTTCAATAAATGGTTATTTGAGAAATAAATCTAAATTTCAATAAACTTAAATTTGAAGAAAAGTTTTAATTTCTAATACAGTAAATATTTTATTTATTTATTTATTTAAGTACTTATATTTATTTAAGTACTATTGATAGATATAATCCCCTAAATCAAAGCTCTCTGAGGTTTTCAACATTTTTTTTTAAATGTGAAGGGGTCCTAAGATCAAAATGTTTGAGCCAATGTCTTAGACAAAAGGAGGGGCAGAGGGAACGAGACAGAGTCAATCTTGAGCTCTCTATCTACACCTTTCTTTTCCCTTATATTCAATAAATCATGAGATGCTGACACTGGATTTGGATCTCTATCAAGAAAGAGTCAAGAATGTGAACATTATTATAAACAGAACTCATATTTAATGCTCAACAGCTGGAATTTTTGGTAATAGCTTATTTGCTTTTCTACAATATCATTCCTTAAGGAATTCTTTTTTGGTTTGTTTTCCTATTTAACTAATCCGAGTCTAACTTGACATTCAGAAGCCCAATTAATTAGGATATTTAATTAATTCAGTTTCCCCTAGGCAGGTGCTCTTTTGACTACTACTCCCACAATACTAAGAATAAGAGGCAGTACTGTCCAACACTTCCATATGGCACTGAATTAGGAAATGTGTTTTAATGATTTAGCTGAAAGTTCTTACCCCATTTTATGAAAATAAGTGACAAAGATTTATTCTGATTTCTGTAATGCCTTAGAACGTTTGCCATCTTTTTCATAGTAATGTTAGTAAACATTAAATTAAAAATGCAAAAAAATACAAAGAAAAACAAAATAATGAAAAGAAAAAATAGAGTGCAGGGCATGAAAAAATAGAAAAATAAAAAAGGAAAAATAAGAATATACAAAGAAAAATAAAATAAATATATTAAGAAATGATTTCCCTGTTCATCATAAATGAAAATTATTTAAAATTTCAACAAGTCTGCTTTATAAATCCAATAGAAGAAATTTGGTTTGTTATTTGTTTAAGCTTTTAAGTTATACAGACATCAGTCATTTCCCTTTGTATATCCAGCAAAACACTTTTTTCATATCTTGTAGCCTGGTGATTTTTAAATAAGTCTCAGTCTTGTCTTGTATAACTTGTTTCTCTTTCATAATATTTTTTAAACATGATCCGTCTATAATAGCAGAAACTCTCAAACTTATTTTCCATCATCCATTGCCCATTTCCAATTGTGTCATTCACAAATATCCCTCAATATATCCAGTTAAAGTATTTTGATCCATTTTATATTAGTAAATCACATTCTTCTCTTTTAATTATAATATTTAGTTCCTTCTAGTTCCTTCCATCTATTGTCTAACCTTCCATCTTATCATTTTTTAAAGTTAAGTTCCATCTTATCATTTTTTAAAGAAAGAATTCAAAACAATAGTATTATTTCATAGGAAGGATTCTAATGATCAATTTCAAATCTTACTTCAAATTCACCTGGACTCTTAGTCAATTTGTAAATCTTTCCAAAACGAACATTCTAATCACCTTTTTTGCTATTTATGGAAACTTGTATTTAAAATTTCTTTTGTGAAGGATCGAAGAAGACTCACCTATTATTATAAAACCTGTCATTCCAAAGATTCCTAATAGCTGAAAAGCAATTAATAAGCAATTTCCAAAAGTAATTAAAAAAGAGAGCATGTGAACCACAAATATAACAGTCATGGTTTGGGTAAAGATGGTGTTCCCTCATCTCCCAGAGCACTAAATCTACCAGAGACCACTGTCTTTTGGTCTTCTCATCTAGAGCAACTATCTGAAGCACTTGTGCATGGTCTCAAGTTCTCTCCTTGTCTGGAGAGGAATCCTGAAGTGCTGGTCCATGAATTCAGAAAATGCATTATGTGATAAGGAATAAACTGGGTTGGCCAGATAAAATAACATTGAGTTAAAACTTGAATTTTAAGGCAATTTCTGATATTCTAGGGCAGGGCTGTCAAGCTCCCGGCTCATGGGCCGAATGCATCATGTGCTTGCCACACCCACACCCAGTTTAACAAAGGGGGAAAAAATCCTGATACATTACGTGATGCTGCCGGGACAACGTGAGTTTGACACCTCTGTTCTAGGGGCACAGAAAACTTCTCTATTATATTCTATTGCTGTTACATCTTTCTAAATTGATGCATTTACAGTATTGTACATAAAGAACGTGCAGCTCTTGGTTTTTGTCAGGAACTTATCATTGGCTAATTGTAAATTGCCTCTTGAAGCACATACTTCAGTTTTGTTTTCATGAGCTATTCTACATGACAAATACTCAACATAGATAATGAACATTAGACTTTGCGACCTAATCACCTTACAAAAGGTTCATGCTCCACACTAAATGTAATAATAATGGCTGTAGAGTTATGAAATATTTGACATTGAGCATAGCTAATTGAAATAAGGAAGGATAGGCAGAAGATAATATATGCTTTGTTGTTATATTCCCCAAATCGAAAGGGGAATGTAACAATGAAGCATAGGTTATTTTATCTTCTCCCTTATGTGTAAAAAATGGAGAAATTGGTGTTGCGTTGAATAACACAGATATTTGTTGAACAATAGAAAGCAGAACAAAATCCATTAACTTTGCTACTATTGGGGATTTCATCCTTTTATTGTAGGAATTTCTATTTGGATAAATAGCAAAATATCAACACTGAATTAAAATATTCTATTCTAGCGCTCTTGGATGATTTGACTGATACCTCCCACGATGGAATAGACTAATGCACAGTGAAGCATTTCTTGGTCAGAATTCTAGATAATAGTTTAAACAAAAGCAGCACAACAACAACAACAAGAGTAATTATGCAGATATAAATGGTTTTGATTCCAAGAATCTGAAACACAGCTGCCAGATCTGAGATCTGATGGGACTCCAAAGGGGCTTATATGATTTAATCAGCCAAATGGCAGTGTTTAACAAACAGACATCACCTTAATATTTTCCAGATGATTTGAAAATACTGGGGTGGGGTACTCTTATTCATTACAGTTCACTATACTAAAAAAATAAAAGTCTGCAAGTATGAACTGAACAGCAATGAGAAAAAATTTGCACTTTGGGTCAATGCTAACAGACTTTACCAGAAAATTAAAAAAAAAATCTGTTGTGAAAATATAACAGATACACGATTCTGTGTTATGAAAATATAATTTCTGTCACAGTGCAATGTACTGTAATTACTAAAGTGGTTTGCCAATGCAGTGCAACTTGACTGAACTGACAATTACAGTATGGAAGCTGTTGGTAATGGTCACGGTGGAAACCATCTCCTCTCATGACCTCTGTTTCTTAAGCCTCTGCTGCTATTATTACCCAATGAGAAAGAGCCACAAATGCAATAAATCCGAGATAGTGAGACAATGTTTTCCAACCAGATGCCATCTTTAACCATCTTTAAACTGCCACAAATCCCAAATTACCATCATTTCAGCGGGATACCATAGCTATATGATTCAAATGCTAGGGAGAAATGCAATAGTAGTAACAGACATTAAGCTCCTTTCTACTTTCTAAAGCCATTAACAAGGTGACTGATCTAGTAGGGTAAGCTTATTCTATGCCCCTTTGGTCAGACAGCCATTTTCAGCGATTAGAAAGGGGAGCTTCCTCAGTTGCTGCTTCCTTTCTAGGAACAGTATCCTCTTGGCCATTCAAAGGGATTCAAACATTGTATTGCTAACTAGGGCATACAAAACCTTTGCCAGACCAATTCTTGAATATAGCTCTCCGCCTGGAACCCACACTGTATATCGGACATTAACTTGATTGAGCAGGTTCCGAGGTATTTCTCGAGAAGAGTACTCCACTCCTCTGCTCACAATATACCACCAGGCTTGAAATGTTGGGCTTGGACAATCTGGAACTGGGCTGCCTGTAGTCCGATCTAAGCATAGTACACAAAAGTGTCTGCTACAATGTCTTATCTGTCAACAACTTCTTCAGCTTCAGCCACAATAATACACGGGCAAACAATCGATACAAACTCAAGGTAAACAGCTTCAAACTCGATTGAAGAAAATATGACTTCAGCAACAGAGTGGTCAACACTTGGAATGCTCTACCCAACTCCATTGTTACAGCCTCAAACCCTTACAGCTTCCACCTCAAACTGTCTACCGTGGACCTCACCTCATTCCTAAGAGGTCTGTAAAGGGGGCATGCATACGTGCATCAGCATGCCTACCATCCCTGTCTTACTGTCCCCATTTATCTGTATTTACTGCCTTTGTTCATGTTTATGTCCATACTTATACCTGCTATCTTGTACATGTTTGACAAATAAATAACTAAAATTAGAAAAATACAGTGTAAAAGTCCAGTAATAGGCTGAATTATTTTTTTTTACAAAATTTGAGTGGATCGATTCATAAAATAGCAATTTCCCCCTTTTTACTTTTGCTTGAAGATCAAAACTTTCAATAAGATTTGAGGCATCCAGTAAAGTTTTCTGCAGATAGACCTAACATTCTTTGCTGGAAGCTTTGGACATAGTACCCAGTCAAGCAGTGTAACCATATTATCTCTTCTTTGATGGAAGACCAGTCTTCTAGCTGGAGAGGTCTTCCAAGCTAGTTTCATATGGAGTCTCAGCTGAATTCTTTCTTGACCTGGGTTATGGAAAAGCCTGAGAAATACTCTTTTAAAGGACAGATGATATGGAGAACCAGCTGGGGGTCAACAGGATGCCAATTAACCACAGAACCTGAATTTCAAGGAGCCCTTGCATGCCAGCCAAACATTTAACATTTCTCATCTTCCCAAGGTTGAGGAACGATTTTTTTCAGGCACAATAAATATGTTACCATCAGCACTTTTAGAGCAAATGCTGCCAAAACTTCTTGTCCTATTGAGTTTGTCCTTGTGGTAAGAAGGAAATGAAAATCATAGTCCTTTAATTATCTGTATGAATTGAGTTGCAAGTTGAAACACCCTATCAGATGGTCCCTTATCACTGCTGTGTTCTGATGGGGTTCTGTGAAAGCACTCAGTTAGGCCTTTATAAACATCATTCTTTTGAAAGAATTCATTAGTCAGATTCAAACATGTCTTCCTCACAGAACAGAGTTCATTCTCATTCCCCCCCCCCCAATAAAGACATCATCTTCCTATAAGGATATACTTTTCAGTATGAGTAACTTGATAGATTCAGGAAACTGGATCATCTACCTCCAAATTGCATCCTTTAAAAACTTCTACTACAATAGATTTGTTAAACTGTTAAGCCAAGCCTGGCTGTTAACATTAGTACACAAGTTGATAACATCTTATGACAGGGTTATAGTGCACTTTGCTATAGAACATTTGATAAAGTTTTGTAAAATGCTTATATGTTGTTCTCAGCTGAACATTTGTTTTCCTTTCTCAAGGTCGGCATTTTAAAAAAAAATCAGATTATGGAACACATTCAAGATTTGGATTTGAATTTCTACTTCAAATCTGATTTTATGGACTTGCATGGACTGAGTTGGAAGAAGGAAGAAGGATGCAATCCCTTGGGCATCTGTTACATAATATGGCAGAACCTTCAAATAATCATCAAAAGTTGTCTCTCTGTATATGTAGCTGCATATTAGCTGTGTCTTATGTTATGTTATATATATTTTGAGTAGGTATCACTATAAGGTTAACATATCTCATTCTTCTGTATATTTTCAGTTGTTAAGCAACAGCTTGTACCAGGTCCAGATATCGGGGTGGGGGGCAGGGATGGGATTCAAATTTTTTAACAACCAGTTCTGTGGGCGTTGCTAGGAAGCTTCCCTGAGGCCCAGTAAGGCAAAAAACAGAGTGCCGCATGCCCCTTTTTGCTACCTAGGCCTCAGGGAAGCCTCCTGGGTGAAGCAGTAAGCCAGTGAGGGGGATCCTGGCACAGCTAATTGTCGGAACAGCTTATCGTTGGGAGGAAAAAAAATAGAAATACCTTAAGGAGTGACTGGGTGGGGGAGAATGCAGTCAGCAATATCGGGCATGCGTGCGATGTCGTGTATGCACAATAAGGACTGACTGGGCAGGGAGGGGTGGGGCAGGCAGGGAGGGGAGGGGAGGGAAGGGAAGGGGCCACCCAGGGGCACGATTTGCCGATTTTCCCAACTGCGCAGAATCGTAACAACTGGTTCTATAGAACTGGTCCAAACCGGTAGAATCCCACCACTGGGTGGGGGGAGAGAATAAATCAACAAAGAAACACAATGTAATTATATCTTACTCTCCAGGGTAATAGCCTTGAAAAGCCAAGAGAAAAAAGAGAGAAAGTAAGAAAAATGGGTAGGACTTTCCTTTGTACAAAATGTAATAGCCAAATATCTATAATTCTCTATATTAAAATTCCACCACCATGGAATAACCAGAGGGATATCTGGTGTCAGAGCGGCTGTTCTAACTACAATGGTATATGCTGAGTAGAAATCTGTATAGTAAAGAAAATCAAATTATTATATTAATTGAAGAAGGAGTTTCCCCAAAGTTAGATATTTGTGGTGGGGGGGGGGGGACAAAGGGGAAGAATTATGGAATTTGAAAGAGTTTTCTTTTCTGAAATAACATTAGAAGGCAGAAAAACAAAGGCATTTCAAAGGAATCTTTTAAATTTGCCTCCTTCCAAATAGTGATGGCAACTGAAAAGACTTTTTAATGGCATTTTCATTTTGATAGCAGCCAAAGCCCAAGAAGGTGGCTTTGTATTTTTGGAACAAAGCAACCTTAGTAATGCAGATAGTCCTCATTGAGTGACCACAACTGGGACTGGTCAGTGAAGTGAAATGGTCACTAAGTGAAACCATGACAGTTCTTTCATCTTATTTCAGCTGTCCTTTGCTTTACAGGCCCGTAGGTCATAACTGCAAGGATTAATTGTGAGGTTACTTTTTCATCACCATTTTACCTGTGAATGGTCACTAAACAAGGCAGTTGTTAAACAAGGACCCATTTAAACATGAAGGTCACAGGCAGCACCTACAGAACTAATTATAGATAATTGAAATGATAGCCCTTCTACTGAGGCTTCATTTGGCATTCCATGATTAGGTGAGGAATAGATAGGAAGAAATTGCAAGTGGGAATTTACCCCAAAGTTTGAGCATGCTCAGTGAAGCCAGAACAATGAATGGCTGATGCTAGTGTAAAAGAGAGAGAAAAGACAAGAGAGAGAGAAAAAAACAAAACAAAATCTGGAATCGAGGCGCAGAATGGAAAATTTTATGCTAGAAGAAAGAATAACTTGCTGGCTAGAATCTTGAACACAGACACACAAAGTTAAAAATAATTCAGACCTCAGGTAACAAAATTATTAGATTATTTCTGTACCTGGCTAAGGTTCTGAATGCATGTTTATCTATTCATTGTTTACTTAAGTAGCCAAACTTCCAATCCCACTGGGTAGAAAGATGCTTAAATAATTAATTTTCTTTGTTACGCATGGTTCATTCTTCTATTAGCAGCAATAATTTTATTTTAAATTGCTACCATTGCAGGCTTACATTATTAATTGCTCATTTGGAGTGGAGGTGAGCAATTATGTCTGTTTCTAGATGGTTTTAAATTTTTTAATAGGGAATATCTGAGGTTGGACGGCTGAACCCTGGTTGCATCAGAGCTCTTATGAAGTGGGAATGTCATCAAACTCTGTTGGTAATTAAAGTCTGTGTGTCATTTTTGGAATGGAATTCTATCTAGTCACAGTTAAAACTCAAGCCAAGGAACAGCAATTCCAATCTTATTCGCTCTTGACTGAAGAGAAATGCAAAGTCTTTGTCTAAGGCTGTCAAAACGTTGCAGTGGAAATATTAAAAAAGAAACAATTAACAGCAACTTTGATTTGCCTTTGCCTTCTCTCCGTATAAAAGAGAGAAAGGAAGAGCGATCAGAGATAGCAGCCTCAACAGATTAATAGTCTACAAAGCCCACCAAACAGTTGACAAGTAACCTTTTAGAAGAGTCCCTTTTCTTTATGACATAATGGTAATGCATTGCCAGTTTTCTAGCAATGGCCTGTCAGAGTTATACACTGAAGTGCCGCCTTTAAAATATAGATACATATTATGGGAGGAAAAAAAGGATAAAAAAACACATTGGCTCATTCTGTACTGCAGAACTTTGAAGCCAGGATAACAACTACATCCTATAAGACTCTTTTCCTCATTTAAGTTTAGCATTCTAGAAGGAATGCTGACACTATCTAGCTGCATGAATAACCCTTTGAATACATGACGAGATTTTCTTTTGCCGAGGAGCACAAAGCTCAACCTGTCGACAGCCACAGAACAAAACCTGGATTGGTGTGACCTTGTTTCAGAGGGATGAGTTAGATATGCATATAGAGGCTTCCTACACTAATTAATAGTGTCCGTCTGCCACCAATGCCATAAAATAAGCAAGGATAATAAACAGCCTGAAAATTGTGAGATGTTAATTAGCATTCAGAGGCCATAATAAAATTGGGGAGAAGGGGCCAAAGGGACTTTGCAAAAAAAAAAAGAAACCTTCAATGCAGTCATGGATCAAAAACTATTCTAAAATGGTACATGCATAGACTGGTGTTTAATTTGACACTTCAGATTCCCCATCGATTATGCAAAATTTGCGCTGGATCTTCAGTTATTGGCAAACTTTATATGTGACAGATGAAGAGTCAAGATGGCACAGAGACCTAATTTGCATTGTGGCTATGTGGTTTCTTCATTTGTTTTCCAGCATGCTTTTCCTAAGCACTGACCAGGAATGGAGAAAATATCTTAGCCACAGACATGTGAACAGAATTTTAAGAATGTTTCATCTTGAAATTGATAAGAAGGTATTGAATACTCCAATGTGGCAAAGGTGATTGTCAAACTGAATCAAAAAATAACTTTAAAATCTGAAACCACTATGCATTTCTCTGGGAATGTTTAAATGTGATAATGTTAAAGGAAAAATGTATTGACTAACTCAAAATGAAACATATTTTCCAGTTGGTGATTTCTTCGTGTAAGGTATTGGTAAAGGTTCCTCTCACACATACATGCTCTAGGCCCTAGGGGGTGGTGCTCATCTCCGTTACAAAGCTGAAGAGCCAGCGCTGTCCAAAGACGTCTCTGTGGTCATGTGGCTGGCATGACTAAACACCAAAGGCACATGGAACGCTGTTACCTTGCCACCAAAGTGGTCCCTATTTTTCTACTTGCATTTTTATGTGCTTTCGAACTCCTAGGTTGGCAGAAGCTGGGGAAAGTAACGGGAGCTCACTCTGTTACGCGGTGCTAAGGATTCAAATTGTCAAACTGCCAATCTTTCTGATCAACAAGCTCAGCGTCTTAGCCACTGAGCCACCATGTCTCATTTTTCTTCATGTAGCCGAGGCTAAAGGAATGCCTAACCATGTTTATTTACTAATCATCAAGCTATGAGTATAATTTCCAAGGTATCAGGAAAGCGTTATGTTTTCCATTTGTTATATATTTCAGGTCATTGTGTAATTTAGCCTCTAATTCCTTGCCCCCTAAACTATTGTTAGGTAATTCTAACAATAGCTTAGAATTCCAATGATTTCCTGCTTTCTAACTAATCTAAATCTCCCTGCACAGCTGATAGTCATGGATGGAAACTAATCAAGGACAGAAGCAACCTGGAATTAAGCAGAAACTTCCTAGCAGTGAGGACAATTGATCAGTGGAATAGCTTGCCTTCAGAAGTTGTGAGTGCTTCATCACTGGAGGTTTTTAAGATAAGATTGGACAGCTATCTCTCTGAAATGATATAGGTTCTCCTGCTTGAGCAAGAGATTAGACAAAAAGGTCCCTTACAGCTCTATTCTGATTGATTGATTGAGTTCTTACTTTTCACACATTTTGCTGCTCTTTTGTATATAAAAGAGTTAAAACTAAATAACCGAAGGCCACTTCCTTTCAGATCATCCAGGCTAATTACTATAATATTGTTTCCACTGACTCTGGAAAGTCTGACTCATTTTTTGCCAGTTACCTGTTTTTGCTCTTTGTTACATTTTTGGTAGCTGTGTTGTGTGATATATGTGTTTTCTCTAAACAGGGCTTGATGAGGAGTGCGCCAATTGCAAAATAAACTGGAAATTATCTACAGTAATTTTCCAATGATCCCGAGATGAAGAATAGCACTGCTTCCCAATATGTTGGAAACCTTTACATTACCATTTTCTTCATTCACTAATAAGATCATAAGGATTGAAAATGTAGGTACTTATGATACTCCATGACTGTAACAAAGGTTTGGTTTGATTTGATTGACATATGCATTTACAGGGATTTCAGCTTTCCAAGTGTAGCCTTGAATGAAACCCTGGTACAAAGTATTAAATTATGTTTTTGAGGAGGGATTCCTAAGAGGAAAAGATAAATCAGCATAGTTGAATATGCTCACAAGGGTAAACTGCTTGATTGTCTGTTGGGACAAATAAAGAAGACAGGAAGAAAGGATCAGTGAGCTGGAGGGAGATATAATCCACACCTGGAGTGATATGCCACACTATAGTTTACATACTAATTGTAAAGTCAAGTGATGTGTTATATACAACTTTGATGGCAAGTGGTTAGAATGCAATATTGCAGGCTAATTCTGCTGACTGCCAGCAGTTTAGTCCTGACCAGCTCAAGGTTAACTCAGCCTTCCATCCTTCCAAAGTCAGTAAAATGAAGACCCAGATTGTTTAGGACAATATGCTGATTCTATAAACCACTTTGAGAAAGCTATAAGGCACTATGAAGTCTAAGTGCCATTGCTACTTCTATAAGAAGTCTATAACCCAAATTTGGCTACTGGGAAATAACAGCCATGTGCAAAGAGAGTCTGCAGGTCTGGCTGCTAATGGAATCTTCATGGTTCATTGTAGAATGCTGGATATATCTGAAAAAAGAAAAGGTAAGGAGATGGAATGGAATTTGGGAAAAGAGGAGACAGAATGGTGAACAGCATTTTATAGTATTACCTATCGCAACTTGCAACATTATTTTATCCCAAACTATTGCTTTCAGACCAAGGACATCCTTTTTTGAATTATTGGCCACTCTTGGAAACTCCCTTACTGCACAATAGAGACACAGGACAGTGTGACATTTCTTTTTTCACATTTATTTTAAACATACTAATATACATGTCAATAGGCACATCTTTGATATGATTTCTTACTGAAAAACTAATGGAAGATTATGACACTTGTCTAAGTGATTCAGAATGCAATAAGAACAAGACTTACAAACACCACAATATCTACATAAATCCTCACTGAAGACACAGTGATAATTTCTGAAATATATACGATTGGAAGTGTAAAGTATATCCTGGGTTGTGGGAATAGCTGACTCTATTTCTTTTCTATAACCTTGCTTTCTTTTTTAAAGAAACATCTTTAACTCAGGGTCAGATAGTTGACAATAAGCAAGGCCGCTGTGAAGTCATCTCTGAGAGAGCAAACTATCTGAGGGATGAACAAATAATTAGATCTGGAATTCATCTTCTAGCAGATTCCTCTGTTCCAAAAATTATTTGCGTGTTTTTGGGAAGTCAAAGTTTTGATGTTTAGCATCTGAAAGCAAAATTCTCTGCTAAGAATTGCAAAGGGAAGTGACTTTCATAGCTGACTTTTCGAATGCATATTTATCACTGGATAACATAATTTACCTTGATTCTCAGCTAAACACACCAGTCATTTTTAACTGAAAAAAAGCTATGTTTGATGACACTGAGTCACTATCTGTTGTAATTGATTTAACTATGGCTTCTTCACACCTGCATGCCATCACTGGCTATCACCGGTAAACAAACCGGTGTGAAATTCATTCACTTTCTGTGATTGTGGAGTGTGTAGGCCCAGTTTAACCTTGCCCACTACTGGACGCTTTCACTTTGCTATAAATGAAAAACCTTGCAGGCCAAAGAAGTAATTTTGGAAGTGTATGAAAAAGAAACTATGGGCTGTGGGCAGGGGGCCAAAGGCTAGCTGTCTTTGTTTTGCATTTTTGTGGCTTCGTGGGTGAAAGGCAGATGGGTATGTGCAATTGAGGAAAAGGGAAAATAGGGAAATAACAACCACAAAAAGCTCTAAACCTTCTCCTCATGAAAGTTCAAAAATATCTTTGTATGTAATATAAGTGGGTTAGTTCAAGGTTCCAGACAATTTTCAGCTGTTTCTGTTTAAAGGCTTTGTGACTGTATTCCTAAAAAGTCCGTGCACATTTTACATTTTCATGCTTCATCAGTGACTCATTGATTTTTTTTTTCTTAAAAAAAAATAATAAAACCATCCTTTTGCAAAGCAAGCAGTGGTACACAACCGCCTGGAACTTCTTGAACAAAATCCATAGTTTAGTCATCTGGGACTACAGCTTTTGATCCATAAAAACACAAACAAATATTTGATTTTTATCCTGAATAAGTGCGGAACAACTTCTTTTATTCCTGCACGTATATTTCTTTCTCCCCTTATTCATCCAACTCTGTAATTTTTTCCAAATCCTTTAGTTGGTTTAAATATATTGGGACAATTGTTACTTATGAGGGAAACCTGTGATAGGAATGATGCCAATCCTTACACATACAGGCCCACAATTACCATTGTCTGGTCTCCCAAATTAAATTGGAACAAAATGCAAGTTTCTTTGCTTCAGAAACATAAAGAATAGAAGGTAAAAATCACAGCCCTGCTCCAAGTTCCCTCACACCCATTTTGTTAAAAGGGAGAGAAAAAGAAAGAAAAGAAAAGAAATAGAGCATCCCAGAACTTTTGTGTTACTCATAGTAGCCTAAGAGAAGAGAGACACTCACATGATCTTATCCATTCCCTTCTCCTTTGGAGTCCCATACAGAGGGAAAGTTGGGAAAGTTGTCAAGCCAATATTGTCTTTCAGCATCAAGCTTAGGAATCAAAAGGAACGGGTGAGGCAATTGAAAAACAGCTCACCCCAACTTCAGCTCCAGAATTCTCAGCTGGAAAACAGATTCAAAGTAGTTGTTCTTTCACCACAGTTGAATTAGGAGTCAACTGAGGTTACTGCCAAAGAGAGATGACAACATAGAGTGGTGAAGTTAAAAAAAAAAATGTCCATGTCCCAGGGCTCAGACATGACTATCACAAGTCCCACCCTAGGCTATTAAGTCTCAGATCTATCCCAATTGTTCATCTCACTTGCATTTCTGCACTCTGTTAGCTGAATCTTGCCAGTATCCAGGACATAAAGTCTGACACAATTTATTAAGCCATAATGTCAAGCTCAGAAAATTTGAAGCACCATTAGGGGAATAAAACAACCACTTCCTAAATGCATGGAACAACATAGGAGGACAACCCAATAGTATTAGATTCAGCAATCCATCTGCATTTAAAAGACAAAGGCCACTCTTTTGAAATTGGCAAAGTTCACATTTTGGACAGAGAGGACCGCTGGTTTGAAGGGGAGGGGGTGTCAAAGAGACCACCTATGTCAAAATTGAACAGCTCTCTCTCAACAGAGGGGGAGCAATATGACATCATCTATCTCCAGTCTACAACACAATCTTTTCAACAGTTCCAAGAAGGCTCCACATCCATTTGCACTACTCCAGTGACCCTGAGGACACAGATAAACCTCCAGGTGGCCTTAACGACTTGCCAAAAGAATGCAAATGACCAGCTATCTGCAAAGAGTAATACAATGAATCCTTCCATTCCCTACCATCCAGTCAGAGCTGAAGAAGCTTCTTGGATGAGAAGCTTTTCTTTCATCTTCAAAGAAAAACTAGAAAGCCCAGTTGCCTCTTGAAAAAGCACCTTTGGGACAGCCATGACCTGGATGATGGAGAATCTCCATAGACAAACACCTAAACACATTAGGTTTTCCTTATTGGATCTGGAGACCTAAAACTATTTCAAAATTCCTAGTGAAGACTGAAACTATGGTATACCTTTCTATGAATCTATGGGATACTACCCTGCAAGTTGGGCAACATTTTGCAGTTTGCAGTTAACATTTGGGAAGAGCCCCAGGATCACAGTAATGATCATACCAATGTTTTTTGTTTTTCGGAGTTTGTGTGAGGCCTTTCTTGGCCATTCTAAACTATGCTAAGTCTTCAATTAGCTTATATTACAATTTTAATGTGATTCAAAATGTCAGAAGACTACTCAACTCAAGGTGCAATTGGGACAAGAAGCATATGGGAGATTACCTCCTACCTCTTAACTATATGCTCACTTTCACATCTGTACAGAGTGTAATGTAATATGATTGAACTAGAATGGGTTCAGGTTCAGGTTCTCCCCTTACAGTACAGGAGTGGGCTTCAAAAATTTCAGCAATGGGTTCTCTGTGGATTGCTGGGTGGGCGTGGGTGGGCATGGCCATGGGTTGCTGGGTGGGTGTGGCCATGGT
Organism: Bungarus multicinctus; assembly: GCA_023653725.1. Classification (NCBI taxonomy): domain Eukaryota; kingdom Metazoa; phylum Chordata; class Lepidosauria; order Squamata; family Elapidae; genus Bungarus; species Bungarus multicinctus. The sequence continues at coordinate 113,636,142 of CM042836.1, forward strand.
GGGCCTCCTGCACCACGGTGGGTAGGTGTGTTTTCACCTCCCCGAGTTCCGGAAGCCCTCCAGAGGCCCTCTGGAGGCCGGAAACGGGCCCATTTTCAGACTTCCGGGAGGCCTGTTTTTTGTCCTCTCTGAGCCTCTGTGCAGGCCCTGCACTTACCTCGCATCCAAAATGAGCTCTGTGGAGACTCCTGGGAGGGGAAGGGTGGACAGGCCCAGCCAGGGGTGGGATTTGGCAATTTGCTGAACTGGCCATAAAATTAGCTAGGGGTTCGCCTGAACCCGGGCGAACTTGTAGCAGCCCACCCCTGAATATATAGTTCATTGGTGACTTTGATCTGTCACTTCTTCAGCCCATCTCAATTCCCAGGGCTGATTTGGGGATAAGCAGATAGACATGAACTCCCAGAGGAAAGGTGGAATAGAAATATCCTAAAGCAGTGGTCACTAACCAGTGGGCCACTGGTGGGCCATGAGAAAATTTTCGTGGGCCACAGACAAATCTCACCCCCAGAACACCCCCACAAAACAATTAATCCAGGCTGCGCAGAAACACAAGGCTGCTTAGCCCACATGGCCCACAGGAACCCTCCCCGCCCACTCACTTATCTGGAAAACTTGTCTGCTAAGTTGCTATTTTTCCTTTTTCCGACCATCATCTGTTCTGCTGCGCTCGGAGATTTAGATTAGCTAGGAAGCAGGAAATGGTTGGATTTCTTGCTTTCTAGCTAACCACAGCCAAACCTCCTTTAGGACTGAAGGTTTGTTTGCAAGCAAATTCAGTGCAGACTCACAGCAAGCAAATTTGAGAGACTGAGCTAGTCGATGGTAGATAGATAGATCACTGAATGATTCTGTAAGCAACTCAATTTGCCTGCTCTGCCTGATTTTGGATAAAAGTTGCTTTTTTAAAATCAAAAATTCAATATTTACATGCATGGTGTGTTGTGAGTTAATTTTGTGAGTTTGCTTGCTAGCAAATTTTATGTGACAGACTGAGCTAGCCAATGGCAAATAGATAGATTTCTAAATGAATCTGTGATTATGTGAGCAACTCAATCTGCCTGCCTGCTTTGCCTGCTTTTGGGTAAAAGTTGCTCTTTTTTAATAAAAAATTCAATATTTATATAAATATTTATAATATTTACATACAAGCCATGCCCAGCCAGTCTCATGCCACCAAGCCACACCCACAAATTAGGCCACAGAACCAGTTAGTAGTCCCTGGGATATAAAATTATGAGTTTGGTGGTCCCTGAGGTCCAACAGGTTGGCGACCCCTGTCCTAAAGAGATAAAACAACACCCTCCCCCCAAATAGCCTTACCAGCCATATAAATTATTTTACTTTTAGGAATGCCACTCATGTGTAACAGTATCATGGGTCCTAAACTAATCACATAAACATAGATATAATTAGTTCATTCGGTTTACTGAATGGAATTTAACGCCGGCAACAAAATAAAGCAGGCAACAAAATTGCCCATCAGATAAGTACAGTATGTTATCCTTTTGTTGGATCGGCTGTTGAAAATGGGATAAGATGCAGAAATAGTTGCCAAGCGGAGCAGACAGCTGCTGTCTTCTTTTTTAAAATGTATATCAGCTACAGCAATAAACATTTTATTTTTCATGGAAAACCAATTGGAATTCTTTTATTGTGTCACTTGTCTCCTCTGATTAAATAGATGATGTGTCTGCATGAAAGAACCCCTTTATCATATGTCAAAAGTGTGAAAAACTCTTAAGTGTTGTGCAGTGTTTCCCCCACACCTTCTAAAATGACATGCTCGGGCAATTTATCTCTCAGTGAATGTTGGCATTAATGGATTCATCAAGAATTTTATGTAAATGTTGCATAGTTTACTTTGCTACTTGTAAAAGACTGAGTTGGGGTGTTTGTGTTTGAGGACCAAAGTTTGTCAAGTTAGCAGGCATTTTTTGTTCCATCCCAAATGCTCTCTGGAAATCAACTTTAGATGGTTTCATTAAAGACAGTAAAGCTGTTTCTATCTGTTGGTTAAAAACTAGTCTCAGCAATGATCTTTTGTGGGACCTTCCAGCCTTTGTTACAAATTGATAAATTCCACAAAAGGAAAACAAGCTGGAGAGCAAACCAAGATATTAGTACAATCTTATTGAATCCAGGTGGTTCTGTGTGAATGAGCATACACACAGATACATAAAAAAGAACCCTGTCATATACAGTATGAAAGCAGAAAAAGAGAAAGAAGTAGAGGGGGGAAAGGAAAAAAAAACCCAGAAAATAAGAAGGGAAATTTTAAAAAGGAAGCAACAAAACATACAATACATATAGGAAATCGTTCAGCCAAATGTTTATAGTCATCAGTAAAGCTTGACCACTTAATGTAATATTGCTCAGTCTTTCCATTACATCAGTAGACATTCAGCTCATAAATGGAAACTGAGCATCAGTGATCCCAGACTGTTAAATCAAGTTGTGCTGACTTTTCAACACCTTTATTTTTCTGTCCTCCATACTTGATAAATCCATAATGCATTGTTTAGTCGTAAGCTCCCATTTTTGGTGTATGCTTAAATTGTCCATTCACATCTTTAAAGTATCCTTTGTAGCACCATATTAAGAAATGTATGGATAGTAAAGTAAATGGGATGATAGTGTAATATGAATACTGTAGACTTGCTTGTCAGTAAGCTGACTTAGAAGTTTAATCTTTATACTTAACCATGATAGATAAATAGACCATACATACACACATCTGCAATATTCAAACTGGAATTGTCACAAACTATATGTTTGTCATGTGAATAAAGATTAAAATTATACTTCTATCCCAACAATTTCCAAATGCCCCCTGAAGCATTTAATGTAGGAAATAATTAACTATTGTAATTTGATCTACATGGGACTGTCTTTGAAGACCACTTTGGAGCTTCAGCCGCTGTAGTGGATCAAATAATCATACCAGTAGATAGAGTTCACTCTGGCCATGTTATACCCCTACTGTAGCACTAGTTACAAGTAGGCTTCCAAATGCAATTCAAAGTGCTAATTGTAATCATTAAGGATCTTTATGGCTTTGAACTTGGATATTTGTGAGATCAGCACCCCTGTGCATAATCTGTTCACTATGATCATAGAGCAAGGGTCCGTAGATCAAGAGTGTGTTGTCCTCAGGGACCCGAAGAGAGAGTTTTCTTGTTGGCAGTCCCCTTCCTTTGGAATAGCCCATCAGTGGGGATGTTTGGCCCCATCTCTATTAGAAAAATTGGCTCTTTGAGAAGGTCTTTCCCACATATGGTGGTGGGAAAAGAATGTTGACAGTTGCCTTTAAGGAAGTAGCACCAGATATAGACGTCATGCCCCTGTTGGAGTCTGACTCCAAGGGAGAGATGGAACAGCTGACAGGGAGTGGGATTGTGGCTCCAGTGTTTGTGGAGGAAACTGGGGAAGGGCACAGGCCGATGGGCTTCAGAGGAAGACCCAGGCCCATCCCCTCTTCATCCTAGGGCATGCAGGAAGGAATGGATAAGGTAGAAACGTGAGTGGTGTGGTCTACAGGGGAGAAAGGGGCCCTGATCCCCTTCATGAGCTTTCAGCTGGGAAGACTGGTTAAAAGGACAAATTGTACATGGCAAAGTTGCTGGAAGCAAAGTGTACATTCTTGTCAGAGCTTATCTGTGTTTGGCTTCCTCCCAACTGTAGTTGCTGCATTATCTGGTAGAAGTCTGCAATTAATCATCCTTGCTTGCCATAGTAATTCCTTCAGTGTGGTTTGTGTTGGTTTTTTTTTTTATTTCGAATTAACTTTACTTTGGGTGCGGACTGCATTTAGTCCCTCCGTAATCTGTTTTCATTAAGAGTTTGATATCCAGCTGAGGATAATTCGACGTTGGGGCCAAGTTGGAGGCATTAAAGGGACTGTCTTCTATTTTTGTGACTTGGTTATTTTTGTGTCATGCCCCGGGTCATCACAGTAGATGAAAGAATTGGGAAAGATGGGGAAAGAGTATTATGTTTTGTTTTGTTATATTTTAAAGGTTTGATCTTGTAAGAAGGAGTTGTATATGGCTTATTTATCATACCACCTAAGCTTTCTTTTATAGCGAATCAGCAACAGAACATCCTTCATATAATAACATATAACAAATATGTCTTTGGGGCCAAAAATGTTGGATTTAAATGTTGTAATAAGTCATTCTTTTGTTTTTGGTGTAGTGTATCATGTGATCCCATCCTTTCTGGCTTCTGTAACTCTTGGTTTGTAAATTTATTTATTTATTTATTTATTTTTCGTATTTCTATACCGCTCCCTCTCCCAAAGGGACTCGGGGCGGTGTTTTGATAAAATTGATAACAGAAACACACAGAGTACTTGTTTAGTATATCATGGGTAAAAAGACATCTGTTTAGTCCACGGGTGTCAAATTTGATCATGTCATGTGATGTATTGTGATGTATTGTGACATTTTTTGCCTTTGCGGAGCCAGGGTGGACATGGCCTGTGCATCTGGCTTGTGGGCTGCCAGTTTAACACCCCTGGAACTTTAGTCTGATATGTAAACCAAGTGAAGATGTTCAAAGACTACTCACTTTTAGAAACCTACAAAATATATACTAGGAAAAAGCCAATGGATCATTATAATTTCTGCAGACCATTTTAGTTGAATGAGGGTAGGTTAGGACATTAGTCTGCCCTGATAATTTTTATCACTTTGAAGCTGCTGGTGATCATATGGAAAATGTTCAGTTTTTATTGGACTATGACAAAGGGCAAAAGGTCTGCATTCTTTGTCTTGTCTATCTGTTTTGGTTTTGATGCTGCATATTTTGGGTGGTTGCTATTTATACTTTAAGTATTTAATTCTTTGCATTTGATCCTATGTATTGTATATTTTATATGAAGTGTTTATTTATTCAGAAAATATAAATATATAATCCTTATTGTGATCTCTCTCTCTCTCTCTCTCTCTCCTATAAAATCTCCTTCTCATTCTATTGATGGTCTGTGTCTTCCTCAGTATCAGATCCTCTAACAGAGCCCTGGGAGTTTGAGAGTTCTGCATAGGATTATAGTAGGAACCAAATTCTTGATAGCTGTTATTAATAATGCACATTTGAAGCAGTATTGCATAGCCATATATTTTGTTACTGATATGTTGCTTAGCTGCATAAAGTTCGCTAGGCTGCATCCTGATTGAACCAGCTATCTGTATTGCTTTCTTCCAAGTTGACCTATTTTTAATTTTTAAAAAAATAATTTTTAATAGTAAAAATGTGAAAAACCACAGCAACAATACTACAACATTTCCCTTTCCCAACCCAGATAGTGAGTATATGATAAAGAAAGTAAATCTAAATATATTAAAGTAATAAATATAGAAGCAATGACTTCTTAAAAAGAGATTTTTTTTATTTCATTAGATTTTTTTATCGCACCTTTATTATTTTATAAGTAACTTAACACAGCAAACATCCATAATACTCCTCCCTCTTTCTATTTTCTCCACAACAACAACCCGATGAGGTGTGTTGGGCTGAAAGAAAGTGATTGGCCTGAAGTCACCCAGTTGGCTTTTATGCCTAAAATGGGACTAGAACTCCTGGTTGCTAACCTGCTGCCATAACCACTAGACCAAACTGGTTTATATAACAAAGTCAGGTCCTGGACAAAGTCAAGTCCATTCTTTAACATCAGGAGAATAAATTTTACTTTTTTCTTTTCTTTTTTCTTTTCTCTTTTTTCCTCTCTTTTTCTTTTCTTTTCTTTCCTTTTCTCTTTTCTCTTCTCTTTCTTTCTTTCTTTCTTTTTTCTTTTTGCATAAAAATTATTCTGTGCTGTGCTCTCTTTGTCAAAGAGTTTTGACAAAAGCCTTTCCTGAGATGACAAATTCCATAAATTGGGAATATAATTTAGTGTTCATTGTCTTTGCAGGTTATCCGCATGTTCCTCCTGTATTTCATCAGAGCATAAGCATTGGAATTGACACCCCATCTCCCAAGTCCATTACCAAGAGTTTGCTCTTGCCCTCTCTACCTGCCTGTCTGCCTTCTTGCCTTCTTGCTCAGGGGTGGGATTCAAATTTTTAACAACCGGTTCTGTGGGCATGGCTTAGGTGGTGGGCGTGGCTTGGTGGTCATGTGACTGGGTGGACATGGCTTGGTGGTCATGTTGTTGGCAGGATGTGGCCAACTCAATATCACTCACACCGAGGCACGCATCTCCTCACCTGGCCTCTCATGACTGTGGGGATGCTGCAACAGTCGTAAGTGTGAAAAATGGTCATAAGTCACTTTTTTCAGTGCCACTGTAACTTTGAATGGTCACTCCACACAAGCAAAGTACCAGCAAAGAAGGGGAAAAAAAACTCCAGAAAGTTCCTGAGACAGGAAGTCTAGTCCTGCCAAGAATGTAATAAGAGTTAACAGAGAGGCAGTTTCTGTAAGCAACACCAGAATGTTTCCTTCCTGCCTTCCTTACAGGATTAGGCCAGTAATTTCTTCTAACAACTGGTTCTCCGAACTGCTTAGAATGTTAACAACCGGTTCTAGCAAATAGGTGTGAACTGGTAAAATTTGGAGTCTCTCTGAATACTCTGGAAGGCTCAAAAGGCAGCAATGAAACCAAGGAATGAACTCTTTCAACAAGATACCATGAAGAGACTGACCTCCAGGAAGAGAAAAGATGACACAGAGGGAGTGGTTTTCTGAGATCTTTCTATGCAAGGCAATGTAACAGCAGAGAACCTACAACAACCATTGGGTTACCAACTGGATGACATCGCTGTTTTCTGGATGACCAATAGTCTTCATGTAAACAGAACATTTTGCTAATGCAGCAAAACAGTAATCAGAAAAACTCCACAAAAGAACTGTGACCTGTTTTTTATTTTTTTGTTTTTTAAAGATGTCTTCCTTGTGAAGTAATTCCATTCTGTTACAGGATTTGGACTTTTCCTCCTGTACACACATTGTCTGTCACCTTTTGCTCCTGACTCACTCTCTTCCTTTGTGCCACAGGCTAAGGGAGGCAAATCCTTGGCATTGCATCCCGAGTCTTCCTATAAAGGCCGTATTGGCAGCCAGCAAGAAGAGATGATTGCCTTGGCTTTGAAAGACTGAAGTGATGACAGCAGCTTGTAATTAGAGAGCCATATTCTTGCCCCAGGCTGAGAAATGTTTTCTGTTTGTTTGTTTTTTTAAGGAATTTTAGAAAAAGGGGAAGGAGGGTGAATTCAAAGGAGAGCATAGGCGTTTAATAAATACATACGATGCAATCGAGCAATATTATTACACACATATTTTAACTTGAAATATGATCTAAACAAATGGCCACATTTTTAAAGGCTTTATCAGAAGAAGAGACACTCACGGTTTATAAATATCTCTAGGGAACTTATACTTCATGTCTTTCTCTATTAATTTCTATAACTTTATGGAGTGCAGACTCAAGGTGATGATACCGTGCGGGGATTTTCAGATGACTTTTATTCCGCTCCATTTGTAGAATGTCAAAGGTGGCACAAATAATGTCACTTTTCATTTAAAATTTTTCTGTTGTTTCCCTCCTGCTGAGGCTTTTTATTTCTTTGCCTGACTTACATACACAATATTGTAAGGAAGGAAAGATGGGAGAGTAGTAGAGGTGGTATTCAGCAGGTTCTGACCAGTTCTGGAGAACTGGTAGCAAAAATTTTGAATAGTTCAGAGAACTGGCAAATACCACCTCTGACTGGCCCTGCCCCCATCTATTTTCTGCCTCCTGAGTCCCAGCTGAGTCTTCTTTTGTTGCCCTGCACAGGAGAACGGAGCTGGAAAGCAGGTTAGTGGGGTGGGGAGGGAATTGGGATTTTGCAGTAACCATCCCCTAGGAGTGTGGGAATTTTACAGTATCCTTCCCCTGCCATGCCCAGCAAGCTACGCCCACCAATCCATGCCCACAGAACCAGTAGTAAATTTTTTTGAATTCCACCACTGGAGAGTAGCTGCACTATGCTTTTTGTTTTCAGGAGTCCTCAACGTGCAACCGTGATTAAATAGTGGAATCGTACGTCATGCTGATTGCTAAGCGGGTCACCACTGACAGCACCTGATTTTACTATCTTTTTTGCAGTGGTCATTAAGCAAACACTGGGGTTGTTAAACAAACACCACAGTCATTAAATGAATGCCATGGTTCTTTCAATGAACCCATTTTTTTCACTGGGTACTTTTTTGCTGGAAACCGACCATGGTATCTGCAAACAGTCATAAGTGGGAGACAGTTGTCAAGCACCTAAAATGTGATGGGTGGATGCATGTTGCTCTTGGAACTCTAGAACTGAGTCATAAGTAGTGATGGGGAAATTCATTGTAACTTTGATTGGTGACTATGCAATCAGTCATTCAGCAAGGACTATCTGTAGTAACTCTGAGATAACCAGTTTACAAGCCTTTTTTTTGGTCTCACTAGATATCTCCCATACTATGGTAGTGCCATAGCAGGGAACTGGAAAATAAGATAAAATTTACAGATATACAGATTAACAGAGTTGGAAGGGACCTTGTAGGTCATCTAATCCAACCCCTGCCCAAGCAGGGGACCATACACAATTTCTGACAAATGACAGTTCAATCTCTTCTTGAAAGTCTCAAGTGATGAAAATGAGTAATGGGGATAGAGTTGTACTTACTAACGCATCAGATGAAGATGAGGTGAAAAAGATTAAAAGGATAGGCTGAGAGATTTGAAAATAATACCTTATAGAGGGACAGGTTTAAGTTCCAGTCACAAGAACTGAGAAGTTAGATGTTATGAAGTATTCTTCTAAGAGGGTCCATGTTGATCAGCTTCCTGGACCAGTTTAAGTGAGTGTCTTGAGTGTCATTTATACAAGTTATTCAACTGAGCTAGGTGGTTATAGAAACTGAATAAATAAATAGGCTTGTCTTAGTTGGCTAATAAATAACAATATTGAATCACTGAACAAGGCTGCTGATTATGTCAATGTTAAATTTTAATGATTAATGATATTATCACATTTATTTCCTGTTTTCAAAAAATATTGTACCAAAATAAACATTGTCCATGAAATCCCCATTTAACATTTCTTTTAAAAGGTATTTTATATTCTGAAAAAGTTGTTTCAAAATTTATGGGGAATGTACACCTGTTTCCTGTCTCTAGTTCTGCTGTTGAATGAATTCCTTCTGTATCACTGAAGTTTTTAATAGGATCCTGGTATTTTTTCCCATCAAAAATAAAATAAAAAGAAACAGCTATTTTGCTTCTCAGACTCAGTAAGGAAATCCATGTTTTTAACCCAATTTTTTGAAAACATAATAGCAGTGCCATTTTAACATAAAAATACCTCTTAGACTTATATACCATTTCACAGAACTTTACAGCCCTTTCCAAGCAGATTACAGAGTTAACATATTGTCCCTAATAATCTGGGTCCTAATTTTATCAACCTCAGAAGGACGGAAGGATGAGTCAACCTTGAGCTGGTCAGAATTGAACTGCTTGCAGTCAGCAGAATTAATCTGCAATATTGCATTCCAACCAATGTGTCACAACAGCTCTTTTTAGTTGGGTATATTAAAGGTTTTGCCTTACTATGGATATTACACTTTATTAATATAGTACAGTACCCCTATTATTTGCTCAGGTTTTTCTATGTATCATCCATAGGCAGCCTATTCAAGTAATATTGACTATGTTTACCAGCTCAGGGTTGTACAACCAAGCAAAATGATACAGAAGACACTCTATCATAAAGAGCAATGGGAATTTTTTTATCGATGGCTTGAGAATAAATATGGGAATTAGAAATTTTAAAAGATTAATGAAATATAGAAAACATGCTAATAAAATCAAATATGTTAAGATAGGGTTTGTAATAATTAGACATATTATTTATATCAGCATTAAGTAAGAATAGAGAATCAATACCAATACAATGAATATGCATAAATTGTATTTATTATTGCACAAGATATTTGTACCCAGAAGACACACTATTTAAGTGGAAGATGGATTGTTTGTTTCAAAATAAAATAAAAAATTCATAATGACCAATAGAGAAATCATAATGGTCTGTGTGAATATTCCTGAGAGACAGGAAGAAGAGCACCAGTAGACTAGCCAATGGTCAGATAAGAGGCAACTTAATCCACAAAAGAAATGAGACAAGGCAAAAATCTCAAAAGGGACTATTAAGGTGAGGAGGGAGAGATATACTGTATTTTCAAACTTAAAAGATTCTGTTACTGTAATCTTACAAGGGAGCCAATTCGGGGTAGTGTTAGAAACCAAGAGTACTCCCGTCTTAGGTATGAAACCAGCTTGGTGATTTCTAGAGAATAGGCAAGGGCAAACTACTTCTGAAATCTTGCCAAGGCAACTGCAGGGATTTGTGCAAGCAGTTGCCAGGAGTCGACACTGACTTGAAGGTCCCAAAACAAAACAAACTGTTGTAATAAAGGTTATGTATTTACTCATATTTGGTGCTTCTTGCCTGGAGAACCTCTAAAAACTGGCAGAAACTACTTCACCAGGCTTACACTACTACCATGAGGGTACAATTATTCTAATGTCACAAAGGTGCTTTTTCAGGTGGCAGCTGGACTTATTTTTTCTTTTGAAGAAGTTTCGCTTCTCATCCAAGAAGCTTCTTCAGCTCTGACATGATTGTGGGAATGGAAGGTGTTTCCCCACTATTCTGTCAGAGTTGAATGAGAAGCAAAATGTCTTCAAAAGAAAAAAACAAGAAATCCAGTTGCGTCCTGAAAAAGCACTTTTGGGATAACCATGACCTGAATGACTGAGAATCTCTACAGACTTTTAATTATTCTAATGGTATTGCCCAATTTTACCTAATGATTTTTCTTAGATTTTGTTTGGCTTCTTTGATAAAATCTCCAGTATACATTACTGAACTTTCACTCCTTCTTCCCCTCTAGGCCTTTGAAATATGTCGGGCTGTTTTGTCCAGTTTTCCTTTAATTCATGCAGAACATGCCTTGGAAACATCAAGCTTCTGTCCACAGAACAGTAAATCTGTGCCAGAGGAAGCCTCTGGCTATTCCCAGACATTGCTTATGAAGAGAGTTCAAAGGGAACTCAGCCAGCTGTCTTAGTTGTTTGTATTATTCCTCTCCCTTGCCCCCAGTTGATTTTTCACATTTTCCACTCCTCAGAGAAACATATCCTTCAGGCATCCTACAAGGCCAACTCTTTACTCAGTTTTCTTTCCTAGGGAGCATTTCTGACCTGCCCAGCATCTCTAAGTACCAGATGGATAAGTTGACCAACTTTTGGATGTGTATCTTCCATTTCCTTTTGGTGTGTCCCCAGGTTACAATAAAACAGTCCTCTAGGAAATTAGCCTTGGTGCAGACTGCTTCCCCTGAATGGAAGACGGAACTCACATTTTAAGTTTTATGAAAAATAAAAGTATTTGAATATCCCATTTTGTTATTCTAGACAAGCTTTTCTCAGTCTAGTCCCTTCCAGCTGGCATCAAATGATATCAGGTGATAGGAAGCTGATTAATACCAGTTCCTGATGCTTTTGGACTTCAAGTACCTCCAAAGAAACATCTTTGTATTTTCATGAAGTGAAAAAGAATACTTAGCATTTATATAATGTACAATCTCCTGGGTCGTTGGCTGTGTTGTAACATCCTGAGTTCCGTGATGTGATATCCTGAGCGGGTGGCTGTGATGTGACATTCCGGGTTTTGGTTTGGCTCTGAGTTTGAGGCCTGGCTATGTGTTCATGGCATGTGTCAGTTTGCTTGGTTTGGGGGTCAGGGTATGTGACAGCTGGTGATGCAGCCATGGTCTGGTTTCTGAATGGTGGTTGCCTTTCGTCTATGGGGTGGGTTTGGGTTTGAGTTTGGTGAGGGAGATTGGTGGTGGCGTCATGGGTGTTGTTTTGGGTCCGGTGTTGGTTTTCGTGGCTGAGACTCATTTGTTGATAAGGGCTAGTTTCCAGATGTCTGGTAGGTGGGAGGTATCATCTCATTTATTCATGTTATGGGGGTGTTCCTCTATTTCAATGGCTTCGACCATCGAACCAATGACTCAGGAAATTACAGCACAAGACCCAGGATGTCACAACAATAGAACTCAGAAGGTTATCATACAGCCCATAACCCAGGTCATTACAACCCAGGAGATTACAGCACAAGACCCAGGATGTCAAAACAATAGAACTCAGAAGGTCATCACACAACCCATTACCCAGGTCGTTACAACACAGGAGGCTGATAGGCACACAGCCAATACCTCAGCCACACATGTTCTTACGAAAAAGCCAGCCAATCTGCAAACATCAACTCCATCAACCAATCAAGAAATGACAACACAGCCAACCTCCCCACCAGTATTTATAGAGAGACAGCAGCTCAGATCACGCTTTGCTTGCACAAGCACGAAGCCGAAAGCACCAGTCTGAAAATGGCGAGTGGGACCTTGTCGAAACATCACCAAGATACTCTCAATCTTACATGGGAAAAGACCCAAACATGCCAAGACCTGCATACCTGTACCTGTACGTGTCTCTGTGTGTAGGCAACACGGAAATATCTCATGAAACTTTTTTTAAAAAAATAATATTAAAAGGGATGTCATTCTGTATCTCATACACTTCAATAATATAAGAGAATTTATGTACAGTAGCTCAGGGTTGAACCGTGGAGTCCTCTCTGAATCTTATTCTTTACTTGCATTTCATTACTCCAGCTGGATGATATCAGTGCTACTGATTGTGGGGTTCGCTCCCTATTTATAAACCATTGCTTGCCCTGCCTGTGTTGGTCAGGATATGGCTTTCTCCTTGGTAGTTCCTTGATTAGAATGTGGTTTTCTATTTCATTGTTTGTCTGGTGTTAATTTCCACTTATCTGGGCATTGATTGTTGGAGATGATATGTTTTGTGTGATATTTTGTTTCCTTCTCAGTTTATTCCTTTTTTGAATGGTGTGTAAATGTAGTTTATTTCTATGTATTTATTGATGGCTGATTTGTCTGAATGCCAAGCTTCTAGGAATTTCCTAGTAGTTTTGGATTTAGCTTGGTCAAATGCTTCAATAAGTTGGGTATTCAAAACACTCTAACTGAATTACTGGATCAGGGCTGATGGCAGTTGACATCCTTACAAGCAGCTCAGCGAGCAGGAATAGCACTAGTAGAATTGCTGGCCAGGAGCAAAAGTCTTTCTGGAGATAGGAAGAGATCTTTCGATTGCCCATTTTGTGCTCTAGGCAATCACAGGAACTTAATTTCTTGTGATCAATTGCAAGTTGAGCTGCTCAGGAATCAAAGGATTTACAATATGTCCTTAATTACTGTATAGCCTTATTTGGGCATCTGACTGGCAAAAACTTTACTTTTGTAAATACTTTCTGACTTAATTATTTTACAGCCTAACAGATATTCTGAATGGCAATGAAAATCAAAGACTTTTGGTGAGGGCCTTCTTTTTTTGAATATAAGAGGGGTTTTTGTGGAATGCTATTTTAAAGGATTTTTATTTAAAAGCCCAAAAGGCTTATTAGGATTGGAATCCAAGGAAGTTTTAAACAGAGAAAGGGGACAGTGATTAAAAAACCCAGAAGAAACATTTTTTCTAACAAAAATGTTTTGAAAATAGCAAAATTAATTAGATTAAGAGATTAGATCTTTGTAGGAATGCTAATTGTTTATTAAAACAAGAGGGTAAAGATATGAGCTAAACCGTGAGAGTAACTATGGAGCTAATTGGGACCTTACACTGGTTTTCACTTAGAAAGAGGGGAGTACGAAGTATGAAGCAATAACACCCGCTTCTTATTTCATGCAATTCTATTACTATTAAGAATTTAAAAATAAGAATATAAAAACTGATCACCAATTTAGGTTAATATATTTTGTTTTGGCTAGAGTTTTAATGTTTTATGTTCAATGCATTCCCTAGTTAAATGTTACTTTGTATACCTGAAATTATAATTCTGTAATTAGACCCTAATTAATTATACTCTATCACAGGGGTCTTCAAACTTGACAGCTTTAAGACTTGCGGACTTCAACTCCCAGAATTCCTCCTCCAGTCATGCTAGCTCAGGAATTCTGGGAGTTGAAGCCCATAAGACTTAAATTTGCCAAGTTTGAAGGCCCTTAGCCTATATCAGAACTTGTGATTAATACAATATATTTGTAAAAAGAAATTAAAAATTCATATTTGTCCTGTATGGTTAACTTCCCCAACTCCTCAATTTAGTATGTCTACATATTAGAAGAACAATCAGGATGGTGAAAGTATTTGGAAGGAAGAAACATCAACAGTGAAAGACTTCTTGCATTAGAGGAATCACCTTTGACTTCTCACTTTATGTCTCATCTCTTCTTTCAGTACTTTGTAATCTAAAAAAACAACATATCACAACATCTTTGTCAAGAGCCAGATTTCTTAAAGCCCTAGGACCCCTGGAACGTGGGGTCGTGGACCCCTACGACCATTTCAGGGGTCTGAGAAATCAAAATTATTTGCCAATTTATCTTGAAAAATAATACAATATTAAAATCCCACCGAACAACTGTGAAAAGCAACAGTGGCAGCGAATATGTCAATTTCAGTTTTGAATATGTTAAATTTCAATACATATAACCTACACAAATAAAAGCTCTTCCATAACTTTTGAAAGCGGAAAGGAATCCTGAGAGAAGAAAGGTTTACGAAACCTAGCTCTAGAAAAAAGCAGATGACCTTTTCTCATACATTCATTAAAAATTACACTTTGAAAGAGAAACTGCCTGCCATTTTACATTTTGTGATCCAACTGTTCATTCTTTGTAGAAAAAGACATATTTGGGGGAAGGCTAAAGGATTAAGGGGACTGAGTATTCTTTACTTAAGAGCAACTTACATAATCAGTGTGCAAATAAAGAATAATGTCTGTTTTGTTTGTGACTATAGAAACTCTATGTTCTTGAAATTGGAACCAGTAGCATTTAGAAATGTCTTTTGATTAAGTTGGAAACCCCTGTAATCTCATGAGAATCCTTCTGATTATTAACCTATTCACATGCTTATTTTATACTGCAGCCTGAATGCCATTAAAGATTCTGGGCCAGTTAGTCTACACTTGAAAATAAAACCAAAAGAATAACTAGAATTTTCAAGACTGTACTCATTTTATGCAACATTTTTTTTACTGTTTATTTTTTTCACATTGGAAATCATCCATTCCTGAAAATGAATGGCATTTACTCTCCTAACTATAGCTTAACTTCCTTCCTCTGTATATAAGGCTTTATGGTTTTACCTGGTTTTCTCCCATATATCCTGGTGAATTTAATTTGTAGGTAACATTATTTCTTCCTTTAAAAATGACTGATTAGCTTACCTTGTTTTTTTTCTAAGATAAAAAGACAGTATAAGGAAATACAGAAATAAAATAATTTAAAAATGCTAATGATCAAAAATTATGTAATTATGTAAAATTATGAAATATATTTTGCACTTAGCTGCTATGCCTTCCAGTGGTGGGATTCAAATTTTTTTACTCCCGGTTCTGTGGGCATGGCTTGGTGCATGTGGTGTGTCTTGGTGGGCGTGGCAGGGGAAGGATACTTTAAAATCTCCATTCCCACCCCACTCCAGGGGAAGGTTACTGCAAAATCCCATTCCCTCCCCACTCCTGGGGGAAGGTTACTGCAAAATCCCATTCCTTCTCTACCCCACTAACCTGCTTTCCAGCTCCATTCTCCTGTGCAGGGCAACAAAAGAAGACCCAGCCGATCAGCTGGGACTCAGGAGGCAGAGAATAAATGGGGGCGGGGCCAGTCAGAGGTGATATTTGCCAGTTCTCTAAACTACTCAAAATTTCCACTACTGGTTCTCCAGAACTGGTCAGAAACTGCTGGATACCACCTCTGCTTCAAACTGAACCAGACTTCATTCAATAAACCATCATGCATTAGGTTCTTAAATTTTTTTTTAAAACAGTAGAGAAGCAAATAAGGTGAAAAGTGCTTTCTTACCAAAAGATTTTAAAAAAAATGTTCTTACTCTATGATCATATAACTCCAAACCCAAATGCTTCTGACAAATGATAGGAAATAGGATTTTTATATCTTGTTTGTTCTTAGCTTCCTAGAGTTTATAAATTTGTAGGCAATTTTGTTCTTAGATGCAAACTTTGGATTAAGCTGCCTGGAATCACCATGAGTTGGGTGGCTATATAAATTTCTTCATTAAATAAATATATTTTCAGTCTGACCAGAGATGTTGTGGCCCAACAAACAGTAGTCAACAGTATGTGTGAGACTTCCACATGCATTGTTGTGGGTTCACTTAACAGAAAACCTTGCCTGAGAAGTGTCTTCTGTATGCTTGCAAATGTAGCTTATTGTTTTGTCTCATTAAATGACATTGTAACTGAAATTGCCAGGAGCAATTTTTACAACTCTTCTTTAAATATGTGCTTCCTGTTTTTCCTCTTAAATGTGCCCAGGAGATTGCAATTCTATAACAGTTTCCTATAATTGCTTTCCCTCCCCCTCCCACATTTCTTTCTTTCATACCAATTTAAACATGGGGCTTCCTGCAGGGAGCACCCGGAGACTTCAACTGGTACAAAATGCGGCCGCACGGGTGGTTATGGGGGCATCACAAAACTCCCATGTGACACCTCTCCTGCGCGAGCTGCATTGGTTGCCGGTGGTTTTCCGGGTTCACTTTAAGGTTCTGGTTTTGAACCTTAAAAGCAATCCATGGCATTGGACCAGGTTATCTGCAGGACTGCGTTCTGCCGGTAATCTCCCACTGACCTGTGCGTTCTCACAGAGAGGGCCTTCTTCGGGTGCCAACGGCTTCCATGTGCCGTCTGGCGACTCCTAGAGGTAGGGCCTTCTCTGTGGGGGCTCCCGCCCTCTGGAATGGTCTGCCTCCGGAGTTACGCAATAACACCGACCTGAGAGCTTTCAGATGTGCATTAAAAACCTGGCTTTTTGAGCAGGCCGGCCTAGGCTGAAATGGGATTTTTAGTGTAATTTAGTATTCGAGTTTTAAATTGGGATTTTAAAATTTGGGGTTTTATTAATTTATTGGGGGAGGGTATAATTTTAGGCAGCCTTAAGATATTTAATTCTCTTTTAACTTTTATATTGTAAAAAGTTTTATGGTTGGCTGTACACCGCCCTGAGTCCTTCGGGAGAAGGGCAGTATATAAATATATTAAATAAATAAAAAATTAATTAATTAATTAATTAAATAAATAAATAAATAAATAAATAAATAAATAAATAAATAAATAAATAAATAAATAAAATAAACTGTTTCAGTTGCAGCAAAGTCGTCTATGCACGGCTGCTCACTCAGCCTCTCTGTTCCAAAGTTGGTTTTCTTCCATTCCTAAGCTTACCCCAAAATGTATATATCCTGAGATATAAATACTTCTCTCTGTTGGCTTCTTCATTCCCTAAGCTGCATTCTGCTGAGGGAAGGATCAGAAACAGAAGAAAAGTAGAAGGGAAAGAAAAAAAATCAGCCCTTCATATAAACTATATTATTCAGCATGAGCTCCCCTTTAAAGACATAAGGAGAGTCCTCTTGCAACAGGCCATATGGCCATCTTGTCCTGCATTTTGTGACAGATGGTGGCCACCTGAATGCATTATGGAAGCTCATCTGCCTGGATTCTACTCCTCAGTACTTAAAGCCTGCTGCCCACAATTCAGGCATTAGTAAAACAGCCATCTGTATTAGCAGCCATTGGTAGCCTGATGGTCTGCCAAGAATTGCACAGCCAGTGTCCAAATGGAATCAGAGCTGCTGACACAAACTTGTAGTTTTATAAATAAATATATTTACATTTATATTTACAGCAAATGAGATAGTCAGGCACATCACTACATCATGAAGTAAATCACAGAATACATACAGAGCACACAGAAGAAAGAAAGTTGGGGGAAAAGGGAAATGCCCCCTTCTCATCCAGCAACCAATCATAACATAGATTGTCTCATGTAGGCGCCCACACTCTTCAACTGATCAACTAAATCAGTTCCGCAGAATTATGCAACTTCTCTTTAATATCAGGAGTTATTCCCAAGAGCAGGAAAATAGCTTGATCCCAATTTTTTTAAAAAAACTGAGAACAAAACTTTATCAATTTGACCTACTAAAGATGACCTGCTATTTTCCTAGTTTAAACAGATCATAATGCCAGATTTTTAAACAACATTTATGGCATTACTTTTAAATGTTTTTAATTATTTGTTTTATTGTATTGATTCAATTGTAGTTTTTCTTTAGCTTGTTTGTGTTTGCTGCCCAGAATATTTCAGAATTGGGATGGGCTAGCAATACAAATAAGCAAATACTATAAGCCAGCAAGCATTGAGTCAATAAATACATAAGTATAAAGGGATTATTTGCATACCAGATGCTCTATAAATAGCATTTAAATGAATCATCATTCAAAAAAGACTGTTCTCTTTCCTATAGAGTACAGGTATCTCTGGCTGCAAGAAGCAACAGATGGCTAACATAGTTTTTGTTGCTCAAAACAAATTGAATAAAGATCCAACTTAATTAACCCTCTATCCAATTTCATAATAATGGCTCTAAAAAATGAAGTTCTTTCTTCAAGTCCTGCCAAAAGTATACAGACAGTATTTTATGTTCCAGATTTAATGTGCCAGGTAACATATTCATCTCTTTTACATTACTTTATGTTTGGAAAGTCGATATAATAATAGCCATTTGATCGATGTTGCATTGAGAAAAACGATGTCTTCTGTGTAATTCAGATATTCAGTGCTTATGATAAAGTGGAAATTTATAGTACATGCTAGAGAATACAGCAGGATTACTTTTCAAGGTATGGATTTGAATCTTTACAAGATTAAGATCTATGTGGCTGGAGTGAAAAGAAAGGTACATGCGATGGCTCCCCAGTTAGAAAATAGTATATGGAAGTTTGGAGGACATTTAAAGTATGAAAATGGCTTGTCTTAAATAGTCAACTAAACTGCTATGGAAGTCCCATTAGTTTTTTTTTTTTTTACGGCAAAGAGTAATTTTGAGTCAAATCAGATTGGAGAAGTGAGTGCTGAGAAGAAGGCAATGTGAGAGTCTTTATCAGATTTTTTACTCATTCACAAAGGCCCTGTACAATGTGTGAAAATATTCCTGTTGAGAAGAAGCCCTGCAAGGTAAACATCACAAGCAATTTTAAAGCTAATTTGCTGCTTGTTCCATATCCATCCCCCCTTTTTAAAAAGTGTTATGTTTCCTTCCCACTCTCAAATAGGGATATTGAGCTGGTTCTGCTACAAAAATTCACATATAATGGATTTTGACTCTCTCTCTCTCTTAAAAGAGTGGAGTGTGGCCTGCAACATTGACAAGAGGTGTGGTTGACCTGATAAAATGCTCATCAATTTACACGTGCTCTGGTTTGCATGGAAGCAAAATGTGTACAGGGAGAGAGGCCTCAACCTACATTCACAAACTGAGCCCAAAATTTCCATCGCTAAGCAAGACAGTTGTTAAGTGAGCGTTGCCCCATCTTAAGATCTTTTTTAGCCACAATTTCAGTGAATCATTGTAGTTGTTAAATTAGTCACATGGTTGTTAAGTGAATCATGCTTCCCCTCTGGTTTTGTTTGTCAGAAGGCCACAAAAGATGATCACGTGCCTATTGCTAAATGTGAGGTACTAATACCACTTTATAAAGCCTTAGTAAGACCACACCTAGAGTATGGCATCCAGTTTTGGTCACTACATTATAAAAAAGAGGTTGAGGCTCTAGAAAAACTACAGAGAAGAGCAACCAGGATGCTTAGGGGACTGGAGACTAAAACATATGAAGAACGGTTACAGGAACTGTGCTTGGCTAGTCTAGTGAAGAGAAGGACCAGGGGAGACATGATAGCAGTCTTCCAATATCTGAGGGGCTGCCACAGAGAGGAAGGGGTCAAGCTATTTTCTAAACTAAACAAGGAGAGATTTAACCTGGAAATAAAGAGAAACTTTCTGACAGTGAGAACAATCAACCAATGGAACTGCTTGCCCTCGGAAGTTGTGGGAGCGCCATCACTTGAGACAATTTTTAAGAAGAGATTGGACTGCCATTTGTCAGAAATAGTGTAGGGTCTCCTGCTTGGGCAGGGGGTTGGACTAGATGACCTATAAGGTCCCTTCCAACTCTGATTATCTGTTATCTGTTATTTATCTGTCCAAATTTTGATCACGTAACCATGGGGATGCTGCAATGGTAAATAAGTGTGAAAAATAGTCAAAAGTCACTTTTTTCAGTATTGTTGTAACTTCAAATGGTCTCTAAATGAATGGTTGTAAGTCAAGGACTATCTGTATTATCACAGTACATGCTCTGGTTTCTTTTCTTTTTTCTTTTTGAGAAGAAAAATTAGAAGGTGCTACTTTTTGAGTGCCTGAAAAGATGTATATATATATATATACAGGTAATCCTCAGTTACGATCACAATTGAGCCCAAAATTTATGTTGCCAAGTGAAACATTAAGTGAGTTTGCCCCATTTTATGACTTTTTTAGCCACAGCTGGTAAGGGAATCACTGCAGTTCTTAAGTTAGTAACATGGTTGTTACTATAAGTGAATCTGATTTCCCCATTGACTTTGCTTGTCAGAAGGTCGCAAAAGGGGATCACATGATCCCCGGGACACTGCAAGCGTCATAAATATGAAACACTTGCCAAGCATCTGAATTTTGATCATGTGACCATGGGAATGCTACAATGGTCATAAGTGTGAAAAACAGTCATAAGTCATTTTTTTCAGAGTCATTGTAAGTTTGAACAGTCACTAAACAAATGGTTGTAAGTCAAGGACTACACACACACACATACACACACACACACACAGGTTTTATATATATATAAAGTTTTTATATGGTTATTTTGTTTTGTTTATATTATTGTTATTCCAGTATTTTTACGGTATTTACATAGAGTAATATTGTAAACCATTCACAGTCTACTTAAGTCGAAAAGGCATATATGCCTAGTGCCATAAATGTATAAAGAAATGAAAGAACATATCCAAGTGGAATAGCCAAGATGTAATCTGTATTCCTCCATTAGATGGAGGAACAATCAGCAACTTCAAGAGGCAGCAAAGTTTGAGTCCCAAAGGTGCTTTTTCAAAAAGTAACTTCTTTGTTTTTCCTTGAAGACCTTTTGCTTCTCATTCAAGAAGCTTCTTCAGTTCTTAAATGAGAAATGAAACATCTTCAAGAAGAAAAAAACAGAGAAAGTCCAGTTGCCTTTTGAAAAATCACCTTTGGGAAATCATGACCTGAATGACTGAGAATCTCCACAGACATTTGAGGAAGGAGCTTCTTTGGCACACAAGGTTTGATCAAGTGATGATGCATTAGCAGACAGCCATGTGATTTTTTTTCCCCACCCTCCACTCTGCTATAAAAAGTGCTTTGGATGACACTATAGGGTTGCTGCCTGTATTGAAATTTGGGGCACATATTTTCATGTTTGTGGCCATTAAGCTCAGGATCAATTGGAAAGTGATTTGGATGCATATCAACAAACCCAACAATTCTATTTTACATCAGTGGCAGCCACAGGAATGTAGCTTTGATCCAAGTTAGACTTTTATAGCAATATGCTACAAAAATAGCATTGTTGTTTGATTCAAAATGGAGGATCTGAATGAAAGTGTTCTGGATTGGTTCATTTGTATTTAAAATACTTACCCTTCATTGGCCGTGATTCCGGCGGGAAAGCCTTGCCCTGTCATTGGCTGGGTGAAGCACAGGAAGCCTTTAAAAGAGAGGCTGCCTGCGCTCGCCGATCGTGTCCGTTCTGAAATAAAAGTAAGAGCTGAAATTACTAAGAGTACGTGCCTCGTTATTGCCGCCGCTAAAACACTGGCGACGAGGATGGGATCGAGACAGCACTTTTAGCAAGTACGATAGCGGCGGAGATCGAACGGCACCATGTCTGGAAGCAACACCCCGCCAGAGAAATTCAACCCGGCAAAAGAGGAATGGCAGACCTATGTGGACCGATTCCTCATGTTCCTGGAGAGCAGCGACCTGAACGGCGTCTCTGATCATCGGAAGAGAGCGGTTTTCCTGACCCATTGCGGCCAAGCTGTATTCCGAATGGCGAAAGCGCTTGCATCTCCGATCGACGTAAAAACCTTAACCTGGCCCGAACTGGAAAAGATCCTACGAGACCACTACGCTCCTACAGTCTCCTGCCTAATTAAGCGCCATGAGTTTTATCTCCGGAATCAGAAGGAAGGTGAATCCATAGCCGACTTCGTGGCAATCTTAAGAGACATCGGGGGTGAGTGCGAATTCTCGGATTTCAACGAAGCCCTAAGAGACCGGATCGTACTAGGGCTGAGAGATCCAATACTACAGAGCAGACTGTTAAATCGCCCAAAAATAACAGTCAAGGAGGCTATAGAAGAAGCCACCGCAGCCGAAGCCACCCAGAAATCAGCAGCGAGAATGAAAAAAATTAACCAAGCTGCAAACCACAACACCAGAGAACTACCAAAACCAGAGGGAGAACGAGAGAAGACCACGACACACCATGAGGATCTGGAGACTGAGACCAGTAGTGAAGAAGACGATGTATACCACCTGAAGACAGGTAGAGGGAGAAAAGAGCGGGCAAACAGAAAATTTGACTTTGAATGCAACCACTGCGGGGGAAATCACCCCAGATCTGAGTGTCATTTCATCGATGCGATCTGCAGAAAATGCGAGAGAAAAGGGCACATCGCGAAGGTATGCAGAGCCAAATCCAATTATAGCCCAAGGCGAAGAGGAAGCCCTCCCCCAAGAGAGAGAGAAAGAGCGAAAGAGAAAAAAACGAGTAGCCGTTGCAGCCAAGAAGGAAGACAGGGAAGATACAAAGAATCAACTTACCGCAAAGAAGAAACACACCAAACAGTCATAATTGGACACTCAAATACAAAGAATGTAAGAAAAGTCCACATTCAAGTAAAAATTGAAGGACAAGACTGTAAAATGGAAGTGGACTCGGGATCATTTCTCTCTATGGTATCGTGGGACACTATCAAAGACTTAATTCCAGACATCCAACAGGAAGAGCTTGAAGTACAAAACTTAACCCTTAAAGACTATCAAGGTAATAAAATTCCTGTTGTGGGCGTTGGACATTTTCAGGTAACCTTCAAAGATCGCACCGAAATTTTACCCCTCACAATTGTTGACCGAAACAGACCAAGCCTTTTAGGATTGGAATGGTTCGACCCGTTTGGAATTGGGATGACCGGTATCAACCACGTCGCAGATGCAGACTGGGAAGCAGACCTCATTCAAGAATTCCAGGACCTATTCAGCGGCGAACTAGGCAAGTACCGGGGTAACCCGATATCTTTTAACCTAGACCCTAAGGTAGCTCCAATTAGACTAAAGGCAAGGCGCGTTCCTTTCGCCTTAAAACCTAAAATAGAGGAACAACTAGACAAATTAATTAAGCAAGGAGTCCTCGAACCAGTGGACCATGCCAGGTGGGAGACCCCCATAGTGACCCCTATCAAAGCGGATGGGTCGATTCGTATCTGTGGGGACTATAAGGCAACCCTTAATCATGCGTTGCAACAAAGTGCATATCCCGTTCCGGTTGTGCAACACTTGTTACATTCTATCAAAGGCGGAAAGATCTTCGCTAAACTCGATTTGGCTCAGGCATACCAACAACTACCTGTAGACGAAAAAACAGCGGAAGCCCAAACGATTGTCACACACAGGGGCGCATTTAAATGTAACTGCCTCCAATTCGGCGTTAGCGTGGCTCCAGGCATTTTTCAGAGCTTAATGGAACGTCTCCTTCAGGGAATACCGGGAGTCATTCCATACTTTGATGATGTCCTGATCGCAGCTAAAGACAAAGCGCAACTGCGAGACCGACTAAGAAAAGTGCTCACCAAATTCGCTGAAACAGGTCTCAAAGTCAAAAAAGAAAAATGCACACTAATAACTGAGAAAATCGAATTTCTGGGATACCTAATTGATGGCAATGGCATCCACCCGACAGAAGGAAAAATCCGTGCAATCAAAGACGCCCCCATTCTGACTAACAAAGGAGATCTACAAGCCTTTCTGGGATTAATAAACTTTTACCATGTTTTTCTGCCGCAGAAAGCAACGGTGGCGGAACCCTTACATAGACTCCTGGACAAAGACACGGTTTGGAAGTGGGGTAGTCGGGAAGAAACAGCTTTTAACAAAATTAAAAGCCTCATTACTTCAGCAAAGGTACTCATACAATACAATGAGACTTTACCATTGATATTAACTTGTGATGCATCACCTTTTGGAATCGGAGCCGTTCTAAGCCATCTTTTACCTAATGGCAGAGAAGCCCCGATTGCGTTTTATTCAAAGACATTGTCTAAAACCCAACGAAATTACAGTCAAATAGACAAGGAAGCACTAGCCATTGTATCAGGTATTAAAAGGTTCCATGAGTACCTCTATGGCCGAATGTTTTCTGTAATTACCGACCATAAACCTTTACTAGGAATTCTGGCTGGAAACAAAGCGACGCCTAACATTTTATCACCCAGAATGACGAGATGGTCAGAATTCCTCGCTGCATACAACTATACATTAGCCTACCGCCCCGGTCCATCCATCATGCATGCTGATGCTCTGAGTCATTGCCCATTGCCGGACAGTGACCCTGACCCGAACCCCAGCACATCCACACTACTAATTGAAACCCTGACCGACCTCCCGATGACAGCAGCAGACATCGCTCACGAAACCGCCAACGATCATCTACTGCACAAAGTGAGTGGGTGGATTACAAAGGGATGGCCAGAAACTGAACTACAAGACTCATATAAACCCTTTAAACAGAGACAAACGGAACTTTCCGTACTAAAGGGTTGTGTACTTTGGGGGGACCGGGTGGTTATTCCACTAAGGCTGAGGGATCCGATTCTGCGATTATTGCATGAAGGTCACCCTGGGGTTGTTAAAATGAAAAGTTTGGCTAGAAGCTACGTTTGGTGGCCGGGGTTGGACAAGGACGTTGTTGAATGGGTTGCGGGTTGCCAGCCATGCCAGACATCCCGACCCTCACCCCCGAAAGCACCGGTCACTGAGTGGGAGCTACCCAGGGGCCCATGGTCTAGAGTCCATATAGATTTCGCGGGTCCGACAAAAGGTTATACATTTTTAATTCTGGTAGACGCTTACTCAAACTGGCTAGAAGTAAGCCTAATGCAATCTACTTCTTCGGAAGCTGTCATTCGACAGCTCAGAAAATGGTTTGCCACACACGGATTGCCAGACGTCCTAGTCTCAGACAACGGCCCTCAATTCACTGCTACAGAATTTGAGGGCTATTTAGCTAGCTCGGGCATACGCCATGCCCTAACCGCGCCGGCACACCCGGCAGCGAATGGACGAGCCGAACGCATGGTTTGGTTCACCAAAGAAACACTCCACAAGTTAGGCCACGGCCCTATACAAGCACGCATCGACAAACTACTATTTATACAACATACCACACCTAGCAGCACTACAAACAAAACCCCAGCTGAATGGGGAGGAAATTACGCTCCCCTTTGGATAGGTTACACCCTACATACTCCACAGACAAACCACTAGACTCTTCCAGCAAGCTCCGAACATTTCAAATCGGAGACTTAGTCTATGCAAAAAACTTGGTTGGACATCCATTATGGGTACCAGCTACCATCACACAAATCACCGGCCCACGATCATACCGACTTACCACTTCTGATAATAAAAACTGGAAGCGGCATATCGATCAACTTAGATCCCGCACCCTTACAAGACCTTGCGACCCCCCTGGGGGGGAAGGGGATCAACCACCACACAATCAAGAAACAACAGACCCACACCCAACCAACAATCAACAAGCAGCAGACCCACAAACAAACAATGACACCCTAACTTCCACACACACACCCTCAACACTAGCTCCGGTCGATTTGCGCAGCTACGTACCTGAGCCAGGGGAACTTCCAGACGAAACAGCAGACATGGCCGACGATAATCCAAGCCAGAGAGGGAGCGGCCTAGCCATCTCAACCAGTCGAGCTAGGCCCGCTAGGAGTGACTCGGCCGGCTCGACCTTCCAGAAGTTTCCCAGGTCAGAGGCAGGAGGACCAACAGGTCCACCCGCTCCAACAGTCAGCAACGAAATGACTGAGCCGCACAGGTCCAGTCGGACCCGCAGGGGCCCCGCCTATCTACGTGATTACGTAACATAGGCGGGGCTCCTGATTGGTCGGACTGGACCAAGAGGGGAGGGGTGTTCTGGATTGGTTCATTTGTATTTAAAATACTTACCCTTCATTGGCCGTGATTCCGGCGGGAAAGCCTTGCCCTGTCATTGGCTAGGTGAAGCGCAGGAAGCCTTTAAAAGAGAGGCTGCCTGCGCTCGCCGATCGTGTCCGTTCTGAAATAAAAGTAAGAGCTGAAATTACTAAGAGTACGTGCCTCGTTATTGCCGCCGCTAAAACAGAAAGCACGATGCTGTTGTATATTGAAACATTATCGTTGGGAAATTAAGTGTTCTATCACCATCCATCCTAAGATCGGGATGTGGTTAAGGTTTAGCTCTAACTAAGGTTGACAATGGAAGCCAGATGTCAGTTGCCCAAGGAAGCAGTTATAATCTGGTGGAAATCTGACGTCAGCAAGCTAATATCAAGGCCTTCCAACCTTTTGAATTGCCTGTTATCTTGATGTACTCAAATGCAGCTGGGTTGGTTCTCAGAAATGAGCCTAATTTGGTTTCTGTTTGGCAGTTATTGTGCTTCAGCGATTCAGCATATTGTCCTATTTGAAGGGCAGCTGGGTCCAAATTCAAGTAATAGCTTTCCCCACCACTTAAGAAAACTGCTGTACTTGATAATGCACAAATAGCACTGCCCAAGCTAAACAGGATTTTGAAACTCAATTTCCTACTTCCTTTTGCTAAAATAATCTCCTAAAAACTCAAGTGCAGGGCTGATTTGGTAACAGTTATCCCACTAAGCACTCATCTTATAGTGATATCAAAAAGACTTTTAAAAGCTTAAGATCCTCTTCAAAGGTTGAATTGGATATATACACTCAAAGGGTACAGTATAGGCTGGGCAGTGATTTGGATTCAAAGCAGTGGTGGGATTCAAAATTTTTTACTACCGGTTCTGTGGGTGTGGCTTGGTGGGCATGGCTTGGTGAGCGTGATTTGGTGGGCATGGCAGGAGAAGGATACTGTAAAATCCCCATTCTCTTCCCACTCCACTAATCTGCTTTCCAGCTCCGTTCTCCTATGCAGGGCAACAAAAGAAGACCAGCTAATCAGCTGGGACTCAGGAGGCAGAGAATAGATGGGAGCGGAGCCAGCCAGAGGTGGTATTCTGAACTACTCAAAATTTCCTCTACCGGTTCTCCGAACTATTCAAAATTTCTGCTACTGGTTTTCTAGAACTGGTCAGAACCTGCTGAATACCACCTCTGATTCAAAGGCAAAAAGACATGTAACAATTGTCAAGAGCTCCTTAAAGCAGCTGCATCTTTTCACACAATCATGTTTGGTTTAAGGAGTTGTTACCAGAATGCTACCTTTGCATCCATATGCACTTGAACCAGCTTTGCTTTGACACTGAAGTGCTGCTAGAGGTACTATAAAATGTAACACATATTTTGATTACTTAACATATCTGTTCCCATGATGCACTTATTTCAGTCAGCCACTAATCCAATCAAATTTCTGAAAGCACAAAATTTTTACTAATCGGCCCAGTATCATCATATAAGGCAGTATTTTTCAACCCTGGCAACTTGAAGATATATGAACTTCAACTCCTACCATTCTGGTAGGGGAATTCTGGAGTTGCTATCAGCACATCTTTAAGGTGTTAAGGCTGAGAAACTTTGTTTGGGGAATAGCAATAGCAATAGTACTTAGACTTATATACTGCTTCATGGTGCTTTACACTGCTTCATGGTGCTTCTCTAAGTGGTGCTTCTCTAAGTGGTTTACAGAGTCAGCATATTGCCGCCAACAATCTGGCTCCTCATTTTACCAATCTTGGAAGGATGGAAGGCTAGTCAACCTTGAGCCTGGTGAGATTTGTTCTGCTAACTTTCAGGCAGCTGGCTGTCAGCAGAAGTAGCCTTCCATACTACATTCTAACCACTGCACCACCTCAAACCTCTTCCCCCATTTTCTTCAGGAAGTGATAGTTTTTTACGAGCCTCTTCATTAACAGAGTTCTGGCAAGGCCCTTCTCATTGGCCAGGCAGCCAATTGGCTAGGAGTAGGCGTGATGTCCCAGTCAATCATTCTCTAGCAAATATGAATTCTGTAATTGTGAGGTTTGCTTTGAATGGATAATAGCATGATCTACTGGCTTGGGGCTAGTGAAACTCTGTGGAAGGCTGGGAATCAGCAATGTCCATGGTGGTGGAGGTGGTAATAAATACCAAGATGGATGTCATGACTATGTGAAGCTTCAACTCTTTCTATGTGCAATGTTTATTTTTTATTAATTAATTAATTTGGTGGATTTATATAGTTGCCCTTCTCATAGGACTCTGAGCAGTATACAAAGTTAAAAATAGCAACAGCACTTAGACTTATATACTGCTTCACGGTGCTTTTATAGCTCTCTCTAAGCAGTTTACAGAGTCAGCATATGGCCCCCCAACAATCTGGGTCCTCATTTTACCAGAAGGATGGAAAGGCTGAATCACCCTTCAACCAGTGAGAACCGTACTGCTGGCAGTTGGCAGAACTAGCCTGCAATACTGCATTCTAATCACTCTGCCACTATGGTTCAGTGTGATAGTGCAGTCATTAATTTGTCAAAAAAAACCCAAAAACAATATCACAAAATAACCAAAACAATATCATAAAATAAACCAAAAAGATGACAAAAATTAAGAATTATTTTAAAAAGCACAATCTGCGGGCAGAGCCCTCAGTTTCCCTAGCAATGGAGCTACATTGCAGGCTCCAGACGCCCATGTTACAAGATCAGAGCTGGTATTCAGCAGTTCTGACCAGTTCTGGAGAACTGTTAGTGGAAATTTTGAGTAGTTCGGAGAACTGGCAAATCCCACCTCTGACTGGAGATTTTACAGTATCCTTTCCCTGCCACGCCCACCAGGCCATGCCCACAGAACCGGTAGTATAAAATGTTGAATCCCACCACTGTACAAGTTCCCTAGAAGAGGGGCTATATCTTCAAGTTGCTTCACAATGTCAGCAAGGTAAAGGCCAATCAAGTCTCTGGGAAGATGATACTCCCAAAGGACAGGTGCTGTAGCAGAAAATGGATACATATACAAGAGATGGAGGACTTCAGTGTTGACTTTTGTGGCCCTTCCCCAATGAACACCCCTACTGGGCATGAATGTTTTTGAATTTTGCCTCTGATTTTCTTTGTTTATCAACTTCTTAACATACAATGTATAATCAATACTACTCTTTGGTCTTTTTTGCCCAATCCCCAACATTTGATGGATATTTTCAAATGTTTGGGGCTTTTATTGATGTTTCTCTTACTCTTCCCTGTCTTGTTCATGCCTTCAATAAATCAATTGCTATGAATGTGTATTTATTTTATACAGCTATCCATACAAATTATTGAAGTGTCACATTAATATGTCTCAGCAGGTGGCACCGTCTGGCTGACCTTTGTCTTGGTTTGAAAGCTAAGCAGGGTCATCTCTGGACAGTGTTTGGATGGGAACATACAAGGGAACAAATCAACATGGTGGAAGAATGCAAATTGTGTTGGTATCATTGTCAAGCAAACTACATTGACATGACCATACAACAAGGCATTCCATTTGACTCAAAGGAGAATTTATTACAATTAATAGCTACCTTTTTACATCTTTTTCAGCAAGTACAAAATGTAAACATAATTGTTTCATTTAATTCAAACATTTAGTCTTCTTTGTCTTGTGAAGCTTGTGGATTTGCTTCAAATCTTCTCAGAAGAATTAAAGAAGGCCTCAAAGCAGATTTTGAGAGCAAATACAGAGCTTCAAGAGAAAAGGAGATACATCTTATTTAGTCTGTTGATTTGACAAGCCTTAACATTGTACAGTACATAAATGAATTGACAAAGCTAGCTGAAATTATGTCTAGTCATACATAGACACAAATATAAACATTCCCATAGCCAGTAACATAAAACGTACTGTCAATTACATAGAGCAAACACAGCTAATGCCGTAGAGCAAGCAGAAGCTATTTATCTGTCTGTCTGTCTATCTGTCTCTATCTTCATCATCCATCTATCCATCCATCCATCCATCCATCCATCCATCCATCCATCCATCCATCCTATGCTATTTTGGTGGAAAATAAAAATATTCCTTTTTTCTCGAATGTTCTGAAAAGCTGGTATCCTTTAAAGTAATTTTTAAAAGTGCATGTACACGCTTCTAATATATTGATGTGCAGATTCAGAATAACCCAGCTGTTTAGGGGAAGGAATTGGAGAGTTAATCAATGCCTCTGCTCCTGTCAAAACCAGCTTGTTAAAATCCCATGGAGGGAAAGTGCTTAGAAATATTCAGTCCTTGGGGAGATCTGAACTTCGGCTTTGGATCTTTCTGCCAAAAAAGGGATTGTCTCAGTTCAGAGGAACAAAAACAATGGATGAAAAAGAAATAACACATAGGATGGTGACATCATCTGGATGCTTCCCCAAACAGTCTGTAAGACATACGCACATTTCACATTGCATTCAAATTACCAAAAAGCCAAGGCTTAGATTCAAACTGCTAGATCATAAATGAAATATGGCTCTGTTTCCCACACCCTCCTGCTGTATCAAGAAATCAAATCAGCTCCAGAAGATTAGGGATCAACTGGAGTAGAAGGTCATGGGGAGAGAAGCCACTATTAATAGATCAAGGGAATCACTGAAAAGCACATTCTCTTTCATGTGTGGGTGATATACTTGGACCAAAGGATCATGAAATGTGTTTGTTTGGAAAAGTTCATCCATTGCTAGTTTTTTAAAATAGTAACTACTGCATTTTACCAACCACAAGGCAAACATTCAATGTTTTTGTTTTAAGCACAAGGATTTGTTCTTTTGGCATGTTGAATTAGGAAGGGGTTTTGTTTTTTTAGTGGATTACAAATCAAATGCTTTAATCACACCTACTTCTCTGCCTGACAGCTATCATTGACTTGGAAATAAATATATGTATTGACTGTAAAATGAAAATTACTTCCAGGTGAGTTTTTGTTCAAACTTTCAACCACATAAAGAAGATGTGAAGAAACTTGTGATATGGTGCATGGAATTTCTCACAAAATGTTGTACATACAGTAAATAATTTATCTAGGGAAAAATGGAAGTGGCTGAAGATACCAGTAAACCAACGTAATTTAAAAATAATTTCCAGTTTTGAAGTAGGCTGATGGTATTTCAAGTCATCACCCAATCTGGATCTGACTTTGTAGAAATTTTTTTTAAAAAAAAGACTAGATGCTGAGCTTAAATGAATCCTTATATTTCGCTGAAAGATAAACACCCACTGAGTCAATGTCACATCCTACATTACCTAACATCTTTTGGTTAGCCAATTTATGGAACAGAGGACCTAAACTCTTCTTATATTATCAACTCTCCCTTATTTTAAGCAACCAAACATAAACCTTTCAGCGATTAGAAAACACCATAGAGAGTAGCTGCCATGAGAATACATGAAATGAATATATGGCTATTAACCATCATTAACTTTTAAGATACGCTGGCCCAACACAAAAGTTCTTTTAAATACCACTGTTGAAAATGTGTTCCTGAATGGTTAATACATAAATATTGGAAACCTTCCTCCCACAGAGTTTGTTAGAATGTTTGTAAAGTATCGATTTGTAGTACCATACCTGAGTAGAAGACTTTTAGAAGACAGATTAAAAGATTAACCTCATCTGGGAATTCCTTTTATTTTCTCTCTCAATCCAGCTTTCATGCATTAGGTTTCTAAACCTGTAACCTATTAATTTGGCTTTAGTTTTGTTAAATTTAGTAGGATTTACTTTTCAGTTAGAGATTAGATAGCAAAGAGCCCTTGTTGCTCTTTAAGCTTCGTTTTCATTTCATTACCAGTCTAGGTAATGTCTTCAGTGTTAGAAAGGAGTGGGGTTGCAGCCACTGTATATACATAAACAGAGAGCAAAGCCCACTCTCTTATAGGACATATTATACAATCTGGCAACAAAATGTCTATAGGCAAACAAGCAAGCTCAGAGAGCACCAAGGACCACTCAGTCCGATTCTAAGCTGCAGATATTTTTTTCTATTGGTACTGCACATAGATTACTCTTCTTGAATGCATTTATAATACAATATAAAGGAAAAGGTATGTAGTGAACTTTTCTTCAATGTAGAAAATGTTCTGTGTATATTTGCAAGATTTTGCAACACCAGGCACTGTGGGACAATCCATATACCAGTACATACCTCATAAAGTGACGGATCAGAAGAAGTACACCAGCGCAAAATAAATGTAGCCTTGCTTAAATTAAAGCTAAGAACATTATATTAATGAATATATTAATTATATTAAATAAGATAATAATTCATGGTGTGGTTGTTAAAAATGACAGCACAATGTCAAAGCACTGTCTCATTAGATACAAGTTGCCCTTTTTCTTGATCATCGTACACACCCATCCCATATAAACAATATATATCTGAAGCTCTGTCTTCCATTTCAAATTCTGAACAAGAAGTCACTCCTCACTCATTTCTGCAACTTGACTTTGTAGGGGAAAAAGATAGAGATAAAGGCAGAATGAGTTGACTTGACTGATTCTTGGCTAGGCTATTACATCTGCTGTAATCTCATCACTACTAATAGATCATTGTGTCAACTAGCTGCCCCTTTTATTGTCATAACATTTGCATTTTTCATCCATGTGTTGGAATAAACACATCCTTTGGCTGTTCATGAACGGGCAAATATTTCAGTTTGGCTGAAAAACAGGCATAGACACTGCTTCCAACTTTTTGTTCCCTGACTGCCACATTTTCTGCTAGAAAGTCTATGGTGAAATGTTCGTATTGGTTGGGATGAAAAAGCAGACGTCTCCTTCTGACCCAGGACCCTGTTTTGTTAGATTGTGTGGAGAATTGCATGAATCTTTAAACTAAATTGATAATCTTTGGGAAAGTAAAGAACAGGGTTGGGTGCAGAGATCAAGTCTTTTCAGGTCCAAAGTTTCTGTCTGACTTGTTTTAAAAGACCTCACAGATGATTTTATGCATGTTCATAACATATCATCTAATCCTGAATATTGTGATTCATTTTCAGTGCACATTTTACTTACAATTGGCTAATCTATCTGACCTATATTTGTACAAAACCAAATGATAAGTCATGATCCAATTTGTCTATTCCTAAAGGCAAAATTAATGAATATTTAAATGTGAACCAAACATACTTCTCTCTCTTCCTTGAGAGCAGTTCTTCATGTTTTTCATTAAAGGCCTTCTCCAATAAATCTAAATTTAAAAGAAAAACAAGATGTAGACAATCAGATAATGGAACATCTGTATTTGAAATATGAGCTATACCACTGGGTAACAAACTGAGTTTAATATGAAGAGTGTCAGCTGTTTGTCTGCTTTATTGGAGATTAAGCCTTTTAGACACTTAGCATTACATTTTAGAAATGATCTCATGAGAATGACCTGGTATGGCTCTTGAAAAGTTCTTAACAGTGAGGTCTTGTGATGACTTATCTCTGGAATCAGCTTCCACCACTCCCCCCCACCCCAGACGGTTTTTCCATCATTGTTGGGGAATCTCTTCCTATTCTCTCTGGGCAGGAAGTTTCAAAGCAGAAATTAGTGTTAGTCTTAAATAAGAGGCAAGATAAGTGTTCTTTTATTGATCCCTTGGTGGTCTGACTCATACATTCTAACTGGGATTGCCAGAAAATTCTCTCACTCTTTCTCTTTCTCTTTCTCTGTCACACACACACAGACACAGACACACACACACAGACACACAACTTCCCCCTTAGATTGTCTTATTTTTATTCTCAGACTGTTTAGAGGGCAAGACAGGGAGGGAAGAAACCATGAAACAACTCAGGCCCAGTGTGATAAAAGCTACCTGCTTGGAACCAGTTCAAATATTTTGCTGAAGCAATTATGTTGAAAACAGAAGAGAGCCAGTGACATTGGTTTAGTGGCAGCAATAAGAGAATTAGATGGATAAATGCCTATTAATTTGTTTGTTTGTTTATTTTATCTATCTATCCATCCATCCATCCATCCATCCATCCATCTATCTCTACCTACCTACCTACCTACCTACCTACCTATTAACTGTCTGTCTGTCTGTCTGTCTGTCTGTCTGTCTGTCTGTCTGTCTGTCTATCTATCTATCTATCTATCTATCTATCTATCTATCTATCTATCTATCTATTCGCTAGCTTCAACAAAGGATTCTGGGCAGCAAATAACAACAAACAGAATCCAACCAATTATACCATGGATATAAAAATTTAATACAAAAACTAAAATCCATAGCAGCATAAATGTCCCCCCCTTCCATCCAACAAAACAGGAAAATAAGACAATGGGGAAAAAAACAAAACAGTTAACAGTGCCAATACAGCTGGAAATGGGTGTTTTTTGCACACTGAGGGGCCCAGGGCTGGTCACAAAACCAGATCTTTAAAGCCTTATGAAATGCCAGCAGAGTAATCTCTGAAAGGAGAATGTTCCATAGGGTGAGTGCTCTACAGCTCATGGGCTCCACCAGCTTGCCTTCCTTAGTCAGCAGGCCCTGAAGTATGCCCTTTTTGCTGGGTCAGACTGAAGAGGTAGAAACAATATGTATGACATTGATTCTCTGACCCCAGGATATGGATTTTATTTTCCATATCATAATGAGAACAACACTCTCTAAACATGTATTCCCTCTTATGCATTAAAATATGTAAGAATTATATTCCACTATATCCACATAGGACCATCAAAGCATTCAGAGTAAGAAATACAGAAAGAACATTGTTTCTTAATACCCTCATAGTTTCCAAGGTCAGTGGCTTTCCCAATGCTTTAGAACTAATGTGTGTTTGTGTGTGTGTGTGTATATATATATACCAAAATCTAGTTCCTTTAATTATTATTGATAAATATAAACTACAGCAAACTGTAATTTGATATTGTGGTTAATTAATCCCAGTGGACTGCATCCTCTATATATCTTGTCCTAAGGAGGTTTATCCTAAGATATATAGAGGACTGCCTCCCCTGTACCAGGGGTCTCCAACCTTGGCAACTTTAAGACTTGTGGACTTCAAGTCCCAGAATTCCTCAGCCAGACTTGCTAACTGAGGAATTCTGGGAGTTGAAGTCCACAAGTCTTAAAGTTGCCAAGATTGGAGACCCCTGCTCTATATATCTTGTCCTAAGACAACCTTCCTTTCAAAATGCTTCTTCTTTTCTACATTTTGGCCAGTACATAACATGCTAAATTTACTAAAATACAGCCTTAAATTTAGTGGATGAGTCATGATCTTAGAATGTTATGTGGTTCAGGTTATTCCATTAAATCATAACATGGGGCATTGAATATTAAGTAAACAAAGCAAAAAAAAAAAGCTATTCCAACTTTGAAGGTTACTGTATTGCATTAATATATCATTCATAAGTAACTGCTTGTGGAATCTAATGATTAAAAAAGAAAGTTGAATCCAAATGGTGCTCTCTTTATTATCTAGGAAGGCCAGCATTGATCTCTTTAATACACTAAAGAGATCAAAGTTTAGTTTTAATTGCAGATCAGTTTTAATGTCATTTCAGTAAATAGGTAAAACCAGAATGAATAGATGTAAGTGACAGGATCTCCCATTCCTACTACAAGATAAATCTTCTTTAGTTGTTTTCTTAAGAACTTTATTTCACTTTTGAAGATTTGTCAGGTAGCAGGGTTTATTTTAATTTTATCTTTTGTTAGTTGGATAGATGATTTAAAGCCAGGATGCTCCTTGGAACAAATTTAGATGACTTTTAGACTCTTTGGTACTTTACTTAAAACAAAGAAGTCTCACTTTTAAGAAAAAAATAAGTATGAATCTTCTTTGTATTCTATATATTGTATTGCTGTGGAGAAAAGGGGATTTGGGTCATTTGTTAACGGAAAAGTAAACATAATTCCCAGAGGTGAACTTTAAGGAAGCATATTATTCTACTGATTTCCATTCTCGCCACTCTACCTGATGTATATGCTTGGCTTTGTTAGATGTTCCTCCTACAGATATCACCATATGCTCATTTAAACTGTGGTACATCAAGCAGCACTTTTCTAGAACCATCTATCCAGGCTGGATTTTGAAAGACACCTGCTCTTCACTCCTCTTAGGTGATTTGTGAATTGGAAAATCTTCTCCTCTTTATGAAATATAGGTAGTCCTCAATTGAGCCCAAATTTATGAGACATCTGTTAAGTGAGTTTTGCCCCATTTTACAACCTTCCTTTCCACAGTTGATAACGTTGGTAAAGTGAATTACTGCAGTTGATAAGTTAGTAACCCGGTTGTGAAGTGAAACCAGCTTCCCCATTGACTTTACTTGTCAGAAGGTTGCAAAAGGTGATCACGTGACCTTGGGATGCAGCAAGGGTCATAAGTATGAACCATTTGCCAAGCATTTGAGGTTTGATCACATAATCATGGGGATGCTTCAAAGGTTGTTAAATGTGAAAAATGGTCATAAGTCACTTTTTTCAGTGCCGTTGTAACTTTGAATGGTCACTAAATGAACTGTTGTAAGTTGAGGACTATGTACTCCTTGCCTCAGAAATAGCCAATTCTATACAGTGGTTAAAGTTGTTTTGGGTCAAACAACTACATTAGGTTAGTATGCTTTTGGTTCCAGCTTGCTGTCGGCAGACACCTATTTTGGGTTTTATTTTGGATTTTACCTTTGCTTTTAGCAATAGCAATAGCACTTAGACTTATATACTGCTTCACAGTGCTTTAGTGCCCTCTCTAAGCAGTTTACAGAGCCTGCCTATTGTCCTCAACAATTTGGGTCCTCATTTTATTGACCTAGGAAGGATGGAAGGCTGAGTCAACCTTGAACAGGTCAAGATCAAACTGCTGAACTGCAGGCAACCAGCAGTCAGCAGAAGTAGCTTCAGTATTGCATTCTAACCACTGCACCACCACGGCTTTTACCTATATTTTATTTTTAGAACTGTTTTGGATTTGCTTATATGTCATAATTATTTTTTTATTATTATATTGAGAGCTAGTTTGATCTGATGATTTAGGTATCAGGCTAGAAAACTGGAGACAGCCAGGTAAGCTTTAGACCTAAAAGCTACCTGGGTGACTTTGGACCAGTCAATTCTCTCTCAGTCCAACCCATTTCACAAGGTTGTTGTTGTGGGGAAAATAGGGGAAGAAAAGTATAGTGTATGTGCTCACCATCAGGGGTTAGTTATGAAGTAATAAATGTGGGTCCCACAGATTTTTTTTTCAAGAGGCAACTGGACTTTCTGGTTCTTCTTTGAAGATATTTTGCACCTCATCCAAGAAGCTTCTTCAGCTCTTCAGAAGCAGGTCTTCAAAGAAGAACCAGAAAGTTCTTCTTTGGGACAACCATGATCTGGATGACTGAGAATCTCCATAGACATTTGATAAATGTGGGATTAAAAAAATATAACAATAATAAATAATTATATTTTCTTTTTTGTTTTGTATCGTGCACTGAGATAATAATATGTGGGAATGACCTTGGGAGATAGGAGGGAAAGCTACAGACTGGACAACCAGTGTTTAAAAAGTATCTCAGCCCACAGAAGAAAGAGAATGTTGGAAGTGTTTCAGGTGGAACCACCTTAAATTTCCAGAGAGTTAAAAAAAAAAAAAGAATGAGTTTAGCCTGATAAGATTCTGTTAATGTAATCTTATAATGTAAGGACATAGCTAGTGCTCCTGGTTGTACTTCTTATCTGGATATCTTGCAGTCCAGAACTCTTTTGAATTGAGATATAAATGGTGTAAAATCAATCATTCAGTCAATAAGGGATCAGAGAGATTAAACCCCTAAACTTGTGTCTTGGACATCCTGTGGATCTCTGCTCACATTACATTGTATGACTGTTGCTTTTAATACTTTTTCAGCAGGACATCCTGCTTTTAGGAGCAAACCAGACTTGATGGGAGCACTGCTCAGCAATTCATTACAACAGCAGGGGTGGGTTTCTACCAGTTCTGTCCACCTCTGTAGAACCGGTAGCTCTAAAGAGCAGCAGACATAGAACCGGCTCTATGTCTGCTGATGTTTTTGACCACCCGCCCACCCGGGCTCTTACCTGATCTTTATTTCCTGATTTTTCAACTTCAGCTGCCGAACGAGGCACAGCTGCAGTTAAAAAAGCAGGAAAAGAGGGCTGTTTCAAAGGCTGCTTCACTGCACACAGCATGCTGATGACGATTTACAGGCGACGATTTACAGGCGCCGCTCCGCAGCCTGCAGGAAACCACATCATAAATCACCAAACCTCATAAATCCTGAACCGGTAGTTAATCCTGTCGTATCCCACCCCTGTACAACAGCCATATTTTTTTCTCAAGCTTCCATATCAAACTGGTGGCCCACGGGCCACACCCTCCCCAGCTCTGCAAATTGAAAAAATATTGTGAAATGTCACATGACAGCTACGTGACAGCACAAGTTTGACACCCGTGTTCCTAGATCTGAGATGATTTCTTTAAAGCTGACCTGTAGACAGCAAGGTAAAATTTGATTCTATCAACAAAAGAAATTTACCTCCAGGAGAAACTAATGCAAATCGTTCCCTAGTATTACCTTTCACTACATTTCAAATTTTTGAAATGGCAAAACTAATTTTAAGTCAAGGGCAGGTAACTCAACATATCTGATTTAACAGTATATCTGCAAGCTCCTTCAGACTCATCCAACTTTGCCAATATTTACAGTACTCTACAATATTTGCATAATTTAAGATAGCAAGGCAGACTGCCTTACAATCTTAACTTCTCCATGTCTATGCAGAATTAACATGAATAGCTGATTTTTGTTCCCGCTCCTCTTTGGCTTTAATAACTGTGATTGCACTCAAGAGCCAGAGACTCCTTATAATTAGCTCCACTTTCAGAAACACGGTAAGTTTCTTTGAAACACACAGTAATGAAACCAGTCTAACTCTTCATAATCATTAAGGCATTGTCAAGAGCAAAGATGTTTCAAACAGTGGAGACTTGAAGAAAACTTACAGAAAGTGGCTTTATTTGTGTTTAAGGGAACTGGAAATGAGCATGCTTTCTTATCTTTTCCAATCCAGCTAGGGGCCACAGAGCCACAGTGGCGTAGTGGTTAGAATGCAGTACTGCAGGCTATTGCTGCTGCCTGCAATTTGGCAGTTCAAATCTCATCAGGCTCAAGGTTGACTCAGCCTTCCATCCTTCCGAGTTCAGTAAAATGAGGACCCAAATTGTTGGGGGCAATAAGCTGACTGTAAACCGGTTAGAGCTGGCTGTAAAGCACTATGAAGTGGTATATAAGTCTAAGTGCTATTGCTATCTTCTTGCATGTTAGGCCTGTTTTATATATTTATCAAATATATGTTTCCCAAATCCCAATGGCTGTATGTGTATCGCACTGCATTGTAGAGAAAAAAGGCTAATTCTGAAAGTCATGAAGATGATGAATACGTTGGAAACAAGAAAAGCCAGTGGAGAAAAAATACTCAAGTTAATCACAAAGTAAAATTTTAAAATCCTTTTGCTTGTAATCCTTACCTCTACAACAATCCCATGCTGGTTAATAAGCTTATAGATGCAGGATGATGGTGCTTATAGAATTGGAAAACAGCTTCCTTCATACAAACCTGATTTTAAATAGAAACTTGTCACAGTCTGAAACACACAAAGAGGGATTTCAGTTCTAATGACCCAATTACACACTTCAATTCAAAATTTTCAGAGAACTCTATGACCATTGCTCCACCACTCTCCCTTTCTATGTTCAAAACACCCAAACAATGACCCAAAGATCTCACAAGAAAGCATTGATGGCAAGAGTCAAATTACGGGCAAAACAATAAATGATTTGTTTACTTAATGATCCTTTTTAAAAAGTATGCATGTATTTCAAATGTGTCATATTTAATATTTTAGTTAGGTCCCTTCAGCTGAATAACATGTCTAATCTAAGCAATGTCAGTTCTCTATCCCATTGGTGAAATTGTATGGTTCTCTAATCTAACAGGAAAATGATGCTAGCATGGGGATTAACTATGAGCAGGACCCAAATAGTTTACTTCCTTGAGCTCTGATCTATTAAAAAAGAATGTGAAGAATCTGTCTCATTACTTACTGTCGTATTGATAAAGATTTAAAGCACTTTATTTTGATGGAATCAAAATTGTGCTCTGGAAATATCTTGACACTATCAATAGATGACTACTACTGTACTTAGTCTTCTCTCTCTCTCTCTCTCTCTCCCTCCCCCCTCCTCCCTCTCCTCCCCTCTCATTTAGATGGCTGGCCATCTTACTCAAAGTGATTATGGGCAGTATACAACAATTAATTAAAATTATATATCTATAGTAGGAGCTTCCTACTGCACAACTAAATATAAGTGAAATGCCCATTCGCATTGTATCCTGGTATTCCCCTAAAGGCAGGACAGCCTGTTCAAGCCTTGCTGCAGTTTAATCCGGAGTTCAAATATCATGGGCAATGCAATGCAAATGCCTGCTATGTGCACCTGCCCTTCAGGAATTCACCTTCTCTGCTAACAGCTTGGAAAAGTAATCCATTTAGCTGTTAGCAACTAAATATCAAAGCTAATGTAAAGGGTCAATATTTATTCATTTAGTTTACAGGCCTCCCAACTTCCATATGTGTCTGGGTGGTTTATGGTAACAAGTAAGTAATATAAACCTCTCTTGAGCTATAAAATTCTGCTTCCACCATTACTTAGAGTCCCTTATACATAATTGCACATTCCATTGTGAATTAGGATTTTCAATTTCTTTAAAAACATCCCCTTTAAATGGTTTAATCTCATCTGTCTTCCAGATGTTGAATCTCTCCCTGTTACCCTGGTATATAATGCTTATATTGAATCCATGATTAATTGCTAACATGTCTCCAGCATATTTCCTTTGTTTTATTATAATATGGAAGTAGCCTTCTATTTTCATCGTTAACTTTTCCGCCATCTGATTATCCTAAACAAGAAAAAATAGAGTTCAGCAGGTTTTAGCTTTTGCACCCAAATTAAAAACTTTTTAAGTTTCTGTCAGATTCATGAATATTCCTTGAATAAATTATACTTTTTCAATTTTAAACATCAAACATATTTTATAAGTAGCCCAAATATATTTCATTCAATGTACACAATAAAAAGTTATTTTAGACTTATAAGTGTTATTATCTCTTCTTTCACACTTTCTTTTATGATGAATTTACAATTGCAACTCTCAGAAGGATAGCTTATTGGTACAATGTGCCTTAGGGATTTGGGGAAAATGTTCCTTTAATCATAACAACACAAATTTAGTTTACATTTTGAAGTGGATCCATTATTCAATTGTTTACTTACAGTAAGCATGGTTTGGATCCAAGGTTTTTATGCTCTTGGCAGGAATGTGTCCCAGTACAAGCTCAGTTTCCCGCAAATACTCCTTCTCTTCAACGTACTATTCATTCCCATTTCTGCAGTCTCTATGCTTCTCCTCCTTTCTGAAAAATCTCTTAAGTCTACAGACCAAACTTCACGAGAGCGAGACCAATGAAAGAAAACTGCTTTCCTTGCTCAACATTGTGCTGGATCCAAAACCTTCTTCAGGTAGGGGAGACCTCCCTCCGCATGAGAGTTTTTCCCCCTAACAATTGAAGAAGCCTCCTGACAAAATAGTCCTAATGATTGACTCAGGATTAAATCTAGTTCAAACTGCTGGATTCAGTGGTTGTGAAAAATAATTTAATAGATGCATTGATTATGCAAATATAGAAAGGAAAAACTTTCCGACCTGAACAACTAAACCCAACTTCAGTCTACCACAGCAATTGTTAACCTAGTGAGGTAGTCCAGGTAAGAAGCACAACCAGGAATACTAGCTCTATCTTTATTGTACGGTTACATCAATAGAATCTTGCAAGACTGAAAATATTTCTTCCCTCCTTTCCTTTCTTTTACATGCCAGTTGTCCAGCCTGCAGCTCTTCCTCCTCTCTCCAAGCTCATTCCCACATACCTTTACAACAATACTGGCAACTTGGAAACAAGTGTAGGAATGTTTTACAGGTTTTTAATTAGGGCGATCACTGGAATCCTGACAAATACACTAAATAATTTGTTTGTCACTTCTGCAACATCTTCATGGGGAGTATGTGCTATGGCATGTGTACAAGCCTGTAATAAGTACTCAGATTAGACAGAAGCAACGAGTGAGGAAACAGAGTAGAAATTCAATATTTCAAGAAAATGATCAAGGCTTACTCTAATAACAGAGTCTGTTATTAGGTAGTCCTCAACTCACAGCAATTCATTTAGTGACTTTCAAAGTTACAACGGCACTGAAAAAAGTAGCGTATGACTGTTTTTCAGACTTATAACAGAGGTAGTATCATGTTGGAATTTGATTCTGAGCGGGAAGTCAAGAAGCTGACAAGGAGTGGGAGTGTGGCTCCAGTGGCTGTGGAAGAAACTGGGGAAGGGCACAGTCCAGCTGGGCATTCAGAGGAAGACCCAGGGCCATCCCCTCTTCATCCTAGGGCATGCAGGGAGGAACAGAGAAGAGAGCAACATGAGTTACGTGGGTTATGGGGATGAAAAGGGCCCTGGTTCCCTTCATTAGCTTCAGCTGGGAAAACAGGATTTTAAAAGGGCATTTGCGAACAGCACCTTGCTGGAAGCAAAGTATGAATTATTTTGGTTTGTCAAGTCTTATCTGAGTTCTGGCGTCCTCCCAACTGTTCGTGTTTCATTATCTTTTGAAGTCTGCAATTCCTTATCCTACCCTATCACGTTAATTGATGCAGCATAGTTTGTGTTGGTTTTTAGTTATAATTTATATGTACTTTGAGTTTGGACTGAATTTCTTCCCTTTAAAAACTGTTCTTGGAAGAGTTTTTTCTCCAGCTGATGATAACTGGACATTGGGGGCCAGGTTGGAGGCATTAAAGGGACTTTACCTACTTTTGTG
Source organism: Bungarus multicinctus (assembly GCA_023653725.1). Classification (NCBI taxonomy): domain Eukaryota; kingdom Metazoa; phylum Chordata; class Lepidosauria; order Squamata; family Elapidae; genus Bungarus; species Bungarus multicinctus. The sequence continues at coordinate 113,679,339 of CM042836.1, forward strand.
ACTTTGTTGCTTTTGTGCCACACCCCGGGTCATCACAGGTGGTATTCAGCAGGTTCTGACCAGTTCTGGAGAACCAATAGTGGAAATTTTGAATAGTTTGGAGAACCAGCAAATACCACCTCTGACAGGAGATTTTACAATTACACGCCCACCAAGTCACGCCCACAGAACCGGTAATAAAAAAAATTTGAATCCCACCACTGACTTATAACTGTTGCAGCATCCCCATGGCCACATGATCAAAATTTGGATGCTTGGCCACTGAGTCATATTTATGACAGCTGCAGTTTCCCGGGTCATGAAATCACCTTTTGTAACCATCTGACAAGCAAAGTCAATGGGGAAGCCAGATCCACTTAATAACTGTGTTACTAACTTAACAAACTGCAGCGATTCTCTTAACAACTGTGGCAAGGAAGGTCGTAAAATGATGCAAAATCCATTTAACAAATGTTTCACTTAGCAACAGAAATTTTGGGCTTACTTGTGGTTATAAGTCAAGGACTACCTGTAAAAAGGCTTGGGCAATCAGTTTAAAAACTGCAATTAGACAGAATGAATGTGAATGCTGATTCTCACATTGGGAAAGAAACTAGTAGCTATTTTGTAAATAATCTCCGAGTGCAGCAAACAGGCTGATCTCCTTCCCCTTACTGAGAAAGAACATTTGTTTTGATCTGCTTTTATATAGATTTCTCATTTGAAAGCAGAGTATTTGCCAGGACTCCCATGATGTTAACTTTAGCCTATTTTTTAAATAAATTACTAACCTGAGCTCAGAGAGACTCATTGCCTGTATAAATCATTTCCACCCAAATTGCTGTTAGAGAGCTCTAACAATGGATAAATGAACCCTCTAAGTTCAGTGGCACTACGTCTTTGAATATTAGATGCTGCGTGTGGACAAAAGGCAGAACACATAGTTGTTACCTTGTGCTAAGTGTGGGATTTAGAGAAATATCAAAGTGGCCACAAAAGTACATCTAGATGAATTCTTATTCTGGGAAGGACTCATCATTTTCCTTTTTAGTCATCTTTAGGCCCTTATAATGAGACATCAAATGGGGCTTTCCCAAACTTAACAAAGAAAACATTTAAACTTCAATCAGAGCCTATGGAGAATCATCTAGGTCATGGTTGTACCAAAAATGATTTTTTTCCCAAAAGGCAACTGGAGTTTCTTGGGTTTTTTTTAAGAATAGAAATAGAATAACAGAGTTGGAAGGGACCTTGGAAGGGACCTTCTAGTCCAATCCCCTGCTTAGGCAGGAAACCCTATACCATTTCAGACACATGGTTATCCAACATCTTTTTCCAGTGTTGGATGCAAGTTGTTCCAGTCATTAATTGTTCTGTCAGGAAATTTCTCTTTAGTTCTAAGTTGCTTCTCTTCTTGATTAGTTTTCACCCATTGCTTCTTGTCCTGCCCTCCGGTGCTTTGGAGAATAGCTTGACTCCCTCTTCTTTGTGGCAGCCCCTGAGATATTGGAACACTGCTATCATGTCTTCCCTAGTCCTTCTTTTCTTTAAACTAGAAATACCCAGTTCCTGCAACTGTTCTTCAGATGTTTTAGTCTCCAGTCCCTAATCATCTTTATTGCTCTTCTCTGCACTCTTTATAGAGTCTCAATATCGTTTTTACATTGTGGCGACCAAAACTGAATGCAGTATTCCGAGTGTGGTGTTACCAAGACATTATAAAGTGATATTAACACTTCATATGATCTTGATTCTATCCCTCTGTTTTCTTTGAAAAGGTTTTGCTTCTCATCCAAAAGGCAAACTAAAGAAGTTTTGTTGGATGAGAAGCAAAATATTTGCCAAAGAAAAAACAAGAAAGTCCAATTGTCTTTTGGAAAAATTACCTTTAGTTGACTGAGAACCATTACTTTAGTTATTATATTATATTATATTATATTATATTATATTATATTATATTATATTATATTATATTATATTATATTATATTATATTATATTATATTATATTATATTATATTATATTATATTATATTATATTATATTATATTATATTATATTATATTATATTATATTATATTATATTATATTATATTATATTATATTATATTATATTATATTATATTATATTATATTATATTATATTATATTATATTATATTATATTATATTATATTATATTATATTATAGCATTGCATTATATTAATACATACTCCATATATACCACCCCATAATGCTTTACAGCACTTTGAGTAATTTACAAATATCACCATATTGCCTTCAACAATCTGGGTCCTGAAGGATGAAAGGCTGAGTCAACCTTGAGCTGGTCATGACTGAATTCCAGACTGTGGGCAATGTTTGCTTGCAATTCTGCAGGGAAACATGGTCGCAATTGTCGCGGTTTGCTCGTTGTCCTTAGGTTCTCTGATCAGCCCGTAGAGCCCCCGCAGGGGTGAAATTTAGAGGGACCCTCGCGAGGGTGAGTACTTAAGTACTAGAATCAATAATTGACACAGACACCATAGTTTCTCAAGGTGAGAGAGCACGTTGTGCCCGGGGTAGATGAAAAAATCCCCCGATTGCAACGCACCACCCTCTTTTATTTTGCAGTTTTCTCAGGGTGGGGGGAGCGAGACATATGTAAAGAGGAGCAAGGAAGTATAATTCTAATGGCGCCATGGCAAGATGCGACCACTGTTGTGTGCTAAGATAGCGTGATTATCTATTAACAAGATTTTTGTAGTCAGCTAGTTTCTGTAACTATTTGCCTACGTGTCGTGCCAAGATGAGCTTACCATGCAATTCCTAACTTGAGAAGGTCATTCTTAGGGCCTTAGGTCAAGAGGACTCTCGAGGTTTACTACAAGTCCTCTTTTCTTTGTTTTTAAGGTGCCGCTATATCCGATTCAAAATATAAGCCTTTCTCCTTTGGAGTATCATAGTGCTTGGATAAGGACATACCCTCCGGGACATCCCGATCCGATTGCACAACCTCGTTCAAGGGCAGGTTATCAGAGTCATCATCGGAATATAAGTGCAAAAGTGGAGCTTTGCACTCCTCAGTTGGAATTGCCATATATACATGATTTTGCATTAAGAGATTAAGTTGCGCAGCAGCTTTAGCTTCGGCAATAGCATTTAAACTACGTTTGATCATTGAAATAAAGATAGGTAATAAACAGGGTAGCAGAAAACATCCTATAGCAATTATAGCCACCAAAATAAAAATAGCCTTTAAACCGGGAAACTTGGGGAGAAACCCGTCAAACATTCCCCCTATGTCCACTCCCTTCCATGTTTGCACAGGTACATGTGCCAGTTTTATCATTTTTATGGCAGCCTCATCTACAGCCTTCATGCTGTTATCAATTTCAATACAACAATCGGTAAGGTTAAACTTTCCACATACCCCCCCTTCTTTTGCTAACAGGTAATCTAGTGCCAGACGATTTTGCATTATGTAAGTACGAGATTTTACTGACTCTCTCGCAAGGGATCGCATGGTGGCCAATGTTTCATCAGTGATTAGCTCTACTACCGCTTGAAGACGGATGATGCGGTTAAGCATGTAGATGGGTGTTCTGTATCCCCACATGCCGTCCTCTGCCCAGGTTGCCGGGTCATAATAATGAATTATGCGTTCTGGGGGCCACTCATCATCTTTCCAATTTACTTTATGAATTTGTGAGGTGTCTCTCGTCTCGCGTGTGGCCTCCCCGGCTTCCTCGTATACCGGGTGACCTAGGACCTGTCTTTGCGACAAAGGGAGCAGAAAAAAACCTGGACGTATGGTCCCTAGTACACAAGATCCTTGCCAGGCGGCTGGGAGGATGGAGAAGGCATTGGCGCCACATATCCAGTAAAGCTCTGTTGGTGCTGGCCAGGTGGCGGAATCATTCTCGGGTTGCCGTAGGTAAGAAAGGTAAGAAGTGAGGTTATGGGTGGGCCTAGGAAGGTTATTGGGAGAGTCCCACGAATCGTTGGTGAAAGTACCTAAACATAAAAGAGAGCCTGCTACAAACGTACGTGCGGAGGTATTAACTCTTTGATAGCATTGTCTGCCTACCAAATTAGTGGTCAGGGTCCAGTTTTCAGGAATTGTGTTCAGGGTATCAAAATTGGACCAATTAGTTATGACATGGGTGATGTTAATTTCCTGGGCCTGCCACGGCCATTGTTCCCCCATCGTAGTTCCCCCACACACAAAGCAATTTTTAACTTGCAATGATTTAGCAATAGTCTCTGCAAGGTGTACAAAGGTGTTGCGCACCTCATGTGGTACGGTCAGGTGAGTCAATTTTGCCAATTCCGAATAAACAGAATGAAATAAGGAGTGTCTGGTTGAGTCGATGGAAATTTTGCTTACTATTATTTTGATGGCTACTGAAGGGTTGGTTCCTGTCCCATCAATACCCAAGCCATAGTCATTGTCAGTACCTTTCCATGTTTGGAAGGAAAGCCAATTTTCCGGTACTGGAAACGTGAGATTGATGGGATTGCACTGATGTTGCATACAGTTGGAATCGGGAACTCTAAGACGGGTGATATAGAGTTTTTTAAGGTTATCCCTCTTGGGTATGGTGTCGGGTCGCACTGTGAGCCCTCTGGATTGAAAGTCCACACATTTCCATTCATTGCAGTAGGTGCCTTTGCCACAGGGGTCGTGTTGATTTGAAGTTCTGGCACAGATGTACTTTTCGTTGCTGGAATATGTCCGTCGCCAGACAAGTGAGCCGCATTCGTTTGTGCCATAGTCCATGGCTTCGCAGGCATCAAAAGTGACCGATTGGGATACCTTCGGATTATAAAAGTCATGATTGACCAGTGTCTTTTTCGATGAGCCGGCTCCGACAGTGATGAGGATGTTGTAGCGATGAGTGGGGCCTGTGGGGTCATAACAGGTTTGTTTGTTGTTATCTTCACAAATACTATACGTCGTGCTATTCTACACACAGGTGTGCGTGGATGGTTTGGTGCAAATAAAATGAGTGTGATATATTAATGTAGTTCTGATGGTCAGCCCCTGTTGAGTTTTTTGCAAGCAGGGGGTGCAATGTTTGGCATCTTGGGAGGTGAGTGCACTTCGTGTCCTCCGTTGAGAGGGGATAAACTTTTGGTGTAGGGATAATGTCAGCTGAGAAGAAGTGGCAAAGCCTCGTACCATTTTTGTAATTTCACATTGGTATAGACCAAAGTCTGAGAGGGTCAGATCAGTTACTGAAAGATGAGTTGCTCTAAAATGATAATTGATGGTATATTTGGGTGAGTCTTGTAGATATATGGTATTGTTGAAAAACCAGCGCCAGATGATTCCCTTTTTCTTGATTGGAGACCTCTGGTAACAGGAGAGGGCCTGAGAGCGAAGATGCAGTGCTCCCTCATTGTTGTAACGGTGTGTGTGAATCAAGGAGTTGAATTCAGGATGTGGAGAGGACTCGAGAAGCTGTCTACGAATTCGTTGTCCGCGGAGCAGTGACCAGGAACCAAGATAGCGGTCAGGGAGATGGAAGCCAGGTGCATCCCATAGGCAGCTGGTGGTATCACAGGGAGGTTGGCAGCAGGAGAAGTGGCGCACCAGGGTATGGGAAAAAGATTGAGGAGAAGATTGAGACAAAAGGAGCCAAGAAAGAAACATAGAGGGTAGTGGGGGGCGAGTTACAGAGAAAATGGAAAAGAGATAAACTGTATGATTGAAGGATTGACGGGAAGCAAGAAAGCCTAAGCAGGAATAAGGTCCCACCGTATTCGCGGTGACATAGACATGTAGGTAGACCCGACAGGGTTGGTAGCCATACAGAAGAGAAACGTGAGGTGAGGGACGCAAGGCACGGCCTTGATGTTGAAAGGCATAATTACAGGCGGAAAGAGAGATGTCTTTAAAGGTAAAGGTAACGCGTGTGAACGGAGGGGCGAAGATAACAGCAGGATCAGCCCGAAACTGAGAAAAGACAGGAGATATCAGAATCAGAAGGGCTAGGAGAGGAACACTTGTCCTTAGCCTCCCCATGATAAGGTCGAACACAGCGCGCAGGCACCCAAAGAACACGATCAGGAAGTTGAACAGCAGCGTATCCTTTGCCCCAAGTGATCAGTTGCACAGGTCCCTTCCACTTCGGATCTGGAAGTTGCCTGAAATAAACAAGAGGTCTGGAGGTAGGGACAGGAGGTGTGGTAAAGTGACGAGAAGCAGCCGTAGAAGAAGGAGAGCTAGTAAGATTCAGAAAGTTCAAGGTATATAAACATACATTTAACACATTCTGTAACGCTGGGAGGTTTGGGGGGCGTACGCCTTTTTTCCCCATGTATCGATCAAGGGCCGTTTTGAGTGTTAAATTTGCTCTTTCCACAATAGCTTGGCCTTGGCTATTAAATGGAATTCCAAATTTGTGTACAATGGACCAATGATGACAGAACTCCGAGAAAGAGGAGCTCGTGTATGCAGGACCATTGTCTGTTTTTAAAATTTTTGGACATCCCAGTGTTACAAAGGTCCGAATGCAATGATTGATAGTGTTTTTAGTAGTCTCCCCCCTTTGCAGTGTGGCCATGATGAACCCAGAGTAAGTGTCTACAGACACGTGAATATACTTCCAGGGCGCAAAGGATGGATACTGAGTAACGTCCATTTGCCATGTGTCACAGGCCTCGGTGCCTCTAGGATTTACTCCTTCTGGGACACTTCGTGCCTGCAGACTACATGTAGGACATTGTTGAACAATTGCCGCGGCTTCTTGATGAGTAATTCCAAATTGTCTCACCAGAGCCTTTCTATTTTGATGAAAATAATCATGACTTTCTCCTGCTGTTAAGGTGTTATTCTGCAGGATTGGTAACAAATGCAACTTGCAGGCCTCATCTGCCATGTGATTGCCTTCTGAAAGAAATCCGGGCAGATGCTGATGGCTTCTGATGTGGGCCACAAACAGAGATTCTTTCCTTTCCTTCAATAGGTCTTGTAACTGTAAAAAAAAGCGTCATTAAAGGAGAAGGGGTTGCAGGAGAAATGTAGGCATCAAATATATTCAAGGCCAATTGTGCCACATACAGACTATCAGATATTACATTAATTGGCTGGTTGGGAAAAAGTGTGAGTGCCATATTGAAGGCAGACAGTTCAGCCTGTTGAGCAGAAGGTTGTGGTGTGGTAAGTTTTTTATGCCATTGATTGTCAGTTTGCCACACACAAGCCCCGATGGTTTTAGAACCATCAGTGAATACAGTAAGACAATCTTTCACTGGTTGTTGTACTAAAGGAGTCGCTAGAGTGAGCGGAATTGTTTTCAGCACTTGTATGCGTGGGTCTGGTGGTAGATGGCAAGAGACATTCCCTTGCCACCCTTCCAACGCATCTTGTAACGCATCAGAATTTTGGAAGAGTGGTTCCCATTGTGTTAGTCTGCAGGGAGTGTAAAGCGTGCAGATATCCACACCCATCAAGGCTCTAGCTCTTTTCCTCCCCCGTTCTATAAGAAGAGCCATTTGTGCAGCTCTTTTGGTGATTGATGCTTTTGGGGTATGAGGAAGGTGAATCCACTCTAAAATGTGTAACTTCTTTGAAGTCGAGATTTGAACGATGATTGCTGTAAGGAGTGTGAGTGTGGGAAGAAGCGCCAATGAGAGTGCATGATTGTGTAATGAGCGGTCCACCCAATGGGTATGCAAGGCGCTGTTGATTTCTTTAAGAGCATTAAGCTGTTGCTCATTCAGCCAAATGAGATCTGCTGGATGCTTAAGGCCGACCAATGCTTGAAATAATGGCGAGAGAGTATGAGTTGAAATGGAAAGATATGGGCGTGCCCAATTGAGCGTGCCCAGGCATTGCTGTAACTGAACCAAGGTTGCAGGTTGAGGGAGTGTGAGAACAGGAAGGTGAGGTGAAGCTGTGGAGGCTAAAACCTTGTGTCCTAAATATTGTAACGGATAATGAGACTGCACCTTTTCTGGTGCTACATGCAGTCCTGCAAGAGCAAGGAGAGAGAGAAGACATGGAAAAGTTTTACATACTGTACCTTTAGGACCATCAGCTGCGATCAGGATGTCATCCATGTAATGATACACTAAAAATTCAGGAAATTTGTCCCGATAGGGTTGTAAAGCTTTATTTACAAAATATTGACACATCGTAGGAGAATTGAGCATTCCTTGGGGAAGAACTTTCCATTGATATCTAGCTGTAGGTTTAGAATTATTAAACTCAGGAACGGTGAAGGCAAATAGTATCCTGTCCTCTGGTATCAGCGGGATGGAGAAAAAACAATCTTTGAGGTCAATGATTATGAGATCAAATGTTACAGGAATTAAATTTGGATTAGGAAGGCCGCATTGCAATGGGCCCATAGGTTGCAATATAGCGTTCAAAACACGGAGATCCTGTAGGAGGCGCCATTTGCCACTTTTCTTTTTAATTACAAACACTGGTGTGTTATATGGGCTGGTAGATGGTTCAAGTGACCTTCTGCCAATTGCTGGTGAACGAGAGTGTGAAGTGCATTTAATTTTTCTTTTGTAAGAGGCCATTGATCAATCCAAACAGGAATATTTGATTTCAGAGTGAGAAAAAGAGGAGAAATAGCCATAATTCAAGGTATGTAGAGAGAAGTGTGGAGTTGAGATAGCAAGTCACGGCCCCACAAATTGCAATGTAATGGAAGGACAAAGGGTTTAAGATAAGCAGTCACAGAGGAATGAGGCGTAGAGGCAGTAAGCCAAAGTGAGCTAACCTTTGCTGCCTGCGCTCCACCGACGCCTTGTACTGAAGTTGTTTCAGCAAGGGGCCAAGAGGATGGCCACTCAGAGGATCGAATGACAGAGACGTCAGCTCCGGTGTCAATCAGGCCAGCAAAAGATTGGCCATTCAGCAATATGGTTAACATAGGTTTGGAGGCTTGAACAGATTGCTGTAGAGCAAACAAAGAAGGGGGTTCAGGAGACGGAAGAAGAATGAGAGTAGCCACAATCGTTCCCGCTTTCAGGGAAAAGCACCGGTCACCAATGGCAGCGAGAGAGAGATTTTTCAGAGAAGAGGAGTCGTACAAAAAGGGTGCAGCGACTACACCTTCAATGGTAAGGGAGGAGTTAGGTATGAGTAAAACAGGCAAGGAAGGCGGAAGTGGCTTCAGAACAGTGATAGAAAGAGGGAGAGTGAAGACCGAACCAGGATCATCATAAACGATGTCCTCTGTCAGCTGTACAGGGAAAGAAGTAGGTTGTAAAAAGGAAAGAGAAGAGGAAAGAGAAGTTTCAGCCTTTGTAGCGGGGTTAGCTGAAGACCCCATGCCTAGTTTTCCGATTGCTGAGCAGGAGGAGGGTTAGAGCGACATTGGGAAGCCCAATGAAAACCTTTTCTGCAACGAGGGCAAACAGTTTTTGGCTTGGCAGCATAGGATGCAGTACCCCGAGACTGGCCACGAGGCGTTCCAGAGCGGTTTGCAAACGGTTAACGAATGAAGAGTAAGACTCGTCAACCTCCTGCACTACCTTCAAAAAGGTGTGTGTGGATTTAGAGTCTGAGTCATCCACACGTTTCAGGGCATTCATCGCACAAAGATGAATGATTGCAAAGGCACGGCGAGGGCAAGTTTGTTGCTGAATCAGGGTGGAGTATAATCCAGTTCCCTTTAAGTGATCAGCAATGACCAGATTAGGGAGGCCTCGTCTTATTTCAGCATCTACTAATTTTTCATATTCAGACTGCCAAACAACATACTGGGCAGGAGTCATAAGCATAGAAAACAACATCTTCCAATCATATAACAGCATTACAGTGTTAGCAGACACGAGAGAATCAAGCAAGCCACGAGTGTAAGTGGATTGCAGTCCATACATATTTACAGCCTCTTTTAAATTTTTCAGCACTCTTAACTCTATGTTGTTATGAACAGGAGCGCCAGGGGCTCCCGGAACAAGAGTCATAGGGTAAGCAGAAGGTATATCACAAGATTCTAAGGTGAAGGAAGGAGAAGCCAGGATAGCAGTAATATTTCCCCCCAATGGATGTGGGGATGGAGAATCAGTAGGAATAGGAGAGACAGAAGGAGAGGAGGGCTGCAGACGATTGTGCGGAGTGTCAGAGTGAAAAGGAGGGGCAGAGGCAAGCTGAGGAATATCATCCGAAGAGGCAACAGATTGGTAAGGTGGGGGAGAAGAATCAAAGTGAACAGCAGGAGGCTTAGCAGTTTTAGAGGCAAGAGATAAAGACTCGGGGAGAGAGGTGGAGGGGTAGATAGTATTGAGCGCAGCCATTATCGCACGCCAGGACATAAGAATGTCCGGTGGAGCTCTGGGGACATCATACAGATATTTTCCCAAGCGTTCCCACGAAGTGTGATGCAGCGTGCCCTCAGCCGGATAAGCAGGACAGTGCTGTTCCACAAAGAGCAAGAAGGAGGTGATAGATTTTCTAGACAAGGTATATACAGTGGTGCCGTTAATTTTCTGCAAACAATTAGTCTTCTTCACTAAGTGGTAAAGTTCGTCCCTATGAACTGACGAAACTTTGGAGAGTGAGGAGCCCATTACTTACGATTGTACAGAGCCTTTGCCAGGTGCGTAGCAACGGGAGTGAAGGCAGCGCACCTCTAGACAGAAGTCACGCCGTGGAGCTGAAGAAGGGAGAAATCCCGGACGAGCCCCCAGTTGTCGCGTTGTCGCGGTTTGCTCGTTGTCCTTAGGTTCTCTGATCAGCCCGTAGAGCCCCCGCAGGGGTGAAATTTAGAGGGACCCTCGCGAGGGTGAGTACTTAAGTACTAGAATCAATAATTGACACAGACACCATAGTTTCTCAAGGTGAGAGAGCACGTTGTGCCCGGGGTAGATGAAAAAATCCCCCGATTGCAACGCACCACCCTCTTTTATTTTGCAGTTTTCTCAGGGTGGGGGGAGCGAGACATATGTAAAGAGGAGCAAGGAAGTATAATTCTAATGGCGCCATGGCAAGATGCGACCACTGTTGTGTGCTAAGATAGCGTGATTATCTATTAACAAGATTTTTGTAGTCAGCTAGTTTCTGTAACTATTTGCCTACGTGTCGTGCCAAGATGAGCTTACCATGCAATTCCTAACTTGAGAAGGTCATTCTTAGGGCCTTAGGTCAAGAGGACTCTCGAGGTTTACTACACGCAATAACTGTTTTTATGTTTTCTACATTCTTTTTTTCCTTTCTTTTATGTTTGTGCATAATGAAGAACAGGGGATCACTGGCAAAACACAACTCATAAAATTAGGTCACCAAGTAACATTTTTATGAAACATATACAAATTACTCTACGATTTTCCAACAGCTATTAAATGACTTTTAAAAAAAGACTATAAAGCAATCTCAACAGTTTGAGGAATTAATAAATAGCGAGGAGTTTATTTCAGCATCAGTTAGATTTCTCATTACCATGAGGTAGTAAACAGAGCAATCTGAAAACCAGCTTTCTCCAAGCTGGAGCTTTCTGGATATGTTAAAATTACAGCAGTGCTCAGAACTCCTAGATAGCATCTGGATTTCTAACACATCTGGGGAGCACCAGCAGGACAAGGATGTCCGAACCCCTCTCTGTTTTGTTCTGGTCTTTATATCTCTTGATCAAGAGAGCTGAAATGAATGTTAAAATCAGATAACAGCCTTCTCTTTCAAGGACTGCGATCTTGCGAAGGGGGAAATCATAAATTTTAAAATAGAATCATTTTGATGTCTCCCAGAGGATGTCTGACAAACTTTCAAGCAGTCAAGATATTAAATAATATACATTAAAGCAGGAGACTCAGTGAGAAATATAAATATCATAAACAGACTGAAAAATTGGGGTAAAAATAAACCTAATCAAAAAGATTGCTCTTTCAGATTGTTAGATGTCTTGAGGCCTTTTTGGCTTCAATATCTTCTTTTCATCTCTCAAGATAAAATAGCTTTAGATGCCTTCCCAATAGAAAATTGGCAAAAGAACTGTAGGATATCACATAACTTTAATTGATGTTTTGGGTGAGAAAGATAGATGTAAATATTCCTCTTGATTATATGTGTTCCCCCCAGCTATTCATTTCCTTTTTAAGTTCAATCTTGGGAGCAGTAGGTTTATTATATTTGTAATATTTGCTATTTTATGAGCATTTTTCTTTTTTATTGTGCTTATCATGTTCCTTTTTGATAACCACTTCATTTTATTTACATTTAAGATTTAGACTATATAATGAGAGAAAGAGGGCAAAACTTTACTATATGAGAGAGAGAAAATGCTTACAAATAGTCTCAGAAATCCCCCTGATCATGATTGCTGGAAATAAAAAATAGAACCTTCCACCATTCTGACAAGAAGGCATGGAAAAATTACTGCAATCCCTAAAATAAATTTCACATATTATAAAGAAGAACAATTTTGAACATGCTCAAAAATTCCAGAACCATGCCCCACAAAAAGTCATTTCCCCATACTTTGAGAACATTTAAACGAGACCACAAAGATCCCCCCCCCCCATTGCAGCTCCAACTTTCTCAAAAATATTATACGTGTCTTCCATGAAAGGAACTGCTGAGGTTGTAGACTGAATCTTTGAAACTGACAATTTTGTAATTGGTAATGTTAAATGTGAATGATACATTCTTTTTTTCTCTTACTTGTCCCTCTTACTAAATGCCACGCTTTGTACAATTCAGATAACAGCTATTATTTAGATGATCTATGCAATAGCCTCTACATTTTTGGGAACTGCTAGAAATTGCAGTTACAACACCTGTGGAGGTAGAAAATTGATTGATTATATCTTATTAAATCCTCTTATTAATAATTCTGGGGAAAGTGTAGCTAAAAGGGAGGAAGAGTTAGGGAATCTTTCATAGGTGCTAAAGAAGATTAATAAAAAACTGCTCTCTTCTCAATTTTAAAAACCCAAAGATTTTCTCAACAGGCAGAACTAATTCAATGCAAACAGAAGAAGGGACTGAATTCTGAAGCATTACAGATACTTTTCTTCCAAAATTCAAACATTCAAGAGATGATGGCTATAGCCATGAAATAAATAGATGCTTCCTACTTGGTATATTGACTATAATAGACAAAATATTAAACTGCAAAGACATCATACTGATTGCAAAGACATATAAAAGAAAGACCATTTCTTTTTCCAGTTGAAGAAACTGGATAATGAGCCTGAAAAAGGAAAAATGGATCCCTTTGTATTATGCTGCTAAAGAAAATTGTTGGAAAGATCTTAGATTTCAAGAAGAAAAAAATGATATTAGATGAAGTAAGAGATGGTTGCTCATTGGAAGCACCAATAATGAAGCCAAAGTTTAAATATTCCAGGCACATAATGCAAAACCAAGAATAATTGGAGATGAGACAGATACTCAAAATTTTTTTACAAGCAATTGAAAAAGAGAGTGGTAGAAAATGAGGTGGCATCAGCATGGATTCAATCTGTCCCAAGCATTTTGAGCAAACTCAAAGATCCAGTAGCAAAAGACACAGATAAGCTATTTACAACTTATAATACATGGATTGTGACTTCATGTGGGACGAATAGGGAAAAAGTTGAGAGAATACATCAACGAACATTGACTGGCAATCAGAAGATATGATGAAAACTCTTTAATTCCCCAATACTCTGACAAGATCAATCACATGGATATCTTATACAAAGCCAGACCCGAAAATGGAAGAAAATTCCTCAAGAAATGACACTCTGACAATTCATCAATTAATAGAGAGTTTGAGATAAGTTCCATCTACAAAGCAACAACCAAAGGTCAAGGAAAGAGACAAACAGATGTAAACATATTCTTCCCCATTACAAACCTATTGACCAACACCTAGATAAGCAGGAACAAGCAACAAATAAACAGGAACAATCAAGGAAGAAACAATGCCCCAATCAAGAACTGAACTTAATCACAATGTAAAAAGCCATGCCCTCCAAATCTCAAGTCATGACGTTCGAATTCCAGTAATTCCTCATTTCATAAGGTTATCAACTCCCTCATCCACACCAAGCTGCATGCCTCAAAATATAGTTTTAAATTAGGTAGCCCTTACCCTTCTCTTTCTTTGACATCCTGCAATAATTGATTTCAACATCAGTTTTATTAAAAATAAAGAGAAGGAAAACTAAAATTTTGTTTCAGTTTAGTCAAATGCCCAAACTATTTACCAATGTTGAAATAAAGCCTTTAGCACTGGTAATAATCACAAAAGGTGTTTCATCTGCCAGTCTCCCTTAAAATATAATGAGAAAAATGGGATCCAAAGTTCCAATATATTGGAAGTTGGAACAGTTGGATCAAACATACTAGAACAGAATTTTCACAAAGATATAACCTTCTAAGACTCTCTCTCTCCCTCTCTTCCCTTCCCCCCACATACACATATATATGCACATGCACACGTGCACATGTGCACACATACACATACATATGCAGGAACATTTTGTATCAATTAGCAGATGCAACAAAAATATCAGAATCCATGAATCAGACTAGTATGCCTAAAAACAAAGTAACCAAAATACAGATCCTGGTCTAGATCTTTATCTGAGAGAAAACGGGGTTTTGCTTAGTTTGCTTCTCCAACTACATTTATTTGTTTGTTTATTTATTTATGAAAATTTATATGACTGTCCAATTCAGTCTGGGCAGCTTATAAAAAGAATTACCCAACATAAAGAATACAAAGCAATAACTGTCACCCCTAGTTTGCTCTATCTACTCCTGATTCCCATAGATTGCAACCTTCAATCAGGTTTAGACTCGTTTTCTGTTCTCCTGACGTATTTGCTTGGTTATTTATTTGTAATTTAAATTTTTAAAGCCAATCAACAACTCATTGACTTTTCTCTGGGATGCTTAACTTTAATCTCTCTATAGTTATTACCTCCAGTTGTAGAGATTAGCTTTGATCACAGTTCCCTCATACATGTGGCTTCTTCTGGAAAGTAACTCAACAAAACCATGTGATGTTCTTAGCCTTTATTTTGTCTCCATCTTCCAGCAAACTCTCTTTGTCACTCTTCCAGATTTTTTTTTTTTACTTATATTGATCACTAGGAAGCCTAGAGTCTATCTTTAGAATGGTATATACAATCCACTTTCCTTTTTGGAGGGAGGGAGGCAGGGAAAGAGAGAGGGAGGGAGAGGGGAGAGAGAGAGAGAGAAATGAAAGTTATACTATAGTCCATCTCATTTTATAAATAAGCCTTGGCATTTTCCCAAGTGATCTCCTTCCTTGCACATCTCTCAGCTGTCTCCTTGACCCTGATCTCAAGTCAAAAGTTATATAAACCAAGGAGAGGGTATAGCTTTTCTCTTAGAAGAGAAGCCTAGAAATTGAACATACGCACATGCATACATACATACATACATACCACTCTAAGGGATGTTTATGAAAAAAGAAAGTTTTGACTTTAGAAATGCACAGCTAGTGAGGTGCGTTTGAGAAGGTTTTGTAAATGAGGCGATATCTTTCATTCCCAACATGTCTGAAAGCAACAGGCAAGAATGCAAATGGTTAACATCACAATTTTTTTTCTTGTTTTGATGAGAATTTCCTTCTTAGGTAATAAGGAGGGCATTTTAAAGATTTTGTTAAGATGAAGGAATTCCTGTATCGGGAAAATAGAGTTTTTTTGAACTTGCTTTGCTTTCCACGATCGAAAGTTTGCAAGATGACAGCAAAGAAAGAAAAAAGAAAGAAAGAAAGAAAGAAAGGAGGGAGGGAGGGAGGGAGAGAGGGAGGGAGGGAAGGAAGGAAGGAAAGAGAAAGAAAGAAAGAAAGAAAGAAAGAAAGAAAGAAAGAAAGAAAGAAAGAAAGAAAGAAAGAAAGAAAGAAAGAAAGAAAGAAAGAAAGGAACAATAAGAGTTGGAAGAGACCTTGAAGTTTTTCTAGTCCAACCCCCTCAGGGAAGAAACCCTATAACATTTCAAATGATTGTCCAATTGCTTCTTAAACATTTCCAGTGTTGGAGCATCTACCACTTCCGGAGGCAAGTCATTCCACTGATTAATTGCTTTCACTGTCAGGCAATTTCTCCTTAGTTCTAGGTTGCTTTTCTCCTTGATTAGTTTCTATCCATTGCTTCTTGTCTGGCCTTCAGGTGTTTTGGAGCCAACCAAAATATTTCACTATTATTCTACTCCCATTATTCTCCTATTATTTGGCAGCTCTGCAGATTTTTCCAAAATTCCACTATTGTTTTAAAAGTGATCTACTACTCAATTTTGTATTCTAGAAGTATAGATCTTAGGAAGATATACTATAAAGCTGCCAGTCAGTGCTTTAAGGTAGAGAATGTTCTTTCACTGCTCATGTAGACATATTCACCTGATTATAGGATAAAATAATAAAGGCGGTGTATTAGTCTTGTAAGCCACCCAGAGTTACTTTGGGTTAAGATGGGGGCCAATAAATGTGAAACAAACAAACAAACAAATTGGGTATCCTCAGAGTTCAGAAATCAAAGTTTCATTGGGGAATGCCTGATAGAAACCATCATGTAGTTTGGGTTACAAAGGTTTGTAGATTATGGAGTTGCAAAATGTAGCAGTCTTCTTAGAAAGAAACATTTCTGAGCTTCATCTTGAACATTAGGATGATCTATGAGTTTTCATTTATGGATGCTGTCTTTGGCTGCCTACCAACAGTCTGGGCAAATTATAATTTGCAAAAGACTGTAGTTTGGAATACGGCAGCCAAAAAAGAAATTCTGTACCACTGGAAGTCTGCCAATTGCCAATTGATCCAATTGTTGTTGCAAGAATTTTAGACATAGGCTGTAAGAAAACAGATACTCCACCACACAGATAAGAGGCATCAGGGTGCAAAGATATTAGCCTTGTCTCTTGAATATTTCAAGGAAACAGAAATATGTTCCATTCTTCCTTTCCTATTGCTTCTTTTACTGTGTCTATTGTTATCTCTTTGAATCACAAAGCGATGTGTGTCTGCAGCACCTACACTGACATACGTTCAAATACTGAGCACTGAACAGTGAGTGGAATAGGTATCAGATAGGGTTGATACGCATAATGTTTGTGGAATAAGTCCAACTAAACACAGTAGATTTGAGTTCTAAATAAATGTGAATAGCTAAAATGCACTGAGCTATTGTTATTCAATTTTTAAAAAATGAACTGTTGTAGAGAAGAATTACACTGGAAATATACATTGGGGTATTGCTCCAATTTCATCTATAAGAAGAATATAAACTGGAAGAAGTTCTCCCCTATTACCCAGTTAAAATGTAGTGTGTATTAGCTCTGGAAATCTACACCAATTTGCACAAAACAAATTTATAAATTTGGCCTGTTTCTACAGTCTCTGAAATGCTTCCAGGAAAATACAAGATGTTCATTTTAATTCTTTTGTCATTGAATATTTAAATAAATACACACCCGTTGTTATTATTATGTTACAAAAATGGGTACTAAAGCAAAACTAAGGGTTCTGTAAGAAATTCCATGCTGGAGCTACCTTCAAGGCTGATGTCCTCTGAATGAGAAGAACAGTGTGGTAGAATGTAGTCTGGAGTCCCAAGAGGGAGAGACTGCCTCTCAGAAGGCAAAGAGGCAACAGAGCTTCAAAAGTTTGGTAGGTAAAGGAGGCCTTTCCCTAGCAGTTCACAGAGTATATCTACAGTTATGCAGATAGCTGTTTTAGTCTGGCAAGATTCTGTCTATAGTTGAAGAACAATAAAGGAAACTTACTCTAAAGTAATTCCATTTGTCATTTCTGGTTATATAAATATAAAGTTAAATATATAACATATTATTTTTAGTCCCTTGCTTCCAAAATAATCAATAATTTAAAAGGGGGATGTTTTAAATTAATATCCACAAAGGGAACTGGACTCATCACAGCTGGCTAAAGGAATAGACGCAATATATTGAATCTGGATTCAACTATACACTCTAGGGTCAAAGATTAGTGATATGTTTAGAACATCTTTGACAATTAGTAAATAGGGACCTTGCTAACCTCACCACGCTCCCCTCAAAATTAAGGAGGAGCCAAGGTTATGAATACCACTTTCAGTGTGTCAGGCTCCTTCACTGACATCTGCCAGCCAACTGCCAACTGGATCTCACTGTGCCAGCCTGATCTGCTGCTTCTGGCAACTAATTAATGTGATGTTTTGTCAGGAAGTTAAAGTGTTGACCAAAGCATTCCCACCAATAGTAACCAAAACTTGCCAATGGATCATGGCAATGGACCTACTTGCCTAATATCTCACAAATCCAGGGATGAGCTGGAGTTCTTCCTAGCTGGGATCAAGATATGTCAACTCTCATAGTACACCATGAAACCAGTGAAGCAGGAATTATTTCTTACCCTACAAGAACAAGCCAATAAGCTTTTCTTTAATGTCAGATCAAGGTCTGCACCCCAGAAAATAAAATAAAACTGTATATAGTTTTTATGAAGGGGAAAAAAAAACTTTGGGAAGGGCACTTTCTCTATTGCTCCAATGAATACAACAAAAGCATTTGCCTGTATGTTTGGAAGTGCCCTTTCCTCAGTTATACTGCTCTGTCTTAAAAACATGCAAGAGTAATGTTTCCTTGAAAATATCCAGTTGAAACTTGGTGGGTTAGTATCCTCTAAATACTCTCATCCAATTCTGCCAAAACATGAAGTAGTTGCAAACATTTTGATGTTTCCCCAGACAGAATTTCCCCTTTCCTCCATTGCATCTCAAATCACCTCAAATCAAGCCCAACTGATTTCAGATCTTGAAGCTCAAGTTTGAATTAGATTCAGGTCTTTTTTGCAAGTTCAGTTCCAGTTCAGATCAAACAAGGATTGATTTTTAAAAGCCTATGTGAGCAGACTTATTTAACAGGAGAGTAAATTCCACTGAATACAATGATTTGGTTCATATAGAGCATCAATTTGGTTTCTCTCTTGGTGCGATGCTTGAACCCAACTGACAATGGGATTTACTTTACTTAGAATGTTATTCTGACAATCTATCTATCTTTTTTAACAAATAGAAAACCATAGGATGTTATTAGATCAGTCTCTGTTTCTCCAAAAATTGTTGGCTGCTTGTTTCCCCTCTTTACTTGTGTTTAATGTGATTCTTTATACAGCTACATATTCTCCATGCAGCTTGACAAGTACTTGACAATACTTGTACTTTTGGTTATTTTTGGCTTGGTGTTTCTGACATTCTAGGATTTCAACAATATTTTGCCAAAATATTATGCCAATATTTTAAAACTATATCTGTATGCAGTGGTGGGATATGTGTGTGTGTGTGTGTATACACACATACATACATATATGAGAAAAGAAAACTCTAAAAAATTAACTTATGAGTTTCATTAATAAAGTTTATATGTTAATGCTTTTCTTATAATTTGTACCCTAAAACATAAAGCATTATCAACTTTCCAAATTTGGACCAACTATCAGAGGGGAAAAATAACTAAAGGGAGAGTAATCCCCAAGATATTTAGATGGAATAAATATAAATAGGTCCTCTAAACATACTGAAATTAAATTCAAAACTACTTGCCCAGATTATTTTTTAGCATGTCAACATACAGTGTTTCTCCTATGCAAATTCTCAGCAATTTTGCTTGTTGATTTTGCCTGTTTTGCTAACTGGAAACTCTCAGTTTTAAAGATTTAAGTGATCTTTTATTTAGGATATGTCAATTATCCTGCTGCTTTAGTGAAATGATCAAAGCAATCATAGTTGCTGGAATAATCAAATCTAAATAACTAATTGTTCATAGCAAAGATATATATTGAGACTGAAATCATATGCATATTTATATAGGCATACGAATTGGGAGTTGTATTTAAATATCTATAGTTGCATAATGTATCAAACAACAGCTGCTAGGCTTCTCTAAATTGAATAGAAAAGGAATTAATTATAACTGGTTTAGGTTCCTTAATTTCAATTTTATTTAGCTATGTGGAATTGTATGCACTGTCTCTGTGAAAGTGCCTTGCAAATTTAACTTAGAAGCCATTTCACTTTTCCTAAATATTAGTTCTCATTCAAATTACTGTATCTTTTACTCTATACATCATTCTTTTTAATAGTTCTGCACTGTTAATTGTTCTTTGTTCCTTTCCCCCACAAGCCAAGCCTTTTGTGTTTCTGCTCAAAAGATAAAACCTCCATTACTATGATATGATAGTTACTTTTTTTTATCTTTTAAGTAATCTTTATTTTTCACAAATGAAATCATTATGTTCTCTTCAAAGCAAACATATACTTCAAATATCAGTGGCAAACAGCCAGCAAATTCAAGTTTCTATAACACAGTGATGCAAAAGATGTAAAATCATCAATTTAACATGGCATGAAACTAACATAAATGTGAACAAAAAAGTTCTTTTTAATTAAAAAGTTTGCTTTGATGTGTATAGTAGAACATAAGAAATGATCATAAATATAATAAGGAACTTATTATATTTTTCGTTCTAGCCATCAAATCTACAATAAGTCAACAATGGAAATGTTTGGAAAATTTAACAGTACAAAAAATGGTATTCAAAGGTATGGTCAAAATTATGGTAAAAAAAAAGTCATATAAAGAATCTGAATTTTAAATGCAAAAGACTAAATTACAAGTTTATTAAATCCAGAATTATTATATAAGGTATAACAAATATTGCAAACCTTAGTGTTGTTAGAACAACTATAATAAATATAACAATTAAAAGAAACCTTCACATAACTGTGTTGTTCTACAAGAAAGATCTCAAATACATAATTAAGCTAGGATGAACCAATCAAGTTATATCTACTATTCAGGAATAACAATGACAACAAACAAGGGTTAGCCTTTTGCTATAGACTTTGTACAGCTCCTGGCACCCCTTCTTTGTTCTGCAGTATCCCAAGAATCATCAAGGCCTTCAGTTTTGAATCACTCACTTTGAAGTGTCCTGAACAATGGTGGGATTCAAATTTTTTACTACTGGTTCTCTGGATGTGGCTTGGTGGGCGTGGCAGGGCAAGGATACTGTAAAATCTCCAGTCAGAGGTGGCATTTGCTGGTTCTCTGAACTACTCAAAATTTCTGCTACTGGTTCTCCAGAACTGGTCTGAATATTACCTCTGGTCTTGAAGGATTTGCATAATTCCAGGCGTTTATGATTAATGCACTTTAACTTTCTTCCCTAAATTGAGCTGATATTTCCCAGTGTAAGGAGTATTTAGGAGTAGTATTATTTCTTGTGTCAAAAGTGCTTCTTCAGCTCTTCTTGGATGAGAAGCGAAACATCTTCAAAGAAAAACCAGAAAGTCCAGTTGCCTCTTGAAAAAAGCACCTTTGGGACAGCTATGACCTGGATGACTGAGAATCTTCATAGACAGTATTATTTCTTATAATATCTCTCTCCAAGATATAAAGCATTAATTTCTGACCATAAACGGTCACTGCAAAAGCCCTTCAAACCAAAATATAAAAGTCCAAAAATGTCAGTCCTATCTTTAATCAGTTATTTATTTACTAATCAAACTTGCCACCCATCTCACCGAAGGGAGCTCTGAATAACATACAACAAACAAGCAAAACCACACATAAAAATCACAGATATAAAAATATGTAAAAATCACATTAACAGGAAATATTATGTTTACTGTCACAATATCAGTATCCATGCCTTCTACTTTTTTCAGAGAGGGAAATATGATCTCTACATGGTGTATAAGGTCATGTTCTTTGCTTTTTTAGACAAATCCTTTTTATGGTTCAAATAGAACTTAGGTGTTGCTGTACAGCTGGCTATGAGCAATGATTTCAAGAATAGCCAACTTTTTTTTAGATCAAAGTTAAGGTTTTGGCCTTGGTCTAGGGAGTCCCAGATTCAAGTTCTCACTACATCATGAATCTCATTGGATGACTTCTAGTCATTTATTTCTCAACGCAATGAATCTTATGGGGATTTTAAAATAAAATGGAGGAAATGTGTCATCTTAGAATGGCAATTTAATAATAGAATATAATAGAATGGAATGGAATGGATTGGAATGGAATGGAATGGAATAGAATTAGAATTCTTTATTGGCCAAGTGTGATTGGACACACAAGTAATTTGTCTTGGTGTAAATACTCTCAGTATACATAATAGAAAAGATACATTCGTCAAGAATTGAGAATCATAAGGTACGATACTTAATGATAATCATAGGATACAATAAGCAATCAATCATACTAGGAAACAGTCAATATAAATTGTAAGTATACAAGTGACAAAGTTACAGTCATACAGTCACAAGTGGGAGGGGATGGGTGATAAGGAGTGATGACAAGATTAACAGTAATAGTAGTGCAGACTTTGTAATAGTTAAACAGGGTTGAGGGAATTATTTGTTTAGCAGAGTGATGGGTTTCAGGAAAAAACTGTTCTTGTGTGTAGTTGTTCTGGTGTGCAATGCTCTATAGCGTCGTTTTGAGGGAAGGAGTTGAAACAGTTTATGTCCAGGATGTAAGGGGTCTGTAAATATTTTCACAGCCCTCTTTTCTACAAAAAGTTATTGGTTACTGACATTTTCTCTTCCAGCAACCAAACCATCCTCCCCATCATGTACCCATATCATCTTCTCAGAGACAACAGACTAAGAATTAAACGTTCTTTGGAACTGTTTAGAAACATTAATTATTTGCATATGACTTCACAGCAGAAGGTTGAGGAAGGCTCCTCATGTCTGGCATGGTTTTCTGTTTTTTCAAGTGGTCAATCTGAGAACCTGAGACAACTTGTGGTCACAAGGGACAGGGTAGTAACTGAAGAGTTGAAAATTACTAAAGCATTAGCCCTGATAGTCCAGATAAGGAATAACTTCAAGACAAACAGAAGTGGGGATTAAGATGTGTAAGGTCAGTCTAAATTCAAACAGTGTCAGTGTTGTAAACTTTCGTATATTATTCAATCATTTAAAATTTCTTTAAAATCTATGTGCACAATCCCTTTCTAGTTTCCCAGATAGATAGAGATTTGTAAGCAATTTTCTTTGGCACATAGTTTTGAGTGCAACTCCTCCAACCTTAACTATATGTATATTTTTAACTTTCTCTACTATGAATCTCAATGGTTGGCAATATCTGGCTGAATCCATCTGCACCTGAAAGGTCAGTTTGGCAGAACCTGGTTAATACTTGGGTAAGAGAAAGATTGGAAATTCTAAGGCTGTAGGATACATTGGAAAGTGGGAAATATCTCCCACAATAAGGCAGTAGTAAATCATGTTTATACGATTACCAATAAAATAAGATGGGCACCAGCAAAGGTTACATTTGAAGAAGACTTGCATATATTTTTAGAAGGAAGGAAGGGAAGTCCTGCCTTGGCTTCCAGTGGATGGCAAGGGTCCTCTGGAGGACAAGAGTTTGGTGCTCTCCCTGGTCTTGCCTTCCTCCATTGGAGACAATGGATCCTCCCAGTCCTACCCAGGCCATCACAGTTACCCCGACACAAGTTTTGTTAAGCTGGCCATTCCCACCCTGGCCACATACACCCAGCCTTCCCCGAAGTCAAATACAACCAGAGGTGGTATTCAGCAGGTTCTGACCAGTTCTGGAGAACCGGTAGTGGAAATTTTGAATAGTTTGGAGAACCGGCAAATATCACCTCTGACTGGCCCACTTCGCCATCTATTATCTGCCTCCCGAGTCCCAGCTGATTGGTTGGATCTTTTTTTGTTGCCCTGCACAGGAGAATGGATCTGGGAAGCAGGTTAGTGGGATGGGGAGGGAATGAGATTTTGCAGTAACTTTCCCCTAGGAGTAGGGAGGGAATTGGGATTTTACAATATCCTTCCCCTGGAGTGGGGTGGAAATGGAGATTTTACAGTATCCTTCCCCTGCCACGCCCACCAAGTCATGCCCACAGAACCAGTAGTAAATTTTTTGGAATCCCACTACTGAATGCAACCATAATGTGGCCCTCAATTAAATTGAGTTTGACACCCCTGCTGTCAGCCTTTCTTCTTAGATTTTCAGCAGTATCAGTTTCCTATGCAAATCGATTTCAGATATTATAGCAGTAGCCGTCCATCAAAACACTTTCCTCACTATCAAATTCCACCATCTCAATATTTGTCTTCCACTTGAGGATGGCCATATGCTTTCCTTCCTTCCTTCCTTCCTTCCTTCCTTCCTTCCTTCCTTCCTTCCTTCCTTCCTTCCTTCCTTCCTTCCTTCCTTCCTTCCTTCCTTCCTTTCTTTCTTTCTTTCTTTCTTTCTTTCTTTCTTTCTTTCTTTCTTTCTTTCTTTCTCAATCTTTCACATGTTATTTTCCATAGGATTTTTTAAAGAAAGAACTGAATGATAAAGATCTTGCTGATCTGTTGTAAATCAACATACCTGTCATATTGAGAAAGCTGATAGGAGTATAATTGCTTATTTTGACAACTCAGCCATGACAGCTGCAGCGGTATTGTTAAGAAATTACTGGCAACTTCTTGCTCAAGCACAAAAATAGGTATTTTAAGATTAAGCAAGAATTATGACAAAGCCAGTGGTAAAAAGCCATTGTAAAATTCAGATAGTTACAAACCTGAAGTAGAATTGGATGGAATATAAATAAATCAAACTGCTTAATAAATTATGACCAGAGGCTGTGGTTGAAGAGAGCTATAAATAAATAAAATAAATGAAATAAATGTCATTGTGCTTAAATCTTTACATGAAATAATAATCTCTGGATTACTTGATGGAGATCTAATTCTTATTCTCTCTCTCTCCCCTCTCTCTCTTTCACACACACACACACACACACACACACAGAGTAACTCAAAAACTATGTATTTTCTTAACGCTCCACAAAACTTTAGGGATCAGTCAGGAGTGGGATTTCGCGGGTCTCTGAACCAGCCATAACACTAGCTATGGGTTCTCCCGAACCCAGCCAAACCCATAGCAGCCTACCGCTGATTAAAACACACGAAAAACCCCACAACATCAGACAGCCACAGATAAATAACTCTCCTCACAGGATGGGAATAAGCACTTTGATACTAGCAGAACTCACCTAATCATCTGGTTGAAGAAACCATCACATCTTCAATGCATTGCACAAGGCTAACAGGATTCGGACCACCTGGATCTGTGATGGGAAATTATTTCACCTCAAAGGAAGAGGTACGATTCAGCTGATTGGGGTTAATCCCACCATGGACTGGCCCCGCTCCCACCTGTTTTTTGACCTGTTTTGGGGGCATTTTTGACCCATTTTCTGGCCATTTTGGGGGGGCGTTTTTGGCCATTTTTGACCAAAACAGCCTGAAAATAGCCCCCCCCCCAAAGTGGCCCCAAATGGTCTGAAAACAACCCAAAAATGGCTTGAAAATGGCCTGAAAAATAGCCCCCCAAACAGCCCGAAAAATGGATGGAGGTGGGCCAGCCGGTGGTGGGATTTGTCACTTTGCTGAACTGCACCTAATCTTAACTACTTGTTCGCTAAAACCAGTGCAAACTGGCAGCAGCCCACCTCTGCCTTAATTACTCAGATTTCTGCTATTGTGAATCTTCACAGACACACACAAAATGGTTCCAGTTCCAACAATCTTTCCCTTTTCATGAATTCTAGATGTCTAGGTGACTTCTGAGAAGATCTCTGTCCTCTAAACAAATTTGCGGAATGCAAGAAAAATCCATTCAGCTGGTACATGCAATGTCACATGGCTAGAATGGTCCAACCTACTAAATCTAAAATGAGCACAATTAACAAAATTAATTGTAAGACAGCAAGTGGTCTGGAACTTATTCAGCACCGTGATCAACGGTGAGGATATATGTAGTAACAATGAGAATATATGTAATACATCAGTTAATGTGAGAATGTATCTAATGAGATTATGACGGCTGTACAAATCATTTTGGAATGAGATGATGATGATGATGATGATGATGATTAGTGAAGTTCTTTCAAAGGCACTTTGTGAAGCAACATGACCCCTTCTTCAACACAAATGCACTGGTTTTCCTCACTCTGCTCTGAGTCTCCTTGGCTTTGTCTGGCTCTTTCTATATTTGGAAGGAACTTATGTTTGTGGACAATGCACATGCATAGTACCCTTTTCCAATGATATTTCCAGTATACAATTGAAGCTTCTTCTGTTTTTCTGCAAGCTCCAGTCAATGCTGTAAAGAACTGCCTTTTCGGCTCAGTGAGGTGCATCCTATCCCTTTTGTGTGTGAACTGCCTAACACAGAGGAATCAAAGATGCCTACTGATTATTTCATTCCATACTGGCTGCAATTGTAGCTAGCTTTCCTAATAAGCAGAAATTACAATCTAACTGAAATTGGAATTCATCCATCAAGAACGCAATGGTTATAAATTCAGTGTATGCATAGTCCTGAGATAGTCAATGTTAATGCAACCCAGATTTCTCAATCATTTCATTTAGATCAGAGGTGTTAAACTCAAGGCCCATGGGCTGTATCCAGCCCATGGGGTGCTTAGATGTGGCCTGCAGGGCTGCCCTGGAAATAGTGAAGGCCCAGCCCATGGTGCCTCTGCCAGTGAAAATGGAGCTCAGGAGGGACTTCTCGAACTCTGATTTCACTGGCAGAGGGCTGCAGGAGGATGCCCCCAGGCCTGGCTGGGCCACCACAGGTGCCCCCGACACAAGTGACATTGAGCTGGTCACACCCACCCTGTCCACACCCACCCTGTCCATGCCCACACAGCCTTCCAAGGTCAAATACAACCCTGATGCGACCTTGAATGAAATTGAGTTGGACACCCTTGATTTATACTTCCAACTCCACATGGTGATTTAATCCTTCAAAAACATGCAGTTGATTTTAGGGCTATGCAAAACTTCAGTGGGATTATTTGATTCAAGCAGATGACTTCACTGAATCTGTGGAATGAATCAACAAAGTCTTCACTTACCATATCAAAGCAACTGTATTATTACAAGTGAGTTGCTTCTCTGGGCCTACAGTATTCTGCTCAAAAGCCACTTGTCTTAAAAAATAAGGCAGCTTGCTAGGACATGCTGTACACTTCGTCAAGTACGCTATGCTTGCCTCTGATGCTTCTCTTCATGTGCCACTGTGAATGCTCCCATTTTGGCCAGACCTAATAAGTTTGAAAAACATGGGTTGTATTCAAAGAATAGACAAAAGACTACCAGATTCAGTGGAATGTCCTGCCAGTCATTTTTATCATTGCATCCCTAAGCCAACCTTCCACCTTTTTCCAAAAAAACATTTCAACTCTCAAGAGCAAATATTAGGAGGCATGAAATATTGTTGATGACAAGAGTCACTGCTCAAAATCACTTTTCTTTTTAGGTGTGTTGACATATGGTTCTACCAGATCAAAAGCTTCCATCAATTCAGGGATATCGAGCGGAAAGTATCTGATGAGATCCTAAAGCCCCATTAAGCTATGGGTTTTTTTATAACAAAATCTTTAAAAGTTATATTCCACTGAGCTCAGTGCAGATTAATTCCAGGTCAGAGAGTACAGGATGACATCCTTGGAGTTTTAATGTTACCTCTTATTTCCCTATGTATGTAATATGAAATGTGTAGATTGTACATACCTATGAAAGCTTTAGATTCTCAGATGTTTAGGTATGTCTTCCACTGAGCAGTCCATATAGGTTTACCACCAAATTAGGTAGTATAAAGAGAGGGAAAGTGTGTGACTGGATTAATAAAAATTGTTCAGACAGGGAAAATATAAACTGTATCAATGAAGAGGGAAAACTTGTATTTTCCATAAACATCAAGTGCAGAAAGACAATAGAGTTGGCAATACAAACCAACCCATACAGTGAAATGATATTATTGACTAAAAAAAAGCACTTTTTACAGGGATCTATATTAAGGGCATTCGTTGGATATCTACAAATTAGATTTGATAAAAAGCAAGGATAAGCATTCTGAGATTTCCCCAATATGCAGCAGCCATTAGAAATGGGTTATCTTTTTGCCACTTCCACCTGATTCACCTACAGTCCAGATTTATTTGCTTGTAGGGATATTAAAAAGAGGATGGTTTCTATAATACACGTGACAGAATTGGCTGTTTGTCCTAACATATATCTTTCTGTTATACATTCTGTTGACAATGAAGGAGATGGAAAGGGGAAAAAACAGAAGAAAGGAACTGCCATACCTGGGTTTTTAAAGCCAAATTTTTATGAGAAAAAGACCTTCATTGCATGAATTGTGATAGCAGCAGAAGGTTAATCTGATTATATAAAGTATTATGGGACTGTGGATTGGACATCTGCCAACTAAGCATTCAAGATGTCATAATCATTTTGTCAAGCAAACATGAAATACTTTGGAATATAAGGAATTGGATAAAGTTTATAGTTTTCTTGCCAGTTAGCAGAAATTATGCTATATGGATCCAGTGTGCCCCCCAAATATTCTGTAGAATAGTGAACATGCATGACCATAAATTCACACTTTGGAATGATATGAGGTTATTTTCATTTTTCCTCGTGGTGCTAGAAATAGGATCAGTTATATTTACATGATGACTGCCATTTGTTAGGGTGGGTGGTCGTAATCTGCAAAAGAAAGATCTCAGGGTTTTTTTTCCTCAGACCATACACAATTCCATCGAAGAGTAAAAACAGCCTTCATTACCCCTGCCATGCCATTCATTATGGAAAGTATTAGTTGGCAATGGATTATTATCTATTTGGCAAACAAACACAAATTACTTCAGGTCACCTGGATTATAGGCTGATGGTCATGTCAGACCATTTTTTCCCCTTCCCCGTGTGCTATGATTGAACCAGTAATGTCTCTGTTGGCCTGGCTGAAAAACAGCAAAAAAACCAGCCAGGGAGAATGGGAGAGAGGGATGTGTGTGTGTGTGTCTGTCTCTCTCTCTCTCTCTGTGTATAGATAGATAGATAATAGATAGATAGATAGATAGATAGATAGATAGATAGATAGATAGATAGATAGATAGAGATAGAGATAGAGATAGAGATAGAGATAGACATAGACATAGACATAGACATAGAGAGAGAGAGAGAGAGAGAGAGAGAGAGAGAGAGATAGGTAGAGACAGAGACAGAGATAGGGATATTCACACTCTCTCACACACCCAAACACATGTCCATAAGTCTTCAGAATTTTCCATCTTTTATCAAATCAGATTTGAAAATATGTAGTTGTGGCCATTAAGTTCCCAATACGGGTTTCCACAATAGGTAAACAGGCAGCCTGATTTATTTCTGCATACATGTCTTCATGTTTTATTTATTTATATCTTGTCTTTATTATTTTTATAAATAACTCAAGGTGGGGAACGAAACTCCTTCCTCCTCCTGTTTTCCATGCAACAACAACCCTGTGAGCGAGTAGGGCTGAGAGAGAGTGGCTTGCCCAAAGTCACCCATCTGGTTTTCATGCCTAAGGTGTAATTAGACTTCACAGTTTCCTGGTTTCTAGCCTAATGCATTATCTATTAAACCAGATTGGTTCTATATTCTATATTCATATATCTATATTCATAGATATATAGATATAGATGTATAAATAGAGCTATTTGGATAGTATATGTGTATTTGTGAATTATCCAAATTGAATAAATGGGAATGTTTTCACTGCACTACCTGTGTAAATGTCCACATAGCTTGGCCTCAACATTAAGGTAAGAATGTTATAAAGCAAACCTCTGAGGCAACAGATCTGGAAGAGATTACAACAGCAGCAGGTGTTCCTGAATTGAACTTTTAGAGCCCCTGGATGCTCACACTGCTAGAAAATCATGCTTGATCTGTCGTATGACCTTCTCTGACCTTCTAATCTGGCTGATACCCTTTCCACTAATACTGTAGTAATTGTCAGCCTTGTCAGCTTTTTTAGGAGAAATGAAGTAGAAGGGACCAGCGTTTACCTAGGTAACAAACTAGTGTAGCTTCAAAGTGTTCTAATTTCCCAAGTAAGCATATATACAGCTTGCAGTGATAAGCCTTTCCACATCTGTTATAGATGCTTAACACCCAGAGCCTTATTTACAGTTTAGAGATTAAAGTAACAGCTTGGGAAATAGTTCAAATCACAAGGTCTCCTGAGCAGATTCAGATGTATTCCAGTTTCTTGGTTTATTTTTATTCAGTACTAGTTGTCAGCCTCTCACAGTAGATCAGATCAGGAAATCAATTCCAAGGAAGATTAGTGCTATACTTTATTGAGCTAGGCCATAATAACAGATCCTTGTATGTAAAGAAAATATCACAAAATATAAAGACCTGCAAATAGAAATAGAACAACTGGGGCAAAAGAAAGCAAATAGTAATATTTTACTATTTTACCAATAGTAAAAGATGCCTTTGGTGCAATGCCAAAACAACCAGAAAACCACTTGGACACCATAGGCATTGACATTACATCTGCGACAATACCTTTAACATTATCAAATAACAACATCTGCCTTGACTAGGGAAGGACTCAATAGACGGATAAAAATGCCAAATCCAGTCTAAACATCTGGTGGACTGTGCAACCAACCATAATAATATGGCTCAGTTTGTAAGTGAAATCATATGTTCTAATTTACCAAACACAAAATATAAGCAGTGATAGAAATGTACAGTGCAGATGTTATTCAAAGGACAATATAAGAATCTGAAGATTTGTTAAGTTGTCTGAACATCATAAATGCTTATGGAACCAAAGTCTGTATTTAGTCCAATGACAACAGAAATATTGTAACTGCCCACAAAAAAAAAACTATATGGAACTACAAGGATGAGGCAATTCTAAATTTTCAGCACAAGAAAATAAAAGTGTATGGGACAAGTCACTTGAATTCCTTTCCATCCATACATTGCATATAGTACAGGACTGACAGTTTCATTATTTTTAAAAAAAAAAACAGTGGAGCAGATACCAAAAAGCAGGCCTGTGACTCAGGATAAACACCCACATTCAAGGCTGTTCTGAGCCTTCAGTCATTTGTGCTTTGACATTTCTGGTGTTTTAGTACTACCTGAATGGTTGCTAACCTTATTTTCTAAACTTCAGCATGAAATGGAAAGAGTCTCATCAGGCTCATATAAACATCCTAGAAGCATATCTTTGCTGAACCCAGTGGTATAACTTGCAGGAAAGTTATGGCACCTTGATTCGATTCATTTGGGATCTGTTCCCACATGACCCACTCCATCTCACTGATAGCAGTTCCATTTGTTATTATGCCTACTTTTTCCCCTCTGAGGGAAATGTTTTTAAATGCACATGATGAGACTTACCATGGGTGAAAAACACAAATAAGATCAGTTTTTAATTAATTATTTAATTAATTAAAATACATATACTCAAATTAGAATTCCAATCTATAATTGTTTTAGATGAATCATGTTGCTCTAAATCACACACTTTGAACAACAGCATTTCAGTGTAATTACACACCATTTAGATACAATGGCAGAACATTAAATGTATACTAACTAAACAGCGAGGCTTAAGCTATTTTATTCTCCTGTTTCACGATTAATCAAACGTTAACCTAGATGTTTCTAAATTACAATCCTTACAATTTGAGCCCACATGTAACTGGCTGAGCTTTGACTATAGTTCAGAAACTTCTGGAGAGTTGCAGGATGCCTGCTGCTAAAAGTATGCTCTGATGAAACTCAGAGTTAAACTGCCAATTAATTCAAGAGTGCTGAGTCAAGCTTGACTTCTGATGATTTCATTGACTAATTCCTTGTGTTTGTCCTAATTAAACCCCGTTCCTATTTAGAACTCAAGTTTTTACTTTCATTTGTCCTTTCCATGAAAGATATGGGTAAGGAAGTTGAAAACAAAACCAATGGACTTCACATCTACCAAGAATATCTACATGGCAGTAATAAGACCTGAAAAGGAAAGTAATCATTTTTTTAAAAAGTGATATATTTTGTCTTGGTTGTCTCCTAATTTGATGATGACTGAACAGACCCACTCAGTGTTAATTTACTTCACAGGAAATGTTCATAGGAAGACAGTAAGAAAATTTATTATGCCAAAGAAGCCAATTAAAATAGAAATAGAGATTAGTAGCCAAATATTTGTGATTTCTCATTTGCCATATAATATTATCCAGCCTATTTTTCTAACATAAATCTCAGTGTCTATACATCTGCTATTTACAACTTTGCTATAAATGTCCAGTTCAGAAACATCTTGATGAGCCTATGGCTTCCTGTCTAACTTGTCACACAGGGACTATTTAGATGTAATGAATGAAACAGATCTTGCATGATTGTTAGATTATGTACCCTTTTGATCGGTTAATCAATTTCTTCATCCCACATTGTTGCCTTCCACAAAGAACTAAAGCTGTTTGTTAACTTATTAATTCCAGGGCCTTAATATAAGATTGTAAGGAGCTTTTTCAATAGTTTCCTGCCTTTTAGTCTGGTGCAGTCACACACGTAGCTCACTTATGTTAACTGGCCATTTGTAATATACAGTAACACCACTCATAAAACTCTCATAGTTCTCAAGAACCATTTCAGTGAAGTCAATTCCCACAGGTCCTTGCAGACAAGAGTAGCATTTTAACGTCAGACTGTAAAATCTAAAGGGCCATGTCATGTTTCCTGCTTTTAATAAGGGCTATTTCCCTTACTCCTAGTTACATGCTAAATAATGAAACCATTATTGAATACTATCAACATTGACTAAATCACCATCAGGCAATTGCAAAAGGCAGATTTTACCTGGAACATCGTGTGAGGATACCTTAAATATTATTAAAACAACACAAAATTGCCTATCCCAAGTCTTGAGAAGGACTCAGTAGCTGGACAAATCCAGTCTAAAACATCTGGCTGACTGTGCAACTGACCACAATAATGATCTATGTATATGTGCTCTCAAATTAAGCATGAAATGAGAAAGTGCAACACCAGAAGTGATATTCAGCAGGTTCTGACCAGTTCTGGAGAACCGGTAATGGAAATTTTGAGTAGTTCGGAGAACCAGCAAACACCACCTCTGATTGGAGATTTTACAGTAACCTTCCCCTGCCACGTCCACCAAGCCATGCTCACAGAACTGGTAGTAAAAAAAATTAAATCCCACCACTGTGTAGCATCCTTTACATCCCCCAAAAAATAATTCAGAAAGGCTTTGTTTCTTTAATCGCTTGCTGGTATGATATCCTGTCTTTCTTCCAAGGAGTTCATTTCAACATACATCTTCCATTTGTTTTTCACAAAACTCCAGCAAGGTAAATTAAGGCCAGGGACACTCTCTTTCTTTCCCCAGAAGTGAAAAGAACAACATTCTATGTTTCTGCAAAGGTGCATGCAGGATCCCTTACTTTGAGATAACAACTTTTATGACTTACACTAATGTGGGGTGAAAATATCTAAGCTCTTCAATGCTGTGTGCTTTATAAAACTGTGTGCCTTCTTCATGCATACAATGCACGAAATTTCCTGAAATGTTTTGCTGTGAATTTCTATTCCTCAAAGAGTTGGAAGGAATGCATTTTGTCCTTTTGGTTAAACAATCCCAACTCCACACAAAGATGTAATTTTTCTTTAGTGCATACGAAGGCCAATGTCCACAAGGAATACATGGGTTCATGGACCTGGCTTCCTCTTACATCACTCCCACCCTGATGTAATGAAGTTGGCTACACTGGCCTAAGTGAAAACAGGGTCAGCTTGTCTTTTCTTCAACCCCCCCCCCCCCCCCCGTTTTGTCCTCTGTAAGGCTCACATCAAAACACAAAGAGGTAAAGATGAAAAGTTCGTTATGTCCTGTTCGTATATCGCTTGTGAGTCAGTGTAGAAACCAAGGGACAAATAACACCAAGATATGGTAAGTATCTTAGCCCATTACATCTTAAAGCAAGAGTTTTCTTTTTGTGTTTTGCTCAAACACACTCAGTAAAAAGATTATTATTTTTTTTAAAAAATAGAATTTTCACTCAAGTGGCAATCTTCATTTTAGGATGCAATGGGCACATCCCAGGTGAGTATATCTCAAGGTTGTAAAAATTCCAAAAATTATTTGGAAGAAGTGAGTCAGATCTTGTACAAAAGCACTCCACTGTAAGGAATCTGTTCATTAAGGTTACTGCAACTTTTCAAAACACTAGAACTTTCTTTTTCGAGGGTTGTATGGAAGCCTGGAAAAAAGGGCAGGTTTCTATTAATGAATAGCAAGTAGAAAGGAGCTCAACCAAACTCTTTTTTGGACTTATTTTCAAACTATTACATCTACTATTGATAAAAATTCTGAATTTGAAAAGCAGGAGGAATGTACAAAATATATCGATATTACATTTTCAAAACATAATTCCAATTTTTAGACTTTGCTACATTTTACTCAGTTCACATAAAAGGATGCTGGTTTGTATCCAAGCTTCTCAATGTTATTTTTGCAAGTACTTCAATCTATTTTTTGGTCTATTCACTTTTGTACATTTTTTATTTTATTTTTTTATTTATTAGTTTTGTATTGCCACCTATTCGCCATGGCAACTCAAGGCGGCTTACAACATATAAAACCACAATTTAAAATAATAACATTTGTAAAATCAAATAAATTAATATAGTAAAATTTTGGGGGTTCTTTTTCTTTGCGGGGGGTTAGGGGTTGGTAACTATATTCATTTGTTTTTGGATCCACAACAATTTGAAGGGGATTATATGTTAAATGATATCTGTATTCCCTTTCTTGATTTGTGGAATGCAAATTTTATGCCATTTTGAAAATGCAAATTGGTTGACCCTATATACTAACACACAGACATTTCACAAAACAAATACTTTATTTTTTCAACCATTTTGAGCAGCGTGCAATATCTACTTTGAACAGAAAGAATCACATTTGTTGATCACAGTCAATTTCAGGATATGAGTGAAATTCATCTCTGGAATACCGAGGGATACTTTTAACATGTATAAAACAAATATCCACTCTGTAAAAAAAAAATTGTGAAATCATTGTTTTGGGGTTATGAATTAAAACGCCTCTCCTGTGCGAGCTGCATTGGTTTGGGGTTATGAATTAAAACGCCTCTCCTGCACGAGCTGCATTGGTTGCCGGTGGCTTTCCAGGTTCGCTTCAAGGTTCTAGTTTTGACTTTTAAAGCGATCCATGGCATTGGGCCAGGCTACCTGCAGGACCGCGTTCTGCCGGTGATCTCCAACAGACCTGTGCGTTCTCACAGGGAGGGCCTTCTCCGGGTGCCGTCGGCCTCTATGTGTCGCCTAGCGGCCCCCAGGAATAGGGCCTTCTCTGTGGGGGCCCCTGCCCTCTGGAATAGTCTGCCACCAGATATACGTACCAGCACGGACCTGAGAACCTTCAGACGTGTGTTAAAAACTTGGCTCTTTGAGCAGGCTGGCCTGGGCTGATATGAGATTTTAATTCGTCTCCTGCTTTAATTTGGATTTTAATTTGGGGTTTTTAAATATTAATGGGGAGGGTTGATTTTTAATCTAACAGCCCAAATTATTTAATTTCATTTTAATTTTTGTATTCATGTGTGGGGTAGAATTGGCTGTGCACCGCCCTGAGTCCTTCGGGAGAAGGGCGGTATATAAATGTTTGAAATAAATAAATAAATAAATAAATAAACTATAAACCTCCTAGACCTAGGTGAATTATGAGTGTATGGATACATTGAAATGTGGAGTCTGTATAATTTTATGCTGTATTTTGGTCTAAAAATTATATAGAAATATGTATATATCAAAAGAAAATAAGCACAAAGCCTATTATACTAGGAATAAATATGGTTAGAATAGCGAGAACCTGAATAAAAGCCAAATTAACTAGTCATAACAGGCACTAGGAAAAATAAGAAATGTAGCTGCATGATGTTCTCGCATGGATTACTGTTTTGAAATTATTTTGTTTGAATTCTATCTCACATGACAAATTCATTTCAGAAAGGCAACAATAAATATTTGTAAACAAAATATAATTTGTAGAGTGTCCTTTGGCTTACAAATACCTACCCAATTCACAAACTAAATTTCTCTTTCATGTACTCATTACTGCCACATCTATAATATATCCTTCTGGTCACTTCCATATCCCATGTTTTCTTAAATTTATTCCTTTCTATACAGTCCGTAAACAGGAAAAATGACTAGAAGCAGTGGTTGACCATTTGGATCAGAGCAATAACAATTGTGGACCTATTGTTCTTGGTGGTCTTATTTCTGCAATGTTCCCATTCAGTAGGATCTCAAATTGAAGGTTGCAGAGTCACTCAAGAACTCATGCCTTACAAGATTGGTAACTTATTTGAGGCCTTCCCTTGGTGAAGCAAGGTAGTGAAAAGATTAGTCATGGACAGATGGAGGAATAAGTAGTTAAGTCAGACAAGCAGAGAATGAGTTGGACTGTATAAGTGAAACTAAACCTGAATTATATCCCTGACTGCTAATATGAAAGTCAGTTAAACTTTGAACCTCAACTCTAAACTACTTCCTCATAGTGGAGGTAGTTGGAAATTCTCCATAAATGATATCAAACATATGCTATGTAAAATCATGACTCCTCCCTCATACCAGTTTCCTGGAATTGACATATAAGCCATTACAGGATGCTTAGACAAGTTAGCAGGTATATTATATTCATACCCAATATTCATTCATTCATTCATTCATTTCAAAATTCAAAAAAATTAAAAACTCCTCAAAAGATAATAAGAAAAAGAAATCTTCCCCCTCATCTCCAGAAAGCATTTTCATATTAACAATTTATCAGTTGTAAACTACAACCAAATCATTTTCATACCATTGCTCACCCCATTTTCTATAAAGTCATCTCTAAATTTTCAGCTCTCCTTATTAATCAACAAAGGTCCAGTAAAAATTAACAAAATTACCTAACAACATAAATGTAAAAATCCCATTTCATTTAGTCTAAATTCCCCTCATCATTTTCTTCACATTTAAATATTGCAATGAAAATAACCTAAAATTGAAGGCTAATAAACAGTATCATAAATAATAACTTCTTATTTAAATATTAAAAATGCCATAAGCAAACTAAACCACTGCACATTAAACATTTCCAAAATAGAAACTACAAATCTAGATACTATTATAATTATTATAATTACTTATAATTATAATTAAACATTACCAAATATAGCAACTTATTATGTCACCACAGTAAAATACACCAATTATATATATTTCCTTCTTCCTCCCAGCCACCCTTAAATCCCATAGATAAAAGGTTAGAGTTAAGAGATAGAAATTAGATGAAGAAAGATTATTGCTATGAACTAAACATAAAGATGGTTACTACAAATATGCCAATATAATCAACAGGATTACAAATAAGCTAACATAAAGATAAATTTAGTTAAAATTGTTCTATTGCACCATTATTATTGTTATTAGTATATATGTTACTATTTGTTTTTCTCTCTTTTTTGTAAATGATATGCCCTGACAATATACTTTATTCAAAATATTTATAAATTAAAAAAATCCCATAGATAAAATTCTGATTTCTTCCAAGCATCTTTGCCTCTTCATCCTTATTGAAATACATTCATAATTTTCATGAAATAATTTCAGTAAAACTTTCTGCATTTTAATTTAAAAGGATCATTCTTTTCTTACATCGTTATTTAAATACATTATTTGTATGTTCTTTTTGATTTTTAAGTGATAATCTAATTCCACTTGTGCAATCAGTATTTCCAACTCTTTTTTTACAATTTGTGGTTTTATGTCCACCTTAAAGTCTATTTTGGTTGTCTTCAAGGGAGTTTCTTCATCTTTAGTAGCAACTTCTGGCTCCATTCTGGTTCAAGACTGTTGACTGTATTGGAAAAGTGATCAGAAATAATGATTTTACCTCGAGAAAGCAATAATCTACTATGGTTATTATGTTATGACCACCCAAAGAAGTACAGAAAATTTAATTTATTTCTTCTGTTTGTAGTTGATTATTAAATATTGGTCCATTGAATCCTAGAAAGCAAAAGAAAAGAAAACAGCTAAAAAGCTCAATGACTTCACACATCCATAAATCAAAGGTTTCCTTTAAAGTAGTCAACATGTGCTTTAGTAATTGAATTTCAAAGTCTTGTTTTGCATTGAAATATAAACAGGACAATTTTTGTCCCCAGGGAGAGGATTTTCCAATAAATTTCAGACTGTTTATTTAATTTATTTAAACCGCTTGCACAAATGTAGCTTTGCACGTTTGCTTGCACACCTGCCACTTGTGTAGCCCAGTTCACAACGGGCCACAACCTAGTACCGGGCTGCAGCCTGGGGATTGGGGACCCCTGCTTTAGTTCATGAAAGCTGCATTTGTGGTTTTTGTGGTTCAGAGCACTATGGAACCCATGACTCCCAGCTGATCTCAAGTGACTGGAAAAATATATATTTCTGTCACCTACTCACAAAAATCAGCTGTTGTACAATATATATATATAAAGGATGAGGCAGCTTAGTGGCTAAGACACTGAGCTTGTTGATCAGAAAGGTCAGCAGTTCAGCGGTTTGAATCCCTAGCACCGCATAACGGAGTGAGCTCTCATTACTGGTCCCAGCTTCTGCCAACCTAGCAGTTCGAAAGCATGTAAAAAGGCAAGTAGTGGTGGGAAGGTAACAGCATTCTGTGCTCCTTCAGCATTTAGTCATGCCACGTGGCCACATGACCATGGAGACCTCTTCGGACAGCGCTGGCTCTTTGTCTATATAATGGAGATGAGCACCACCTCCTAGAGCTGGAAACGACTGGCATGTGGACTAGCGAAGGGAACCTTTACCTTTACCTTACAGTATATATAGGCAATCTCCAGATGTCTCTTTGGCTGTAATGGTCCTACAATCTGTGGAACAGAAAAAAGTGCAGGCATTTAGTTTGCTTTGCCTCACCAGAAGCTTTAAACCAGGAAACGTCAAAGGAGTTCTTCCTAGAAATATCATACAATGATAGTAAAATAAGTTACAATTTGCTACCCTTATATTTAAATAAATTAGCCTAATGACAAAGCTCTTGTCTCAGAATCAGGATTGCATGACAGGCAAGAATATGTGTCTCTTGTTTCCAGGGCCATTAATTGGCTTGGAAAGTCTAGATGTTTGCTGCCTGCGGGAAGATTGCAAAGGACCTTTTGGCCAGAGACTTTGTCATTTCAAAACTAATGCTTTTAATCACAGACTTTTCCATAATCTTTTTTAAAAAGTTCATTGAATGTATTGGAAAAATGATCGGAAATAATGATTTTACCTCGAGAAAGCAATAATCTACTGTGGTTATTATGTTATGACCACCCAAAGAAGTACAGAAAATTTAATTTATTTTTTCTGTTTGTAGTTGATTCTTAAATATTGGTCCGTTGAATCCTAGAAAACAAAAGAAAAGTCTTTGAAGTGTTCAGCAGTAAATTTTATAATGCAATGGGCCAGTCCATTCTTTTTTTTTTACACTTCATTTCAAACAAAAATTGGCATATTTTCAGTGTCATATGGAACGCAGATGAAAATACCATTTTCTTGTTCTTCTTGTGTGACCAACTTGATTTTTTAATAAAAACATCACAAGTGGTTTTACCTGTCTTGGCTTTGATTTTACTGGACACATTTGGGAACTGAATACTTTGAAGAAGTACAGATGGGTTTTCATAAAAGTTGTATCTGGATTATTATATACGGTTTGAAATTAATCAAGCCTTGGGCTGCTTCTGAATCTGGTAACAATAGTTTCCTGGTTTGGATGAAATGAAACATTGGGTATTTCATTTATTAAATTTACAATTCACCCAGAATAGCCTTCAGTTGGTTAATATAGAATTTATTAGTTTTATTGTTCCATGCCACAAAGGGAAAAGCAAGGGAGCTGTAAACATAAACCTTTTACATTCCTTATTATCACATGTTCTTAGCAAGAGTAAACTCAAAGCAGGCCTGCTGCCCCCTCCCTTTAAGGTCCATAGTCAGAGAAGGACTTCTTAGATTGATAGCTTCTGCTGGAGTGGTAAAACTTGCACTACAGGGAATCTTTGCCCAGGCCTGGTTGGTGCATCATTTGGGAGCTAACCTGCATTGGGAAGCCCTGATTACAGTGATGTATGCATTAATCACCTTGTAGTTTGCAGGCCTGTGACATAGGATTATTTTCCAGAAGATCTGGAAACTTCAACTGTTCCAGAGCACAGTGGCTTGATTGAAGGTAGCAGATTCAACCATGTCACAACCCTGCTGCCATTGTTGCCCTGCTCTTAATTAGTTTTTGAGTGTAATTTAAAATGCTAATTATTATGTTTAAAATCCAAGAGTGAGGCTCATATGCCCATAGGAGGACGTACAAAAGATTCCCACCCTACTCGTGGGCCTGATGGCAGACCTTCTCCATAGTGGTTCTTATACTATAGAACAACTTACTGTCCCAAATAAATAATTTTGAAACCCTAACCCTCCTACCCTCCTCCCAGCTTCCCCTTAGAAGATACTCATATTTTTTTAACTGGATTAACTGTATTTCTTCTAAAAATGATCTCTTCCATACCTCTGCTTCCTCCCAAAGTTTTCTCTCAAGTGCTAAACCATTGGTTAATTATTCTTTTCCCAGGACCCCGATTTAGTGGAAAGTACTTCTGAACAGTTGAGAGAGAGAGAGAAAAAAGTGAAAGAAGCTAAACCACCCAGTTCCTTATCTTTTGGCTGGATAGCTTGAGATAATTCAAGCTAGCTGTCATGACTGCAAGCAGAGTCACCAAGAAAACGCTCCCCATCATTGCAGAGCACTTCAGGGGTTGTATGGAGATGAGGCTTCTTTTGGGTCCTGTTGGAGCCATACATTGTATTCAATCCAGTGGTGGGATTGATTTTTTTTTACTACTGTTTCTGTGGGCGTGGCTTGGTGGACATGGCAGGGTCAGGATACTATAAAATCTCCAGTCAGAGGTGGTATTTGCCGATTCTCTGAACTACTCAAAATTTCCGCTACCGGTTCTCCAGAACTGGTCAGGACCTGCTGAATACCACCTCTGATGCAGTCCTTTCCCTGGAAAAGCATTTTATTAGGGCAAAATAGTATTTCTTCTTGCTTCCAATAAATCATTAGGAGAACTACCTATAGTAAATCCAAAAGAGAGTATGTAAAGACTATCTGTCAGTTGTAAGTTGGGGAAAAAAGGCTCACTAATATATACATATAAATATATGTGGAGAGAGCCTCAATAGCCCTGACCTGCAATCTATGGCACTTTGCCCAGAGACTAAAATACAGGCTGATGATAAATCAGCAGAATTTGTCCTTTTTGACTTGGTTAAAGAAATAGTCTCTTAAGGGAAAAGACCACCAACTACTTTTTGCTGCTGCCTGCATCTAATCAAACCCTTGCAGCTCCTGTATACAGAATTATTGCTGATGTTATGGAGTATATTATTCAGGAAGAATTAAACATCCAGGGTGCTCGTTAACCCGCAGTCTGTACTTGACATTTAGTGCTACCTAATCTAGCTGCTTTGACAAATATTTTGCCAATCTCTATTGGAAACATAGACAATTAATCTTAAACTTGTTTGCCAAGTAGGTATAAATATTGCAAATGTTTCCAGGAAATAAAAATATCCAAGACAGAAAGTTTTATATAACTATGCTGTTGGTGGGGTGGGAGGGGGGAGGTATTGCTTTTTGTTTAAATAGGGTATAGCAAGTCTTGCAGAATGTCATGGAAAAGATGTCGATAGAAATTGAGCTAATACTGTGATTTAGCAAAGGTAAGGGGTCTAGAGAAATGGTGGAATTAAAAACCCCTTTCTGATAGATTGCTGCTGAATATTTTGGTGGCCTGCTTATAAAGCCGTATTTATGTCATACAGCTAAGAACGAGACCTGAAAAGGTTGTCTTAATCTTGGTTGACTGACCCAAATTATAACCAGATCCGGCAATATAATACCTAATCCTGTTACCTGTTTGCTATAATATTCTTCCTGCTATTCCACAATTCTTAGGAATTGATAACATTCTGCAGTAGATTGCTTCCAACTTGTAATTCACCTCTTGGAAACAAATGAGAAATTGAAGGGAGTTTAATAATGCTGTTATCTTGAGAAAAAACATTGTGTAATTCAGCTGAACAAAGGAATCAATGCAACATTTAACTGTTGACTGATTGCTGTTAAAATGCCATACTTGTGATTCAGTCTTTTAAGATCACTGCTCTCCATTCAACAACCATATTCAGAGTGTGATGCTCAGAACTCAGCCAAGAAATTAAGAAGCCTGTGATCTGAGTAATGCTGAATAAAATGGAACAATTGCTTCCAGCAAATTGAAAAAGGTTGGTACAATTTAAAATTCTATGTGCCTATTTCGCAGCTACCTCACACTATGTTGACTAATGTTGGCAGACAACCACTATTCCAAGATCTTTTTTCAAAAGTACCATTACCAAGTCATAAAGACTAAAAGTGATTCATGATCTCATCCTGTATCTGCACATTTATTTTTGCTTCCTAAGTCAAGAGAGCTGCATTTTAATTCTATGAAATTTCATTCTATTTCAGCCCACTTCTCTGATCTATCAAAATTATTGACAACCCCACATTACATCATTTGCAAATATGATATACATTTTCTCTTTCCATCCAAATCATGCAAATGTTTGATAAAAATATGCCATCTCCAGGACATGCTATCATATCCATTGCCTCAATCTAGCCTCAATCCAATGTAGAATTCTGTTGCAACAGTTTTCTGTCTAGTTATCTATTAATTGAATTGTCACATAGGACATGTGACTTAACTAACTGACTCCTCACATCCTGGACATAAACTGTTTCAACTCCTACCCTAAAAACATCATTATAGAGCGGAGGTCACCAACCTATTGGACCTCAGGGACCACCAAACTCATAATTTTAAATCCCGCAGACCACTAATATGAATTTTGACTGACGGTGGCTTGCTGATGTTGGTGGGAGAAAGAGAGAGATCTGATCTAACCTCAGAGGGCTGATGGTGATGTTCTTTTACTCTCCCTCCCTCCCTCCCCCTCTCTCTCACACACACAGGTCCCTTACACACCCACCCCCTCCAAGTCAGTCACACTCCTAAGTTGCTTTTCAGCTCCATTCTTATGGACACACACACACACACAGAGACTGTATTCTGCGATTGGTAGGAAAACAGGGTGGGGGATTTAACTGCAGACTTTTTGGGGGATTTTCCCAGGGCCTCTGTCTGCAGAGACCCTGGGAAAATTCCAAAAAAATCTGCAAGAAAATTCCCCATCCCATTTTCCTACCGATCAATCATTCTTTATTTGGGATCGCAGGATACCATTTCCAGCTCCGTTTTCAGGGGGAGAGAGAGAGACTTTTGGCTTCATGCAAGAAAAGCAGCAGAAGCAGCAGAAATCTTTCTTTCTCCCCCCCCACCCCAAACTCTGCCAGAAATGAGTCTTTGCCAGTGCAGCCTCTTGGAGCAAGATGCCTTGCAGGGTCCCAAAGACTCATTTCTGGTGGAGTTTGGGGGAGAGAAAGACTTTTGCTGCTTTCCTTGCATACAGCTAAAAGCAGAAGAAGAAAGAAGTGGAAAGAAGCAGCCCAGTGGCCAGGCAAGTTTCTCCCATCCGCCCTTTCCCCCCTCCCCTCACTACCTTGTGTTGTTCTGACACAAGCCTTGTGTTCCAGTGCAGCCTGGATTAATTGCTTTGGGGAGGGGGTGCTATGGGGGTGACATTTCTCTGTGGACCACCACAATTTTCTCATGGACCACTAGTGGGCTGAGGCCCACCGGTTGGCAACCACTGCTATAGAGCACTGCACATCAGAACAACTAGACACAAGAACATTTTTTCCTGAACGCCATTACTCTTTTAAACAAATAATTCCCTCAACACTGTCAACTATTTACTAAGTCTGCATTACTATTACTATTAATCCTCCCATTCTTCCTTTCACCCCTCTCCTCCTATTTATGACTGTATGACTGAAACTTTGTTGCTTGCATCCTAATGATTTTTATTGACGGTTTCCTAGTATGATTTGATTTACTGCTTATTGTACCCTGTGACTATTATTAAGTGTGGTACCTGATGATTCTTGGCTCTTGATGAATATATCTTTCCTTTTATGTATACTGAGAGCATATGCACCAAGGCAAAATCTTCTGTAGCCAATCACACAGCCAATAAAGAATTCTATTCTATTCTATTCTATTCTATTCTATTCTATTCTATTCTATTCTATTCTATTCTATTCTATTCTATTCTATTCTATTCTATTCTATTCTATTCTAACAATGCCATGGGGCATTTTGTAAAATGCTTTATTAAATCAAATAGGATTGCACACACAAAATTCCCAGCATCAAATAAAGGAATTACTAATCTAAAATGAAGATAAGGACAGTTTGGAAAGATTTTTTTATTGACAAATCCATCTGGTAATTTCTGCAATACTTCAAGGTGCTTGCAGATGAATTGTGTTTTGATCTGCTATAGATAACAAAGTAAAGGAAAAGCTGCATTATTACCAGTTTTTTTTTCTCAACTTCTCCAGAAATTATGAATGCGCAAGATTGAAGCTTGAGATGGATAGAAATCTACTTATCCTTAATTGGGATTATGTATTTGTTCTGAAAAATTTTAAATGCATTGCACTATTACACTGTAAATTGCAACTGAGTTTTACTGTGGAAACTTGCTGATATCCTGACAAAGTAAAATGCTAAACACTTCTCAAAATTGCTATTCCAAGTCCTTTTTCATTCCAGGCTGTAAAGTAGGAGGGGTCCCATGTTACCATGCTTTGAATGACGTTTCTA
Source organism: Bungarus multicinctus (assembly GCA_023653725.1). Taxonomy (NCBI): domain Eukaryota; kingdom Metazoa; phylum Chordata; class Lepidosauria; order Squamata; family Elapidae; genus Bungarus; species Bungarus multicinctus. The sequence continues at coordinate 113,724,019 of CM042836.1, forward strand.
AAGTCCATCATGGGGACATGGTTTCACAGTTGTCTGCTGGAAGGGCAGGGAAAGAGAGAACAGGGATTAAAGTAGGACAGATGTGGATTAGAGTTATGAGAATGCTACGACATATGGACATCATGACATAATGTGGTGTGTAGAATGGTGATATCATGACCTCCATTGAAGTTTTGATGCCATTCCAACATGATACCAATGCTGTTGCCTGGTTGCACATATTCTCCTTGTGTCATTAACTTGGGAGAACTCTGACAGCAATGCTAATGATTTTCGTCATTCCATTAAATGTCATCCAGCAATATGTGTGCTTAACAATTCTGTTTGCATCATTTGAAACATGCTCCAAATAATTTTTCAAAGGTACATGCAAAATAATGTGCCAGAGTTTGTATGCCAAAATCTTATGGGTAAATGTCTTCATGTCTGCTTCTAAAAAAGTATTTTCTAGTGTAAAAGCTGGGTACACAAAGAACATACGGCACATCATTAGTGCTATGTTAGCATAAATGGCTCTTCTACAAATAGGATATTATTCCTGTAACAACCTCCCATCTTTGCCTCCACTTGCAATTAAATCCTGTGGGCTTTTCTTTTTCTGCATCATAAATGAATTTACAAATACTCCTTGATTCAGTTTGGAGGAAATACGTCAAGTTTTCTTGAGTGACAAGAAAGGTTAATTCTGCTAATTAAATAAGAATTTGTCAGTGCTATATAGAGCGTGATGCAATGTACTGTAGCTGTTCCTTTGGAAGATCTGGTTCCATGATGCTGTTTATTTATTAAAAGGGGCTAACCCTCGATAAATTGGCTAGTCATTCCATGCCTGAAGCAAACATAACTGAGAAGAAAAACAAATATTTGTAAGAAATAACTATCAAAAGAAACTGTTCCGTCTTCCGTTTACTTTTGGTATATTTCATTTTTCTTCTCATTTTTTGCAGTTCCATGTGTTTTAGTTGCACATCTCACTGTGCAAAATGGAGACTTACCAATCCATAGCTTGAGATTGGAAGCCAAATAGCTTTTATTTGTGATTTGCATCAAAGTAAATTAAGACTGGCAAAGTCTGATTCACTTCTGACAGTATATTTTGCATTCGTGAATACTTTCTCAACATTTCTTATGGATAGACCAATATGAAAAGTCTTTGACAGACTAACATTGGCTGAAAAACATTTATAAGGCCATAAATATTCTTTTTGGGTGGCCCATCATGGACCACTGCCTTGTCGTGTGAAGGGGCTTGCGCAGCTCAGTGAAGCAATGAGCTACACTATGGCTGTGGAAAGTTCTGACAAAACATGGTCCATTGGAGAAGGAAATGCAACCCACTCCAGTATCCTTGCCAAAAAAAAAAAAACATGAATGGTACCAAAAAGCTAAAAACCCCAGGAGACAGTGGAGGACAGTAGGACCCTATGATCTATTGATCATGAAGAGTTGGATGTGATTTAACACTGAACAACAACAGTTCTATTTTGGAGAATAAAAGACTCAAGACCTATTTATTTACTGACAAAAAAGAATATAGACCATGCTTGAAAGGATCCTTGAGACACTTCACATCAGGAGCAACCAATCAGAGCAAGGTTTTAAAACAATTGTTTGAATAACAGGCTGATCACAATTAAATATATTGAAATTAAGTTCACAGTATTTGGATTATAACAATGTTAAATTTTCTTACTCACTTTGCTTCCCTCTAGCAACCACCAGATATTTGCATTCCAGGCATGGTAACCCCATTGAAACAAAATTATGGGTCTTAATTATCCACCTGATATGAATTAATGTTTAGACTCACTGTGTGAAGCAGTGTGAGAAATTTCAGAGTAGAATATTTTCTACACTTCGTACCAGTATTTATTCCAGTTGCTCCATTTGATAGTTCCCAGTTCTTAGATAGCTTTCAAAGGAGGATCTCATGAAGTGTCACAAGATCTTAATGGAGATGTATGCAAGTTATGTAAAAGTGGCAAAAACAACTTCTTTCAAAAATGGTACAATTGCGGAAGGCCCAAAATTCAATTATATCTGGAGTTTAAGTTTCCCATTCCAAATCATAGGAGAATACCATAAGGTGATTCTGAATTTTTCCCCCAATTGAAAACGTGGAAGCAGTCCGAATGAACATTTTTAAAGAGCGTCTCTCTCACTGTATCCAAAATATAATTTCTGGTGCCACTGACAATTACTGTCTCACGTTTTCTTTATGGTCACTATCTCCTGAGCCTCTTACTGCAGCCCAGCAGAACAGAGATGGTGTTCAGCTGACCATTTCTGGAGAACCAGTAGCGGATATTTTGAGTGGTTCGGAGAACCGGTAAACACCACCTCTGACTGGCCCCACCCCCATCTATTCTCTGCCTCCCGAGTCCCAGATGGATTGGCTGAGTCTTCTTTTGTTTCTCTGCACAGGAGAACGGAGCTAGAAAACAGGTTAGTGGGATGGGGAGGGAATGAGATTTTGCAGTAATCTTCTCCCAGGAGTGGAGTGGGAATGGAGATTTTATGGTATCCTTCCCCTGCCATGCCCACCAAGCCACAACCACGAAGCTAAGCCATGCCCACCAAGCCATGCCATGCCCACCAAGCCACGCCCACAGAACCCATAGTAAAAATGTTTGAATCCCACCACTGCAGCAGAAGCTCCATATAATGAGCATGATGATATCACAGTGGTAGATAGTGCATACCTGGAATCACCCACAACATTAAACATGGTTTCAAATTATTGTTTGTTTAGCAACTATAGTAGTTTGGTTTGCACATTAGCCTTAAAATATAATGGGTGCTCTTGCCTAGCCTGTTAAATTAAAAACAACAACAAAAACAATTCAGGTTCTGGCTTGGGATTAAGTGGGGTCTAAAGCCAAGGAATGATTCTGCCAGTAAGTAGATGTGAAATTGTGTAGTCCGCCCTCAGCAGAGTCAGAACTGCAAGATGACTGAACTGATGCTTGATAGTGATGAAACTACTGCCTAGTGTCACAAGGGAACTATGGACATTCAGACACATGGAAGTTGTACAGCGTGTGAAGCATATGAAGGATGGTGAGCCCTACTTTCTAAGTTAAATATAGGCTCCCACAACATATAGCAAAACGCAAACGAGAAGATGGGAGCTGCATTTGGGCACGGGGGAGTCTTCCTCAGATGTCAGATATTGGGATAATGGGTCACATTCTTATTCAGTGCACTAGTTGTGATAGAATGTGCACCTAGAGAAGCATGGAGGGCGATCTTGGCAACACAGAGCTTTCCCATGGAGGAGACAGTACATTTCAGAGAGAAGCCCAAATTAAGAAACTGCACAGTCCCAAGCTGCATGGAGGAAGGGGGAAAAGCTCCAGGATATATCTGTCATGGTAGTGGGTTATAGTTATAGTTTCTGCCATTAGGTGTAAGCAAATAAAGGCTTAGACTCGTTTTGGATTTCATTGTGTTGTTTGGGAGCTTGGGTTTAGTACTAGTGGCACTTATGCCAATGGTACCATCCTGGTATGTCTCTGATGGCCGATCATTCAAATATTTACTTTAGGCCCTGGTACTTCTCCAGCTTTTTATAGTCATTCTTCTTGATGTTACTATCATTTGGCGCCATTACATACATCACCACTGGTGTTTCCTGGTCTGTGACTACTACCATGAGGTCTGTTGATTGGCTTGTAGTTGCCTGGTTATTTGGATCTGGAATGTCCCACAGGATCTTAGCCCTATTATTCTCCATAACCTTCTGTGGGATCTCCCATCTGGACTTGGGAGGGTCTAGCCAATGCTTCTTGTACACAATGCCTCCACCACACCTTTGTTACCATCTAGTAGTTGTCTGGATTTTTGCACATAGCCCAAAGTTAATTCCAAATAGATTTATTATTAACAATAGCTGTAGGATAAAAGTAGCAGTAGCAGCAGTATTAATAGTAATAATAGCATCAGCTATTATCTGGAAAAATAAAACCAGATTATGTTCTTACATGAAAACAGCTTTAGGGTATTTTAAAAGGAAGTATTTGCAACAAGGGCACAGTCCCTAATGCCAGCAGAGTTGTCCATATTAACAAGGATGTTGACTTTTTTTGAAAAATCAGTCTGATTTATAAATTTTGTGGGTGATCCTCAACAATTATAAACAATCATTGTTCAAACTGGAATCAGCTATTCCATTCTTATATCCTACTGAATTTTACCCTGGAAAAATATTTGAGTTTTACAGTAGGAAATTTAGACCAGATTTCGTGGTCAACAGAAAGACAAATGATGCCGACAAGCTCATGTTGTTTTCTGTTTGAAATGAATGATAGACACTTTTCTCAATGGTCTTCAGCCTTGGGTCCAGAGCTAGATTCTGCATATATAGTAATATTTGGATTGGACAGGAGATCACCTTTCAAAGGAAAGGCTTAAGGAAAGATATAAAGTTCTGGCAATAGAGGGAAATTTAGTCAACACAGAATGAAATGCTCATTATCATATTGTATTTGGCAGAGATATTAATTTTGTGTAATATCATTTTCAGGACTTTGTAGGTTGAAGCCATGTGATATTTACCATGAAAGGCTACAATTGTTGGGATTTGAAGAAAAAAAAAGGAGGGGAGCACTCAGTTTGTACAAGAATTCTTCCTGGAAAGGAAATAGTTTGTATTTGTTTTATAACTTGTTTTCAAATAATAATTGACAGCTTAACTACTTTTGGATGGCAGGAAAGAGGCAACATGCTGCCATCTGGTGGTAATTCAGAGTTTTACAGCTGAAATATGGTAGCTTAGTTTTGGGCACTGCTAGAGACTACTGTACTCAACTTTTCCTTCTTCTTCTTCTTCTTCTTCTTCTTCTTCTTCTTCTTCTTCTTCTTCTTCTTCTTCTTCTTCTTCTTCTTCTTCTTCTTCTTCTTCTTCTTCTTCTTCTTCTTCCTCCTCCTCCTCCTCCTCCTCCTCCTCCTCCTCTTCTTCTTCTTCTTCCTCCTCCTCCTCTTCTTCTCTGGAAATTAGTAACTTTTTGTGGTGAAGAGCAAAAGAGGATACTCCTTTTCTCACATCCTCCATAGTTTTCATTTGTTAAATTCCCCCTAAACCCATTTACATTTATTTTTAATACATATCTGATGGAGGGACCTGTAGTCTCTATATAGCTCATGCTTCCATCCATTTCTACTCTACTTTATAACACTCTATCAACAATGTCTGAAAAACATGGCTGGATCCAGAGCGCATCAAGCTCTTCAGAAACTTCATTGATTTAGAGGTAAAACAAATTCAAGAGAACTACAAAAATAGAAATAGTTTCTAAGCGGTGACCTTACCCCACCTCCCACCCTGAATTTTAGCAGAACCAATCAGACAGGATTCAGAGCAAACCACAGAAGCTAGGCTTGCATATTACCAAGAAATTCATCTAATTGTTTTAATTAGACTGGCACACAGAAGGAACCTTAGTCGGGTATTTTTTAAGCCATGAAAAATGTATTTATTTATTTATTTTATTTATTTATAAAATTTCCATACCGCCCTTCTCCCTAGGGACTCAGGGCGGTGTACAGCCAATCTAGACCCCGATAGTAATACAAAAGTTAAAAGGAATTAAATTAAATATTGGCCGAATAAGAAAAACCCACCCCACACCCTTAAAACCCCAATTTAAAATTACAGAACAAATGGAGACAAATTAATCTTATCCTTAGTTTCTATCTTCAAGATATGATCTTCAGCTATTGCTTTTATTAGACACGATTTGGAAGGAGCAACTTAAGTCATCAGGTCTATCTTCTGCTCTGTGCAGGAAGCCAAATTAAAACATCTCAGACCTATGGCTGTATCTGAACATCTGCAAGGAAGGAGAGAACCCGCCTATCTTTCAGTAATTAGTTCCACTGACAAAGTGTTCTTGCTGTTAGAAAGCTTTTTCTAATTGGCCTTCCTATATCTGAAATCCATTATTCTGTATCCTGCAGTCTGGAAAGAGAGGTCTTGACCTTCTTCTTTCTGACATCCTTTCAAATATTTGGAGAGTGCTATCTGATCCCCCACCGCCGTCAAGGTGAAGCAGACTCAGCGGCATCTTATTATTCCTACATGGTTCACGCTGAGTTGATTGGAAATCATTTCTTTAAGTGTATACTCAGAAAGCAGATCATGTGACTTGGAGCCTGTTTGAACTGCAATAAGAAGGCTTGAGAGATGCGGTGGCTCAGTGGCTGAGACGCTGAGCTTGTCGATCAGAAGGGTTGGCAATTCGGCAGTTCGAATCCCCAGCACCACCTAACGGAGTGAGCTCCTGTTACTTGTCCCAGCTTCTGCCAACCTGGCAGTTCGAAAGCATGTAAAAATCCAAGTAGAAAAATAGGGACCACTTCTGATGGGAAGGTAACAGTGTTCTGTGCGCCTTTGGCATTTAGTCATGCCGGCCACATGACCACAGAGACGTCTTCGGATAGCGCTGACTCTTTGGCTTTGTAACGGAGATGAGCACCGCCCCCTAGAGCTGGAAATGACTAGCACATATGTGCGAGAGGAACCTTTACCTTTACCTATTCCATCCCCCACCACCGTCTTTCTTCTCAAGGTGAAGCAGACTCAGGGGCATCTTATTATTCCTACATTGTTCATGCTGAGCTGATTGGAAGTCATTTCTTTAAGCAGATTCTCAGAAAGCAGGTCATGTGACTTGGAGCCTGTTTGGACCGCAGCAAGAAGGCTTGGATTTTAGAATGGCTCCAAGGTGTCTTCTTTTTCTTCATTGTAGTTTTCAAAAGTTAGATACTAGGGTCTGTGGGAACATACCAAGAAATAGTACAGGTAGTCCTCGACTTACAACAATTCATTTACTGATTGTTCAAAGTTCCAAAAGCACTGAAAAAGATGACTTACGACGGTTTCTTCACAGTGAGGACCTTGGAAGCATTCCCACGATCACGTGATAAAAATTGTTTGGCAACTGATTCATATTTATGACCATTGGTGGTCATGTGATCTCCTTTTGTGACCTTCTAATAAGCAAAGTCAATGGGGAAGTCAGATTCACTTATCAGCTGGGTTACCAACTTATTAACTACAATGATTCACATAACAACCATGGCATTGAAGGTCATAAAATAAGGCAAAATTCACTTAATGAATGTCTTACTTAAAAACATAAATTTTGGGCTCAATTATGGCTGTAAATCAAGGATTACTGTGTTTAGACTTGAAGTATGACTGACATTGTGTTGTGGTTAGCTGGCAGCAGGTGTGGATGGTGGAGGAAAGCAAGGGGCCAGGACCATTAGGGAGTGGACTGCTGCCTTCAGAGATTTTGGGGGCTGGCAGCAATGATGAGGAGGTTCCCGAGGTGCCTGTTCCAAGTGCACGTCCGCAGGATTGCTCATAGGAGAGAGCAGTTACAGCAGCATGGGTGACTTGGGAGTAAGGCTGCAAGGTAATGGGCCCTCCCTCAAGAGGATAAAAGCCAGGTTTGAAGAAGCATTCTTTGCAGAAGACAAAGACGCTCTGAAACTCAGCCTCGTGGACATTATAGTTAGTATGTGAAAACTCTTGTAAACTAATTTCTTATCTGTGGGTTTTTAGCAGCCTTGACAAACAACTTGCCAAGGCTTTTTCTTGTTGGAGCTAATTAGTTGGAAGCAGCCTTTTATCAGTGAAGAAACAGAATTCGTGAATGAAATCTTAAAACGTGGGGGCTGCTGCCTTTGTCTTGTGTTTGCTCTCTTGCAACCAGATTGGGTCAGAACACACCGCCTGTCTCTTGTAAAGGAGTAACTCCATCAGAAAAATGGAGAGAGATGTAGAGATTTCCAACAATGGTTCACTTCCATTTCCAGCTAATCTCAGCTGATTTTTAAAAAAAATTAAACTATGAATTGCGGTTGGTTCTACCTAATGAGCAGGATACAGCAACAACAAACTGATTTTGGACAAACCCATGTAAAACTGATTAGAGTTTGTCACCAGATGACTTGGAAGTTCATAGCAGTGATTTTTTTAAAACTATTCTCCAGGAGAAAGAGGAGGAAGAAGAAGTCAGGCCTATCCTTTATCTGTAGCATTAAGCCAGAATTTGTGAAAGTATGGCTTGTTTAATAACTCTATTTCACACATTAACTAAGCCTCTTTAGGCTAAGCACCAAACCAAGCAACCAAGCCCATTAAGTTTCAGTTAGTTCATCCTACTAGGGAGTCCATTAGATGATGGGCTGAGTCTTCATTTCTTCTTGGTCAATTAATGTGCACTAAGCTGCCTAGAATAGTTTTAATTCCCCATACCAATAACTCTGAACATTCAATGACATTGAGAAATGGCTTTTGATGGATTGAATCTCAGCTATAATCTAATATACATGAATGGTAACTTTCAAATGATCTGTTTTTCTTCCTGCTTCCCTCTTCCCTGTTCTCCCTCTGAACTGAGATGTTACTTTACCTTCCTATTTCTTTCTTTCTTTCTTTCTTTCTTTCTTTCTTCCTTCCTTCCTTCTCTTTCCCTCCCTCCCTTCTTTCTTTCTCTTTCTTTGTTGCTCTTTCTTTTCCTTCCTTCCTTCCTCTCTTCCTTCCTTCCTTCCTTCCTTCCTTCCTTCCTTCCTTCCTTCCCTGACCCTCCCTCCCTCCCTCCCTCCCTCCCTTCCTTCCTTCCTTCCTTTCTTCCTTCCTTCCTTCCTTCCTTCCTTCCTGTGACCCAATGACATTCAATGTCAAAATACCAAATGCAAAACTGTTCCTGAGAAATGTGTAAGGCTATTCTGCTCTCTGCTCTCTGTGGATGAATAGAGAGATTATGACTTCATTTCGGAGACTACAAAAAAGGAAGTGTTCTAAGCTTCCATAGACGCTCCATACTTTGAAACCAGGATTTTAAATGGGCATTTAGCACAACATTGGACCAAAAATAGATTAAATACTTGTATTCATACCTCAGCTTCAGTCATGATGCCAAAACCAACTCCGATCCCAGGAATAACTGCATTGCATTTGCTGCTGGTAATGTTATCCTGTTGCAGGATAACTAATTTCTGGGAAGTAGGGAGAAGAAAACCTCAAAATTATTCATCATATTAAAAGCCTGGTGTAAGACAGATCTGCTGTACAACTTGTAAATGCTAGTTTAGTCTCAGAAATAAATGATATTGAAAAGCACACACCCCCTCGATATAATTCCAATTTAAACATTGCTTAACTTTTATATTAACCTCATTTTAATGATTCTGTGCATGTCATGAAAACAGCATTTGGAATATCCAGAGTTTAGTCAATGAAATTTTTAAAAAAATACTGTGTAGAATTGATTTTTAGATAAGCACATTAAAATTGTCTATCAATTGTTTGAGCAGCTTAGTAGAGATCCAAAAGCTTCAATGTTTCATTTGTCCCAGTTTCTTTAAAAAAATACTTAGTGTAAATTTTGCATTTTGCATTATTTTGGAAAATTATATTGTTTTTGTAAATGCAAGCATCCCGATGCTTTTATTTTGTACGGCATATTCAAATATACATATTTTATTTGGGATGCATCTTTTACAAGCCAAGTTTTATCCAAGGTTTTGTGTAGATTTATGTTGAGAAAAATAGTTATTGCTCCCATCCATTCTATACAGAAGCTGCTGTTAAGTATGTTACAAATTTGCCCTTTGAAAATCCACACTGTTGTAGAGCGGTGGTAATCACTCAGGCAGACACCGAGGCAAAGGTTCAGCTCTAACTTTATTTAAAAATAAAGGGTTACCGCTACTGCCGCTCTAACATGGCAGCCAGCTGGAGCGGCAACAGCTGATGCCGTTTGACAGCTGCCTTTTATAGCTGGCTGTCAAACAGCATCAACCAATGGGAGAGGTCCGTGCTTTCCCGCTCAAAGCATGGACCTGAGTGGGAACTTCAGTCAATACACAACACACACAAGGTTATTTTTATATCTCCAACTTTAGGTACATAATCAGAGCTGAGGTGACTACATGTCCCCTAAGATAATGACAATAGAGCAGTATTTGCTTGGATTTCGGCAAGAAGCATTTTCACTCATGGAGTCTTAACCAAGTGTTGGTCCTAGATAGAGGTTGAAGAATGAGGTTCCTGTGCTTCTCGAGACCAATATCCAGGTCCGTCTATTAACATATCTGCTCATTTAATAATAAGTTTTTTTAAAAAAGCATCTGTACTGAATAGGAGGTTTTTCTGGCTCGTGACTGTTGGTCTCATCCTGATTTACTTGGATTTTCGTTTGGGGACAACCTATTGTGGTGTAGAACCCATACAGATGGTTTCTCTTTGAACGAGAGCCATTGAAAAAAGACAATTTAAAACCCAGAGAAGTAAAAAGTACTGAGAAACTCGGACTGGTTCTGCCCTAATTCCCTGGGGTATAAAAGAGAGAAAAGATTAAATACAGCCAAACATTCAAAATTCTGTTACTGCTGCTTTTATCAAGCATAGTTCTACTCAAACCTGTGGAGTCAGTTTCCTGGTCTGACCTACCTGAAAAGGCTGACTTCTTGAGACACACTTTTCCACATTTTAAACTTCTGAAGCCGTCCTTTGAGGAAGATTTTCCCCAGTGGCTTGTTGGGTAATGTTTCAAGTGATATAATTACGGTCAGATAGTTCAAGTCGTACCTGCCCACTGATACACACTTAATCAACTGTATCGGCTCCCTCATGTTGTTATCAGATTGTATATGCTATTTTCACTTTATACTGAACAGGGGAAGATAGGGTGAAATGAGAGCCTGTTGTTTTGTTGGAGGCAATCAAACAGAATAATGGAAGTGTCACATTTTTGATTTTTGTATTATTATTTTATTGTTTCTTGGTTTCGTTGTTGTAGTGAACTACCTAGAGTTATGCTCTAAAATGGGCGACCATACACATCAGAGGTGGTATTCAGCAGGTTCTGACCAGTTCTGGAGAATCAGCAAATACCACCTCTGACTGGACATTTTATAGTATTCCCCTGCCATGTCCACCAAGCCATGCCCACAGAACTGGTAGTAAAAAAAAATTGAATCCCACTACTGATACAAATCCTATCAAATCCAAGCAATTTCGTTGTAGGAGTATGCCTTGAGAATTCAACTTTTTATTTTCAAAAATAGACCAATCTTATCAGATATAAAGAAAATTAAATTTTATTCAAACACACACACACACACACAGTTTAATGTTCAATATCAAATCTTCAAATATTTCAGATTGATGGCGATAAATACAGCTTGATAAAAAGGCAAAACTTAAAAAGTCAATGCAATGCTCTAAGCAGATCACATGATAATGATGACTACAAATGATGCTACAGCTATACGTTCTCCATCACAAGGTCCCAAAAAACACTGTGTAAATTAGTTTCTGAAAGTTTATTTTTCTAAACTGTGGTGGGGCACCTCCTGCATTTGTTCAGTACAACTTCTATTTAGGCTGTTTGCTGGACTTGGGAGTGGGGAACTGCTATATCATTCTTTCAATCCTGTTACTTCCATCTTTAAAAAAAAAGTTGTAGGACAACATTTCAAAATTCTATTTCTGTAAAATGGTTGAAGCTATCCAGCTAAAACTTTGCAAGCTTAATGTCCTGTGAAATATACCTCTTGTTTTTATCCTCACTAGAGATGCTACAGTGCTTTCCCAATTTAGCTGACAATCAAAATGTTTGGAGATTCAAAACTCAAATTTCAAGTGAGTTTGAACTGACTTTGTTGCTTTGAAGCTCACTTTCAAATCTTAAATTGGCGTTCCTGCTGATTCACATTCCTCTATTGTGCATCCTGCTCCAGTTTATAATATTTTGCTAAACCAATACTTGCTTAAATGTACCTGCTGTAGAATTATTCACAATATGAAGGTAAAGGAAGAATCTGTACCACTAAAATATGGCTTATAAGCATTTCTGGAAAATGATAACCTTTTTTATTCTTCAGATTTGCTTAGCAAACAGTTCATTTATGTCACACTTGAAATAAGTTGCTGCAGTGTGCAACTGTGATGACCTGGGACAAGGCACGAAGGTCACACAGCCAGCTGAGAGTTCAAACTGCTCTTTAATGCTCCAAATTCTCCCTCAAACACTCCCATGTTCTTGGCAAGTCCCAGAGCAAAGCACACATGCACACACACACACGCACACACACACACACGGCAGCCTCTGATTGCGCCCAGTCCAGCAAAACAAACGAACAGTGAAATAAATCCACGAACCAAGGAACAAACAATGAGTCCGCGCAGCAAGAAACAAACAATGAGTCCACAAAGTCAGGGAGAAGGCACTGAGTCCACAAATAAGGAAGAAGCAAGCAGTCCTGCAAACTCCAAATATCTATACCAGCACACCAAATTCTACCAATTCAGCATTTGTTCTTGACAAATTCCCTTTCCCACAGCATCTCCTTAAATCTCAGTCCCCAGATGTGCCCTGTGAAGAGAGGTGGGGTGCTCTCCTCCCAAGTCATTGGGTTGGCCTGTGCTGTTCCCACCTTCTCTCCACTCTCCATGCTCAGGGATCAGGAGGGGGTAGTCCTTGCTTATCGCCTGAGCTCTGTTGCTCCTCATGTCCACTGCTTGCCCTCTCTCAGTTATCCTGCCCCCGTTCTCCCTGCTAACAAACCATCCCAATCCAGAAGGGCCCTGGGCTGATTTGGCCTGCTCCTCCCCACATTCCTCTGAAGCCAATGAAGCTTCTACCTCAATCTCCATCGGCTCCAGCTCCGGCTCGTCTTCCTCCACAGATTCAGGCTCTGATGGGGGCATGACTGCTGTGCATTAAGTTTGCTGTCATCATCCATTGCAACATCTTTCCAATGCAGGATCTTGCATAGCCAACATTCTAGTTAGTTCTTTCCCCATTTGGAGTTTTAATAACCAATTTATTTTGTAATCTATTTCATATCTTTGCTATGATTGGAAGAGACAAAACTCTCAGATTCCTTTTGGAGATTCAGTCTCCAATAAATCCTGTGTGCTGTACTCTCCACATGTCCGCTTATCCCACACATCTCTCATATCCCCTGCATCTCATTTCCCACGTAATGAAATGCCATCTGTTTATGTACCAGCAGGTCATCTCAGGATCAATTCCTTTTATGTTCTGCCTTAATTTTTTTACATTTCTTTTCCACTCTAAAGCAAGTTATCTGATTGGCAGTGGGAAAGGGCCTGTGGTTGGAAAAATGCACGACAATGCTTAACATTTTAAAAAAAGAATGTTTTGGTAAAGCAGTGGCAGGATCAGACTTCCTTCTCTGCCCTTGATAAATGTTCTTATTCCATGTACGTAGTGGGATTGTGCATAACAGGGGTGGGATGGTATAGCTTGGGTCTGCTCATTCCCACGAGGGAGTCTCCTTGCCCCTACTACCTTGCTTTATTCTCCCACCAGTTGGATCAGCTGCCACCAACCATTTTATTCCAGAGAAACATTCTGGGGGCATTGATATTCCTGGGAGGAAGCCTATCTCTAGCTTCAGTAGTTTGACTTGCCAAGGAGGTATGTTCTAAGGCTCAATTCCTTTCCCAAAATACACATCACTGATTCATTAAGAAGTTAATCTTAATCTTTATTATAGATAGCAAGGTCAGAGACTTAGAAGAAAGCTGAAAGGTAAGAGGAAAGGGAGACAGAATTAAGAACTGCGAATGATGATGATGATAGTGATGTTTTTAAAAATTGCTAGTATTTTAAGATCACTGGGACTAACTGACTCCTTAGTTTCCAGATTCCTGGTGAATATGGACAAACTTACTAGGACAAATTCACATAGTCCAGATCACAATCTAACTAAATCAGAATCAATACCACAACTAGTTTCATTGTTCTGAATTCACTGCCCAAATTATTAGAACTAGCCCTGTGACTGTCACCTGGCCATGGGGGTGCGGGATGGGCTGGGGCGCAAAAACTAGACTATTTATTATAAAATCTCACATAAAAAGATTTTTCAGTATATGATTTTCCTGGTTTCTGTTGTCTCCTTTCATTACTCAGATGGATAAATTAGCTAATTTTCCTTTAACATTTTCAGCACCTGGACATCTCAAAGTGGTATTTTTTCACTTCCATTTTTCCATTCGCTATTATAAAAAACCAAGGATCTTCAAACTTGGCAAATGTAAGATTTGCGGACTTCAACTTCCAGAATTCCTGAGCTAACATGACTGGAGGAGGAATTCTGGGAGTTGAAGTCTTAAAGCTGTCAAGTTTGTCAAACTGTGGTTAATTTTTGCAGATTAGATATTACTAAATGATGTAAAGTTGAATCCATTGATCTCACCTAAGAAGTAGAAGATGCTTTCCCACTTCAAACCTTGCTCTCACTGTTATTCAATTACTGTACACAAGTGTTCTCAATCTGTTGGAGAAAGCAAACCATAGCAATTTATTTTAAATCAATTTTCCTTTTGTTTTTAAATTACAAAGTATCATTATGTTGTCTTATCAATCTTAGGTAGCTAACCATGTTTATATTTTTATTATTATTTTAAAGAATTGGCAAGATAGTAAATTCATTCCAGTTTTGCAATTCTGAATTTATTTTCATTAATTCAATGAAACATTAAACACTGGGAAAGGTAAACAAAGAGTATACAGGTACATGGTTTAATTTGTTTAGAACTTAAGTTTGTTTGCTGAGTTAAATGCCCATTTCATTAGAGGTATTAGTGAGTAAAAGATAACGCTATCGGTTTAAATAAATAAATGTATTTTTTAAAAAGAGAACTATTGTTTTCCAAAATGCAACACATCTACACATCAAGTGCAATTTTCAATTTCATGTACAGGATTAACACAAACACTTTTTGATGCTTATAAAGCCACCTTATTAAAATGAAGTGAACTGATTGCATATATTATCCTATATATTATTAACATATGCTTCCAGGCAGTAGTGAGTTCTGTATAGTTAAAGCCAAAAGGACAGACATATGGAAAACATCTGGAAAGAATACCAAACAAAACAAAAGCTTACATCAACAATATCATCAAATTAAAACACACCCTTAGCTTTGGGGATGGAGTAGGATAGAAGTCCTCAGTGAGAAACAAAATCATAAGCAAAAAATTTGCTCCAGAATTTTTCATAATTTTACATGCATACACAAATGACAGAGTACACCATCTCTATCAGGTAGCCAAATTTACAATTAAGAAAAGTTCAAGCATAAAATGAGCCATCTAATGGGTATAGAGGGTTCTTGTATCATCCATCCATCCAATTTATGTGGCACCCATCTCATCTAGAGGTGAATCTGCATCATATTATATATAAACCAACACATAAGCCAGCTGTGCCTGTTGAACATCAATATGGTACTTGACTCATGGGATATATTGGTATCAATTGTTGGGGATGTGGTCCTACTAGAAGATTTCAATGCCTCTTGTTCTGTCTATCTTCTTCCAGTCTTGGGGATTAGACATATGTTCTTTTACATTGTGTGTAAGGTATTAATATATCAATAAATGATAAGAAAAGAACAGAATTACAGTCAGGACCCATATTTATGTGGATTCATATTTTAATGTTGCTGTTTATGAAATCTATCACATTAAAAATGTGGTTGCTATTCAATGCATTCATAGTGGTGGTGGGACATATATATCTTCAGGCATCTGAGTAAGAAAGTTTGTGACCTTTGTGAGCTGTATGTGTTTGTGTTAGGCTAGGTAAAGGGTAAAGATAAAGGTTCCCCTCGTACATATGTGCTAGTCGTTTCTGACTATAGGGGGCAGTGCTCATCTCTGTTACAAAGCCAAAGAGCCAGTGCTGTCCGAAGATGTTTCCATAGTCATGTGGCCGGCATGACTAAACGCCGAAAGTGCACAGGACACTGTGTTAAGCTATTTGTGCTGAAAATAACAATAGCATATAGACTTATATGGCACTTGGTAGTCCTCTCTAAGTGGTTTACAGAGTCGGCATATTGCCCCCAATAATCTGGGACTTCATTTTATTGATCTCAGAAGGATGGAAGGCTGAGTCAACCTTGAGCCTGGTGAGAATCAAACTGTTGACAGTTGGAAGAATTAGTCTGCAATATAGCATTCTAACTACTGCACCACAATGGACTCTTAAATCATTAATGATCATTAATGATCATGTTAGTGTTTAGGCATACAATAGATAGAACATATTTGGGACATTAGGATAAGAACTGAGCCCATATAACTATTTTTGGGATTATCACATGTGAATATTATTGCACATTAATTATTGATCAGGTTCATAAAATACTATGATCAAAACATATTGGGTGCCAGATATTAAATATTTAGAATGGAATAGTGAGTGCTAGGGCTAGTTGGGTATAATTTTCCATTGTACTGCACTAGCCAATATGCCAGATAGATATTATGGTAATCTGTTATATTTTTAAAAAGTATCCATTTGAAGGTTTCTTCTTAATTTCATCAAAACACAAATTTTCATGGACCAGATCTACTTTGTTCAGTTTTTACAGCTGGAAAGTTGAAGTGTCTGCTTGTTTGTTTAAGTTTATTTTTTATATTTATATAAAGAGCTGTGGTGGTGCAGTGATTAGAATGCAGTATTGCAGGCTGCTTCTGCTGACTGACTGCAGTTTGGCAATTCGGCAGTTCGAGTCTCACCGACTCAGCCTTTCACCCTTCCGGGGTCGGTAAAATGAGGGCCCAGATTGTTGGGGGCAATAGGCTGACTCCATAAACCACTTAGAGAGAGCTAGAAAGCACTGTGAAGCGATATATATATTTAAGTGCTATTGCTATTACTTTAGGGATTCCTTTCATTCAACCATTGCATCAATCAGCTTTAAGCATGATACTGTTTTTTAATAGAAAGCTGGTTGCATGTTATAAATCAAAAGAAAATAGCAATGCTATGGGTGACTATGGATCACTGATGTGGGCAATACCAGTCAGATTCTCTGCATCTGACAATTGCATGAAGGAGAATTCTTCAGTCTTGATAACTCCCAGAATTTCCAGCAAGTTGGACTGGATTTTAGGGAACTCAATTCCCAACCCATTTGGAGAACACTATATTTTGAAAGACTGGTATAGAGCCTGACCTTTTTTTTTCACCTTCCTGCTGCTAAATTTCTCATTGGATAGATTAGGAGCAATAAGAAGTCTCCAAAATATGAGTGCCTGGAAAAAAAATAAAAATAAAAATTCATGCACTAATGGAATGTTAGGGAAACATGCCTGCTGTTAACAGTGAGGTTGTATATTCTTTGAAAAAAGATTAATTTACCACACGGTATGAAGCAGTTTTACTTTGTTCAATATTTCATAACAGAGAATCTGGTCCATCCAAGACTGCCAAATGGATTACAAACCATACAAGGATCTTGATCTTGCCAAAAAGCAGCCCTCAAACATCCTATGGCTATTAGAAAGAAGAGTCAATGTAGGTTGCAATGTACAAATGCATGTTTCCAAATGCACATAAGTCCCACTAAATGTAGTGTAGCTTATTATCATGAGTAAGCTGTTAGGGCACTAGTAGCAAAATTCCATGCACTCTATACAAAATTAAAGGCCACTAAATCTACATAAGCTAGTGCTGCTATAAAAAAAAACCCAGTCAGATGCAATAAATAAATATTTCAAAGATGTGAGTCATAAGGAAGAAAATTTGGCAGAGGTTTTGCTTGTTTCCTTTCGCTGTATGTTTGATACGCTTTTTTACAGAGCCATAAATTTCTTTCACCTTTTGACAAAGTACAGTATCAGTTAGTGCTTCATGGATTTATTTTTGGCTGGGCACCTGCAACCATTTTTAAGGGTCAGAATTATTCTATCATATTTTGGCAACTACTTAAAACAGTAAGTTGGGTTAAAACTCAGCATGGCATCTGAGACTTACTAAGAAAGTTGGTGCTATTTCACTGCGCCAAATACTTACTTCTAACTAGACGTGAAGAGTCTGATCTTTAGTTGCATATTTTTGTTCTAGCTGTTTAGAAACTTTCGTTGTTATAACAATCTCAGACATAAATCTCATACTCCAATTCAGTGGAGCAGAAATGGGAAAAAGGAACATTATAGTGGTAAATGGGTTAAACCTTAATAACTAGAGATCTGACTATCTATCTATCTATCTATCTATCTATCTATCTATCTATCTATCTATCTATCTATCTATCTATCATCTATCTATCTGTATCTCATCTTTATTATTTTTAGAAATAATTCAAGATGGTGAACATATCTAACATGAAGTCTTTCTTCTCCAATTTTCTTCACCACAAGAACCCTGAGAGGTGGTTTGGGCTGAGATATAGGTGATGACCCTCACACAGTGTGAACAGTTGGTCAGATGACCAACTGACCACCTAAGACCTATAAAAGCAGAAGAGAGCTGAAACAAGACACTTCAGCTGAAGTTCTACTATTGATGTTACAAAATGTTTGGAAACTAAACAACAAGCTTGGAGAACAAATCAATACCCAAGCTACAGATATTCTCCTCCATTTCTAATTCTTTGTTGTCTATTTGTCTATATTGTGGTCTTGCTTCCAGGCAAATTGTATTTCTTGCAGATATGCCAATACAGTATGTTGCTACTTTGTCATGGCTTATTATAATTAGTAGTAGTATTACTAGTATTAGTAGTATTATTTTCTTTTACACAGTCAGCCATACGTTTAGACATGATTTGGCATGTTTATCCATTTACTAAGTCCTTCCCAGGCATCTAGGATAGGCAAATATTGACTGGATTTTGTTTTATTAGGAGTCATTTGGCTGAATGTGAGATGAAATATATCTTCAAAAGAAGCAAAGAAATAAACTGGCTCAATATCTGACCAATGTTCACCTCCATATTATTGTGTGCATTGGTATCCAGAAGACTTCTTTCCTAAAAATATTTTTAGGAAATATTTAAAAAACAGAATAAAATATTTTCCCTAAAAGAAATAAAAAAATCTTAAGGGAGACAGAAACTCAGAGCCCCAGCTGCCTGCTCCAAAGCAGATACTGAACTGGGGCAGCTTTTAGAAATGCAGATTTGGTAATCCATTACTCACTACAGTAAAGTCTGAACAAAGGCAGATTAGCCCTCACCCAAGAGCCAACACAGGGCAAAGCCATTAAGCCATAATAGGAATTATTGCATCATCCTCCAAACTTCAACCAAGCTTAGCTCAGACAAACACCTAGGATTTGTACTTTGCCTATAGAGCCAGCTATGACCCCTACATAACCCCTGCATGGCACCACAGGAGTCTGACAATAGAATACGTGTTCTTGCACAGGAACAGGAAGCTCAAGTGCAAAACCCAAGAGAAGATATAAAAACCTTTCACACTAAACTCCCTGTGGTCAGCTGCCCAGAATCACATGTGCTTGGTGGTTCTGCTTCATCAACAAATCAGCCTCCATCCTCTATTTTGTCTCCAGTGCCTTTCTCCTGGCTTGGAACTGAACCAGATAAATATTTCTTCCCACAATATAATACAGCTGTGAATTTTTCACTGGAAACCAAAAGATTCCTCTTTGACTATTTCAACTTTCTGCTTAAATGGCCCAGTTTTAACACTCAGCCTGCCCAATCTGTGGTACAAGTGCTACAACTTGAGCAATCTGGAGATGGATGAGAAGCCTTTTCAACTTCTGAAACTATTTAGTCCCTCAAGTTTTTCATGTAGGACCAATCACTGCATTAATTCACAAGAAGATAGAGAACAAATACTGGATCAGTGAACAGTTAAACAGTTAATATTTTCTTTGCCAATCTGGAAATAAATTTTGCAATTTGTTCACAAAGCCTAGACAACTTTTTACCCTTTCCACACACAAGAGTTTATTGTTTGAAAATTGTACAAAACAAACTTTAAATAAACATATGGCGAAACCAGCCTCAACTTTTCTAAGTAGTGTCAATGGGTGACATTTATTAGCGATAATAATCTTATTTCCACATACTTTGAAGTGGATTTTTTTAAAAAATCTGGCCATGTTTTTTTTAATGATTCCATTCCATTTGTTATTTATACCCTATTGTAAAATGCTAGAGTGTAACTTGCAGAGAAGGCAGGTAAACACTGATTATCCCTCTACAGTAGCAACTGTGTTTGGGAGACTGCCTGGACAAGATTTGGATATTCCAGAAGGGAGGTGAAGAAAAGGATTGTTGCATTGTTCAGGTGGAAATCTTTTCATATAGCAGTCATAAGTATTTTTCCCAAATTAGTCTTTCTGATTTTAATCAGTGTGGGAACAGGCTGATAATAATCACACTAATAATCTCACTTTAAATGAATAGAACATTAGCATTACATAGATTTTTTTAAAAAAATGTGTCTATAATTTGCAGTATTTTAATTTAATAATTCAAACCTATTTAACAAGTATATAATTTACAGTAAATACAAGTAATTTCATTATCTTATCTGAGAAAAGCAAGCTGTAGTCCATGGGTTACATATGGTCTCCCCTAACTCTGTTTTAACAGCCCCAAAAACCTGCCCAAAGAGTTTAGTGAGACTAATTTTGATCTCATTTCATCACACTTACACATTTCATCTCTTTCTCTCCTCCACATACAGTAAATACAATAAGTACATTTACAATAAAGAATACATGTCCTGCAAGAGAAATGGCTACAGGAACCTGGAGATGGAAAGAGAATCATAATCCTAAACTTTATTTCAGAAACTTTATCTAGGAAATAGCAGACTACTGGCAAGGGATGTAGCTTATTAAATGATATTCAAAACCTATTTCCATTGAGTTTGGATAACATGTATGTATGTATGTATGTACGTACGTACATGTATATTTGCAACATTTGTATAGCTGTCCATCTTAAAACCAACCGTGGCTAGTTTACAACCAATAAAAATAATATCTACTCCTGAAACAAACAGACAATAGATTGATAATAGTTAATTATTTATCCGGAGCAGAAATCAAATGTGACAAGGTCTGTTTGTGATCATCTCTCAAAATACATTTTGATTACATCAATCAACCCATACCATGTGAGCTATCAAACTGAATGCAATTCAGCAACTATGCCATACAAGTGTGTAGCAGTCTCATTATCTGTTTTCTACTGTATATAACTTGCATTAATATGGTGGGCCATGAAGTGCAGTCCTAAATTGTAATTTATCTTTAGGCACATTTCTTGAACTCTTCTAAAGATGTCTAAATCATTGCAATGAAATTACAGAATATCTAAATCACTCCTCTTATTGAACTCTGGGCTGCTAGACTTTGTCTTTTCATTATGGAAAGTTTGATCTGGTCAATCATTTGAAGGCCACACCTGAATTATTTTTTTTTCTTCTTATTCACAAGTTCTTAATTTACATTAAGGTTTTATTCAAAGCAGTTATCTATACTGTCAATGTAGAATTGTACTATCAGGGACTTCTCCCCCACCCCATCTCCAAATTAGCTGTTTCCTGAAGACAAACCAGTTGACAGATCTTGCAACTGTAGTTGTGTGACTTGCATCTCAGCTTTCATATACTTTTATGACTTCTGTGCTCCTATCCAAAACTCCATCTCTCTCTGAGAACTTTCTCAGAAAGTAATATGAGGATTATGAGTCGTTGAATTACATACAGACTGTTCCTCTTATCTACCATGAACGACCTTTTGAAAAGCAGTTTTGGTCAACAAAGACTATTTTGCATGACAAAAAACTCCCCACCTATCACCTGACATAACAGTGGAAGAAAAGGAAATAAACATTTTTATGGCATTCTTTCAAAGGCTTCTTTGTAGCTTTCTGGGATAAATATGGCAAGCATATGGCATAATGAATTAGTTGTTTCTATGCACTTAGCGCCAGACTAAATAAATATATTAGATGTTGTATTGGTAGATACTTATGGTGGGATATTTTATAATGCACAATCATCTATAAAATGGCCCTGTGATTTGTACGAGACTAATTCTGTTTGAAAAGCACAATATAAGACTTGTTTTAGAAAGAAAGCAGAAGCCACAGGACTGATTCTTTCTGAGAACACGCAGGACTGCTAGCCAGTGGATAAACCAGACTCAGTGATTCCATGATGGAATGGAAGGAAGCAGCTCCAAGAAGGGAAAAAGGAAAACAACAACAAAAAGCAAACATAAATCTAGAGGAAATTATGTATTCTAACCTTTCTCTGAACTGGTTCTATACTTTAGTTCCACCAAATCCTTTGACAAGGAACAAGTAGCAGCCTAGACTGACTTTGATAATGATGATGGATCTTCTTTCATGTACAGTATAATCTACTTCTAGACATTTCAATCACAAATGTCCCAATGTGATTTTAAAAATGCATTAAGACCAGCATCTTAAATGCAGCAAGAATCATGTTTGGTAAGATGGGTAGCTATATAAATCACATTAATCAATCAATCAAGATTTCAACTCCAGGCTTATTTTATATGAGGCATAAGAGATCACAGAATAGAGGGAATAAAAGAAACCTGGGAGGCAGGCTAGCCCAGTGCAGGAATTCATTCCTGGAGCACACGGGTATCAAACTTGATTGTGTCACATGACATGTTGCGACGTATCACGGCATGTTTTGTCTTTGCAGACTTGGGGTGGGCGTGGCCTGCACATGACACATCCGGCCCATGGGCCACCAGTTTGACAGCCTCTGAATACAGCAGCCCAACAAATGGTTACCAAACCTCTGTACCAGCTAAGGGTCCATTACTTCAGTCTGTGGGACTGAGAGAATTAGAGGAAGATGGAGGAAGGTGTGAAAAGAGGTAAGTACTGTGGGAAGCAACTGTTTCAAAGACCCAGAGCTGTTGACTTTCTGTAAGTATGCCTAGGGACATACCTTTACTGTTTCCAAGGGCATGTTTTTATCCTGACCTGCATTAAGGGTGCCTCTCTGACATGTATGTGGTTCTTGCCACTTTGAGCTGCCAACTTCAGGTGACTATTACTATCACTTATGTTGAATTCTGGCATATTCACTCCAACTCAAAGGCTGATCCTGAGTCTCTTTGTTGTCACCTGTGTCATGGCTCTTGAAAATAGGGACTGGCAGGGCTGCTGGGGGTTTGTAGGGGTTCGGGATAGCCCCTAGCTAAGATTTTTTGCAGTTCAGAGAACCCCCAAATCCCACTCCTGGCTGGCCCTACCCACCCTCCCCTCCCAGGAGTCCCATGCCATCTGTTTTAGATGCAGCTGAGTGCAGGGCATGTGTGGAGGCTCAGGGAAGTTCCAGAAGTTCAGGAAGGCCAGAAATGAGACCTGAGGAGGCCATTTTTGTTCTCCCAGAGGCTCGAAGAAAGCCTCCGGAGTCCAGGAAGGCAAAAATGCCCCCCTGCTGTGGTGCAGGAGGCCGACCATGGCCACACCCACCCAGCAACTGGGCAGAGAAGCTTTTGCTAAAATTTTTGAAGCCCACCCCTAAGGGCTGGGGTTACATTTTGGGACCCAAACTGCACTCTGGTAAGAACCTTCCAAGAAATCAGCTTAACCAAATGAAATAAAGTGAAATATTTTTCAAAGCCTTGAGAAGTGAGCCATGTTCTTTAGCAACTCAACGTTTTGGTTTGATTGAGTATACTACATGTCATATGCAGAAATTCTTGGCTTTATTATTTTGATTAAAAATAGTCATATTGGTTCTGAATTAAACTGCAGCCTCAGGGCAGAGAAAAAGAAAATGTTGCAGATATCCCTCCTTGTAGTCTAGAATGGAGACTGTTAATCAAGGAAGAAGAATATAAGAGTTCTGATTAAGAAGTATTCATTGAAGGAAGGTTAAGGTTACAGGCCAAGAATTCCAGAGAATATATTATTATCAAATTAGACACCTTTATGTAGGCAATTCATGCTGAAAAACCCTTATCATTTTCCTGATGCAAAGAGCTAGCAGAACTTTTGGGAAGGTGAGGCACTTTGTAGCAGTTCATTGTTTTGGTAACAAGCAATTATCTTATCAGGAAGAGAAAAGACTGGCAGAGGGTAGGAACTGAATTTCCCTTAGAGATCATTTCCTAGCCCAATTACCCCTGTCTTCATTAAAACAACAACAACAACAACAATTAACCATATGAGACAGAGAAGGGTTATTTGGATTGAGAAAAAATTATAGAGATACTTTTGCATGTTTGCATTATTGGAAACAGAATAAGAAAAAGAAAGAATGTCACTGTTTTATGATGTTGCATTATTATTAGAATATACTTCTGCAGAATTCTCCCTTAGGAGAATTGGAGTCAGTTCTAGCATGGACAACCTTCTCATGCTTAAAATCCTGAAGTAATTTTATTTTTAATACGTTCTAATGTAAAAGAAAAGTGTGCATGAAAGGCTCTTGTACTTTCCTAGTTAGAGCAGTTCCGCAACTCTTCCAGCTTCTGATTTAAAACTAGTGTGTGGTGAGCTATCATTTCATCAAGCTGTTTGGAAAGAGTAATCAACCCATTGGCTACTATGCACAAGCTTGGCCTCACTGGAACTTAGGCTGCTGTAGGGAATATTATCTTGAAATTTCCCAGCCTGAAATTTCAATACATTGGGAATTTGTGTTTATTTTGCTCTTGCCTGAGAAAACTTGCCAGGATACAGCAACTACACTACCTTGCCATGCGACATCAAGGAAGCAACAGTCAATTCACAAGATGAGAAGAGAAGGAAGGAAATGTAACAAACGAACTAATGTGATTTGCCATTAACTCTGCATTGCTCTTCAAGTTTATTTATCCAGCTGG
The DNA here is from genome assembly GCA_023653725.1 of Bungarus multicinctus. Taxonomy (NCBI): domain Eukaryota; kingdom Metazoa; phylum Chordata; class Lepidosauria; order Squamata; family Elapidae; genus Bungarus; species Bungarus multicinctus. The sequence goes on from CM042836.1 coordinate 113,748,670, forward strand.
GATGGGATGTCAGCTGAAGATTAGGAACACACACAGGATCTTAATGAGGCCATCACACTCTTGACAGCTTAGAAGTTCAACTGGCTCAATAGGAAATAAATGCAGCATACACATGCATATACACAGAGACAGACATAGAGACAGAAAGAGAGGGAGGAATCCTCTGCCAGATCTGTGTCCCACGGCGAGAAGGGTTTAACTTTTTAACAATTGCAATCTGAAGTAGAAGCCACACAAGTACTATTTGTAGTCTGTAGGAAATGTCTATAGGTCTAAAGGGAGACTTTCTTATATTGGAATAAAGTTTTGAGAAACACAGATTTGGAAAGATATTCTGATGGTTATTAAGGATAAAACCTTGAATGAAGGATGGAAACTCACCAAGGAGAGAAGCAACTTAGAACTAAGGAAAAAATTCCTAACGGTTAGAGCAATCAACCAATGGAATAGCTTGCCTTCAGAAATTGTGGCTGCTCCATTGCCGGAGGCTTTTAACAAGAGACTGGACAATCATTTGGCTGAAATGGACAGGATCTCCTGCATGAGCAGGGGGTTGGACTAGAAGACCTCCAAGGTCCCTTCCAATTCTATTATTCCATATTCAAATAGATCTGTACCTGCATGTCATAGTCCCAGTTAAAACTCCTCTCTCATAATATCATTATTTTAAGGTCAAACAGCGTGAAGAACTCTATGCTCGCTAAAAACAGGGAGATACAATAAAGATTTTGTCCTATTATTGTTGCAGGCAAATTTCTGGTTGTGGCAAACAAGATGCCTGACTCACTCACCCTAAGAACAATTCCCTTGTTTTCCTCAATTGTTCTTGACTTCCTTATGAGCTAGTGTATCAGGTACAAGGTTAACTACTAAGGTAGGGCCGCCTCGTCTCCTTTCTTCTAATGTCAATGTCAAGAATTCTCCCAAACTAGGAAATGTTAAGAGTGAGAGTCATTCATGCCTAACTCCACTTACCTCCCCTTTGACATCATTAGTTAACCAGGAAGCATTGTCAAGTCATCTAGGTGAGTATAGGAAGTTTCTTTAACAATGCAGGAAGAAATCCAATCCTAAATTAAAGAAAAGATGGGTTTTTTTGGGGGGGAGGGGGAAGAAATCATAAAAGCACACAAAATGCAAGCATCTCTATATAGATACTGTACATACATCTTTATATCAGAATATTTGTCTGATTCAATCTCATTTCATTCAAGGTCTGTTCATTGTTCTTAGAGGTTCGATCAGGACTCCAGGACCAAGCAGACATCCTACAGTATTGGTATCAAGGCATTGTCAGATTCCTGAGAAAGAAAAACTAAGTAACATATTATATTAGTTCTTGATTGGCAACTGTCCTCTTTTAGCTGATAGAAAGCAATGCAGATAGACAAAGTGAAGCCAATTCCTGCCTGAGCTCCCCGTAGGAAATTTGGAGGAAATTTGTCAGGAAGTTACAGCTGTACTGCCAGGTATTTGTACTGCCAGATATATCTTGAAGGATGATAGGGTTAGGTAACGGAGCAGCAATCCCAGCCAAATGAGTTGAGCTTAGGGAAAACACATAGTCCAGCTTCATTACATCACCTCTTTGGTAAAGTTGTTCAACCTACACTGAGAATATGGGCATGCAGTATAGTTAAAGGCATTGAAATCACATAAGCAGCTCCTTAAATTAAGAAGACTATAAGGAAATTTGCACATGAGTCATACATATATACCAATGGCCACTGTACCCACAAACCTATTGTTTTCTGCATCTCAATGTTGCTGCCCACACCAAGATGACTGGTGGGTTCCTTCCCTTTCTTTCCTCTCCCTACCTGGGTCACCACAACCCATCGCTCCCTAAACATGCCCAGCAGAAAATTCATAGAAGATTAAATAGTACAGACTAAAGGAGATCAGGGCTGTGAGCTATCCATCCTGAAGGTATGGCACAAGCTATAAACCCATGCAGCATCCACCCAAACTTGCTATGGCAAGTGAGGAAGAGCAGGAGATTCAAGTCAAGATGAGCTGCTTGTTTTTGAATGGACTGTCAAGTTGATCTGCTTGCTGAAAGAAGTGGAAGTCATGGGCACCTCTCCCACCCACTCTGTCGTTACAGAAGGGTGGGAGTGCATGAGGGCTTCACTCATTGGAGAGTGATTCCCTCCATGGGTTAGACTAAGCAAAGCTCATCAGTTTTACCCTCTATCCCTACCACAATGCGCTCTTTTTTCTTTACCCGTGGTGTGTGTGTTATTGGTTTCTCTCTTCAATCCTAGGGTGGGAAAAAGCAACTCTTTAAGTGACAAGATTACCTCTACCAGCCTATCCTGATAGGAAGCCCTTTTGCCTTCTATCTAGCTGAAATTGGAAGTGTTGAAATGTGCCATTACATGCTTGGTGGGACTCCTGAGACTGCCCATAGGATGAAAGGCTCTCTCTCCTTGCTTTTCTACCGCTAACCTGCCTTCTTGTTATCAGAAAGTGAAATCTCCAAGGAACTTTTGTGAAAAAAGTGGGAATCTAATGTACAGGAGTCCTGAGGAAACTTCCATTTTGTACATCAGTGTTAAGACTGATTTCCTAGCAAAACTGCAATCAATAATTCTAAATATGAAACCAAGAAAAAGAAGAATAAGGTTGTTTCAGTGAGTTGTAGGCTCCTCTGGCAGCCACATCAAAAATAAATGTTGAAGTCCAGTGCTCTCCAGAGCAATGGGAGGGAGTAGCCCCGCATCAGGCCAATTGGAGTCCAGCAGATTGCAGAGCTGAAAAGATTCCATCTCCATGTGCCCTAAAAGTTTGCAATCTCTGCCAAAATAACAAGGAGACAGGGCTTTGAAGCTAGAACATCTCAGCAGCAAGCTGCTTATGACCCGGAGGTCTATACTGAAGATTTACCTTTGGAGAAAGGTAAATAGGATTATTTAATGCCATAGCAAACAGCAAGCAAGTGGGTGAAGCCACTGCTACAACATACTGCATGTTACAAGATAATGGCATAGAGTTCTTATGATCTAGTTATGAAAAAAATGCCCAATGTGGAAAGAAATGGGACTGCTGTGTTTCAAGTCACACTTTATGGTGGGAATGCCAGCTTGTATATGTGTGATTCCTGTGACTTTCCTTTCCATGCACACAATGTAAGATATAAGCCAAGGGGAAATCGAGATTGTCAAATGGAGAACATTTAGTTAAGCACTGCATTTGTGAAATCTGCTGATGCCAGATTGCTGAGAATCAGAATTTAAGACCAAGGATTTGTATTTTTATGAGTTCATATGGTGTGTATGTGTATGTTGTATTTTTATGAGTTCAGATGGTGTGCACAGCTATGTGTGATTTTTTTTTTCCTGCAGTTCAACTGAACCAATTGCGTCAAAAGAAATTTGTAGTTAGGGTTTGTTTTTGTTTTGTTTTAATTCTTCAGATTTGTAGCAGGGTTCTGAAGTTAGAATAAAATTTGGAATTTTAAACTCAAATTACCTGATTGTTGCTCCCCACCACAAGCGGAAAGGAAAAAAAAAGGATTTGCATGTTGTCCATGTTTTTTCTTTGTGTAAGGATATGAAGGTGCATTAAGTGCCGTTATTTAGCTCTGTCTCAACTAAACCCTGTGGCAATCAGCCCATGGACTTCAATACAAAATGGCACCAAATTTAAAGCTAAATGAAGCATAAAATTCTGCCCGTAGACTAAAGGTATTGCTGAGCCTGAGAGAAACAAAGATTGGAAGCAGCTGCAGTGAAAGTGCATTATTAGCATCTGTGTTTATGTTGCTTTAAACTCATACAAATGAAAGCATATGTCTCCTACTTTTCTACACTGTCAATTGCTTTGCCCTGACTTGACCTGCTTTAAAGAGTTTCCACAGGAGACAATTTTAATTTACAAAATGTTAACACTAGTGATTTTGCCCAAGCAGTACAAAAATATTTAAAATCTCTTTTATATATTAATAGATTAACTAAAGGATGCAATTGGTCCTTTATAAAGAAACAGCCATGGAAAGATTATGCTTCCTTCTTCAGGAAAAGGTTAGGCTAAAAAAAATAGCAAAGGAAATAAAATAAATTAATATAATTTTCATGGCCACCTAATCCAAGTCCTTTGGAAAAGCACTACTTTTCAAGAAAAAAAAATAGGTTAAGGAGTTTTAATTTAACACACTCTGAATTGGAAGGAAATTTACATATGTGTTTATCTTGTCCACTAAATTCAAAAAGCTGAAGCTTCCTCTATTTTTATCTCTATTTTTATAAATTCATTAGGCTGAGGTCATGCATAGGATCATGCAATAAAAGGGCTTAATTTGACTAAATCATGCCTGAAATAAATAAGTATGATGGTGACCACCAATTATTGAATTATGTATAATAGTGTAATAGAGTCATTTAAAAAGGTTTTTTTTAGCAATTTAGTTTTTGTAAGTCAGCTCTCTTAGAATCCTAAACATGTCCATTGAGAAGTCCATCCTATTATCCTGGATCTACTTTCCATCCTGGATCTAGTTTCACTTAATTGTGAATTGGTTTAGATCCTTAATTAATAAAGGGGTTGTTATATGTATCAAAGGTGGTATTCAGCCGGTTTGGACCGGTTCTACCAAACTGGTAGTAATGATTCTGTGCAGTTCAGACAACCGGCAAATTGTACCACTAACTAGCCCCACCCACCCCACCCCACTCCGCCCTATATATCTGCCTTTGACATGTAGCCCAGCTAATCTCCGCACCTCACCTCCACACCTCACCTGCTTTGTTCACCAAAGGTAAGCATGCTACCCACTTGCCCTTCACCTTGGGTCGGAGTCCAGGGATGTGCCATTCCCTGGCTCCAGCCTTACTCCGGAGCCTCCGCCCACTCACCGTTTGCCTCGGCCAGGTCCAGAAGCACTCACATTTTTGGCGAACCAGTGGTGGAATTATTTGAAACGCACCACTGATATGTATGCATCAAATATAAGCAATGATATTACCTAGAAATTAAGAAAAGAAACTGGGATTCTCTTCTCAATTTCCATTACTCTGTGAATTTTACTAGTAAGATTTTATTCAGCTATATCATCCTTCCTCTAGGATTTTTTTTTCTACAGAGAGAATTAGAAAATGAATAGTCTTTATTCAAAGCCTAAAATGGCTTTGTTTTTACTGGGTTTTCCAATCCATTGTATGATATCAGTAGGGATGGAGATGAGAGGAGTCTTTGAGAACTTAAACTAAAAAGTCGTTAATGCATCTGAGAACCAAACAAATATACATCTCTCAGCACCTTGGCATTTGTGCAAAAGCATTGTCAGGATCTTGGCTCACACAAAAATGTGAATGTCCACTTGCAAGAAAAAAACCCCATAAACTAAGAGACATTAGTGAAGGGAATCCAGAGCAGTCTCATTTTTTCCTAACTTATGAGACCAGACGATTAGAAACTTTCATATAAGTTAAAAACTAAGTTTCATATGTGGGGCCAGTTTGTGAAATCCAGAAAAAAAATAAGATTACTATGCCACATGTGCCAAATAAATAATAAATAAATAATAGATAAAAAACAAACAGGTAGTACGATTCTATGGATGCCTTCTTAGAAGAATTCCCCAGAGTTTCCTGCTCCATACTTGCATTCCCATCCATAAATGAGCCACGGTGGCGCAGTGGTTAGAGTGCAGTACTGCAAGCTACTTCTGTTGATCACCTGCTGCCAGCAGTTTGGCAGTTCGATCTTCACCAGGCTCAAGGTTGACTCAGCCTTCCATCCTTCTTAGGTCGGTAAAATGATGACCCAGATTGGTGTGGGGGAATATGCTGACTCTGTAAACCACTTAAAGAGGGCTGTAAAGCCCTGTAAAGCTGTATATAAGTCTAAGTACTGTTGCTAGTGCTAAATCCTGCTTGTTGTGGCATGAAAGTGCCTTCTAGTCTTTTTGAGGTCCTCACAATACAGCTTTCAATGCTATCAGCTTTGATGGTGAGCCACTCACATAGGAGGACACATGCTGGACCTGATTTTTGTCTCTGGGCAGTGGTTGAATGACTGTAATTGGGGGGATTTAGTTATTACACCCTTGTCATGGACAGATCATTTCCTCCTTAGGCTGGATTTCTGTTCCGCTACCCCCCACCGCAGGGAGGCGGAGCCACTTAGATGGTTCCGCCCCAGGCGCCTAATGGACCCGGATCGGTTCCAGAGGGAGCTTGGGCCATTTCCTGAATCTCTGGCTCTCAGCTCGCCTGGAGACCTGGTGGCCACCTGGGATGGGTTGGCCGCCGGAGCTCTAGAGCGAGTTGTGCCTCTGCGACCTCTGACCCGGCACAGATCCCATTTGGCTCCGTGGTATACGGAGGAGCTACGGGAGATGAAGTGCCGGAAAAGACGTCTAGAGGGCATTTGGAGGGCGAGCCGTTCTGAGTCTGACCGAACACAGGTGAGATCTCATATTAAGACTTACCTTGTGGCGATAGGGGCGGCGAAATCTTCGTATTTCTCCGCCCTTATTGCATCAGCAGAAAATCGGCCTGCCGCCCTGTTTAGAGTGACCCGCTCTCTACTTGAACCGAGAGCGCGGGATGACCTCTTGCAGGGTAGGGCAGAGGAGTTTTCCCGATTTCTGCATGATAAAATCGCTCAGATTCGGGAGGGGCTCGACTCCAATTGGGTGGTCCCGGGGGAGGTGTCCGGGGCAGGTCTTGAGAGTGTTATCTGGGGGGAGTTCGATCCTGTGACCGCCGAGGGTGTGGACAGGTTGCTGGGGGGTCTGAATGCCACCACCTGTTTATTGGACCCGTGTCCTTCCTGGCTGGTTTCGGCCGCCAGGGAGACGACACGAGGCTGGCTCCAGGGGATTGTCAACGCTTCCTTGAGAGAGGGGGTGCTCCCTACCGCCTTGAAGGCGGCGGTGGTGCGCCCCCTCCTCAAGAAGCCTTCCCTGGACCCAGCTATTTTAAACAACTATCGTCCAGTCTCCAACCTTCCCTTCGTGGCGAAGGTTGTTGAGAGTGTGGTGGCACGTCAGCTCCCCTGGAGGAAGCTACTTACCTCGATCCGTTCCAATCGGGCTTCAGGCCTGGACATAGCACTGAGACGGCATTGGTTGCGTTGGTTGATGATCTCTGGAGGGCTCGTGACAGAGGGTTCTCCTCTGTCCTGGTCCTATTAGATCTCTCGGCGGCTTTTGATACTATTGACCATAGTATCTTATTGCGACGGTTGGGGGGGTTGGGGATTGGTGGAACCGTCCTTCGATGGTTCTCCTCCTTCCTCTCTGACCGTTCGCAATTCGTGTTGGCGGGGGGGGAGAGGTCCACCTCTAGGCCCCTGGTTTGTGGGGTGCCTCAGGGGTCAGTCCTTTCTCCCCTCCTGTTCAACATTTACATGAAGCCGCTGGGCGAGATCATCCGTGGTCTTGGAGTGAGGTGTCATCTGTATGCAGATGACACCCAGCTGTACATCTCCACTCCGGACCACCCCAACGATGCTGTGGGGGCTATGTCTAGGTGCCTGGAGGCCGTGCGGGACTGGATGGGCGGGAACAGGCTTCGGCTCAACCCATCCAAGACCGAGTGGCTGTGGTTTCCGGCGCCCCGATATAGCCAGCTGACACCTTCGCTGGCTATTGGGGGGGAAGTTTTGCCCCCCACAGAGAGGGCTCGCAACCTGGGAGTCCTCCTGGATGTACGGCTGTCGCTTGAACATCACATCGCGGCCGTCTCCAGGGGGGCGTTTCATCAGATCCGTCGGATCTACCGGTTGCGGCCCTTCCTGGATCGGGACGCCTTGCGCACGGTCACTCAGGCCCTTGTCACCTCTCGCCTGGACTATTGTAATGCCCTCTACATGGGGCTCCCTGCGGGGAGCATCCGGAGACTCCAGTTGGTGCAAAATGCAGTCGCGCGGGTGATTATGGGGGCGTCACGTAGCGCCCATGTGACGCCTCTCCTGCGCGAGCTGCATTGGTTGCCGGTGGCTCTCCGGGTTCGCTTTAAGGTTCTAGTTTTGACCTTTAGGGCGACCCATGGCATGGGACCAGGTTACCTTCAGGACCGCATTCTGCCAACGTTCTCCAACAGGCCGGTGCGTTCCCACAGGGAGGGTCTGCTCCGGGTGCCGTCGGCCGCTATGTGTCGTCTGGCGGCGCCAAGGAGTAGGGCCTTCTCTGTGGGTGCCCCCGCCCTCTGGAATATTCTGCCACCGGAACTTCGTACCGGCACGGACCTGAGGGCCTTCAGGCGCGCGTTAAAGACCTGGCTCTTTGAGCAGGCCGGCCTGGGCTGAGATGATGATTTTAAATTTGATCTCCTTTTTTAATTTTAAATTGTGTTTTAAGGGTGGTGGGGGGGTTTCTTAGTCTTATTACGCAGCCGATTTAAATTTAATTACTTTTTAACTTTTGTATTTTCTGTGGGGTTTTTAGATGAGCTGTTCACCGCCCTGAGTCCCTTGGGAGAAGGGCGGTATATAAATGCAATTAATAAATAATAAATAAATAATCGAAGATATGCTTTGAGGACAATACTTTTTATATTGATGTACTTTCTTCCTATTACCATTACTATGTAGCTGAAGCCCGTGCATTACATACAGCATGTGCACTGGCCCAAGGATTCAGATTACAGATAAACAGAGTTGGAAGGGACCTTGTAGGTCATCTAAGTCCAACCCTCCACCCAAGCAGACTCTATACCATTTTTGACAGGACAGATTCATGCAGTGCTTGGTTATTTAGGATATAGTTCTTGGTCATGGATATTTTTCTGCTCTCTCCAACACACAATGAATACACAATGAATATAATTGTTCTAGCTCTGTCTATTACTACACACTTTCCCTTGCACAATCAGATGGCAAATTGTCTGTCATTCACCTAATTATCAACTTTCCGAGCAGTCAGTAATCCTAGGAGATAGTTCATGGGAGTGAGAAAGAGGAAAGCAAAGACTTGCCAACACTCACAAGAACCTTGTAAATACTTTACCACCCTTCCAATACAGAGTATCCTATTTACCTAAATAGGGCTGATTTCATTAATTCAGCCCTTTTTGTACACATCTAGCAGAGAATATGGAGCTTTCTTTGTATAAAAAAATTGAATGTATACTTGAGAAAAAGAGTGAAGGAACGTAGAAAAGAAAGATTGTATGTTTATATGAAGGAATGTGTGAAAAAGAGAGATGAGGATGATGTAAATAGTATAGGAGTATGTGTATGTGTGTGTGTATATGTATGCGTGTGTATTATAGGTATTAAAATGCCTGTAGGAGTGTGAGAGGTATATGAGAATGAAATGTCTATATTTTGTGAGCGTATTTGCATGAAGAGTAGTCTTTCATCCATATTTCTTAGAATAAGTGAGTAACAATAAATAAGATATCTGGAAGAAATATTGTTTCTTTGGAATATAGAGAAGTCCTCGCTTTGATTGGAATTTTTATTGGAATTAACAGGATCTTTTTCCAATTACTTTTATTTAAGGGGATTTTAATGTTATGATATTAAAACGGGTGAACACTCAAAAAATTCTTCCTTTATCTTATGTCAGTATTTTGTTTATACTGTGTGATCAGTTTTCCCCCAAACAGTTTGTTTTCATTTCCTTGCTTTAGGGATACAGATTATTTTTCCCCCCACAAATATTTTCACATTCTTCATCATTACTGTTTTTGTCTTTATATATAGCCAGAAGACTGGAACAGCTTATGAGCTGTTTTCAAGGAAGCTAACTGAGACTTGCAAAAACCAGCCTGGCTGTAGAATTTACTTGGATCACATAAAGCTAGTGATCCTGGTAGTAAATCATGCCCATTATAGCATAAATGCTTTACATTTCAAAGGGCAAATGGATTATGTTTTTTCCATCTTCTTTTCAATTAGTTATTTCTCAATGATCTATGCAAAAATTCAGTAGCTTGAGAATTAGTACTGGGCATTTTTTAATGCATGTGAGATGAAATGTTCGGAGTCTCGCTTACCCTTTGGTAGATTAAAATCACAGCACTGGACATACCTCGTAAATCTTTTGCTTGTGCTCCATTATGCATATCTGGACCTTGATTGAACTCTTTGGCTGGGCAGCCCAATCCCTTTGGAAAGCTGCCCAAGGTGGCTTACAGTTACATGGAAAGCTCTCCAGAAGAGAAGAACAAAACTGGGTTAAATTTAATCTGGGTTAAATTTAAATTAATTGTAATCACATAAAATTAAAACACAGCTACTTTTTCTACTGGACTTTTTTTCCCCTTTTCTTTCTCCTGTCTCTACTCTTGCTGAAGTTCGTTGTCCAATGTTGTTAGCAATCTTCCTGAAGTTGACTTGATTTCCCTCTGCTATGCTCATGGGCAAGGGAGACCATGGCAGTGAACCTGCATAAGAACATTGTTGTAGTGATCATAAGCCATGGTGGCGCAGGGGTTAGAGTACAGTACTGCAGACTACTTCTGCTGACTGCCGACTGACTGCAATTTGGCAGTTCAAATCCCACCAGGTTCAAGGTTGACTCAGCCTTCCATTCTTCCGAGGTGGGTAAAATGAGGACCCAGATTGTCATGGGCAATATGCTGACTCTGTAAACAGCTTAGAGAGAGCTGGAAAGCACTGTGAAGCGGTATATAAGTGCTAAATGCTACTGCTAAGCAGGATTGTGAAAAAGAGAAACATCCATTCTTTCCTTTCCTCTAACAATTTTGCTGAAGAGGATAGTTCCTTCTCTGCTACAATTGATCAAGATGGATGCTGTGGAAAAGAAAGCATGTCCTGGAATATCTGCAAGCCATAGGAAGAATTATAGTTTGAGACTGCAAACTTATCTAAGATCTAATTGCCATAAGGCTATTAATAGTCTTAGACATTTATGTAACAGCATTATTTTATATTTCTACTCTCTGTATCAGATTAAATTCAATGTTTTGTTCCAAAACAGTTTTGAAACCAGTTTTGTTATAAATCTTTTTTCTAATAGCTCAGTATGACTTTGCCAGAAGATACAAATGCTGGAATTATTGCCTTATTTCTTGGCTGCCATTATTATGAAGTGAAAATGCTTTATGTTTGATTGATATTTCCAAAATATTCCTAGCTATTATTTGCACATTTTATTTCTTTGGTCCTTTTAAATATGCTTATAGGCTTTATTTGCACGCATGAATTTTTTTCCTTTCCTGGAATTGGCATAGTACCATTCATTAAACTGGATAGCCATTAACTGTAATGTACAGAATGAATAGACACAAAAGCAGAGGTGGTATTCAGCAGGTTCTGACCAGATCTGGAGAACCAGTAGCAGAAATTTTGAGTAGTTTGGAGAACTGGTAGAGGAAATTTTGAGTAGTTCAGAATACCACCTCTGACTGGCCCCGCCCCCATCTATTCTCTGCCTCCTGAGTCCCAGCTGATTGGCTGGGTCTTCTTTTGTTGCCCTGCACAGGAGAATGGAGCTGGAAAGCAGGTTAATGGAGTGGGGAGAGAATGGAGATTTTATAGTATCCTTCCGCTGGAGTGAGGAAGCCACATCCACAGAACCAGTAGTAATTTTTTTTACTCCCACCACTGCACAAAACCTTGTTTGATTCTCTATTTTGTTTCACTTCATTGATGTGTATATTAACATCACTGTCTATATAGACCTCCCCATTTAGTTAGAGAATATATTTTACCAAATATTTCTGGAACACATGCCTAGTTGGGTGCAGCTATGATTCTTCAGTTCCATCCAACAGATCAAGATTCCCAATTTGTAACCACAGTTCCATCCAACAGATCAAGATTCCCAATTTGTAACCACAATTTGTTCTTGCTTCTGCCATAATGCCAATCAAGTTCTTGGGATGGCTAAATGGGAAATGTTTAGTCATATGCTGCAAGTTCTGAATCAAGCAATTGCTTTGGTTGACCCTGAAGCAGAGAAATTGCAACTTTACTGAGCATAAATGTGAATGAATTTCTACATATGCCAGTGAGCTATTCTACTTGTAAGATTAGAAGTAGAAGGATCCGTTTTCAGAAAATAGATCCAAGATGGAAGAAAAACGTCGAACTGGAACATGATCACAAATAATTATTTTTAATCCAATTTTTCTTATGTTCAAAATTTTTTGTTTCATCTGATTCAAAATTTAGATTGAACCTGTTATATTTATGTCACATGTTTTGCTGATCTACACCACTAAATTAACTTCACTAAAAAGTATGCTGTGCCACAAATCATCTAAAGATCAACTTACTTGCTCAATGATAAAGCATCAGTTAAATGATACCTATAGCAAATCATGATTACTTTGTGAAAGGTGTATGATTATGATGCACTGTCATTTACCATCCTGACTATCAATACACATACAGCTGTTTTACATGCAGAAAATAAGAAGTTTAGTTCAAAACTAACAGAACTCCAGCCTATAACCTTGGAGTGTAATTGGCAACAGTGTTGAACTGGAGCTGGACCCAAATGCCCTTCGGAATCCTCTACCAAATTTGTAAACAAATTGGCTATGATTTCCCCAGATTTCCTACAAGATGGATAAATCACTTAACGATTTCTCGAGGATGGGATTTCCTCTTCTCAGTGGCAGTAGCATCAGTTCAGAAAAGGTCCAGTAGTAGGTGTTCTTCCATGATTTTTCTGGCCCCACAGTTTCATTGAAGTGCAACCAAATGCAAAGTTTGCAGACAGGAGCAGTGGTGGGATTAAAAAAAAAATTGCTACTAGGTGGGCATGGCATGGTGGGCGTGGCTTGGTGGGCATGGCAAGGGAAAGATACTATAAAATCTCTATTCCGACCCCACTCCAGGGGAAGGATACTGCAAAATCCCCATTCCCTCCCCACTCCACTAACCTGCTTTCCAGCTCTGTTCTCCTGTGCAGGGCAACAAAAGAAGACCCAGCTGATCAGCTGGGACTCAGGAGGTAGAGAATAGATGGGGGCAGGGCCAGTCAGAGGTGGTATTTGCCTGTTCTCTGAAATCCTCAAAATTTCTGCTACCGGTTCCCCAGAACTGGTCAGAACCTGCTGAATACCACCTCTGGACAGGAGCAGGGGTGGGATCTGACAGGGTTAACTACTGGTTCAGTGATTTACGAGGTTCAGTGATTTACGATATGCTTCCCTGCATGCTGTGCACGTGCGCCTGTAAATCATCATCAGCACGCTGCGTGCAGAGAAGCAGCCTTTGAAAAAGCACTTTTTTCCTGCTTTTTTAACCGCAGCTGTGACTCGCAGGAAATAAAGGTCAGGTGAGAGCCCAGGTGGGTGGGTGAGCAAAAACATCAGCAGACATAGAACCGGTTCTATGTCTGCTGCTCTTCAGAGCTACCGGTTCTACAGAGGTGGACAGAACCGGTAGAAACCAACCCCTGGACATGAGGGTATATGATTGCACATCAAACAAAAGATATTGATTGCAACAAGCAAGTAAACAACATCAAACTCCACGTTCTGGAATTGTCTTCTTTGAAAGAACTTTTGGTGCAAATATTCTCCTCCAACTAAAGAATCGCTGATAGAAAAAAAATGGAGAATTTTTTTATCTGGCTGTAAAGTTAGCAATATTTTAGTGGTCTGAGAGTGAAAACAAAATCAGCTTCCATAGAGATAGACATCATCTCACAAATGCTGCAGTGATTGCTAGGTCTCTAATAATTTTGCAAATAACTGTTTGACAAATGGAATAAAAATAGAATTTTCTACTGGTGGGTATAAATGATGCAAGAGACCTCTATGAGTTAGCAGTTGGCTGCTGTAACAATGCATGCATATACATACTTCTCATACAGAATGAGATCGTTAATCTGAAATAGGCCACATATTTTGATAATGTGAATTTTTTTCTGTCCAGAATATTTACATAGAGGACCAATATCTACTAGAAGAGGAAATAATATTCCCTGGAATATAATGCTCACTGTAGATCTGCCAGACAGAGGAGATAATATGTGATTCAGTGGCCAAATAGTCTATCAGAAATATTTAGAAAATACTTTACAAAGATATTACTGGACAGGATCACTATATTCTCATTATTCAAATGTTCCTTGAAGTAAGTAGCAATCTTATTTCTAAAAGTTATTATTATAGGAAACCACATTAAATTAAGGGAAAGTCCCAATCCTCTGGAAATGTGAATCATTATTGCAAGGTAATAATTATTTTGGCAAAGGGTACTCTAAGGTAATTGTACTCATGAATCAAATATTTATTGTATACAGATATTGTTAAGCTGGGGCATACTACTTAGAGCATATGGCCTTAGAAAACATAGGGGAGGGAAATGCCTTAAAAGCATATTGGTGACAGATCTCTGGCAAGCCTGCACATAAATATTGAGACTATATTCATGGATTTGCTTTGCTGTCTAAACTTTCTTCCTCACATTCTTCAGAGAGGAAATGCATGGAAGTTAATGTTCATGGGAAATTTAACTGAGAGCAGAGCAAAATAGAATAAGAAGAAACCTTTTGGATTTAGAAAAGAAGAACAGAATACTTTCTGTTAATAATGTCAGATCCTGAACAGTTTTTTTTTTTTTTAAATGTCTGTTAGTACCTTCTCATTAGATTTTAACTGCTAGTGACTGCCTGGACTACCTGCAGCTTTCTTGGCAACATTTTTGGAAATGATTTGCTTTTGGCTGCTTCCTAGGTTTGAGAGAGTGTATCTGGCTCACTATTACCCAGCTGGCTTTGTGCTTAGTGGGACTAGACTTCATGGTCTCCCAATTTCTAGCCTGATACCTTAATCCTGGGTTGTCAAATTCTTGGCCTGCGGGCCCGATGTGTCACATGCTGGCCACGCCCATGCCCACGCCCACGCCAGTTTTACGAAGGGGAAAAAAATTCCGATATGTCATGTGATGCCTCCATGATGACGTGAGTTTGACACTCCTGCCTTAATCACTACACTAAACTGGTTTCTGTACTGAAGATAATATACATAATAGCATCTTGATGGTTCCTAATCCTAGCTGATCTCAGGAAAATGACCAAGGCGGTTAACAGAATTGCTTCTGTCTTGTCAACCAAGCGTATTGGATTGAAGGGAGCAAGCAATGTCAAAATAAGAAACAGAAATTTATTTATTTATTTATTGAATTTATTTGCCGCCCATCTCATTGTAAACAATTCTTTGGCCGGCCTCTGTTCTTTCAGCCTTCCATAAGGCTCTAAAGATCTCAAGCGTTGGGAGAGAATTAGATAATGGTATGTTAACATGGATCAGCTCCAGGTGTCTGTTATTTTAATGTTTTGTTTTTTCATTGATTGTGTTTTATAGTTTTTTAAATGGTGTTATATGATTTTTTAAAAAAAAAATTGATTGGGGGCCACCCAGAGTTGGCTAAAAGATGGATGGCCTATAGAAATGTTCAGAGTGAGAATACGGTTAGTACTCAATTAATAATCCGAAATGAATTATGATGAAGACAATGGAAGAGTTGTTCTTTAGGACATTAATTGCTCCAATGGTTCTTTTCATATGATCAAAAGGCCAATTATAATCTGTCTAAAGAGAAGAGAAGTAAATTATGCAATAGTCTGTTGTGTCTAATGAGTATACTCTTTTGAAGCCAAAGCTGCTAATAATTGTAGTAATGTACATAACATACCTGATATACATATATCCTATGGGACTAATCTTGGATTTTTCTTATCCTCTTATCTTGGATTTATTTCAATTTCAGTTTTCGATTTTTATGGCCTGAGAACAATGGAAATGACCCTTTGGATGATGATATGTTTCATAGGGTTTTAAAGTTGATAGCTGCCCCTCTAGAAAACTGCCAACGGGGAACTGCCACTCTAGAAAAAATAGTGGTAACATATCTCACATCTGTTCACTGAAGATAAATGTTTTTTAAAATGTTCAGGAACTTTTCAAGCATCATTACTTGAAATCCATAACAGATTTATACACATACATTACGGCAGGCTATCAATATTTTTTTCAATCCAAAAATGCTATACACTGTATTTGTGGGCATGCAGGATGCCTTGCTATTTGCTGGATTATCGCATCATCTGTATTATCTTTATCTTCATTTTCTATTCTACACATTAAACATACAGAGATTCTTTGGTTAGACTGTACAGGACTTGGTTTCCAGTTCCTTTCTGTCCTAATATACCAAATTCAATTGAAAAAAAAAAAGCTATTGTTGGAATGGTGCTCACTGTAACAAGCTTTGGGTTTTCAAAGTATTTTCACAGTACCAAATTCAGAGGTGGGAGATTTTTTTTCATCATTAGCTGGGAGTAGAATTGGAACTACGGTATTTTGTTATGGAACAGTATTGGTAGATTTCATTGTTATAACTGCAGATAAGCTGGGTGTCCTTGTATGAATCTGATGTACTTGTGGGCATGCATAATGGCAGCTGCTTTGCTTCATGTTGTATTTATTATTTATTTGTATTAGCCATAGCTGCTGTAAGCTTATGAATCTGTCTTTTGAGGAGCAAAAGAATCTGGACTATCTACTGCAGGAATGTCAAAGACAGTATATAAACGATGCATTTATTTATTTAATGAAGCATTCCAACCACCATAATATCTTGTGTTGCTTACCTAGTTTCTTGAGCCCAAGATTTTGAAGTATACTCTAGATAATGACTAGAATACAGTACCCATGAATGAATAAAAGGTAAACTAAACTAGGGTGGCTAAAAGTAGCATTAGGCTGAGTCAGCAAACTGAGGGAGGTGGAGGCTTGGATAGGAGGAAAGATAGGCAAAGGCAATCTTAAGGTCAATGAAGCAAAAACAGATGGTTGTCAAATGTGATCTTAGACAGAACATTTTTTTAAGATGATGTCTAAATGAATGTTCCAACTTACTATGAAAGAATGGACCATTAGGGGAAGTCTGATCAATGAATTATATAACTCGGATTAGAATAGTTTCAATGAAATTTGGAGAGAACAACCCAAAGAATATAGCAAATCTAGAACATCTCCTATGGCATTAAGGACATCTTTTTTTCAGTTTTATTTTTATCTTATTCAATAAGCTGTTGCCCTTCAAGCCTTTATTGATCAGTTGGAGTCAAGAACCAAGAAGATTATTCAGATTCAACTTAAAGAAGTTATTCATCAGATGTCATCTATCTGAGTTGACGTATAGATCCTACTGGGATCTGACTGATTCTTCAGCTTGCTTCTTGCTTCCTGAGCTTCCATGTTCAAGCTTGTTCAAGAGAGATTTTCAAAAATGAGTTGAGATGCTTTGCTGAGAACCATGTTGATAAGTATGTGAAATGATGGCAAGACATTAGATTTCCCCAACCTGATGAAATGGCTTCATTTTCCTGTAGAAGATAAAAATCCATGTGATTCCATCTATTGCTTACATTAGTATTATTTGCATCTAAACAGATACTTCCTAGGATTAACTATTTAGTATGAATCATCACAGGATAAATGTTCTTTTAGAAATTATGGGTTGGAACTAAACTTTGTCATGCTTTAAAAACACTAGGATTTAAATGATTCTTAATTTACAATCCACTGATTCCAGTAGATCTAATAGAAGTGCAAATAACTTTATGTGTGACGCAGTGCCAATTAATTAAAAAAGGAAGCATGGAATTTGATTTTATATCAGTCAAATAGATTGGAATTTCTTCAATGTTTGGTTTAAGTTATTAGTAGGAAGGTCACACCCTGATTTCTGTTTTCTGGCAGCATGGTCCAGAATATCTTTGCACCCTCCCTTCTTATATTCTCTATGTCGTTCAGATTTGGCTTGGGATATGACATAAAATGCAGTTAGTTCCATTTCTAAAAATGATTCTTGGCAGGTGGATTTTGCTTGCTAGGAACTGAACTTGCAAACATTAATTTAGTTCACTATGACAACCAAACATCTTTAAAAGGCAGTAACATATTTCAATCATCAGCAAATCAGATTAGGTTTGCTTCATCATCTTATAGCGAGGAGCCGTAATTTCACTTTTTTAAAAAAAATGTTCAGTGCCCATATCTCTTTGGAATTAGAGCTATATAATACTGGCTTATTTGCAAAATATTTTAAAATTACGTTAATTGGTATAGGCCAATAAATGTAACCTTTTGTATGAATAATCCAGCATGGATGAGTCATCTTTGGCTTTGGAAAGTTTAATTGAAACCTGATGATACTAAAAAATAAAAATCAAGTCTTAAACCTGTCTCAGAGGAATGAGTAGTGGCATTTCCCACCAGCTCCAATGATGATTGCATATATAACATGAGACAAAAGCACACCTTTCTCCTATACAGGTAGCCCTTGATCTACAGCTGTTCATTTAGAGACTGTTCAAAGTTATAACGGCACCGAAAAAAGTGACTTAGGATCATTTTTCACATTTATGACTATTGCAGCGTCCCCATGGTCATGTAATCAAAATTCAGATGTTTGGCAATTGACTCACAATCAGGATGGCTGCAGTATCCTGGAGACACCTTTTGTGACCTTCTGACAAGCAAAGTCAATGGGGAAGCCAGATCTACTTAACAACCGGGTTACTAACTTAACAACTGCAAATGACTTACTTAACAACTGTAGCAAGAAAGGTCACAAAAATGGGGCAAAACTCACAATAAATGTCTCACTTAGCAATGGAAGGTTTGGGTTCAATTATGGTCATAAGTCAAGGACTATCTGTATTTTGAGTTTACCTCAAAACAGAAAATTGGCCTCCTAGTTACAAGGGGCAATCATAGAATGAACCAAACCATCTTCAATTGGTTACTGAATGAACGCTAACATACATTTCCTTTCCATTTTATTCCCTCGGTTTCCTAATTTTGGAAAAAAAAAAAACCAAGTAGCCAAGATAATAAAGATTTCTACCTGAGAACCTAGTGGGTGGGCCTTATACAATACTGAGCTAAATGACAAACAGACCCAAGCTCAGTCAAATTCCTGGATCTTTCTTACAAGAAACCACAAGTGTGGATTGTCATAAAGAGAACTCCTAAAAGAGGCCTAAATTGATGGAGACAGGATGAGGAAAAAATTAGTTTCATTTTAATTTTAATACAAATACATTATCTTTTCTGAACTAATTGTTATGGTCCTGGTAATACAAAATGAACTGAACAGCAATGGTGATGCCCCAAGCACCATAGAGTATGGTGGTTGGTATTGTTGGGAGTCATACCAGTTTTTTCTTTCTGTTGTGAGGCCACTTCACTGCCTGTTGCCCCCAAAGCTTGTGCTATTCTGCTCACTCAAACAGACCTGGGTGACCTTTCAATTAATGTATGAACTAGAAAAGTGGAACTTATCCTTCAGAATTCATACTTTTCCAGGTGTTATGATCTCTCATTTCAATTACTTTGTGTTGAAAATAGATACCAAAACATAGGTGTTAAGACATAACTTGGAATACAGACAGACAGATATGCATAATGTGAATGCATTTGAAAATATGTAAAAGATTAAAAAGTCAAATGTTTCCCCTACTCAATGGTGACTGACTCAAGAAGGTGGCACTCATCTCTAATTCTCAGCCAAGGGAGCCTTCCATCATCGTACCGCCACCAAAGCAGTACAGTCAGTGATGGTATTCAGCTGGTTTGCACCGGTTCAGGTGAACTGGTAGCAAGGATTTGGTGTGGGCCACCGAACCGGTAGTAACTTCTGGCTGGCCATGCCCCCAACTGGTCACCTAGTAGCCACTCACTCACTTGCCCCATCTGCCTGATATGTCCACCCAATGCTCACCTGCCCAGTCACTCCTTAAGGTATTTCTTCTTTTTTTTAAACCTCCCAACAATCCGAGGATTCCCCTCGCTTCTTACTGCTTCCCCAGGAATGCAAAAAATGGAGGGAGGGGTGCATCAGGGAAGATTTCTGGGAGTAAAAACACTACATGCCCCTTCTATGCACAACTTTTTATTCCTGAGCCCCAGGGGAGCCATCTGGGAACAAAAATACCCTCCTTAGAGGCTCCTCTGAGGCCAGGAAGGCCCCAAAATGAAGCATTGAGGGGTCCTGCATGCCCCTCCTATGCTCAGTTTTTTTTTTCTTCCTGAGCCCCAGGGGAACCTTCTGGGAGCAAAAACGCATCCCCAGAGGCTTCCTGAGGCCAGGAAAGCCCTACATACGGGGTGGGGGTGGTGCTGCAAAAAAAGCCATGCCCACCCAATCACATGGCCATGCCTACCTAGCCATGCCCACTTAGCCATGCCCACAGAACTGGTAGTAACAGTTTTTGGATCCCACCACTGAGTACAGTACCAATTTATCCACTAACATTTGCGTGCTTTCAAACTGCTAGGTTGGCAGGAAGTAGGGCAAGAATGGGAACTCATCCTGTCACGTGGTGCTCAGGTCTCAAACTGGGGCTGCCAATATTCCAACTGACAAGCCCAAAGTCTTAACCACTCAGCCATTGTATTGCCGCCAAAAAATAAGAAGGGACCATTTTCAGAAGTTCCTTCTCTCTCTTGTAGTTGTCCTGTTTTGGGCTTCCAAAATAGATTTCTGGAAGTGGAATAGGCAACAGAGAGACCACTGAAATCCAAAAATGGAAAAAAGAAAAAAAGGAAGAAAAAAAAAGGCTACTTTCTCTTTCAGATGCTAACCTTCTGTAGGCTGTGTTGTAAAGTTGGGGGAACTAATTGGGTTATGGCCTGCCTGCAATTCCATTTGATTGTGGATGTTCCTAAGTTACACAACACTTTCATGGGAGCAAACATTAATACATTACAGAAACAGACTTTTATAGCCTTCCATGAGAATGATTTATTATGCTCATGTTCCAAGTGAAAAATCCTTTTAAAAAAAAGAAAGTAAAAAAAAATGTTGTAATGCTTTTATTAATTGTAAAAAATGATCAGTGGAAAATAGAAAAAGGCACTTCAGGATAGACAGCAAAACATACCAGGAAAAAGAAATGAGGTCAAGACCATTATTTATGACACCATGCTTTATACACATGTTGATGTACTACTCTTATCTAACCGGCTCTACTGTAGAGGATGGTGCCACACCATAGGATGTTGAATCACCTCTGGAATAAATTATCAACAGCAGACATCATAATAATAAAAAAAAATATTTCAAGACTGCACTTACTAGTAAGCATCTTTCAGCACAGAATTGGATAATTCAGTAGTCATTGCTGTGCTGAGTGCTAATGTAATCATATATATCTATACCAGGGCTGTCAAATTCACGGCCCGTGGCCTAGATGCATCATGCACTGGCCACACCCACACCCGGTTTAGCACAGAGGGGGAAGTTCCATTACGTCACGTGATGACGCTGTGACAACGTGATTTTGACAGCCCTGATCTATACACCAGTTAGTGAATGTGTATGTATGACAGAGGAAAGAGAAGGAGGAGGAGGAGGAGGGGAAAGAAAAGGAAGAAATAAAATAGTAGTAATTGGAAATTACTACCATTGGAAATTGCATTTCCCAGATACATTGGTTCGACTAGTATAAAGGGCTGTTTTCTTTTTTCTTTTTAATTTTAATTATGCAAATACAACACAATACATCCAACTTATCCTTGTTATATATACTGTAAATACATTTTACTTCATCATTTATAATCTCCTTATTAAAATATTAATTACTAAATAATCTAATCATTACTAGTATTTTGACCTTGTCTTCTATTATGCACTGGCTTCCTGTGGCCTTCCGGATTCGATTCAAGGTGGTACTAATAGTATTCAAAGTGCTCCATGGCTCGGGACCTGGATACTTACGGGACCGCCTTCTGCCACCAACAACCTCCCGCCGCCCAGTACGCTCCCACAGAGTCGCCATGCTCGGGGTCCCACCACTAAATCACTGCCGACTGGCAGCCCCGAGACTACGTGCTTTCTCTGTGGGAGCCCCATCCCTCTGGAATTGTCTCCCCTCGGAGACACGAGCCATGTCGGATATCCTCACCTTCCGGCGCGCAGTTAAGACCTTGTTGTTCAAGCAGGCCGGTCTAGCCAATTGAATCATTCGGGTTAAATTAAATTTTAGATAATCTTTCTGTTGGGTGTTGTTCTTAACCATTTTAGATTTTTATTTATTTCATCTCCGTTACCTGTACTGTTTTCGTTGTTGAATGTGCACCGCCCCGAGTCCCTTTTTGGGAGAGGGAGCGGTATAGAAGCATGAACAAATAAATAAATAAATAAATATTATATAACCATTTATAAAATTTATTCTATGTTTTAGAATATTTAGACTCTCCTTTGTCTTTTATTTCTAAAGTTAACCTATCAGATTCTGCACATGCCATAATTTTTCTTATTATTTCTGTTTCTGGCACTACATTGAAAATTAAAATAATGTTCTTTTTAGCCATTCATCAACATAAAAAAAAAGTTCTTAAAAAGTTATTATTTCTGTTTTCTAGCACTACATTGAAACTTAAAGTAGTATTCTTTCAGCCATTCATCAACATGATAAAAAAAGTTATTACTTTTAAGGCTTTGTGTGTGGGTGGGTGGGTGTAAAATTATGATATTTCTTGCCTTAGGTGCCTGTCTGCAAGTAACTTGCCTTTTACTGCCAGCAATAAATTCTCCTTCCAGTAATCTACAGATTCCTGTTTTCCCATGCTTCAATGGTCCTTGGGGGTAGATCGCATGAGATGACTCCTCCCTCTTCAGGGCAGGAAGCAAGGGCAGCCAGAAGAAATCTGTAACCAAAAACCATAACTCAAAAACCTTAACAACTTGTTCAATGTTCCACTGGGTTCAATGCAACTGTTTAGTTTAGTTTTAGTTTAGTTTAGTTTACTTTATTGTCATTGCAACTCGTACAACGAAATCAAACACCATCTTCAGTGCACATCATGACCATGAAAATAAACACAAACACATATCCTTCACACTCCACACATTGAACCGGAAACCCCCACACTACACCAACACTGCACTATACAGCTGAATTCAAAAGAGCTACTGCCCTGGGATAGAAGCTGTTTTTCAGCATATTGTTTTTATTATTTTGTACCATCTGCTAGATGGTAATAGTTCAAAAAAAGGGTTCCCAGGATGAGATGGATCTCTGAGAATGTTCTCAAATAACGTGTTCTCAAATATGTGGGTCTCAGCCTTCTCCTGGGCAATATAACCTTATGTGTTCTCAATTCTCCAGTGTTTGGAGTTAGAGAGGAGATTGTTAAATGAGTTCAAGAGCTGGATTAAATTTGGGGTGTTTACTGCTTCTTGATCAATCCTTACCGTATTCCTTCAGCCATCTTTCTGATATTGGGCGATTCCTTCTGAATGTTGGTGGAACACACCTTTTGATATTAGATCCTCTCTGGGTTACTTTTGCTTTCTTGTCCCCCATGTCAGTTGGTTAAGACATCCTTACTAGAACAACCCACCCAAGATATTCCAGACAGAATAGAATCTTAACACATTATTTTATTTTATTATTTCTTAAATTTATATGCTTCTCATCCCTTACATCTGTACCTTCAGTGCAGCAGTTTTCCCAATTTTTTTTTTACAATGCCTACATGATTTTAAATAGCGGACCATTCCACTTCTTTCTTACTCTTCATGTCCAAATGGGATTGGTCTCTGAAGGTTTGTAACCAGTGAAAAGATTCTTTGAGAGTTTCATGTTTTTCTGAGGAGAACTGTGCGGCAGGTGATTTTATTGAAGGTTAGAAATGCTATTGTTTTCCAGGAATTTAATTCCTACCATTGTAAATGGCATTTTTCCTCAGTTCTTCAGAGTATCTGCTAAAGTATCTATCTTCTATATACTGGCAAAGGAAAGCCATTTCCAGACAAAGCAATAGAGTTCTTACAGTGTTTTGAATCCCACAGTTGTTTAATTTTTCATTGCTAATACCCAGGAGTGGGATTCTACCAGTTCGCACCTATTCTCTAGAACCGGCTGTTAACATTCTAAGCAGTTTGGAGAACCGGTTGTTAGAAGAAATTACTGGCCTAATCCTGTAAGGAAGGCAGGAAAGAAACATTCTGGTGTTGCTTACAGAAACTGCCTCCCCTTTAATCCTTATTACATTCTTGGCAGGACTAGACTTCCTGTCTCAGGAACTTCTCTGGAATTTTTTTCCCCTTCTTTGCTGGAACTTTGCTTGTGTGGAGTGACCACATTTACAATGGCACTGAAAAAAGTGACTTATGACCATTTTTCACACTTATGACTGTTGCAGCATCCCCACAGTCATGAGAGGCCAGGCAAGGAGATGCGTGCCTCAATGTGAGTGATATTGAGTTGGCCATGCCCAACCAATAACATGACCACCAAGCCATGCCCACAAACTAAGCCATGCCCACAGAACCGGTTGTTAAAAATTTGGGTCCCACCCCTGCTAATACCTAATCCTAGATTAATTTATTTCAATAGTATAAACAACAGTAAACTTAGTTACATGCTTTGTCTTTCTGGAAATTATACATTAAACAACAAAAAAAATATCTATTGATGTCCAAGCAATAAACAACTACATCTTTAAAAAGTTGTTGGTATTTCGCCTGCATTTTAAATTGCTCTTTCCATGAGAATTCATCTTGTCAAACACCATGCCAAAAGTCTCCTTTAAAAAATATTATTTTTGGCATAAATATAGCATCTGCCTTTCTCTCTCACACTCTCTTTTTAAAAGCAATGTTCCTAAAGATTAGAACAAATGCTCTACCAAATATTCTCTATAGAGCATTCTAGCAATTATGCCGTAACTTGTGGCAAACTCATTCCTATATCCATGTATAGACACCCATATCCAGTAATCCAGTAACCCCTCGCATGATTTCCCTCCCCCTTCCCAGATATTTTATGAAGGATCCCCAAGAATAAAGGGACAACAACAAACAACGTTAGTGACAGATCATTGGTTTCTCATAGAGGAAAATCAGAGACTTTCAGAAAGGTTGGTGGGAATACGAACTTTTTTTCCCACAAATCTTGTTTAATCCCATTGATTTATCACTATTGAACCTTGTATAGAGCTGGTTGGCCTTTTACAGAGAACCTAGCAACCCTGAGTAGCTCTTAGCCATGAAAAACTAGCATTCGTCTTCATCAGCTAGCTAAAAAGCTTTGATGGAACTTGCTTTTTGGACGGGCAGAAACTCTATTTCATTGCAAAAAGAAAATACCTAAAGCAAATCTGAAAATACATTGGAGAACATGCCAACCAAACAATTAGCCTGGTAATCCTGCATTTGAAAGTAGTGTTATCTGAATGCTTCTGGCGTGTTGCAATGGTCCTACACTGTTCCTTTTCTGAAAGCTGTTAATGTAGAAGGTGAGTGAGCATAGAAAAGTTAGAGGGGTCCTTAACTACTTCCTGCTGAATTTAATGAGCTTGAAAGTGTTTAATTCATGCTCATAAAAATCTTTATTATTCATGTTGATTCAGAAGGTACTGTAGTAACAAATCACTATTTGTCACTGGGACTGTAATACATTTTAATTAGTGCTTTATTTATTCAGTTAAACATTTTAGGTTGATTAGGGTTTTTCCCCCTATTAATTGGCCAATCTCACTTCTTGAGCATGCCAACTTCACAGTTCCACTGTCTCCTTGGCCTTGCCAAAAGGATAGAAAAGAGGAGGTGATAAATTTTTTGCCTATTTCTTTCCACCATCTTTTCTTCCCTCCCCCCTTTCCCCTCCTCCATTCCCCCTCGATTTTCTCAGCTTGGAAATACAGCATTTGGATCCTTCACAGAAATTTCTTGAACTTCGATCTGGATAGCTGGCTAGGCTGCAGGAAATAAATTCAATATAAAATTTTCCCCACCAAGGTCAGAGTCCAATTCCCATCTCAGAGGAATACTTTGTTTGGGTATACGATTGCAAGCTAAATTGTACTTTTATAAATTTGCATATAAATAATTTTGCAATTCAGACTTATACTAATTTTCCTTCTGTCAATTCTCCTTGGTAAATTTTCCACAATGATCTCCACACAAAAAAAAGAAAAGAAAAGAAAAATTAAATTCCTAGTGATCTCCATGTTGCTTGGTTGTTTTAAAAATTTATTTTAAAACGCAGGCATTAAAATATTAAAACTATTATAATAAAAAACTGAAAGAAAAATAATAAAATCAACTTGAACTATCAGTCCACTTAGATGTTCAAGCAATTGTTTATCTGAATGGACACTCCTATAAGTGAACATTTGAATGGCAAAATTATTTGTTCATTTCAAGGCTATGGAAATATATTCCAGTTTTGGGGAATATCAGATTTAAAGAAAAGAGAAATATCTGCTGATATTTATAGTGATATTTCTTAATTGACATAGATTTAAGCTGCAAACAACAATGCTATTGAATTTTGTTGCATAGCTGCAATCCCATATTTGCTTATTACTTACAGGTAAATAAAAACAATCTCTGAATTCCTTACCAACCTCCAATCTCCCATTGCTGTCTAAAATTCTCTTGTACTAATTTAAATACATAGCAATTTGCTGTCTACAATCCCTTGTATAGATTATCATGAACAATTATTGGAAAAACAAATATTCCTAAACTAGGATCTGAAACTTAAGAAACTATTTCTAAAAAGGGAAGGGGGGGAGAGAATCACTGAAAGGAAATGGGGCATGGGGCGTTTCAGGATTGGGGAAACCTTGGGAGGGCCAAGGCAGGCCTCCAATCGCCTTCCCCACCCAGGAGGCATCCTGCATTCCATTTAACAACTTACACATTTGTTTTATGTTTCTTTGGGGTGAGCAGGGATGGAGGCTAAGTGACATGTTCACCTAATGACTGCTGCAAAACATGACCATAATGGACAGGCTTCGTTATGTCATATCTCGAGGACTACCAGTACAGAACTACCTGTACAACAAATTAAAGAAATATTTCACCAATACCACCGACAGATATCAGTATAGATACACTAGGAACTCTGACATGTTCTTTATCATCTGTTCTTTCTCTTTCTTGGTGAGAAATTCTGTGGGAAAAGGTTCCCTTGATATTGTTCCTGAACATCCTTGATGAGTTAGTTCCTTATCAATATGCGTTAAGCAACATGCTATGTGTTGTGGAGCAGCGGAATGACTGAGGCAGACAACCAGAGCAAACTTCAGCTTAACTTTATTGAAATAATAAAGGGTTGCCGCTGCTGCCACGCTAACACGGCACTCAGCTGGAATGGCAACAGCTGATGCCGTTTGACAGCTCCTTTTATAGCCGGCTGTCGAACGGCTTCAGCCAATAGGAGCGGTCCGTGTTTCCCTCTTGAAACACGGACCTGAATGGAAACTGCATCCAGTTCACAACACTATGATTGAACATTTGACTGCAGAAACAGTGCTTTTAATTGAAATTCATTGCTGATTTATGGTGATGGTTAAGGTTATATGAATGCTATGTGCTGTTGAGCCCAACAAAAATTTAAAGATGATGAACTGATTAGGAGAGATTATTTGGGACAGCAAGTAAGTTTCCCATGAAAAAGATTGATGAATTTCAGATGACTCAAAGGGAATTTGCTGTCAAGCTTGGCATTTCACAGGAATGTGTATGTCACATTATTGATGTTCTTCAGTATTGGAAGATTTGTGCAAACTGTTCCTCTCATGCAGATGGCCGAGATGAAAGCTTCAAGAATTGAAATTTGCCAGCAATTGTCATCCTATGAGAATGAAGGTGAGGAATTTCTTTGCAGCATTGTGACAACCGACAAAGATTATGACATAGAAACAAAGTGACAAGCCAGGAAATCTTGTCAGAAAACTTTAACAATAGAGAGGGGGAGGGGGAGGTAGGGAGGGGAGGGAGAGAGAGAGAGAGAGAGAGAATTTTCAAGAAAACTCTTGATTCACCTTTGGTGATAATTATTTACGTGAATTTCCTTGAACTTGGCAGAACTATCATTTGAGTATGCTATTCAACCCAAAACTTTGAAACAACAATTAAGAAGAGTTAATAATAATTTATTAAACTTGTATATCACCCAAATCCCAATATTAATTAATAAAGATTTGATCATTTGTGAGTACCAGAATTCGTCCTAGCAGATATGTCCATTTTAGGCCCTTTCAAAGATCAAGAGAGATCCAGGTCCTTTCCAGTTTTTGAAGTTCCCAGTGCAAATATATACATATAGACATACATACACACACACAAATAAGAAAACCTCTAGTTCCTATTGAAAAAATTGTGAAATGCTCTTATTTTTTAAAAAAAAGACACAGGGAGAAATAGGGAGAGAGAGAGAGAAATTGCTTTAACAATTATGATTCTGCTATTATAAGCATTTTAAAGGTATGTCATATAGTACCGTACTTAGAAGAATATAGTAGTAACAAGTTTTTTTAAAAAAAGCTGTTTCTTGTATGTGGATTTTAGTGCATTTAGTGATTTAAACTTAGATTATAGGTTAACTCTGTGTGTCTGTGAGATAGATAGATAGATAGATAGATAGATAGATAGATAGATAGATAGATAGATAGATAGATAGATAGATAGATAGATAGAGATAGATAGAGATATATAATATCTTTACATGTATGTATGTATGTATATATGTATAAGACAAGCTAGATGCATACATAGAAATAGACATATACATCCAGGAAGTTCCATCCACAGGAAGGAAATTTGTGATTGGAACATTCCAGGAATTGAAAGGAGGGAAAATATCCAATGGGACGGTATGGTAGCTTGGAGTCTAGACTGTATAATTTGCAAGCTGTTGCCAAAGGCTTTCAGTCAGGTCAAAATTTTTAAAAACCAGATTAGAGTCAAGCTGGCATGAGCAAAGGAGAGAAGCAGCTTACATAATAAGTCCTGATATTCCCTGTGACAAATAAAGTATGAATACAAATGGCTCCCAAGCTGTGAATCCTGGATAAAGTCATAATATCAGGCAGAGCTGCTGCATCTGGCCAGAACTTTCTTTTCAAGGCTACAGGAAAAAATTTTGCTGAGCTTTTTCATATATCTGCCAAAGACAACAACAGGAATAATGGATATACCTACCAAAAACCAGTAATTCCAACCTTAAATTCTAAGGCTGGTATAACAGAAGGATCTGTTTTGTGGTATTAGTTCAAAAGTCTTTCATTTCATTCCTAATAAAGTGCTTCGCATGACTTTATTGTATAAACATGCACCGGGCCACATTTATGTCTGCAAATCCTACTGGATGAAGAAAAGGTTCTCCAGGGTTCCGGAAGCAAGAAGGGGATACCTGGCTCTTAAACAAAAGTCTTTATGGTCTGAAACAGTCTGGTTTAATGTGGTATTTATGTCTTACTGACAAACTAAATTTAATGGGTTTTATTAAATCCGAAACTGATGAATGCGTGTTCACAAAAAGATCTGGGAATGCATATGAGATAATTTGTTTATGTTGATGACATTGTTTATATTGGTCCAAATAAGCAAATAAGTGAGAGTTTTGCTAACAGTTTGCAGAAATAGTTTATATTGCAATTTTTAGGTTACATCAACAGATCACTTGCAGTTGTTCAGCATGAATACCTGAGTGAGAAGATGTGCTTTACCTGATGTCAGTTCATCAGACAAAGAAGGGGGTGTCACTGCATTTATTTTGTTTGTCTGAGGAGCTTTCCACAGAAGTTTACAGAATAAGCTGGACTGATTATCAAAATTTCCATAGTAACAAGATATGAGTGTCTTGTGATGTTCTGTTTTACTGCGCATGTGTGCAGGGGAGGAGTTTTACTTCATCATCTTTCATTATAGCTTTCTTTTGCTTGCTTAGTAGAATGGTACTGCTGTTTCTTTTGTTTCTTAGTTATTTTGTAAATAAAGTATGCTGGCAACAGAAAAGCACGATTCATTTCCTCTAATTTATAAAACTGAATGTTTTCGTTTTGACACCTTCCATTTTAAATATGTATAATTCCCACCTTTGCTAGAAAAAAGTAGGAACTAGTCCTGGAAATTTTTATTTCATTTATTTATTTTTCATAGTTCTGAACCGCCCACCTCCTTCAAAGAGATATATGAGATTATGCCACTTTATAATTTATGTCCTTATAAGGAGTAAATTACAGGCAGACATTTTGAATATGGTGCATACATGCACCAAAAAACTACTCTACAATCACTGCTGTCTTGTAGAGAGATCGTTGTGATTCCATTAGAAATCATATTGATACCAAGAACGATTCATTTGATACTGTTTCATCTTAAAGACGATCTGTGTTCTGTTTCTATGTTATGGGGAGAAGAAATTTCTGGTTTCTATATAGTATTTGGACTCTTATTCCCATTGGTCCCAGTTACCATTATTGGAATGCCAATCCAATGACATCTAAAGCATTGTAAGTTGCCCAGAATGATTTTTAATTTAAGGTGTAGATAGTTTTTGATTCAACCAAGTTCATAGGTGGGCTCACGTGGAAAGTTGCCTTAGTGGATATAGTGCTCTATTTAGAGAGAACTGAAACCTTTACAAGATTGAAGATTTTCTCAATTTTTAACTGGAGATGTTGAGAAGTGAATCTGAGAGTCAGACTGCATTGTTTGTATTCTGCAAATGAATTATGGCTGCTTTGACTACAGTCTCTGGAATCTAAGCATGATCAGTATGGGTTAAAGGTAATGTGCATAGTTCATACTTTTACAGGAGGAGGAGGATTTTAGTGACTCTCCGGTTATAAATAAACCTTGCACCAATGTCTACTAAACACTCAGAAACAAAATAAAACTGGAAGGATGACTAAATGTATTTTGATTAATAGTCGAAGATAGACTTGCAGCTTTCTTCTACATTAAAATTATACAATGTATTTTAAAAATTGGGATATGCCTGCACAAATCATGCAGCTTGCAGAATTCATTTTTCTTGATGCAGAAGTTACATGAATATAAAGTGCACGATGCATAAGGCACTGATTATGACCATCTAACAAACTGTTATAAATAAGCTGACAGCTCAGATTCGAGACCTGAGCACTGTGCAATGGGCTGAGCTCCTGTTCTTGCCCCAACTCCTGCACACCTAGCAGTTTGAAAGCATGCAAACTTGAGTAGATAAATACTACTTGGTTGGAAGGTTAACAGCATTCCGTGCGCCTTGGTATATAGGCATGCTGGACATATGACCACGCTGGTTACCTATGCTAAGAAACAGTATGAGAGCTGCCCCCAGAATCAGAAACAACTGGACAGGGGATAACTTTACCTTTTCATAATACAGCACAATTACAAAAGTAAGAGAGGATAGTTGAATCATCAGGACTGAGTATATCATGAGAGAAATTGTGGCATTCTTTTTTTTTCCATCCAGGCATTTGGGTATTTTAGATATAAGGTTAATTCCTTTAGATATAATGGGTGGTTAAAAATAAGTATTAGTCTAGATCTTAAAACAAAGATTGAGAATTTTTCCAGTAAGGAAGGTTCATGAATTTTGTCTTCCCTGCATCTATTTGACTGGAAAAAATATTTTGTAGATGGCAAGATGAATTTTTCTGAACAATGCAGTAAGGGAGGAGGGGCATGGAAGACTAATGGTGCAGGTGAACTTGCCTGAAATTGGAAATTAATTTTTTATTTTAACACTTTTTAAGAATATTTCATTTCCAATGTATTTTTTCCTCAAATTTTCTACTAAAACAAAAGATTGAATGATTATCACATTTTTCAGATAAATGTCTTTTTCATGCAGTCTGTTCTGAATAGTGTGCCAGCCTTCTTGCTAAACAAAGAAAATGTGCTAATCCATTTGTGCCCCACCAGATAACACAATAAACCTCAACCAGCTATAGCCTGCTGGTTTTTAATGTTAGCCAATATCTCAGCCATCATTGTTTTGGCTGGTTCATTGAAATTTCCTCTGTGATATTTGTGTTTTGATATATGACATTTAAAAAAAAACTTCGAAAAAACCAGGGTAGCTCCATTGGGATTATAGAGCTGAGCTGTCCTCACCCATTCCCCTTACAGGGAATTAAATCCAAAGGGAGTATAAATAAAGCTAGGGATAAAAGAAATACTGCAGCTGGAACAAGCTCTGGTAATAAATTTCCCATATACCAATAATACAAATTTGATTAAGGCATTCCTCTTTTGTCACAATTCATTCATGGCATGGGTATAACATTATACAATGCTTTTCTGCCCATCTAGAAAGTGGGGAGAAGAAAGCATAAGTATTTATACATTGTATCCTTTCTTACTCTTTGCAAGGGGACATTTCAGGCAAAAATGCTGTGTTTTGTAGAGCTCTTCCTTCTGCAGTTTCACTGTATATTTCCTTTTCATTATGAGTAACCACTATGGTGGGAAATGGCCATGTAGCTGTGTGCTAAGGGGAAAGAGAAAGAAACCTGATGAATAAAAATGCCTTTACTGCTAATTCTTTTATCAGTAAGGGTACTAAAAGAAAGATTAAAGTGTTCCAGGCTGAGCAAACAATATGAAATTGGACAGCAGCACTCTGTCAATTAGTTTGGAACAAGGATGACATACTTTAAACATACAATGGCTAAGAAAATTGCAAACATTCAAAACTAGTCCATCAACATGTGTGTACTAAGGAACAGTATGAGGTAACAGGAGATAAAAACAAATTGTGATTCTTGTCTAATGTAGTAACCTTTGCCAAAACCTCTCCTCCTACCATATGTTTGTTTCACGCAGTAGGAAACTTTGATCAGTTTGAATATAATATAATTAGCAAGGTTATTTCTTGGTTACATTTATCACTCAGTAATGGGACTTGGAGTTATATAATTGTTTGAATCTAGCTGAATAGTTTGATATGTATTGCTCTTTTTCCAGGCAGTACTTTACTTCTCTAGGCTTCTGAGGTTCTGTGAACCAATGCAAAGTGCTAAGTTAAATGCTAAGACTCAAGGCAAGGGTTTATTTTATTTATTTTATTTGTCAGTTGCTTACAAGATAATAGGTATAAGTAAAAACATAGTTATGAATACGTGAATACATATATTAAAATTATATGGATTATATATATGGATCTTTGGTTCTTCGGGTTTTCTCCCACCGAAGACACAAGCCTGAAGATGATGAATAAGACTTCATCGAAACGTCGCCTAGATATTTCCAATTCTACACGGGAGAAAACCCGAAGAACCAAAGATCCACATACAAATACCCGCGAAAATCTCCGAAAACAAATATATATATATATATATATATATGTGGATCTTTGGTTCTTCGGGTTTCCTCCCGCATAGAGTTGGAAATATCTAGGTGACGTTTCGATGAAGTCTCATTCATCATCTTCAGGCTTGTGTCTTCAGCCTTGTGCTTCTCAGAGTGATGTGAGCTTGCAGCTGCTTCTTCCTTTTAACTACTAGTGGGGGTGTGACTTGATTGGGTGGGGGCTTGGCTGTGTTCTGATTGGGTGGGGGTGTGTTCTCATTGGTTGGGGGTTTGGCTATGTTCTGATTGGTTGGGGATGGACAGCCATCCAAAATAAATACAACCCCCCCAAGCACAACCTAGATCTGACCAACCACTGCCTATCCAATACATACTTCACCTACAATGGACAAAAATACAAACAAATAGAAGGAGCACCCATGGGATCACCCCTCTCACCTGTCATCGCAAACCTTTACAGGGAACACTTTGAAACACAAGCTCTAGAAAAATATGATCACAAACCCAAACTCTGGCTCAGATACGTAGATGACACCTTCATAATCTGGCCACACGGGAAAGAAAAACTGAGCAACTTCCTCACACACCTCAACAGCCTACACCCCAAAATACAATTCACCATGGAAACAGAAGCTAACAATCAACTTCCCTTCCTAGATGTCTTAGTATACAAAAAATCCAATGGCTCCCTAGGACACACCATCTACCAGAAGAAAACACACACGCACTCTCACACCACCACCCAGCACAGATCAATTCCGTAGCTGAGACACTCATCTCCAGAACAAAATGCTTAGCCGATGAACAACACCTAAAAACCGAACTACACACACTCACTAACGTACTAACAGCAAATGGATTCCAAAGAAGAAAGATTCCAAAGAAGAAAGATTACTCACCTAATCCAAAAAGAAACCCCAACCAAAATCCAAGACAGAGAACAAGAAAATGGCAAAGCCCTCCTCCCATATATAAAAGGCACTACAGACAAAATCAGCAAAATCCTCCAAAAACACAACATTAAAACAGCATTCTGCACAAATGGAAAAATATCCACCATCCTAAGAAACCCTAAAGACAAAATTGAGTTAGAAAACCAAGGAGTATACGAAATCCCGTGCACCTCCTGCCCCACCACATACATTGGACAAACTAACAGAAGGATAAGTGCACGCATTGAAGAACACAAGAACTCAATCAAAAAAGAAGAACCGACCTCTTCCCTGGTCCAACACCTCAAAGCCACAGGACACAAGATTGACTTTAAAAATACCAGAACTATCGCCAGAACTGAACACTTCAACAACAGAATAATCAGAGAAGCCATAGAGATAGAAAAACGCCCACACAGCATGAATAAACGAGATGACACCTCCCGCCTACCAGCCATTTGGAAACCCGCCCTCATTAGCAAAAGAGTACCTAACATAAAGGACACCAGACCCACACCCACGACGGCCACACAAGAAACTACCACCACACTTCCACGCAGAAAGCAGACTCACACCCACACAGAAGATGAAACACGACCACGGACCAGAAGCCGTACCACAGCTGCATCACTACCTGCTTCAAACCCCCCCAACCCATACATGAAGGGAACTGATGCCCACCATGAAGATGTGGCACGACCACGAACGCGAAGCCAAACAATAGGATCACAGCTCACCAGCTCAAATCCCCCAGCAACTGAGACTAACCGGAGTACAACCAAACCCCCACCAGAACAGAACACACTCCCAGCCAATCAGAACACAGCCAACTCCCCAACCAATCAGAACATAGCCAAACCCCCAACCAATGAGAACACACCCCCACCCAATCAGAACACAGCCAAGCCCCCACCCAATCAAGTCACATCCCCACTAGTAGTTAAAAGGAAGAAGCAGCTGCAAGCTCACATCACTCTGAGAAGCACAAGGCCGAAGACACAAGCCTGAAGATGATGAATGAGACTTCATCGAAACGTCGCCTAGATATTTCCAACTCTACGCGGGAGAAAACCCGAAGAACCAAAGATCCACATACAAATACCCGCGAAAATCTCCGAAAACAAATATATATATATATATATATATATATATATATATATATATATATATATATATATATATATATATATATATATACTTTGTATTACAACACCCTGTTAAGCCCCAATTAAGGGAGAAAGCATACTGCTTTCTTTTCTGTCTTTCGGCTCATCACCAGAGACCATACTGACAGAAAGCTATTTGTTTCGTTGCCTTTTGTTTACATGTGTGTAAGGTTTTTAAGCTGATAATTTTAAATAATAAATAAGGGAGACTAGTATAGATCTATTTCGAGCTAGTTAGCTCTCTTCAGCTAGCCATACCCTTACTGGGATTCGAACCAGGGAAGTATTACATGTAAGGCAGTTGTAATTGCCACTACACCACTGGCTCTCTCCTTATCAGCTCAGGCAGGGGAATAAGTATATACTTTGTATTACAACACCCTGTTAAGCCCCAATTAAGGGAGAAAGCATACTGCTTTCTTTTCTGTCTTTCGGCTCATCACCAGAGACCATACTGACAGAAAGCTATTTGTTTCGTTGCCTTTTGTTTACATGTGTGTAAGGTTTTTAAGCTGATAATTTTAAATAATAAATAAGGGAGACTAGTATAGATCTATTTCGAGTTAGTTAGCTCTCTTCAGCTAGCCATACCCTTACTGGGATTCGAACCAGGGAAGTATTACATGTAAGGCAGTTGTAATTGCCACTACACCACTGGTTCTCTCCTTATCAGCTCAGGCAGGGGAATAAGTATATACTTTGTATTACAATACCCTGTTAAGCCCCAATTAAGGGAGAAAGCATACTGCTTTCTTTTCTGTCTTTCTGTCAGTATGGTCTCTGGTGATGAGCCGAAAGACAGAAAAGAAAGCAGTATGCTTTCTCCCTTAATTGGGGCTTAACAGGGTGTTGTAATACAAAGTATATACTTATTCCCCTGCCTGAGCTGATAAGGAGAGAGCCAGTGGTGTAGTGGCAATTACAACTGCCTTAAATGTAATACTTCCCTGGTTCGAATCCCAGTAAGGGTATGGCTAGCTGAAGAGAGCTAACTAGCTCGAAATAGATCTATACTAGTCTCCCTTATTTATTATTTAAAATTATCAGCTTAAAAACCTTACACACATGTAAACAAAAGGCAACGAAACAAATAGCTTTCTGTCAGTATGGTCTCTGGTGATGAGCCGAAAGACAGAAAAGAAAGCAGTATGCTTTCTCCCTTAATTGGGGCTTAACAGGGTGTTGTAATACAAAGTATATACTTATTCCCCTGCCTGAGCTGATAAGGAGAGAGCCAGTGGTGTAGTGGCAATTACAACTGCCTTACATGTAATACTTCCCTGGTTCGAATCCCAGTAAGGGTATGGCTAGCTGAAGAGAGCTAACTAGCTCGAAATAGATCTATACTAGTCTCCCTTATTTATTATTTAAAATTATCAGCTTAAAAACCTTACACACATGTAAACAAAAGGCAACGAAACAAATAGCTTTCTGTCAGTATGGTCTCTGGTGATGAGCCGAAAGACAGAAAAGAAAGCAGTATGCTTTCTCCCTTAATTGGGGCTTAACAGGGTGTTGTAATACAAAGTATATACTTATTCCCCTGCCTGAGCTGATAAGGAGAGAGCCAGTGGTGTAGTGGCAATTACAACTGCCTTACATGTAATACTTCCCTGGTTCGAATCCCAGTAAGGGTATGGCTAGCTGAAGAGAGCTAACTAACTCGAAATAGATCTATACTAGTCTCCCTTATTTATTATTTAAAATTATCAGCTTAAAAACCTTACACACATGTAAACAAAAGGCAACGAAACAAATAGCTTTCTGTCAGTATGGTCTCTGGTGATGAGCCGAAAGACAGAAAAGAAAGCAGTATGCTTTCTCCCTTAATTGGGGCTTAACAGGGTGTTGTAATACAAAGTATATACTTATTCCCCTGCCTGAGCTGATAAGGAGAGAGCCAGTGGTGTAGTGGCAATTACAACTGCCTTACATGTAATACTTCCCTGGTTCGAATCCCAGTAAGGGTATGGCTAGCTGAAGAGAGCTAACTAGCTCGAAATAGATCTATACTAGTCTCCCTTATTTATTATTTAAAATTATCAGCTTAAAAACCTTACACACATGTAAACAAAAGGCAACGAAACAAATAGCTTTCTGTCAGTATGGTCTCTGGTGATGAGCCGAAAGACAGAAAAGAAAGCAGTATGCTTTCTCCCTTAATTGGGGCTTAACAGGGTGTTGTAATACAAAGTATATACTTATTCCCCTGCCTGAGCTGATAAGGAGAGAGCCAGTGGTGTAGTGGCAATTACAACTGCCTTACATGTAATACTTCCCTGGTTCGAATCCCAGTAAGGGTATGGCTAGCTGAAGAGAGCTAACTAGCTCGAAATAGATCTATACTAGTCTCCCTTATTTATTATTTAAAATTATCAGCTTAAAAACCTTACACACATGTAAACAAAAGGCAACGAAACAAATAGCTTTCTGTCAGTATGGTCTCTGGTGATGAGCCGAAAGACAGAAAAGAAAGCAGTATGCTTTCTCCCTTAATTGGGGCTTAACAGGGTGTTGTAATACAAAGTATATACTTATTCCCCTGCCTGAGCTGATAAGGAGAGAGCCAGTGGTGTAGTGGCAATTACAACTGCCTTACATGTAATACTTCCCTGGTTCGAATCCCAGTAAGGGTATGGCTAGCTGAAGAGAGCTAACTAGCTCGAAATAGATCTATACTAGTCTCCCTTATTTATTATTTAAAATTATCAGCTTAAAAACCTTACACACACATATATATATATATATATATATATATATATATATATATATATATATATATGCAAGTCTTGGCGTGTTCGGGTCTTTTCCCGTGAAAGATTGAGAGTATCTTGGCAACATTTCGACGAGATCTCACTCGCCATCTTCAGGCTGGTGTTTTCAGCTTTGTGCTTGTGCGAGCAAAGCGTGATCTGAGCTGCTGTCTCCCTATATATACTGGTGGGGAGGTTGTCTGTGTTGTCATTTCTTGATTGGTTGATGGAGCTGATGTTTGCAGATTGGCTGGTTTTTTCTTAAGAACATGCGTGGCTGAGGTATTGGCTGTGTGCCTATCAGCCTCCTCTGTTGTAACGACTTGGGTAATGGGCTGTGTGATGAGGTTCTGAGTTCTATTGTTTTGACATCCTGGGTCTTTTGCTGTAATCTCCTGGGTCGTAATGACCTGGGTGTGTGATGACCTTCTGAGTTCTAATGTTTTGACCTCCTGAGTCTTGTGCTGTAATCTCCTGGGTCGTAATGATCTGGGTAATGGGCTGTGTGATGGCCTTCTGAGTTCTAATCTTGTGATATTCTGGGTCTTGTATTGTAATCTTCTGGATTGTTGGCTGCCGCTACTTAAACGCACAATCCCATCATCACCCTGCACAGATCAACTCCGTAGCCAAGACCCTCATCTCCAGAACCAAATGCCTAGCTGACAAAGACCACCTGAGAACAGAATTATATACCCTCATTAACGTATTAATTTCCAACGGATTCCAAAGAGACACAATTACCAACCTAATCCTAAAGGAGACACCCCCCCAGAAACCGAGACACAGAACAGGATAATAATATCGCCCTCCTCCCCTACATCAAAGGCACCATAGATAAAATCAGCAAAATTCTCCACAAACACAATATCAGGACAGCCTTCGGCACTGACCAAAAGATAACCAACATCCTAAGAAACCCCAAAGATAAGATCCAGCTAGAAAACCAAGGAGTTTGTGAAATACCATGCAACAATTGCCCAGCCACATACATTGGACAAACCAACAGGAGAATAAATGCACGTATCGCAGAACACAAGAACGCAGTCAGAAAAGAAGAAAATTCTTCCTCCCTTTTCCAGCACCTTAAAGCCACAGTACATGAAATTAATTTTGAGGGAACTAAATTAATCTCCAATACAAGGCACAGCACAAGACCCAGGAGGTCAAAACATTAGAACTCAGAAGGTCATCACACAACCCATTACCCAGGTCATTATGACCCAGGAGATTACAGCAAAAGAACCAGGATGTCAAAACAATAGAACTCAGAAGCTCATCACACAGCCCATTACCCAAGTCGTTACAACAGAAGAGGCTGATAGACACGCAGCCAATACCTTAGCCACACATGTTCTTACGAAAAAAACAGCCAATCTGCAAACATCAACCCCATCAACCAATCAAGAAATGACAACACAGCCAACCTCCCCACCAGTATATATAGGGAGACAGCAGCTCAGATCACGCTTTGCTCGCACAAGCACAAAGCTGAAAACACCAGCCTGAAGATGGCGAGTGAGATCTCGTCGAAACGTTGCCAAGATAGTCTCAATCTTACACGAGAAAAGATTGGTGCACTTATGCATGTCCCCTACAGACCTCTTAGGAAAGGGGTGAAGTCAATAGTAGACAGTCTAAGGTTAAAGTTTTGGGGGTTTGGGGAAAAAAACACAGTCAGGTAGAGTATTCCAGACATTGACCACTCTGTTGCTGAAGTCGTATTTTCTGCAATCAAGTTTGGTGCAATTAACTTTGATTTTGTATCTATTGTTTGCTTTAGTGTTGTTATGGTTGAAGCTGAAGTATTCATTGACAGGTAGGACATTGCAATGTATGATTTTATATACTATACTTAGATTGGACCGAAGGCGGCATAGTTCTAGGTTTTCTAGGTCTAGAATTTCGAGTCTGGTGGCATAAGGTATTCTGCAACAAGTAGAGGAGTGGAGAACTCTTCTTGTGAAATATTTCTGGACTTTCTCAACTGTGTTAATATCAGATACGTAATGTAGGTTCCAGACTGATGAGCTATATTTGAGTATTGATCTAGCAAATGTTTTGCTGTGTTCAAACAACCTTTCAAATTTCTGGACTACTATATTTGTCTTCATGGAACTCCGCAATGGATATTTGAGTCCTTTCTCTGCACCTTTGCCAAAATTATCCTCCCCCCCCCGCCTCAGTGCTGTTAATATGGATATAATTTATATAACTTCCAACACTTCACTGAATCTAAGAAGGTTAAGAACCAAGTAAAACTGAAATCTGTTTATTTTTTGTTTCTGCCTCTTAAGGAACCTTAGAGCTAGCTAAGTAAAGGTATGTGGGTACATTGTTTGGAGAATGTTGTTTTAAAAAACTTATTTGGGATTCCATAGTGAAAAATGAGAGCATGTCTTCAAACAGAGAACAAGTACTATGAATGATTTTGAGTTTTTAATGAAAGAAGGAACATTTATATTAATACAGCGATTAACCAATGGATTTGATAATTAAGTAGGCTTTTTAATCTCTTTGCTCCTCACACGTAACACTACTGGTGACCATTTAATTTCATGTATATTTAACCACAAAATATAGTTCAGTGGAGGTGGTATAGCCAGATTTTATATTTTCCATATTTATATAATACCCATGTCCGTCCTGGATGAAAACCAGTCTATTATGTTACTGAATGGAAGAGAAATCAAATAAAATGTAAAGTGCCTATAACCATAGTTCTGTCCCAGCCCATGAAAATCACAGACACACAGGTAAGTTTTATATTTTTACTCAAAAGTTTTCAGACAGAACTATAATGGCAAAAGGTTCAAACAAACAAGAAGGCAACTAAGGAATTAAGGACCATGATGGTGAGGTATGGAGAGTTGTTGCCAACATATCCATGAGGAACACAGCTCCCTTAACATATGGGAGGCATGACTCTCATTTGTTCCTGGGTTCTTTCTGACCAACAGTCTTACTGAGTGCCACACTCCTTTGTTCCACTCTTCTCATCTCATAATGGACATTTTCACTTGTGGAGAGGTGATAGCTCCATCTCTTTGCCTTCTAAGGCCAGTAATATCCACCTTCCATTGTTCAATTGCCCCCCGCTCTCCATTGATCAACATCAGTTTTCTTATAGAGCAAATGGATCTACAGAGGATGCTGTGGCCATCACACTTCATAGAGCACTGAGTCATCTGGAGAACAAACAGAGCTATGTCAGGATGCTCTTTGTGAACACTCTGTGTTCAACACTATCATCCCAGATATACTAGTAACCAAACTGTATAATCTGCAGGTCCCCACCCCCACGTGTTCCTGGATTAAGAACTTTTTGACAAACAGACCACAGTCTGTTGGACTTGGCCCCCACCTTTCTTCCACTATTACACTCAGTACTGGTTCCCCCCAGGGTTGTGTCTTGAGCCCCCTGCTATATGCCTTATACACCTTTGATTGCTCACCAAACCATGCAACAAACACCATAAAGTTTGCGGACGACACGACTATGATTGGTCTCATCTCTGGAGAGGATGAGATGGCATATAGGGCAGAAGTAGAGAACCTGTCTGTCTGGTGTTCACAGAACAATTTGTCACTGAATGTCCATAAAACCAAAGAACTGATTATGGACTTCAGGAAACATGGACAGGACCATGCCCCACTCATCATTAATGGAGAACGAGTGGAAACTGTCTCTACGATCAGATTCCTTGGCATCCATATCTCAGCCGATATCTCCTGGTCCCCTAACACCAAGGCCATAGTGAAGAAGGCTCAGCAGCGGCTGCACTTCCTGTGCGTTCTCAGGAAAAACAATCTGGAAAAGAAGCTGTTGCTGGCTTTCTATAAAGCCTCTGTGGAGAGCATTCTGACATACTGTCTGGGTGCGTGGTATGCAGGCTCCTCAGCTGAGGACAGGAAAACTGTACAGAGGGTGATAAATACAGCTCAAAAGATCATTGGTTGCCCTCTGCCCTCCCTGGAAGACTTAGCCAGGTCCTGCTGCCAAAGCAGAATCAAGGCCATCATAGAAGATCCCTCACACCCTGGCAATTATCTTTTTGACCTGCTGCTGCCTGGACGGCACTTTAGGTCAATAAAATCCCACACCACTAGACTAACAAATCGTTTCTTTCCCTGGGCCATCCACACTGCAAATAAATATAAGTTACTACCATATTAAGATGTGAAAAGATGTGAAACCGCAATACCTCATTCAGATGTATAATAATATATTACAGTATAATCCATCTTTTGTATATCACATTTGGCAAAGTGCTACAGCCAGTGTTGGATGTATATTTTGTGTATATTCATAGATATTGTACTCTCAAATTGCAAATGGATACGTGGGTACTCTATTCTCTTATTTTTATTTTTTAAGTGTTTTGTTTTCATTTTATCGCAAAAGTTGCTAGGGTGCATCCACAGTTTCGTTGTACTTGTACAATGACAATAAAGTTCTTCTTCTTCTTCTTCTTCTTCTTCTTCTTCTTCTTCTTCTTCTTCTTCTTCTTCTTCTTCTTCTTCTTCTTCTTCTTCTTCTTCTTCTTCTTCTTCTTCTTCTTCTTCTTCTTCTTCTTCTTCCTCTTCCTCCTCTTCTCTTCTAGGCAATACTGCTCTTTCTGCCTGCAACTCATCCACCTCAGGCTGATGGTCCTCTTTATCTGCTGAGTCTGGGCTGGCCATAATAGAGAAACTGTAAGCTTCCTA
Source organism: Bungarus multicinctus (assembly GCA_023653725.1). Classification (NCBI taxonomy): domain Eukaryota; kingdom Metazoa; phylum Chordata; class Lepidosauria; order Squamata; family Elapidae; genus Bungarus; species Bungarus multicinctus. The sequence goes on from CM042836.1 coordinate 113,791,243, forward strand.
GACCAAGCTAAATCTAAAACCAGCTAGAGAATTCCTAGAAGCTGGGCATTCAGGTCAATTGGCTGTCAATAGACACATATAGATAAACCATAGTTACACACCATTCAAAGATGACAATTAAAAAGTTAAGAAGGCAACAAAAAGACCAAAATACCTCCTCATCAGCAACCAATACTCAGATAAGCAGGGATTAGCACTAATCAAGCAGAAAACAATACTTTAATCATGTACCAAGTAGAAAATCACACCTCTACAATAGTGGCAGGGCAAGCTACTACATATTAACAGGGAGCAAACTCACATTTATTAGCCCTGAGTTGTTACCTGGTCAGGTGATGAAACATCTTCAATCAAACAACCAAAGTCAAAGAACACTAAAGACTTCACTGTTTGTTTTTTTTATGTGTGTGAAGCTTACATATTGTTCAATAACAGAACATCCATGATCTGATAATCCAGTACTTTCCACAAATATCTACTTTGCAACTCAGACCCAGCTTTGTATTTAGATTCTCCTTTTTGGCTTCTTCATGTTTAAGAAAAGAACCATAACATATGGATCCTCTCACATTTCTCTATATCATGTTTTGTGAAGATTGTGGAAGAGATGTTTAGTTAATAAAATTGAGATATGTTTTAGATAAAACCTTTACCTAACAGTATTGCTATTATGGAATAGATGTCAACAAGATCTAAAGGCATACTGCTCCTTCCTCAGAGGATTTCTTTTCTCATTTCTGTGATATATGTGTAGGCTTTATAATTCCTACAGTGGTTCAAATTAGTCTTCTAGCAGATGGCTTTCCTTTCAGAATAATTGTTTCATAATATGAGATGCTATCAATGGTATCAAATATTGACACCATGTGCCTCTTGATGCTTGCCTTCTGAAAGCTGATAGCAATGAAAACGTAGTTTTAGAAACTTTTGCTCTGTCCATCTGGTGCTCCTATTGCCATTGTTCTAACTAAATTATAAATTAGCTCTCAACCTTTACATCATCATAGAAAATAATGGTAGATGCGAAGTACTGTATGTATAAAATCTATTTGCCAACTCTCCTATGTTTCTAGCTCAGATTGTCTGCAAGAGGCTTTGTGAACCTTGTCTCTTCCTCTTAATCTGGACTGCCTAAAGACATCCAAGGGCTGGACATGACCTTCTAATAGTCCATCAAAAGTTGTTACCAGATTGTATTTTTTAGTGGGACAGAAGAAGAGAAAGAGAAAAATGCATGGTATTTAAGCATAGTAATGGTCTTTAATTGCATTAAATTTTAATCTCATTGATATAAATCAATGAAATCTAACATTATTATTATTACCCCAACATCTAGCTATGTTGACTCATTACTGATGATGGCTACTGGAAATGCCTTATCCTTTTATAAATAGAACTCATGAGGTTCATGTTTAACTTCAGGTGTTCTAGTCTCTGGGATTAAACAGTCCCCATTTGCAAGGGGCAGGATGTCCTTGAAAGAAGAGAACAGCAAAGCAGGAAATAAGAAAAACATTGGTTCCTCATTCATATAACTCCATGTTTTTACTGCCATTGTTGCTATGAATTTCAACAGAATCGCACCAATTCCTAGTATCACAAGTGAGCACCATCATAGCTGGTGGTGATTGTGCCCAGCAAGAACACAGAGTGGTCCATGTTAAAAGGGATGGATTGCCTCTAACATTATGGTTCCAAATCACAAATGGACATATCAGAAATATTCAGATATGGCTTCCAAAATGTTGAATTGCACATTTATGAAAATGTCCCTGGATTCCATCACAGCTATTTCCCCATAATATGGAGCACAGAATGTATTCTACTTTTACACTCATTACAGTAGAAATCATGTCAAATGTCAAGCTAACATTGTCTTGGTTTTTGGCTTCTATGAGAAATGGTGATAAATAAGTTGGTTGCATTTCCTAGGACTATTTAAACATATCAAAATATAGCAAGGTATCTACTACTGCTCTTCCTGGTGTTCTAGCAGAATGAATGAGCTACTTGGCAAGGCATCAGTGATATAACTGGAGTATCATAGAACCTTCTTTGGGCTGCTGAGACATCGAGTAGAGTTCCGATATCCACAATTTTTATTCCCCGATCTTCTACTTCCCTTAACTATCTTCTACCTTTTTCATCCTAAACCATGTTTGTTTATGAGATGCTGTGCTCTCTATAAATGTGACAATGTAATTTTATTTCAAAAACTGTATCTACTTTTTTTGAAAATATGTATATTGAGAAAAAATATTGTAGAAATCCATGTCTAAGTTTATACTTGACTAACTACCATTAATAAAATTAAAAGAAAACAGGATAAAATAGACTAATAGGAGAATGCATAATAAAGTATCAAATAAGAAAGAAATCCCAAACAGCATTGATTTAACAAGAGTCCTGTCGTAGTTTAGACTATACTGCTTTTTAAAAAAATACTAAATGTATTTAATGGTTTGTTTTTCAGGGTTATTTCCTTCTTGAAAACAATTCTTTGTACTGTTGTCTGCAACTGGGAAATCCCCATTTCTTTTCCTCCTGCTGTTTTCTTAGTCCTTTTGAATTTGAACCAGTTTGTCGATATACAGCAGTCAATATTATATTACGGTACTTGAATGAACAGCCCAACCCTAAAATGTGAAAAGACCCAGAAGGCAAAATTCAAAGTCTTAGATCATTTTGAATAGAAACAGGTCTGAGTTAAACACCTAGGCTAGTGCTGTTAATTTCTCACAGACAGCAATTCTCCAGAGATACAGAAGTTGTTTTCCAAGTCCATTAATTCATATTTTTGTTCATTGAAGCATGTCAGAGATTTATAATTTAGAAAACTGCCCCATAGTAGGCTAAGCTCTTTGTCCATCATTTCCTATTGTTCTTGGTGGTCTTCGGCAGAGTCTAAAATTATTAAATATATTAATGAGATGCGAACCTAAGACTTTTTTTGCTTGAAAATACAGACTCTTGGATTTTCTTGTTCTCATGAATCTCCTTAATCCATCACTAAGACAAGGAAGCCGGGATGGAACAGGAATCCTAGATTTAGGAGATTTAGTCCCAACCAGCCCTAGATCTGCCTCAGATTAAAATCATTGCATGCAATGAGCTGTGCTATGCACAATAGCAAGATGATATTGTACAGATGCCCTTAAGCAGTCAGTTTAATTCCCCCCCACCCTTTCCTGGCTATTCAGGGATGAAAAAGAACTATAAATGGGTTGAGGAATATGCCTCCTCCTTACTGCATCTGAAGTAGTGGTGATCCATAATTGTACTATGTAAAAACATAGTCTGGAGGACTAAAAAATAATGTTCAAGAGAAGACTAACAGATTTGTCCATATCTGTGCAGTGCATAGAAGTCAGTTAGTTGAATGGGGGAGGGACTATTCTTTCAACTCTGCGATGTAAGGTTATGTTTTACATATGCTTACGAACTACAGTACATCTTGTGGGACCTAGAAAATGTGCCCACTCTTTTGTAGCTCTCACCCTCTGGACAGCATCCCCCCCTAAAGATAAGGATGGTGCTTTCCCTCCTATGGTTCTGAAAAGCTTTGAAAACCTGTCATTTGGTCCAGGTCTAGAGTGGATGTTTATTATTTGTTGAAGAACCCTGTTTTGTTTTATTTTTCTTTTGTTGGTTTTGTTGACTAGACTGTTTGATTTAATTTTTTTCTTTTTTCTTTGTCTAACTTTGTACCCTACCAGAGACCACTTAGGGCAGTTAATAAATTAAAATAAATAAAGAAGAAGAAGAATTCACTGAAAGGTGACCATTTTCCAAGGAGCAAGTATGTTAAACAGTAATGGTCTTCAGCACCTTTCAAACCAATAAATATATTATCACAAAGGGGTTACTATTAGGTATTCACTATTGATAAGAGCACTATTGGTGTGTTTATTTTTTAGGTTATAAAACTCACATGAGGATATTTTAACTAAACAAGTGATATTTTTTTAAAGAAACAAAATGACTTTAAAAACCATGATGCATAAATAATGAAGCTGTGCAAGCTGTTTAGATCTTGGGGGGAGGGAATGTTACTACTACTTTTAAGTATTTCATTATGTTTAATGAATAAAACCTCTGTTAGGAGGCTGTTGCGTTGCATTATTCTGAGAATAAAACAACTTTGCGCTGTTGCAGGAAAGGTGAACTATTGATGTAATATCAATACTCTAGCAACTTTTATTATGCATAAATCAATCTTCCCCAACTTGTACTAAGAGTACAAATCTGGAATGTCCCATGTTGTCTGGAAATTCTGAGAATTAAAATCCAAAGTAGATGGAGAACATGAGGCTGAGGAAGCCATTAATGAATACAATAGAAGGCAATATTCATCCACTATCACTAGGCAAATTGGCAAAAAATACAAAAACCAATAATAGTAGAATTAACTTCATAGCCCCTTTTCTGTTCAAGGATTATACAGTTTATACAGTTATATTTAGAAGAGACTAGTAGCCTGAATGGGACTTTAAATATGACTGATTGAGGTTCTACAGATGTCTAGGGAACTTAATGATCCTGAAAAAGCACTATATCAAGCTTTATGCTGTAGTGAGAAAAAGCATATTTTTAAAATTGATTTTAAAAATACTTTGAAAAATACTTTTAAAAATACTTTGAAAAATACTTTTCATACTTTTGGTATGAAAACTGGCTCAATACCAGCATTTTTTTTTTTTTGCTTGCTCTGGAGCAAGTTTACTGGATCTGGGATGCAAAATTATGGAGTTATACCTTTATAAAAATATAAAGTTTTATCTTTGCTGTCATTCAATGGTCATTTGGATTTTTGTAGTTTAGATCTGGCGACCTTTGGAGGAATGGTTGCAGTTCTACTCAAAATATAATTGCAGAAGAAAGACATATTAAACCAGAGATTGGAGTGATGAACGTTCATATTAATACTGCTGACTTTCTGTTATCTTGCAAAGCAGCATCAGCACAATGTTCTTTGTGTTTTCATATACAAGCCAAAAGTGATCAATATGGCTAGAAGATAACTTGATGCTTCACAGTTCCCTAAGGCTGCCCACCTCAATGGAAAGAAAACAGGAGTGATCCTGTTTATTAAGGAAAAGAAAAACAGGTAGAAATAATACTCTTCACTTGCTACTTTAATCCGATAAGAAAAGTCCATGCCTTTCCACTTTCCCTGTTTTCCATCTTTAGCCACAGTTCCATTTAAATTTAGTACATCAGGTTTTGGAGACTAGTCCTGATCTTTGAAACCATATTTAATAACACTTTTTAAAAAGAGAACATATTGAAGCTAGCCCAAGCTGACTTATAATTTTATTGGAAAAGGCTTTCAGCATGAAGTTTCAAAACACAAGTCAAAATTACCAAATCAATATGTGTATCGATTTGGCAATATATAAGCAGATACTCTATCACAAAGTTAATTTAGTTGATAAATTATAAAATCAATGCAATTATCTAATGGAGGAGATTTTATAAATCACTACATACAACCCCTTCCTGGTCTTGGAAATTCAGGACATTTTCAGGGAGAATTGTGCATTTTTTCCCCAAACTCTAACAAGCCAAAGGTGCTTTGTTTTGGACCTTTCTTGTTCATTCTGTTGAATGAATGGGTCGTTAGATGCCTATAAGTGAATGATGCCTCCAGTGCTACTGGAGCCAAAAATACAGAATATAAACTTAAATATCAACATAGTAAACATGCAATTCCATAATTAATTACTTTTTCCTTTTGTGTTTTTGGATTCTATCAAATAAAATGGAAGAGAATAAAAGAGAGGGAATAAAGTTGGTAAAACAAATGAGAGGAATAGTGTTAAATTCTCTGAAAAAAATCACACAACTGAAGAGATTGCTCTGAAATATGGTAAAAATATGTCCTGTAGATAATGAAGATCATAGTGATTAAAGTTCCAAAATTCTCAGAGTAGTATTTTATATATTCTCATCTATTTTAATTCTAGAGTGATTCTTTTTAAAGGATGGTTTATTGGGGGAGGTTGTGTGATGTGAATATTAGTTCTTGAAATAATTAGTTTCAAGTGTGATTGAAGATTCTGCTTGATGGGTACGTGGTTTTGATGAGAAATGTGAATATAGAAAGTAGCATCAAATTATGCACCGAATTAGAAAACTTCCCACATTTCATATTATGAAATGGTCAGGGCATTTTTGTTCTTTCTTTCTTTCTTTCTTTCTTTCTTTCTTTCTTTCTTTCTTTCTTTCTTTCTTTCTTTCTTTCTTTCTTTCTTTCTTTCTTTCTTTCTTTCTTTCTTTCTTTCTTTCTTTCTTCCTTCCTTCCTTCCTTCCTTCCTTCCTTCCTTTCTACTCTTAGTTCTCTGTGAAGGTTTGATGCAAATAGGCATCTATAAATACATTTTTATGATTTGTTGAATGTTCCTTGTAATTTTTGCCTTTTACAGAAGCTCTTTTTTCTTCTATGAGATGATCTAAAATCCTAGTTCTTTTCCACATCTGCTGCTGTACATTTTTGGTTTGGAGAAAGCTGGTGAATTTCACAGGGTTACTATTTTTTTAAATATTATAATGCACATATTTGATTTTGAAGACACTACGCACGTAGAGTAGGAACTGATAATTATAACTGGTTTACTGAATGTGATCTTTGAAATTCATGTCATGAAATTCCAATTCCATTCAGGCTTCCTTTGCTTTTGCTCTCCTCTGTCTGATTGTGTGTGTATGTGTGTGTGTGTTTATGAATGTATGTATGTATGTCCATGCATGCATGTATGTGCTCTGCTCATCCATCAAGGTATGACCAAGACCTGGATCACAGCTGGAGAGGAGAATTCAGGACCAATGTTATTTTACCTAATGAGAATAAACAGGAATCAGCCAACATAATGCTATTTCTAGGTCTCCAGGAAATTCCTTTCCTCCTGATCAATGGATTTCTTTGCAGCAACTGCATCCTCTCTAAAGGAAAAGTTGGATGAGAGGAAGTATTGGATTCATTAGTGCTTGGACCCTTGAAGGGTGGAGCCACTGAAGAGATTGAAACAGACTACTAATTTATCCTTTCTTGTTATCTCATCATTGGATGGTCCCTCATCTTGAATATGTGCATGCAGATACTTTTCAGCCTGTATTAACCAGTAAATAAGTTTAGTTAAAATGCAGTGAACAGTAGAAAACAATATAAGAACATTTTTTAAAAAATAGCAAAAAACAGAAAATATAGCCAAACTACACCATACATTTAAACTTTTACTAGCCCTTGCTTGATGTTTTAATGCATAAATATAAAAGGAATTTTACTCCACTCTCTTTCTCATTAATTTTAAATCCCTAGTTTTTTTCCCTATACTTAAAACTTTCAAGAAAGCCTTTATTTATTGATTTAATTTATTTACATATCACTTCCCTTTACTACAAATATCAAAGTAGTTTATACTTAATAATTAAAATGCAAATTGAAATGATAGCTTAGAACAGTATACAACAGTATAAAAGCAACGTACTCAATTTAAATGGGAGAGGGAGAAATAAAAATAAAACTACACATAAGGAATACTACTGTATTTAAGAGCTATTGGTGATGTAGTGGTTAGAATGCAATATATCAGGCTAATTCTGCCAACTGCCAGCAATTCGAACCTGACTGGCTCAAGGTTGATTCAGTTTTCCATCCTTTCAAGGTCAGTAAAATGAAGAGCCAGATTGTTGGAGGGCAATATGCTGACTCTAAATTGCTTAGAGAGGGCTGCAAAGTACTATGAAGCGGTATATAACTTAAGTCTGTTCTTGCTAGTGCTAACAGTTGAACTCATCTTTGCCAAGAAGAAACCTATGACATGCTAGTATACAGTAGTTCAGGATTCAGCAGGGATGGCAAGAAGACAGTTTTTAACCTGGAGCAATTTTAACTACAGAATTATCTGATCTTGAAAAACTATAGAAAGAGAAAAAAAAATTAATTTTGTCCTTTCCATTCAAGTGAATGGATTATGTCTTGATACGATGTTTGTTGTGTGGATCTTTTGTATGTGAAAGGGAAGCTGAATTGTGATGAACATATAAAGAAAATATGGAAAGGTACAAAATAGTTTTTGGAATATGTAAAACTAGCTATATACCCATGCTTCGCTACAAAACTATGTAATCAGGCTTAGTTTTTGGGAATGAAAATAAGGAAAAAAATTGTGCCTCTGCCTACCAGCATCCATCGGTATTCATCTGGCTAGTGTCCTGCCAAGTGTGTGAGAGAGTTGAAAACTGTTTGGAAACAGTATTTGCCGTGTGAGCAAGAAGGAGACAGCAAGGAGCCTAGGCGTGGCTTAGCTCAACTGTTTTGTGCTAAAACTGGTTGCTGCTATGAACCTGAACCTGAAACTCCTCTCCTCTGCTTGTGTTTTGTATTTGGAACAGATTTCTTTTCAGGTGGGGAGGAGGAGTAGAACTCCTTAGCATCAGAATGTGTTAATAATAATATACGAAATCCTAATGCTCTGATGGTCATTTCGAAAAATCCTTTCTTAGTGAGCACCTAGAAGCCAAGAGGAACATACGTGCCAAATTTCAAGTTTGTAGGCCTTACGGTTCTGGGATGATGTGTAAGTAGTATTTCATTTTTATATACATAGATTTGAATCTTTCATCCCAACATATTAATCCAGCTAAAATTAGAGTCAAAAATGAATTCTCTACCAGACCATTGATGTAGCTAATAATTCTGATCCTCTTGATTCAGGAAGATAACAACACAGAGTTTTATCCAACAATTATTCTGAACAAGAAAGAAGTTAAACAAGCCTAATGGGGAGTTGGCAAGAGGAACATACTGAGAGAAGGTGTCCCAAAGCAGGGACATGCCCTCTTTCTTCTTAGCTCTCTAGGCACTGAGACCAGTGCCTCTCCTCGTAGGTGGTCTTCAGTACTTCTGGATTACAGTATGCTCCAAAGGTGGAATTCAGTAGGTTCTGGTAGTGGAAATTTTGAGGATTTCAGAGAAGCGGCAAATACCATCTCTGACTGGCCCCACCCTCATCTATTCTCTGCCTCCTGAGTCCCAGATGATCACCTGAGTCTTCTTTTGTTGCCCTGCACAGGAGAATGGATCTGGAAAGCTGGTTAGTGGGGTGGAGAGGGAATGGGGAATTTTTAGTACTCTTCCCCTGGAGTAGGGTGGGAATGGAGATTTTGCAGTATCCTTCCCCTGCCACACCCACCATGCCATGCCCACCAAGCTATGCCACGCTCACCAAGCTATGCCCACCAAGCCATGCTGCACCCACCAAGCCACGCCCACAGAACCAGTAGTAAAAAAATTTGAATCCCAAATACCACTGGTATGTTCCTGCCTTCTTTTCCTTCCAAGGGCACTGCTTGCCAATCCTACAAAAGACCAAGAGAAGTGATAGAGAATTGGTATTTGCCTACCTTATTTAAGCCAGGCAAATATCTATACTATTAGATAAGAGTTGTATATTTTAGAGATATACAATTCTTATCTAATATGATAACCTCATACTAGAGGTACCATGATCCCATCATCCTGGGGGCAGGGGGTGGGAGGATGACTATTCCTGTATAGTCCACTCTAGGAAGAAGTGGACAACCAATTTCATGAACCAGATTAAAATCACTAGATTAGTGGTTCCCAAAGTGGGCGGTACCGCCTCCTGGGGGGCAGTGGGATGCCTTAGGGGGGGCGCTAAGAGGCAAGGGGGCTGGCAGGGGGTGCTAAGAGGTGGCAGGAAGGTACTGGAGGTGGCTCCTTGCAGGGCGCAATTCAGGGGTGGGATTTTGCAGGTAACTTGGCCGAACTCCTGCCCCTGGGAGTCAAAGCGCTGAAGCACAAGAGGTGCAGGAAACTTTGGCCGGGCTCTCAAGATGAGAATGACTCTGGCCCCTTCTTTCCGCTAACAGGCAGCCAAGATATCTGCAAACTGTCAAGCGCTCCTCAAGAGAGACGATTTTGCAGATAGCTGGCCAAACTCCTGTGCAAAGGTGAACACAACGTTGTTGCACCTCACTAACATGGGGGGCGGGGGGAGGTGACTCATCCCCGAAGCGCCAGCATTGCTCCAGCGATGCAGCCCCGAGGATGCTACCTTTGCCTGCACTCATCACTAAAGTGCGGCAGCCAGAGAAGCGCTCCATTCAGAAGCACTGAACTTCCAATCGGTACTGGAGGCAGTGCTGGAAGGGAAGAGGCAGCGCCCGAAGGGGCTTCCACAAAGGGGGAAGAAAACCCTCCCTCTGCTGCTGCTTTTGCCCTTCTCATAAACCCTGCCAGCTCCCGGGTATCCTGTTTGCAGTCCTGCCCGAGGATGTGCCACCTGCCCCCCCTGTAATGTGTCTATTAGGAGCACCCGAGCCTGGCTTCTGGAGCCCTTCGGGCACCAGGTATAAAATCGCATCCAGCTGGCCACTCCTTTGTCTGAAGGGGAGATTTCTGATTCCTTGTTTTGCCCTGTTTTTTTTCTCCCATGGAGGAATCAAGAGTTTCACGTATTTGTGGCGTGGGTCCCTGTCACAAATCAGAGCCTTTTGGCAAGGCTTCTTGTATTTTATGTTACTGGCCCATTGCAGAGAGGTGGTTGAGAGAAAGAGAAATTGTAATATAATGGCAAAATAGTTCCATTTTATTATACTGGTTGGAGAGTGGCCTCTGATAATCATGAAATGCAAAACAGTAAATGTTTCCCCCTCCTAATCAAAGTGACAGTATTTAATACCTGAGACAATAAGCAGTAGAAATTCAACAATACAGAATGAACCATTTTATGTGACACCTCACTGTTGATACTTAGAGACAATTTTGCCTGTTAGTGGAGAGAAGCAGCCAGAGTCACTCTCATCTCTTGAGAGCCTGGCCAAAGTTTCCTGTGCCACCATCAGTCAAAATTCAAATTAGTGGTCCACCGGATTTAAAATTATGAGATTGGTGGTCCCTGATGTCCAAAAGGTTGGCGACCCCTGGATTAGGCCACACTTGCCTAGGCAGAAAATAGGTAGACAGGTTAAGGAAGGATAGAGAGAGAGGGAAAGAGAGAGAGGGAACAAGAGAAAGAGAGAGAGGGAATGAGAGAGAAAAAGAATGAAAGAGGGAGGGAGGGAGGGAGGGAGGGAGGAGAAAGTTTGGAGGGCGAGAGAGAGAGAGAGAGAGAAAGAGAGAAGGAAGAGACAAGAAAGAAAAGAAAGAGAAAAGGGAAAGAAAAAGAGAGAAAGGAAGAAAAAGGTTAGACAAAGAAAGAGGGAAGGATGGAAGGAAGGGACAGAAAGAAAGAGAAAGAAAAGAAGAAGAAAGAAGAAGAAAGAAAGAAAGAAAGAAAGAAAGAAAGAAAGAAAGAAAGAAAGAAAGAAAGAAAGAAAGAAAGAAAGAAAGGGAGGGAGGGAGGGAGGAGAAAGTGAATGAGATATCTAGTCCAACCACTGCTCCAGCAGGGTTAGAAGTGTGTGTCTGTGTGTCTGTGTGTGTGTGTGTGCATGGCTGTCAAAACTCCAAAAACAGGTCAAGTAGCTCTGGGGAGGTCAGTCATAAATTAGAACACTTACTAAGCAACCAGCCATTAAGCGAGGACCACTTATATTTGGTTTGCCAGTCCACATGGCCACCTGGCCACGCCCACCCAGTCACATGACCACCAAACCATGCCTATCCGGTCACGTGACCACCAAGCCATGACTAGCCAGCAAGCCATGCCCAACCAGTCACACGCCCACAAATTAGCCCATGCTCACAGAACCAGTTGTTAAGCAATTTGAATCCTACCCCTGGGTGGGGTGCACTGAGGATGAGTTTGTAGCACCAAGGGGCTGGTGGACTGAAAAAGTTTGGGAACCACTGCACTAGATAATACCCTTGCAACAGTCATCGCAAAATTACAGTAATTCTCCCAAAGCACTATATAACCATGTAAGTGCTCATAATGGAAAAGGGAATGCTGATTTAAACAGGTTCTTTGATCCAGCCTGGATTTTATATTTTTATGTGACAAGTCTTAACTTATAGTACATTCATACTGATACTTAATTAATTCCTTGGCATTAAAATTAATGATCTTTTTACAGATTTAACAAGTATGTCAAGACTATAAAGATGAAATTTCTTTCTTCTTTAAAAGTTTTATTTTGAGATGTGTAGGTTACTTTTAGCTGATTATCTTCTGTACAGGAAATAATCTGATCCTCACTTAGAACTTTACAGTATTGGGTTGCTTTAGGGATCTTTAGAAGTTAAAGTTAAGAATAAGTGTAAATATTTACAGATCATTGCCTCAAAGCATTGCTATGTAATTTTTCACTTCGGAAATAAGAGTAAGATTGGAGCCATGGACTAATATTATGTTTACATTTGCATAATAGAGATATTGTGAAAACAGCAAAATTGTTGAAAGATTATATGTGCTTTCATAATTAAGTGTTTTCTTATCTCAAAATGTTGATCTGCTCTCAGACTTGAACAGCAATATCAATAAGTGATGATATAACCTGAAAAGAACATCAGATTTCAATGGAAATCAATGTTTTCTTTTCTTTTCTTTTTAATTCCCAAAGGAGAGAAGATTAACCTCTTGATATTTAGGAGTCACCAGGAGAAATCTCCTAGAAGGAAATGTATAGACTGAAGGGAAACAAAGAGAAATTTGAAATAAATAAATAAATATTTAGACCTTCAACATAGCCAACATGAAAACATGACGGCTTGAAGAAGTGCTCTCTCTCTCTCTCTCTTTCTCTCTCTCTCTCTCTCTCTCTCTCTCTCACACACACACACACACACACACACAGCTTTAGATCATTGTTATTTAGTCTCCAATATTTCCTTTTGGGGAAGATTATTGATCATCTGATGGAAACCTTTCAGGTTTTGTTCTTCCAACATCATCCACTCTATAGGCCAGTGGATGGGTGGACCTTCCAGAACTCCTCAGCCAATTTAAAGCTGTTGAGTTTGAGAAACTTCGCTATAGAGACTAACTGAGGGAAAGAGAACAAGAAAGTGGTTCTTTTCATCTCTGAAAAACTCACTATGATTGTATCTTGGTTTCTGCTTTTTCCCTGCCCCACTTTTATTCATTAATTCTGCTGTCTGCAACTGAAGCTAGAGAGAAAATGAATGGGATTGGTTTATGCCATAAGATAATTGCAGAATTGAAGTCTAAGAGAAAGAAAAGTAGAAAAACAATTGGGGGAGCAAGGTTGATTGTGAACAGTGTTTTTATCCACCAACACAAATACTGCAGCTCTTATTTTTTTTCCTGGATAATGTATTTGTTTTTCCAACATATACCTACACATAAATTTGGTATTTAAAAATAAGACTAGAAAGGGCCTACATTTGGACTAGTGGGGGTGAGGAAAGGATACAGAGGGGCTGGTACAGGCAGCTCACAGTTTGTATTTTATGATCATCTGAAATTCCTTGTGTGTCAAATTCCAAATTCCTTGTGTGTCCAATCACACTTGGCCAATAAAGAATTCTAATTCTATTCTATTCTAATCCTATTCTATTCTAATTCTATTCTATTCTATTCATCATCTGAAAGTCTAAAGTGGATGGAATCTGAAAATATGGAAATGTGGAAGTACAAGAATGATGGATCTTGTGAAGAACAGAATTTTCTTCTGATGCCAAAATATTTATCTTGGTACAAATTGTGTTCACTATGAAACACATGGAAGTGTTAACTGGGAAATTCTACCTGTCATATAGCATTATAATCTAAAATTGGAGGAATTTCCCTTGTGTGCCTTGGCCCATTTTGTCAGAGACTGCCAACTGGATACCAGATCCTGACTGGCAAAATCTCTCTGGAGAAAGGAGAGATCTTCAGATAGTCCATGTGCATTCTGGAAAGTTGCTCTTACTGTTTACTACTTAATTTTCCCAGAAAAATCATAAAACTTTCATTTGGAGTCAACAGCCATTATGTATGCACCTGATAATAGCATTGGTGGATAGAATTGGATGCTTTACTTTACACACAAAATGCAATTCAATAAAATTCAATAAAATTTTCAATAAAATCGTTCAATAAAATAAGGAAACAATATAAGTGATATTGATAACAATGTTTTTTTTATTTATGATTTGATTTGTCAATCGCTTACAAGATAATAGGTATAAGTATAAACATGAATAAGAATACAGGAAATAGGTACAAATAAATGGGGACAATAGGACTGGGACGGTAGGCACAATGGTGCACTTATGCACGCCCCTTACAGACTTCTTAGGAATGGGGTGAGATCAATAGTGGATAGTTTGAGGTTAAAGGAGTGGGGGTTAGAGGGTGTAACAATAGAGTCAGGTAGTGCATTCTAGGCATTGACCACTCTGTTGCTGAAGTCGTACTTTCTGCAATCAAGTTTGGAGCGCTTAACATTGAGTTTGTATCTGTTGTGTGCTCTTGTAATGGTGTGGTTGAAGTTGAAGAAGTCATTGACTGGTAGGACATTGTAGCAGATAATTTTGTGTTGTTTGATTGCCATTGCAAGAGGGACAGCCCTGCTATTCGTAGTCAAACAGTGCTATCTTTTCTCAGACAGTCCTGAAATTGTTATAATTGTGTTCCTTCTAATTAGTGATGCAGAAATTCCAGATGTAAAAAAATTGGCCCATCTGAGCACTGGAATACCACAGATCTGGGTATCTGCAATTATGTTCTGGCTATTTATTAGCATGATATTTCATGAATATGTACATACACATTGGTTGACTGATTAAGTTCCATCAAGTCGATGTTGACTCTTAGCAACCCCAAAGATCAATTTTCTCCATGACAATCTGTCCTTCACCTAGTCTTGCTCCTGGTCATCCTCTTTATACATGACTAAAGATTGTATTAGCCCCTTAAATAATTTATTTAAAAAAAAACCCCAAATGGGAGAGAGTGAGAGATGTATAAAACTAAAGATGTTGATTTACTTGCTTGTTGCCATGGGCATTTTTCACAGATTACTCTTGGTTACATCTTAATTCTCTTTATTTTCGGACCTGTTCCCAGTAATACAGAAAGCTATTATCAATGTTTTTAAGCCTGCTATTTGTACAAGGCTAAAGATGTAAGCTGCCATATGGGTGATATTTTCTCTGACATAATTTTAGTGAAACATTAAGGTGTTACTCATGGCTAAATGCCTCCTTCACCAGGTGATTACAGTAAAATGGCAATGGTAACATCATGATCAAGCTCTTGTAATGGAAATAGGTTTCATCTTACATAAGTAGAGGGATTCATAATGCATCAGATTATTCTAAAAGCGCAAAAATAAAGCACCAGAGAATGTGTATTTGTAAAGCAGTATTTTCATACTGAGGTTCACCCTTCATTTGGTTGAGTTTTCTCACTGATGGTGAAAAGGATAATTTTCCCTTTATGCATTGAAGTGGAACCACAGCAATCATGTATCTTTTGAAATTTGATTTATGTTTCTGAAATAGGTTTCTTTCAAATGCCAGGTTATATTTTAAGCTAAACTGAATTTCTAATGTTTTGTAAGTGTTAATATTGACCTTAAGATTTGTTTAAAAAAATCTCTCCTGATGCTAGACAGACTCCAAACAATCAGTGTAGTCTTCCTTTAGTTAAGACATCTAGGATAGTCCCCTAATCATGAATAAGGGGCCATCTAACCTCTTTTAAAAATACATCTTAAAGAAGCAACCACTGTCTTTCAGAGTAGCTTTTTCCCTAATAAACAGCTTATATTGCCTGACAATTTTCTCCAAAGCCTTTTTCTTACAAACTGAATATTTTAAATAATATTTTTAAAAGCTTTCTGCATCTGCAGGACAAATAATCTCTGTGTCCAAAAGTGGACCCAACCCTCTAAATGAGATCTGACCAAAGGATCCTGGATAATATACTTTTATTCATTGTACCACTGTGTAAGTATGTTACACACCTCACTCCTATGTTGTCTATGGTATGCTACTGTCGAAGTATTCATTTTGTTTTTGCTTCTGATTTTATTTATCTAAATGGCCTCATCTGATCTGTTTAAGATACTCAGTCTGGTGGGAGATATTTTACATCTCCTTAAAATCCCCATGCAATTATTTTTGGCGAATGAGTGGACTAACAATGGAGAGGACTAACTTGTGGTTTTGGTTGTAAAAATGGGTTTTGGGGCTGCAGGCTCTTCATGAGTTTCTCACCCCATCTTAAGCTCTCTTAAATAGGCTGTAATTATGGTTGGTTTAGTTGATTTGTTTCTTTCATTTGTTCTGTTTTCTCATCTTGTTTTTTTATTTCATCTTTGGTCATGTTTCATGATTTTCTTGGCATTGTGATTGTTCAACGTTTGGCTAGTCTTTCTGAACAAACTTGAAAATGCCAAGCAAACAATCATGGACAAAGTTTGTTATAAAACAGAAACAAGTAAAAACTCCAGCAGACAACAAGACATGCCTTCTCCTGAAATAGGTGATGCATCAGAAACTCAGCAGTGCATGAGGATCTTAAAAATGTATGGCAAATGACTTGTCAAGGAGCTTGCTCTCATATATATCAAAATAAAAGTTCTCCAAGATCCATTTATTTCAGGCCATAACAGACATGCTCAGATAATTTTAAAAGTAAATGAAAAAATAATAATAATCAGCCTATGCTAGATGCTTAATGTTCAGGGCTTGGTCTTTTAGTACCAGTAGCATGGCTTATTTCCTTTTGCTTTCCCCAAATAATTTCTTCATATGACAGTTTTGGCCTTTGCCTTAGGCCTGTGAATCCTGAGAATATAGTATTCCAAGGAAATGCTATTTGGATGACATTTCATTAATCTCAGCATAATGCAACAAAAATGCATTAACTTAGTACACATACACATTCCCAAAGACTGCAAGGAAGAATCTTGATGCAATTCTATGTTAATCGTACCAATTATTTTGGGGGGGCTTAATGAGCATATTGTCAACTCTGAAGCTGACCTGGTTGATGTCATTTTTCTCCTGCCACATAGATGCTACAAACTTTGAACTTTGAAAAGGGAAAGGGAAGGGTGGGAAGAATGTAGACCGGCTATCCGTCAAAACAAAAAGTTTTCCTGTGGGAACCAAGATCATCTTGACTGATGGTAGAGGATTGACCAAGCAGCTTCCCAGCTACTTTCATTGGACAATGTGATCGGTGACACCTGGGAAGGGAATGTTTGCTCTTTTAATTAGGTGAAAAACCACAGGAAGTTTTAGAGTTGATTTTCACTAGCTGTGCCGATATGGTGTGTCCAATAAACATGTTCTTTGAGGAATCTACATACCTGCCTTGGAGTTCTGCTTTTGGTGAATGCATTACTTGGAACCCTAACACATATAAGTAATGGAGAGGATGGCAAAGCCACATATCAAGAATGTTTGTGTATGTGTGCCTTCTAGTCAGTATTGATTTGATCCTTGCCTGGACAACTCCTGCAGTTCTCTTTCAGAAATAGTTTGCCGCTGACTTCTTCCTAGGGCTGAGAGAGATTGACTGGCCCAAAGTTACCCAGCTGGCTTTGAGCCTAAGGCGGAACTAGAACTCATGGTTGCTTGATTTCTAGCTTGGTGAACTAGGCAGATCTTTTTTCTTTCCATTCTGGAACGTACTGAGGAACTTGCCTTATTTCAACTGAAATTTAGGAGAACCAGAACTCTACGTTTTCACCAAAAAATCTTACATTTTTATTTAATTGTTACCACATTTTATTTGAGAAAGATGAATTAAACAGTGTAGAATTCCATATCCTGGCAAGAAATTCAGATTAGAAGAATCTGAGGAATTTTTTTTTTACTTAACCATAAAAATAAAAAACCAGTAAGCAGTATGGAAACAATATGCAAAATTTACAAGCCACAAGCTGTTGCATTGGGGAGAGAGATTTTTGCCAATTTTCAAACATAGCTGAGCAGTTGCTTATCCTGTTCTGAAAAGTTGAACAAGACTTTCAGAGATCATATGGTAGATTAGTTGATAGGTAAGTAGATTATAAGCAGCAAGTCAGAATCTCCTAGCTATACCTAAGACTCGGGATTCAAAAATCGAACTCCTATCTGTTTAGAATTAAATTGATTTCTCAGAGCTTTGGAACTTTGAATGTTCATGTTTTCTCTGGGATCCAAAAATTATTTTAGGCTTGAGAAATTCTGTTATTTCCTAATCCAATTTATCTTTGAATTTTTTTAAAAAAATATTTTTTAAAAAAATATTTTTAATTTGCAAAGCAGTTAGATCCAAGGATAGATAGATAGATAGATAGATAGATAGATAGATAGAGAGAGAGAGAGAGAGAGAGAGAGACAGACAGACAGACAGACAGACAGACAGACAGAGACAGCAACAGAGAGACAGAGACAGGGAGAGGGAGAGAGAGAGAGAGAGTCTTGTGACTTCACAGAACAAGTTTGCACAGAATCATACTGGAGAATCCCTGTAATATGAATGCTGACTTACCAAGCCATTTGAACTCGGGCTTTCAATTAACTCAGTTGACTGCAGATTTTATAGATCTTGTAGGATCTAATCTGGGTGGGTCATCAGGACCAGATTTTATATATGCATGCATGCATGCATACATACATACATACATATATATATAAAATATATAATTTGACTAGCAGGTGGAGAAGTATTTCCACTGTGAGGTCAAAAGCACTTCAGATTCTTAAACATCTTAGGAAGAATTCCTCTTCCTTGAACATGACATTTTGGCTACCCTCCAGCACTATGTGTCAGAGGCTTTTGCTTCTATGCACTTGGCAGCTTCATCTGTTTTGTCTACAGCACCACATTTGGCAGCAGACCAATGGTACACTGCCTTGAAGAACTTTTTAACCTTCTGCAGAATATTTCGGTGACCCCAAGTGCCTTGATTGCTGTATCATGTGCTTTCAATGATAGCAAATCAGGACAGGGAAATTGCTGCATGTTAGTTTCCAAACTTTTGCAGCTTATTAGACCTTGTTCTAGTGAGTGTTTATAGAACAGCAATAGTGGAAATGTGAAATTTAATTTAATCTAAAAAAAAAGTGGTTAGGAAATAGAACTTTTTTTGCTTTCCTAGAGGAGTCCATTCCATACTGTAATTGCTGCTAAAACTGGCCTTATTGAAATAAAATGATCTATTTTCATTCATTTCCCATAATACTTTTATTGAGTTCAGACTAATTTTGAAGGGGCAGAATTGTATAAATCAGAAAATCAACAAAGATCACAGGACAGATAATGCCTTCATTGAGAATCTGATATTTTATATGGAACTGTTCCAAAACCTGGCAACTACATAATGGTCTCTGCTTTACACTGTCACAAACTACGCTACTAAGCTTCTTTTCAAGATGTCTGTTTACACTGAAATTTCAGACCAGTATTAAATTGGATGACGTGTAGTTGTCCACAGTACAGCAAATCTCCCTCTTGTTTAAAATAAGTCACAATTGTCAATATTGCGCTATTCAGATATCAGTGTATAGCAAAACGGCCTTCATCTAGACTTTCTCAACCAGATTAGTGAGTACTAACAAGTTCTAAGAAGGGTTTATATTATTATCCCTGTCATTCTTAACTGCTTTCAGATTTGGGATGTTTGCTTAAGATATTTGCTAAGCCATAAACACGTAGTACTCTGTCCTTTAACAACCTTTGCCATTCTACTGTATTCAGGAACATGGGAAGGGGAAGGGAAAGATACTTTTTCTTTCCATGAATTGAAACAGTTCTCATTTTAAAAATGTCCGAGTTTATTGAATATTTGTAAGTCTAATACAATGGTTTATGCTTGCTTTTCCAGGTGTTTTGATGCCTAGAAGAATTAAAGAAAGTTGCTATAAAGTTGTTATAAATTTGCTAGCTAAATCAATTAATTTATATAATTTATGGCTTCAGACCTCAAATAGATCACAAATAGAGATATTTGCCATCCTTTTTAAAGAATCATTTAGTTGAAGACTCTTCAAGCCAGCAGTGGGCAATTCATTTTCTGAAGGAACAGCATGACAAACTGGGAATATTGTGGAAGGCCACTGCTGCCCCACCTCCCTCCACCACGGTCCCTCCCCTGATGTCTTGCCCTCTGCCACCACTGATCCATCTTGATGCTGATGCCGTAGCAACACTCTGAGAAATATCTATGGTATTTTCTTTCATCAAAACATTATAAATCAAATGTCCCTTGATTAGAATTTGATTCCTGATGGACTAATCCGGACTTATCTATATTGTTTTCTTGGTATTTTCTACAGAGGTGGTTTGCTATTGCTTAATTCGTTTTTAAAAATAATTTCCAATCTAGCCAATGGCATTCCTATGACTTCCTAAGGGTTAGAGAATTAAACAGGTCCAATTCTGCTTAGCTGTTCTATGCTGCACCTGCGGTGACAATGACAGTTAATTATTCAAGCTTTTTCTCCCCAAACAAAGATATGTATGAGTCAAACCTATAAACTATTTTAATACAACATAGCAAGTAAACTGCATGCATCTTGATAATTTCTGGAACATTGTTAGCTAGCAAGAAGGAAATTATCCAGATTGCACATTGGCACTGCTGCCCTTTCTGTTTCTTTAGCTCTGACAGACACAAACACATACACAGCATTTTGGTCTTTCAGGCTTCAGCATCCAGTCCACCCTTAAGAGAACAATGCCAGTTAATGGACTCTGGAAAAAGGAGTTCAATCTAAAGGAAGTGATTGGGCCTATTGTTCAGGTCTCCTGTGTGCAGCTATTTGGGAAACTATTCAGGAACCAGGAATGATTTTTCACAGAAGGAAGATCAGCTGCAAGGAGCAAGTTTAACTCCCTATAGAAATCTGCCTGTTTCCAAATTCAGGAACTGCCACAAACCGGAGAAAATAGCTCATCTAGAGGCTGCTAATGAGATGCATCCCACATTATGCCACGAGACTTCCAGATATGCAAGAGATATCTCTTTCTTTTCTGGTTCCTCTCACCAGCATGGTCATCCTTTGCCTCTTGGGATATGTATGCCCCAAATCTGCCTTAAAGGGCCAACATAGCAAACATAGAAAAAGTGCAGCAGTTAGAGCAGAGATGGCAAACTGCTTTTGGGTTCCGTGCAGGGGTAAAATTCAAAAATTTTCCCTAACCAGCTCTGTGGGCATGGCTTGGTGGGCGTGGTTTGGTGGGTGTGGCTTGGTGGGCGTGGCTTGGTGGGACTCAGTCTCTAAAGGAAACAAGGCGGGTGGGCGTGGGTGGGGCCAATCAATTTAAATCATCCCTACCACTTCTCCCAAGGTCAAAAATTTGGAAAATCCCTAACTTGGATTTTCACACAAACACATACTCACCTGAACAAAAGAAAAGCAATTCTTTACATATTCATTTATTTATTTTTTTAAAAATGATACAATGTGTGTGATCCCTTGAATCTGCTTCCCGGGTGTTCCCTTTCTGTTGCCTATTTGAGGTAGCTACTTGCGGCCTACTTGAGGTAGCTCCAAGTTGCACAAGGCCTTTGTTCTTCAAGCAGTTTTGGAGAACACTCTTCTACGGCTTTTGCAACCTCTGAAAACCATGGAAAAGCACTCCCAATTCTCACACAATTTTTGGAAGTTTCCAGAGGCCATGCAAGAAACACACCCTATTCTCACACAGCCTCCAAAGCCTCCAAAATCCACATGAGAAGTGCTTTTGAGAATAGTTGTCATCAGATGTAGGTGAATTCTGACATGTTATGCCATTTCACCTTTGACACATATCATAAGTTCACCACCATTGAGTTAGAGTAAAATCTTCCATCAGGGGATGCCGTTTTATTGGTGATTAGACCCTATCAGTGGATACAACCAGGGATGGGCTTCAAAAAGTTTAGAAAAGGGTTCTCTGCCCGGTTGCTGGGTGGGCATGGCCATGGTGGGTGTGGCCTAATTGACCTCCTGCACTATGGTGCGGGGGTGTTTTTGCCCTCCCCGGGATTTGGAAGCTTTCCTTAAGCCTCTGGGAGGGCAAAAACAGAAGCTCCAGAGGCTCTCTGGAAGCCAGAAACGGGCCCATTTCCAACCTTCCCGAACTTCCGGGAGGCCCGTTTTTCACCCTCCCGAGCCTCCACGCATGCCCTGAACTTACCTGCATGCAAAATGGGCCATGTGGAGACTCCAGGGAGGGGAGGGGAAGGGAGGGGTGGGCGGGGCCAGCCTGGAGTGGGATTTGAGGGTTCTCTGCACTGCACAGAATCTTAGCTAGGGGCTCTCTCGAACCCATGCATACCCAAAGTAGCCCACCCCTGGATACAACCTTGTAAGAGGAGCTAGAGAAACAATCTGCACTGTTGGGGGACAGAATGAGGCAGTAGTATCTTTCATCTCTTCTTTGCAAAAGAGCTTGTGATGGGATAGGATTTTAAACAGCATTTTATTCAACATACAGTCTCTGCAAGACCCCGTCCCTTAGCCTAGCTTACTTTGTAAGGATGAGGTAAGCACATGGCTGGGTCTAGAAGCAACCTGGAAAGCCTTTCATATTATAGTGAGACAGAATAACAGAATCTTGAAAGCCTGTCCACCAGTGGTGAGATTCAAATTTTTTTTTTACTACCGGTTCTGTGAGCGTGGTTTGGTGGCCAGGGCAGGGAAAGGATACTGTAAAATTTCCTGTCAGAGGTGGTATTTGCCAGTTCTTCAAAATATTCAAAATTTCCACTACCAGTTCTCCAGAACTGGTCTGAACCTGCTGAATACCATCTCTGCTGTCCACCATTCCTTTATATCCCTTCATAAATTAACCAAAGTCAAGGTGAGGTTATTCTGAGTTTCTCTCTCATGCTATTTTTCTCAGAACGATAGTCTTTTTTGCGAGCCCCTGTATTATTCCCTCCCCTTATGCCCTGCACATGCCTTCCAGGTCTCCATTTCTGTACAACTGCAGAAAAGCCACGTATTTCACCCTGGAGCTTTCTATTCCTTTCCAATCTGACTTTTTACTATTAGCAGTTCTGGGATGGGAAACAGTGCTAAAATGAAATAAACAACAAAAGCAATCAAAAGAATGAAACAACAGATAGCCAGTGGAGCAATAAAATCAGGTTCAAGGCAAGTTACAAACCTACAGCTGGCTGACTGAAGGAAAACGATTGCTTTCCAGTACCAGAAAAATATATAAGGCTGTGCCAGGTATTCTTCTTTGGAAAGGGTTATATAATTTAATTTAATTGGATTGGATTGGAAGGCTTCCAAAACAAAAGAATAAAAGCAACACCCAGATTTCAAACCTCATAGAATTACAGCTATTTTACAGCTCCCAAACTAATGCACTATATAACATTATCCAAAGTGCAAGGATTTGTGACTTTAGTTCCTGGTAGAGGGCTTGAACCCCACTGAATGACACACAGTTACCTATATCTGATGAGTCCCACATATGACGAAAGTGGTAACGTCGTGCTTCTTTTTGATAATGTAACTGAAAGCACCACACAGGCTGTACACTATGTAAAAAGGAAGGAAGGAAGGAAGGAAGGAAGGAAGGAAGGAAGGAAGGAAGGAAGGAAAGAAAGAAAGAAAGAAAGAAAGAAAGAAAGAAAGAAAGAAAGAAAGAAAGAAAGAAAGAAAGAAAGAAAGAAAGAAAGAAAGAAAGAAAGAAAGAAAGAAAGAAAGAGGCTGTGGAAATTATATAAACCATGTAAAACATGGGGGGCATGACGTAATATAATATCCATATCACTCTGCTCTGAGAGCTTAAGCTTGATGCCGTTCCAATAGATATCCTGCAGCGAGACATCAGAATCTCTTCACAATTGCCACATGGCATGTGCCTTATTTCAGGTTTTGATTAGGATACAGACAATGCCACTATATAGTAGGCTACAGTAATTCCTAAGGGATGAATGCCAGTCCTTTAGAGTTGTGCTCACAAGAACAGCAGGAGCCGTAACAGTTGCATAACCCTCACTGAATATGTTTGCAGTACCTGGTCGCAGTTCCCTTTGGAACTTATTATATTTTAAATCCTCCAGTCCAGTGGTGGGATTCAAAAAAATTTACTACTGGGTCTGTGGGCATGGCTTGAAGGGCATGGCATGGCTTGGTGAGTGTGGCTTGGTGGGCATGGTAGGGGAAGGATACTGTAAAATATTCATTCCCACCCCACTCCAGGGGGAAGGTTACCCCTGGTTTTCTGAACTACTCAAAATTTCCGGTCCAGAACTGGTCAGAACCTGCTGAATACCACCTCTGCTCCAGTCCCTAGCATACTCCAACAGACTTACTTTAAAAGTAAAAACCTATGCTCTGCAAAGCACTAAAGAGGATCTTTGCTTTGATAAAGGTTTGCTTCACAAGCTGCTTCACAAAGCTTCATTGTGTGTCAAAGTCAAGCCAAATGGCCACTCTGTTCTGCTGGCCTGGGCTTCTGAATTCTCCTCCAAGAGTTCCAATACATTTTCACCTTGAGGAGAATTTTGCTATACAAAATACTTGATAAGAGGTACCTACCCACTTTCTGCAGGCCGAGGCCCTCCCCCTTCCCTCTTTTAGCCCTCAGGAAAAGTCTTAAAATCTCGCTATGCCGACTGGCATGGGAGCCTAAAGAATAAGGTACTGACTGGAAGTGGTTGGTACGCTATCAGAAAAGGCACCCTATCTCTCCTCTCCAAACCCTTTTTTTTTGTTTTTTACCTTGTTATAATTTTTATAATTTGAATCCATTTTTATATTTATAATCATTGAATGTTTTATTTTGTTATAAGCCACTCAGGGTCACCTGAACCATGAGATGAGTGGCAAATAAATTTGATAAATAAATGAAATGAAATAAATCCGTACATGAATAAGAAGCTTAGCACAGGGATGAGAATAAATAGGTACAAGTCCATATAGGTAATCCTCCACTTGTAACTATTCAATTAGTGACTGTTCAAAGGTATGACGATGCTGAAAAAAAGGGTCTTACTTTTACTTGGTCCTTGATTTCAAGCACATGAGCATGATCTAGGTCAGGGGTGTCAAACTCAGAGGTGGTATTCAGCAGGTTCTGACCAGTTCTGGAGAACCGGTAGCTGAAATTTTAAGTAGTTCAGAGAACCGGCAAATACCACCTCTGACAGGAGATTTTACAGTACTCTTCCCCTGCCACGCCCACCAAGCCACGCCCACAGAACTGGTAGTAAAACAATTTGAATCCCACCATGGTCGAACTCACGTTGTTATGGCGGCATCGACATATCGGGACTATTTTCCCCTTCGCTAAACTGGGCATGGGTGTGGCCAGCACGTGATGCATCGAGCTCATGGGCCGGGAGTTTGACAGCTCTGATTCTAGTGCTTGGCAACCAGAGTGGGTTCTCGTGATCCCCATTTGCAACTTTTCCAGCCAGCTTCTGATGTGCAAAGTCAATGGGGAAGCTAGCAGGGTAGGTCACAAATTGTGATCACATGATGTATTGTTTAATGACTGCACCACTTAATGATGAATTTTACAGTTACAACTGTGATGGCAAGTCAAGAATTACCTGAATTCCAGAATAGCATAGGCCAGTAGTGGCTAACCTTTTCATTGTTGCGTGCCGAAAGTGCATGTGTGCGCATGCGTGCCTGCACCCGTAATGCAATGCCCATGCGACCCCTTGACCCTGTGCATGCGACCCCTCCCACTCCTCCTGTCCCCCTGCGCATGCGCACCTGACCCCCCCCCCGTGCACCCCACACCTCTGAGCATGCACACATGTCTCCCACGTGAGCTCTACCCCACCCTGCACATGCACAGCTGATACCCAGCAATCAGCTGGCTGGAGGGAGGCGTGCGCACATGTGAGTGGACCTGATCTGGGATGACAGCTTACATGACAGCAGAAATGGCTCTGCGTGCCACTTCCGGCACGTGTGCCATAAGTTTGCCATCACGGGCATAGCACTTAAAACCCAGAATAATTATAGGCAAACTTGAGGAAGAGGTATGTCTTAGTCAGGAAATGGCCAGGCTTAATTCCAGAGAAAAAACATTTCGCAGGGGTGGGTTTCCACATCTGGGTGAGTCCTCCTTTTGCGATCCTGGGACCATCTAACCCCCATGGGCACTGCCCTTCAACAAAGGAAGGAAGAACCTGGAAGACGAACATTCCTTGACTTCCTTTTCAAGGCTTGAAAAGTCAGCACCAAGAATATGAATTGGAATGAGGCAGGCAGCCTCTATAGTTGTTCTGATAAAAGACAGGTATCTTATGTTGGCACCAGTTAACTCAATTTATAATCTCACATCTCTAATTACCCCCCCAAGATTTCATCTGAAAGTTACTAGTGCGAAGATAGCTGTTGGACAGGAAGCTTCCATGGGAAAACTTTGACCTAAATAATTTTAAAATAAATAAATATGTGTTATCTATATGTTACTCTATTTATTTAAAGTATTTTTGCTGCTGTCCCCTTATATAATAGTACAAACTAAAGCACTTGAGATTCAAGTCATCAGGTAAAAGCCATAGCAGTGACAACATAGAACTCTGTAAAGCTTCTTTGATCACCTATATCAATTAGAAGTTTAACTGAAGGCAGCTTTGAACTGAAAGGTCTTCAATACTCAAGAGATGCTTTACCATAAAAGGGGGTTCCACATCTTTTGAAGACCTGGGCTTCTTTATGATGTTTTTTTTTTTTAGCAATGGCTTATGAAACGACGTGTACCTTTCACAAAGCATTATCATTTTCCCAATTGTATCTGCTGTGGAGGACTTCCCAGATTGGCTTGTTATCCAAATGCCAATTTTGATTATAAGCTCCTAACTTAACTCCTGTTCCAAAAAAGCTAACCTCATATATGGAGTCACATATTTCCACATGTCAAGCTAAAGCATCAAGCCTGAATAAAATAATTTTTGGTAATGGGAAGTTCCTGTAGCCAATAAATCAGCATATTCCTTTTCCTGGATGTCAAATTGATGCCAGTGTCGCCTCAATTGTCTCAGTCCAATTGAAGGAAAAGTTAAATTCTATGGGAAAATGCAATTGAACCAGAAGATCAAAAAAATCTCATTTTATGGTACAGTAAACGTTAGGCAAAGCTGGAATGAAGCTAGAGTCATGCTAACCTGAAAGGATGCTTGATGAAGAAATCAGGAAATGTCTAACTGTCAGTTTTTCTAGATGAAAATCTACCTAGAAAGTGACATTTTTTTAATCTATAACTTGAGATCAGTGTTACTCTTCATGTCATCCTGACCTACCTGTCAAATGTTTGTACTTTTCCAAATGGAAAAAAATAAGCTATTGAATAAATTAAATATAGATGAAAATGCAGTTAGGTTTTCAGATCTAAAG
This sequence comes from Bungarus multicinctus, assembly GCA_023653725.1. NCBI lineage: Eukaryota > Metazoa > Chordata > Lepidosauria > Squamata > Elapidae > Bungarus > Bungarus multicinctus. The sequence goes on from CM042836.1 coordinate 113,818,460, forward strand.
AAATGTAAATCAAATGGAAAGTAAAATATACAATGCTATCTTGTCTCATAGTTTTCTTAAGTTTCAAATGAGTAGTATAGTTATATTTTGTTAAGCCATTTGATGATATATTGCTTGAAGGATTACGATTGGTGAAGAGCTGAAAGATCTGGTAATTGAACCAGTTGTGTGGTTGAACCAGTTGTGTGAATGTTCCAATATAATGAGAGCTTTGGGGCATGGAAGTTCTTCTCTTTCCTATGTGTAAACACAATTGGGCCCTGAAATATCTCTAACAAAGATAGTATCTTTAGAACAAATCTAAGTCAGGAAATCTCTTAGAAAAGTGAGATAAGAAGAGTCAGAGACTTTCTGAAGTCTTGGTGGCTTCTGACTTGGTGTCAGTTCCCAGTGCCCTGGAAATTGTTGTCGTTTATTGCTTTAAACATTTATTTGTGTCCAACTCTTGGTGACTTTATAGGCGAGTACTCTCTATACTACTAGAAGTAGATGGGTCAACAGTCAAGACTATTGGGTCTGAGTGAAAACAAAAGCTACTTTTCTTTCAGAAACTAAGGCTATTTATGAAATGTAAGCAACAGAAAAAAGCAAAAATAAACTTTAAAATCGCGCTAGTAAGAACAATGAATCAACTCATGCTCTTCTCTAGACAATCATGGCTCTCTGAAAATAGATTTCCCAATTAATACATCTGGAAACTCAAATTAAGTGTTCATTTTATGACATAAGCTACCGAATAACAGTTGCTGGGAGAAAACAGAAAAGATGCCATATTGCATTCACTCCCCATTGTTTGATGTCCCAGACTTAACTGGTTGGCTGTCAGTAACATGATGTTGAAGTAAATCAGCCTTCATAAGAGCCAGCAAATATTTTCTTATGTTTTATGCCTTAATTCATTTTTAATAATTTTGGATCCTGCGCTACCCATAGTGGCAAAACCTTGTTAGATGGACATAAATAACAACTAGGGTTTAGAGGATGTGAAGACTAGAGGACATCAAATTGGAGACAGCTGCTGCAGCTTAGCAAGTCTTCTCTACATCAGCTTTCATGAAGAGAGTGTTTTGGGGTGTGTGCTCTGATCAAACCCAGGAACATATTTCTTCAATTTTTTATGTGAAAAAAAAAAAGAATTGGGGGTGGGAAAAAAACAAGCAAACAAAACACCAGGCATTTTCTCTTACTTCAGTTGGGATAGTTTTCCTTTATTCTTACTTTTATTCAGCGAAGTATCCCTTGCATTTATCAATGTCATGAACTACTCCATGACTCCAGCAAAAAGAAGTGAAATATAAATCTATATTTGGTGAATCAGGGAGAAGATGAGCACTGCACACCAGAACAACTAGACACAAGGACAGTTTTTCCCCCGAATGCCATCACTCTGCTAAACAAATAATTCCCTCAACACTGTTCAACTATTACAAAGTCTGCACTACTATTACTGTTAATCTTCCCATCACTCCTTATCACCCATCCCCTCCCACTTGCGACTGTATGACTGTAACTTTTTCACTTGTATCCTTACAATTTATACTGACTGTTTCCTAGTGTGATTTAATTGCTTATTGTACCCTATGACTATTATTAAGTGTGGTACCTGATGATTCTTGACTCTTGATGAATGTATGTCTTTTCTTTTATGTACACTGAGAGCATTTGCACCAAGACAAATTCCTTGTGTGTCCAATCACACTTGGCGAATAAATAATTCTATTCCATTCTATTATCCAATTTATGGCTGAATCTATATAATATTCATTTGGTTGAGAAAGAATAAAATTAATAAGGAACTGTGATTCCAGTTCTTTAGTTCTATGATGTAGCACTGACTTTACATGTGAAACTTGAAAAATTAGAATATCATGCAAAAGTTCATTTATTTCAGTAATGCAAGTTAAAAGGTGAACGTAATATATGAGATAGACCCATTACATGCAAAGCAAGATAGTTCAAGCCGTGATTTGTCATAATTGAGATGATTAGGGCTTACAGCTCATGAAAACCCCAAATGCACAATCTCAGAAAATTAGAATATTACATGTAATCAATAAAACAAGGATTGTACATAGAACAATATTGGATCTCTGAAAAGTATAAGCATGCAGGTACTCAGTACTTGGTTTGGGACACTTTTGCAGCAATTACTGCCTCAATGCAGCGTGGCATGGAAGCTATCATCCTGTGGCACTGCTGAGGGGTTATTCTGCATTGTTCGGTCTCATGTCTCTCATCTTTCTCTTGGCAATGCCCCATAGATTCTCTATGGGGTTCAGGTCAGGTGAGTTTGCTGGCCAATCAAGCACAGTAATCCCATGGTCATTGAACCAGGTTTTGGTGCTTTTGGCAGTGTGGGCAGGTGCCAAGTCCTGCTGGAAAATGAAGTCAGCATCCCCATAAAGCTTGTCTGCGGAAGGAAGCATGAAGTGCTCCAAAATCTCCTGGTAGACGGCTGCATTGACCCTGGACTTAATGAAGCACAGTGGATCAACACCAGCAGATGACATGGCTCCCCAAATCAACACAGACTATGGAAACTTCACACTGGACTTCAAGCATCTTGCAGTGTGTGCCTCTCCATTCTTCCTCCAGACTCTGGGTCCTTGATTTCCAAATGATATGCGGGTGATCGTGGGTGCCCCTCGGAGCTCCCACGTAACACCGCTTCTCCGCAGGCTGCACTGGCTTCCTGTGGCCTTCCGGATTCAATTCAAGGTGGTACTGATGGTATTTAAAGTGCTCCATGGCTCGGGACCTGGGTATTTACGGGACCGCCTACTGCCATCAACAACCTCCCGCTGCCCAGTACGCTCTCACAGGGTTGCCCTGCTTGGGGTGCCGCCGCCTGATCGTTGTCGGCTGGCGGCCCCAAGGGTGCGGGCTTTCTCTGTGGGAGCCCCCTCTCTGTGGAATGATCTCCCCCCGGAGATATGGGCCATGACGGATATCCTGACCTTCCGGCGCGCAGTTAAAACCCTATTTTTCAAGCAGGCCGGCCTGGCCCAGTAATGGGTCCTTGGGTTTTAAATCTAAATTGGGTTTTAATTGCTAAATTTTATATTTTTAAATTTTTAATTAATCCCTGATTTTAATATGTCTAAATTTTTAGTTGGATGGGATATAGCCGGACTCGCTTATTTAATCTATTTTTAAATTGCATTTAAATTGTATTTATTCTATGTGTATTCTATGTGTTTTTAGTAGGCTGTACACCGCCCCGAGTCCCTTTTTTGGGAGAGGGAGCGGTATAGAAATTTGAATAAAATAAAATAAAAATAAAGTAAATAGATGCAAAAGTTGCTCTCATCAGAAAAGAGGACTTTAGACCGCTGAGCAACAGACCAGTTCTTTTTTTCTTTAGCCCAGGTAAGACGCTTCTGATGTTGTTTGTTGTTCAGGAGCGACTTGACAAACGGAATACGACATTTGAAGCCCATGTCCAGGATCCATCTGTGTGTGGTAGCTCTTGATGCACTGACTCCAGCCTCAGTCCACTTTTGAATGGACTTTTCCTGACAATGCTTTCCAGGCTGCGGTCATCCCTGCTGCTTGTGCACCTTTTTCTTCCACACTTTTCCCTTCCATATAACTTTTTATTAATGTGCTTTGATACAGCACTTTGGGAACATCCAACTTCTTTTGCAATTACCTTTTGAGGCTTTCCCTCCTTATGGAGGGTGTCAATGATGGTTTTCTGCACAACTGTCAGGTCAGCAGTCTTTCCCAAGATTGTGCTTCCTACTGAACCAGACTGAGAGACCATTTAAAATCTCAGGAACCTTTTGCAGGTGTTATGGTTTAATTAGCTGATTAGAGTGGGACATTTTAAGCTTAGAATATTGAACCTTTTCACAATATTCTAATTTTCTGAGATTGTGGATTTGGGGTTTTCATGAGCTGTAAGCCATAATCATCTCAATTATGACAAATCACGGCTTGAACTATCTTGCTTTGCATGTAATGGATCTATCTCATATATTAGGTTCACCTTTTAACTTGCATTACTGAAATAAATGAACTTTTGCATGATATTCTTTGGCAAAACAGCGATAAAATATATTTGATTCCTGTGGAACACATATTTATGTCCAACGTGTGCTTTTGTTGTTGTTAGGAAGCAATAGGATGAAGTATTGAACGAGATATGGTTAGGCAAGGGTATACTGCTCCACTGTTTTGGGATTTCTGGTATTTTATTTAGTCTAAAAAACACATGCTAAAGAATGAACATAATAGCAATATCATTTAGACTTATGGACCACCCCTTAGCATTTTACAGCATCCCCTGGGTGGTTTACAATGTAAGTATTATTTGCATATTACCACCCAACTATCTGGCTCCTTTTATCAACCTTGGAAGGATGGAAGGTTGAATCAACCTTGAACCGTGTTGGGATCAAACTCCAAGCTGTGGGCAGAGTTGTCCTGCAATACTGCGCTTTAACCACTGCACCCCCAGGGCTCCTATTTAATATTTTAACTTAAGCAAGCCTTCAGATTGAGCCTACATCAATGCATTACATATTAACAGTGTCAGTCTACTACATTTTCAGGTTGGATGCTTATATACCATCTAATCATTAAGCATTCCTATTTTCAGAAGAGCCTGGCATACCTGGAGGACAGTAAAAGGGGAAGGCTGACCTAATTTGTTGAAAATGTAATGTTCCACGATTTTCACATTTTGTAGCCACAGTACAAGCCAGTGGTTGCACCACTTAACCTAAAATAACATTTTGCCATAGCTAGTATTTTAATTTATGACATGACAAAAAACCATCTCTGTAGACAATGACTGCTTCTTTTTAAAAGGGAAGGTGGATATTTGGAAAAATTCAGTAACTCAGTAAGCTTTCTAAATATATAATCGTTTTCAAAAGTATTCTGATCCCAGATTTTTTCCAACTTAAGGTGCATTCACACGGCTGCTTTTCCATGCTTTCCTCCCATCTCAGAGCAGGAAGGAAATCATGTAGGCATAAACCATGCTACCCAATGGTGGGATTCAAATTGTTTTACCACTGGTTCGGTGGGCGTGGCTTGGTGGGCATGCTTTGCATGCGCGCGTGCGCCTTTCTCTACTGACCTTCTGCACTCTCCCTGTGTCTTCAACAGCTGATGTGCGGCAATCTGCTGTGCCATGCGATGCAGCTGAGGTTGAAAAGCAGGAAATAGAGGTCAATATGGAGCCTGCGTGGGCGGGCAGGCCCAGCAGCTGATCATCGGAGCAAACTGGTTCGCTCCCAGATGATCTTCAGAGCTACCGGTTCGGCCAAATCAGGCCAAACTGGTAGAATCACACCCCTGATGCTACCCCTTAGTGTGCCCCAGTGACACTGTATGAAGAGTGACTGATCATGTTTTGCCCAACATCACCAACTGCAGGAAAAACTGCAGCCAAATTGCATAGAGAATATATATGACAAGTCAGTGCTTTTATACTCAAGGCTGAGTCAACTTTGAGCTAGTAGGAACGAATTCCTGATTGTGGGCATAGTTAACCTGCAATACTTCATTATAATCACTGCACCATGATCATTTGATTTTATGTTTTCCCAGAGGATCATTGATGTATGGACTACCAACCAGCAGATGGCAGCAAACAGACCTTTTCTATTTTGTAGCTGCCATCCATGGAATCAACATTTTCAGATCCTGGATGCAACTACTAGATAAGTACTATCAAAGTTTGAGAAAAGAGTTTGGGTTTATGTGAAATAGATTGTCATTCAGAGGCAGTGACTATTCTATAAGTCAAATTATCCTTTAAAATGCAGTGAGGTAGCATAATTTCAAAAGATAGGTTATTGGTCTTTCTTGAAGGCCAAAGAACATGATAGAACAGGTGTAGAGGCCAACAACAAACAAGAGTGGGTGATCCAACAGCAAATCTTCTGGGCCAATAGGAAGGAACATGTTTCTGAGGCAGACTTATTCTTCCTAAGGCTCCTTCTTTATGCACCTGACAATGTCTATATTGAATAACTAGTTCTGGGCTTTGTAAGATGGACATATAAATATGATGGTGGTGTGGAGGTTAGAATGCAGTATTGCAGGTTAACTCCACCCACAGCCAGGAGTTTGATCCTGACAGGCTCAAGTTGATTCAGCCTTCCATCCTTCTACGATGGGTAAAATGAGGACCCAGATTGTTGGGGGCAATAGGTTGACTCTGTAAACTGCTTAGAGGGAGTTGTGTAAAGTACTATGAAGCGGTATATGAGAGTAAAAGATGGATGGATGAACAGACACCATTTTCATACCAGAATACCCAAAGCAGGCTGTGATGAAATGATATCCTCTACAAATGGGATGTAGAGATTCTCAATCATCCAGGTCATGGTTGTCCCAAAGGTGCTTTTTCATGACTGAGAATCTCTACGGACTTTTAGCCATGCAATTTGGGATGAACACCCTTTGAATGGTTTGGGAGTATGAACAGATCTGCAGAAAAACAGGAATTATTAGCACCACTCAGGTGACCCTGAGGACACATATAAACCTCCAAGTGGCCTCAATGACTCTCTAAAAGAATGCAGATGACCAGCTGTCTGCAAGAAATATAAATCCTTCCATTCTGCACCATCCAATCAGAGCTGAAGAAGCTTCTTGGATGAGAAGTGAAATGTCTTCAAAAGAAAAAACAAAAAGTCCAGTTGTCTCTTGAAAAAAGCACCTTTCAGACATTCTCTGCAAATGATTAATTCGACACCTTTATGGCAAAGCAAACAGGATTTGTGGATGAGCCCTTAGACAATCAGAAGATTGTCCTCCATCTGCCCTAAAATGTTATTTTAAAGCTTGATGGTTATATAGGTACAGAATTTCCATTCCAAGATTTGATACTTCCTAAACATTGATAAAAAAAAATCTATATACCAAATACAAGCTAGGTGGATATGACCTTGTTGATGACCCTCACTCTGTCAAGGACCTTGGAGTTCTCATATCGAATGAAAACGCCATAGCTCACTGCAACACTATTGCCAAAAAGGCTTTAAGAGTTGTAAATCTAATTTTACAAAACTTCTACTCTGGTATTACTGATTTGCAAACTAGGGCATTCAAAACCTTTGCTAGACCAATACTTGAATACAGCTTTGCTGTTTAGAATCCGCACTGTATATCAGACATAAATACAATTGAGCGAGTCCAGAAGTATTTTACCAGAAGAGTACTACATTCCTCTATTCGCAACAGAATACCCTACACCACCAGACTTGAGATTCTAGGATTAGACAACCTTAAACTATGCCAGCTAAGATTGGATTTAAGCACAGTACATAAAATCATATGTTACAACATCTTAACAGTTAATGAATATTTCAGCTTTAACCACAACAACACAAAAGCACACAACAGATATAAACTTAATGTAAGTATAGTATATAAAATCATACATTGCAATGTCCTACCTGTCAATGAATACTTCAGCTTCAACCATAACAACACAAGAGCAAACAATAGATACAAACTCAAGGTTAATCGCACCAAACTTGATTGCAGGAAATACGACTTCAGCAACAGAGTGGTCAATGTCTGGAATACTCTACCTGACTCTGTGGTTTCTTCCCCAAACCCCAAAAACTTTAACCTTCGACTGTCTACTATTGACCTCACCCCTTTCCTAAGAGTTCTGTAGGGGGCGTGCATAAGCACACCAACGTGCCTACCGTCCCTGTCCTATTGTTTCTTTTATATTTTATTTTTCTTATATGTATCCATGTATTCATAACTATGTTTTACTTATACCTATTATCTTGTAAGTAATTGACAAATAAATAAATAATTAAATAAATAAACCACTCCGAACTTAATTGCAGAATTTCAGCAACAGAGTGGTCAATGTCTGGAACTCACTACCTGATTCTGTTGTCACCTGCTCAAACTCCCACTCCTTTACCCTCAAACTAACCTCTATTGACCTCACCCCATTCCTAAGAGGTCTGTAAGGGACATTCATAAGCGCACAATCGTGCCTACCGTCCCTGTCCTACTGTCCCCAATTATTAGTTCCTATTTCTTATATTTAAACTTATGTTTATTCTTATTTCTATTGTATTGTAAGCTTTGGACAAAATAAATAAATAAATAAATAATAAAACACATGTTAAATATATCCTCCTTGGATATAAATGCAGGTTATTTTAAAAGATTGTTTCTGAGGGATGTTTTAAAGGGAGGGTAATTTCTGTAGATGGAAGAACTATCCTTTCCACTAGATGGAGGCTCTTATAATATCATCTCCATTCTGCAATTATATTTTAATATAGTAGTCGTTGGTATCAGTGGAGGATGTTTTGAAGTCTAATAGCCTTTGGAAGCATTTTGGGAAGTTGTATATTGGCCTTGGGGCTTATGCCTACTTATTGATGGCCTGCAGATGCTGTCATAATGTAATTGCAGCAGTTCACACTTTTAGACAACATCTTCCTCATTCCTGTCTTTTGAGAGAAAAGAGGAAAAAGAGTGCTAACAGGATAGGAAATATTCCAGTTTTCTACTCAGCTCCACTGAATCGGCTTTTCAGATCCCCAGTTATGTCTTCTATTCAACTAGAAGAAAGAAACATCTTTCCTAACCTGCGTAAGAAATAAATATAGATTTATTTTCCCTGAAATTATTACAATAATGAGTAGACAAGTTGCCTTCAGACTGCAATAAAAAGACAATTTAATGTAATTTGGAAAATTGGAATCCAATGTCATCTTTCACTTTTTCAAAGCATTCACTGTACTTAACACTGCAGTGCCTATTACAGTTAGCATCTTCCACCTAGGATACACACAGTCTGTATCCTGATTTTACCTCAAATGTTTGTATAGTAACATGAAACATTCTTAGTGTTTCTGGAGAGAAAACTTACCAAAAAAACTGTAAAAGAAATCCATTTTTTCCCTCCATAAATAGTTTCCAGTTGCTGAGTTAGCCCTTTACAAGGCAATTAACGAACAAGGTTTTCCTTAGTTATATGACAGAAAGGAAAATATGATTTAAAAGAAAAGAAAAGAATCAGGATTAAGTAGAAGCGATGAGCCAAGATCTTTATGTTCTTTCAGACCTATAAACTACATTAAAGGCAAAAATATTTTTTTAAAAATCCTACCTATAACACAAATTATTTTACATCTTTTAATTATTTGGTATGTTCTTGCAGTTAATGAAATAAACTACACCCAAATACTGTTGCTTATAAATGTTTATAATAAACACATGAATTGAAATACAGTGAAAAACAAATATCTCCAGTAACAACTATGTAAGAAATAGCATATACAGTTTACATTCATTCATTTTCTTCCCTATATATTCTAGCATGGCCAATATAACAACTGTTTTAAAGCATGCTGTCAGTGAAATACATTTAAACAAAACATATTAGTTTGTAATTATTGTTGCTCCATTTGCATTCCCCCAACTCCCATTATATATTAAATATCTGAGATTCCATATAGATTTATTTTTGTTTTAAGATAGTTGCTGAAAACATTCTGTAGTTTTTATGCATGCAATTATTTCCACAGTGTGTAAAAACAGTTTTCTTTTTACAATAGCCATTATCTCCCGTTCCTAACAAACATAGAATAGCGATCAAGGATAGCTACTGGATTGGCTCTAGTTACATAATTACAAATATATTTTTAATTCTGTATCACTATTCAGCATACTTAAATAGACTGAACTGTTTTCTAGAATATATCTTGTAATATAATGTATTTTGCCTCTTTATTCATACTTACTCTGACTTTGAAATTGGGATTTCTTATTTCTTTTTTCCTGTCAGGTTTCATGTCTTTTTCTAATGTGGCTATAGACAGAGCTTATAATATAATTTGGGAAAGATGATTATTCTCGCAGGAGTAGGAGTTATGAATGATTTGCCACATTATCTTATTGAATGCCCTTTAAAGTAATCTCAAACATGAAAGCAGCATTTTCTATTTTGATATGAAAGATAGTTTGTCAGAAAATTTTGCAGTCTTTTCCATACTAATTAGGAAGAAACTTGGAATCTTTTCAAACAATACAGTCTAAGAGAAAATATGTTGTGAGGTATGATTTCCAAATTTCCCCCTTGGTGACATAGTCAATGATTGAAATCTGCATAAATAAGTTTATGTCATCATTATAACACTTTTCAATTTTTCTGAGATGATATTATAAATAAAAGTCTGATATCAGTAAAAGTCTGATATTTTGCCTTTCACTTCAGTAACAACTTCACATCTTCCTCAGCTGAAATTAAAATTGTTCCATTTTTCATTCAGTAGGTAGAACTGAGAGTTGCTTACAGAAAGTAGAACTTTTACACCTCTATGCAGTGATATCCTTTGAGGGGAAAAATAGGGACTGCATTAAGCTTATCTCACTTTTTAACAATTAGGTTGAAATTGTGATTGTTCTGGATTGGTTATATTTGAAATACTTACTGTTCATTGGTCTACATTCCGGCGGGAGATCCTCGCCCCGTCATTGGCTGACTTAGGCGCGGGAGCCCTTTAAAAGAAGGGCTGCCGCGCTGCCGAGTCAGTCGGTGTTCCTGTAAATAAACAAAAAGACTGAATCACTATCCGTGTGTGCCTCTTCATTGCCGCTACAAAACACTGGCGACGAAGGTGGGATCGAGGCAACACGTTTAGTGAGTGAATAGCGGCGGAGAGCGAGCGGCATCATGTCCGGAAGCAACGCCCCGCCAGAGAAATTCAATCCGGCAAAGGAGGAATGGCAGACGTATGTGGACCGATTCCTCATGTTTTTGGAGAGTAGCGATCTGAGCGGAGTGTCGGATCATCGGAAGAGAGCGGTTTTCTTGACCCACTGCGGCCAAGCCGTTTTTCGGATGGCAAAGGCGCTAGCGTCTCCAATCGATGTCAAAACGCTAACTTGGCCCGAGCTAGAAAAGATCCTGAGGAAACACTACGCTCCCACAGTCTCCTGCCTGATCAAGCGCCATGAGTTTTACCTCCGGAATCAAAAAGAAGGTGAACCTATCGCCGATTTCGTGGCAGATTTAAGAGAAATAGGTGGAGAGTGCGAATTCTCGGATTTCAACGAGGCTCTGAGAGACCGGATCGTATTAGGCTTAAAAGATCCAATATTGCAGAGTAAGTTACTAAACCGACCCAAGATAACAGCCACAGAGGCCATCGAAGAAGCCACCGCAGCCGAAGCTGCTCACAAATCGGCGGCAAGAATGAAACAGATTAATCAAACTGCACACCACAAATCCAAAGAAGCCACCAAAACTGAAGATGAACAAGGAAAAACCTCAACGCACTACGAGGATCTTGAAACTGAGGCCAGTAGTGAAGAAGACGAGGTTTGCCACCTAAAAGCCGCGAGAGGGAAAAAAGAGCGGGCAACCAGGCGGTTTGATTTTGAATGCAACCGTTGTGGTGGAAACCACCCCAGATCAGAGTGCCGTTTCATAGACGCAATATGCCGAAAGTGTGAAAAGAAAGGGCACATCGCAAGGGTATGCAGAGCCAGATCAAGCTACAGCCCCAGGCGGAGAGAAAGCCCTTCTCCAAGAGAGAGAGAAAAGAAAACAAACAACCGTTGGAGCCAGGAAGGAAGGAATAGAAAGTTTAAAGAGTCATCTTACAAGAAAGAAGAAACGCACCAAACAGTAATAATTGGTCACTCTAATACAAAAAACGTTAAAAAAGTCCACGTGCAAGTAAGAATTGAAGAAAAAAAATTGTGAAATGGAAGTGGATTCGGGATCATTCCTTTCCATGGTCTCGTGGGACACTATTAAGAAATTGATCCCAGACATACGGCGAAGCGAACTAGACAAACAGAACTTAACGCTTAAAGACTACCAGGGAAACAAAATTCCGGTAGTAGGGATTGGACATTTCCAGGTAACATTCAACAACCATACTGAGATTCTTCCCCTAACAATCGTGGACCGGAACAGACCAAGCCTTTTAGGACTGGAATGGTTCGAACCACTTGGAATAGGGATGACCGGTATCAACCATATCACAGACGCTGACTGGGAGGCAGATCTCATTCAAGAATTCCAGGACCTGTTCAGCGAAGAATTAGGAAAGTACCGGGGTAACCCGATTTCGTTTAACATAGACCCTAAGGTAGTCCCAATTAGACTAAAGGCAAGACGGGTACCTTTTGCCTTAAAGCCAAAAATAGAAGAACAACTGGATAAACTAGTCAAGCAAGGGGTCCTCGAACCAGTTGACCACGCTAAATGGGAGACCCCTATAGTGACCCCTATAAAAGCAGACGGGTCGGTTCGTATTTGTGGGGACTATAAGGCGACCCTCAACCATGCCCTACAACAGAGCGCATACCCCGTGCCTGTCGTACAACACTTGTTACATTCTATCAAAGGCGGAAAGATTTTCGCTAAACTCGATTTGGCTCAGGCTTACCAGCAACTGCCCGTTGACGAAAAAACAGCTGAAGCCCAAACTATTGTAACACACCGGGGTGCCTTTAAGGGTAATCGCCTCCAATTTGGTGTTAGCGTGGCACCTGGCATTTTTCAATCTCTTATGGAACGCCTCCTTCAAGGAATCCCAGGGGTCATTCCGTATTTCGATGACGTCCTAATTGCAGCTAAACACAAATTGCAACTGCGAGACCGCCTAAGAAAAGTGCTTACCAAATTTACTGAGGCTGGGTTAAAAGTCAAAAAAGACAAATGCACCCTTATCACGGACAAAATAGAGTTTTTGGGATACCAAACCGATGGCAATGGCATCCACCCAACAGCAGGAAAAACCCGTGCTATCAAAAATGCCCCCACCCCAACTAACAAGGCTGACTTACAAGCTTTCCTAGGGTTGATAAACTTTTACCATGTCTTTTTGCCCCAGAAAGCCACGGTGGCGGAACCCTTGCATAGACTTTTGGACAAAGACACGTCGTGGAAGTGGGGACATCAGGAAGAAACAGCATTTAACAAAATTAAAGACATGATCACTTCAGCAAAAGTACTAATTCAATATAACGAGACTTTGCCATTGTTACTAACTTGTGATGCCTCGCCTTTTGGGATCGGAGCTGTCCTGAGCCACCTTCTACCTAACGGCAGAGAGGCTCCGATTGCTTTCTATTCAAAAACTTTGTCCAAAAGCCAAAGAAATTACAGTCAACTGGACAAGGAGGCACTAGCCATAATTTCTGGTATTAAACGTTTCCATGAATACCTGTATGGCCGATCATTTTCTATCATCACCGACCACAAACCCCTACTAGGTATTCTAGCGGGAGACAAACCTACTCCTCATATTTTATCACCCAGAATGACAAGATGGTCAGAATTCCTTGCCGCTTACAATTACACCCTGTCTTACCGTCCGGGTCCGACCATCACGCACGCCGATGCTTTAAGTCGTTGCCCGTTACCAGACTCTGATCCTGAACCAAACCCCAGCACCTCAACCTTTTTGATTGAAACCCTGCCCGACCTCCCGATGACAGCAGCAGACATCGCGCACGAAACCTCTAACGACCACCTACTGCATACCATGAGTAGGTGGATCATAAAGGGATGGCCAGACTCTGATTTACAAGAACAGAACAGACCGTTTAAACAGAGACAAATGGAACTTTCCGTACTAAAAGGTTGTGTACTATGGGGGGATCGAGTGGTCATTCCACTTAAACTTCGAAATCCCATATTGAAACTATTGCATGAGGGACACCCCGGGATGGTAAAGATGAAAAGTTTAGCCAGAAGTTATGTATGGTGGCCTGGGTTAGACAAGGATGTTACCGACTGGGTCGCGGGTTGCCAGCCCTGCCAGACATCCCGGCCCTCACCCCCAAAGGCGCCAGCCACTGAGTGGGATCTACCTAGGGGCCCTTGGTCTAGAATCCACATAGATTTTGCGGGTCCGACTAAGGGGCATGCCTTCTTGATTCTGGTAGACGCTTATTCCAACTGGTTAGAAGTGAGCCTAATGAAATCAACCTCTTGTGAGGCTGTCATACGACAGCTCAGTCACTGGTTTGCCACCCACGGCTTACCAGACGTCCTGGTATCTGACAACGGCCCTCAATTCACGGCTACAGAATTTGAGGGTTATTTAGCAAGTTTGGGCATACGCCATGCCTTAACCGCGCCGGCACATCCGGCAGCGAATGGACGGGCCGAACGCATGGTCCGGTTTACCAAGGAGACCCTTCTTAAGTTAGACCAGGGCCCTATACAAGCACGCATCGACAAATTATTATTCCTCCAACACACTACACCTAGTAGCACTACTAACAAAACTCCTGCTGAATTACTTATGGGGAGAAAACTACGTTCCCCTCTCGATAGACTACACCCTACATACTCTACAGACAAACCCCTAGATTCTTCAACCAGAGTCCGTACATTCCGAATTGGGGATTTAGTTTACGCTAAAAACCTGGTAGGGCACCCCTTATGGGTGCCAGCCACCATCACACATCTAACCGGACCCCGTTCTTACCGGCTTACCACTGCTGATGGCAAAAGCTGGAAGCGACACATAGACCAACTTCGAACTCGCACCCTTCCCAGACCTGGCGATTTTCCTGGGGGGGAAGGGGAGCAAGCACCAAGCAGTCAGGATAAGGAAAGCCCACTAACAAACAATGACGCCCTAACTCACACACACACACCCTCAACTCTAGCTCCGGTCGGGTCGCGCTGCTACGCACCTGATCCTGAAGAACGTCCCGCTGAAACATCTGACAGGACCGTCGATAATCCAGGCCGGGCAGGGAGCGGCATGGCCACGTCAACTAGCCCAGCTAGGCCCGTTGGTAGTGACGCAGCCGGCTCGACCTGCTCGAAGTTTCCAGGGCCGGAGGCGAGAGGAGCAACAGGTCCTTCCGCACCAGCCGATAGCAACGATGCAACTGAGCCGCGCAGGTCCAGTCGGACCCACAGGAGCCCCGCCTATCTACGTGATTACGTAACATAGGCGCGGCTCCTGATTGGTCAGACTGGACCAAGGAGGGAGGGGTGTTCTGGATTGGTTATATTTGAAATACTTACTGTTCATTGGTCTACATTCCGGCGGGAGATCCTCGCCCCTGTCATTGGCTGACTTAGGCGCGGGAGCCCTTTAAAAGAAGGGCTGCCGCGCCGCCGAGTCAGTCGGTGTTCCTGTAAATAAACAAAAAGACTGAATCACTATCCGTGTGTGCCTCCTCATTGCCGCTACAAAACAGTGATCTTAATGGAAAGGTGGCTTGTGGAATCAATTTTAAATCTTTGATGTTATTTAAATTGGGAAACCATAGTTTCAACTGGGAAACTGTGACCATTCTAGACTAAGCTAAATTTTTTTTAAAATGCTACAGAATTCCTGAAAGTCTGGCACTCAGACAAATCAACCATCACTAGATACATGGAGGCAAACAACATGATATACTATTCAAATGAGACAATAAAAATGTTAAAAAGGAAACAAAAAGGTAGCTCCTCACCATCAATCAACAACCAGTAAAGCAGGGATTAAAATACTAGACTAACAACCAATAAATTGGGGTAAACAATACCCCAATCAAGGAATACCAACTTAGATAAACAATAAACAGAAGCATAATCAAGAACACCCTCACCATCATGACAGGGCAAGCCAGTTATATATAAACAGAGAGCAAACCCCACTCCATTCTAGTAACTGATAATGTTACCTATGTAGGTAATGAAATGTCTGCAAAAAGACAACCAAGCTCAACGAGCACCAAGGACCACACAGTCCAATCCTGAACTACAATTTATCACCTCTAAAATTATCTCTATGATGCACATGTTCAGTATATGCTTCTGTAATTCTGGCACAGTAAAGAACTTATGGTTTGGTGTTAGCATTTCCCTGCTACTAACTTCATTTAAAGTGAATCTTTATGGATGTTTAAAAACAAATTAATGTGTGGCAAAACACTTGAGGATGAATGAGAAGAAGGAAGAACTATTGAAATTTTGGTAAATCCATAATGCTATGTAATGTTATGATTTCCCTGCATATCCTTAATGACTGCTGATACAATAACAGGAAAAAGTAGACAAATATTCGCACAAAGTTTTCTCAAAGCAGTTTCTCTACCAATATCAGAAATCCCTGAGCTTTAGCTTCCCAAAACTGTTCCATTCCAGGATACTTGCATTTATTTTTATTTTCCCCCCTCCTTGGGCAAATTTTGGAAGAAATTGCATGAGGATCCAATAAAAAAAGATTAAAATATTAAATGGGTGTAGACCCTGGCAATCTTTGGAATTTCTTCATCCCCATTAATGATAGGGAGGAATCATTCTCCTCAAGGCTCAGTTGGTGTGTTTGGGAGCAGATCTTCTGTTTGGCTGGCTAATTTTGAGTGTGCCAGTAAGCTATAAAAATGGAGGCTGAATGAATCATTCCAGACTCTGGATAGAAGGCAGGAAATACTGGAGCCCATAGAGACTTCCACAACCCTGCTGGCAGTTCTCCAGTGCTTAGAAAAACATGTAATTGTTCATTGACCTATTTGTCTGTTAGAAACACAACACCTTCACAGCTTGGGAGGCCTGGATGCTAAGAATATTTGAGGTGTATAAGCAGACTGAAGAAAGAGCTGAATATGGCTTTGAACTTGGCCTTGGAGTAACCATGGTTTTGCCCTCCAAACTAAATAGGTATTTTTGTAAAGAGAAAAGGCTGCAAGCAGTCTGTGTGAAAGCATTGTTATATACCAAGTGCAAAACTTTTAGCTATATTTGGAAGAAGAAAAAAGTCCTCTAAAAGTTTTGAATTTTCTAAAGGCTGGGATGGGGGTAGGGAAATGGACACACACACACACACACACACACAGAGGTAGATTGTATTATGTAAACACATAGACACACACAGAGGTACCCCAGGATGTGGGCAAAAAACTCAAAATGGCTGTTGATATAAATCTATATGTAATAAAGATCAGTGGTGGGATTCAAATTTTTTTACTACCGGTTCTGTGGGTGTGGCTTATTTGGTGGGCATGGTTTGGTGGTCATGTGACCGGGTGGGTGTGGCCAACTCAATGTCACTCACGTCAAGGGGGTACCTCGTCTGGCTCCTCCCCTCCCAGCCATTCTTTGTCACACCCAGCCTCAACTTATCTATAGTTCTGCAAAATGTTGTTCACCTTTTGTTGACTTTATTATCTACGTACTATAGATGTACTTTCATAGACCACTGAAAAGAGGAAATGGCTCACATGCTTTGCCCAAGAGGGTAATAGGCAACAGGCTTTTAGGGGGCTACCAGAAAGAGGGGGGGGGAAATGCACCAGAAGGCAAATAATGTATTTTCCAAAGCAGGATGGAAACTGAACAGAGCGAGAAGCAACCTAAAAGTAAGGAGAAACTTCCTGACAGTGAGAACAATTAACCAGTGGAACTGCTTGCCACTAGAAGTTCTGGGTGCTCCAACACTGGAAGCTTGGACAGCCATTTCTCTGAAATGGTATAGAATTCGCTCCTTCTAAGTATTATTCTGTTATTCTGACACCTTTCCCAGGACCTCTACTCAGATTTTGGCATCCTCAGAGTTTTCCTGCCTGAGCAGAGGGTTGGACTAGAAGACCTTCATAGTCCCTTCCAACTCTGTTAAACACACCTGTATTTATGCTCTGGACTATTGACATGTAAACCCTGAAAAATATCTGGGCAAAAGAAAGGCAGTAAAATCACTCTAGGTGTAGGGACAGTACAAAATATTAATATATGATAAATAACGGAACAATTAAAAATAATAGCATAATAGCAATAATAGTTTTCTCTCTCCCCCTTTCCTTCTTTTTTCTTTCTCTCTCTTTTTCTTTCTCCCCTTCCTCTTTCTTTCTTTCTCTCTTTCTCTCCCTTCCTCTTTCTTGCTCTTTCTTTCTCTCTTTCTCTCCCTTCCTCTTGCTGTTTCTTTCTTTCTCTCTTTCTCTCTCTTTCTCTGCCTTCCTCTTTCTTGCTCTTTCTTTCTTTCTTTCTCTCTTTCGCTCTTTCTTTCTCTCCCTTCCTCTCTCTTGCTCTTTCTTTCTTCCTTCCTATTTTTCTTTCTTTCTCTTTCTTTTTTCTTCTTTATTTCTTTCTCTCCCTTCTTCTTTCTTTCTTGCTCTTTCTTCCTTTCTTGCTCTTTCCTTCTTGCCCTTCCTCCCTTCCTCCCTTTCTTCTTTCCTTCCTTGACTCACATACACACACACCTTTTCTGGGAAGAACTTATGGTGCAAACTCCAGAGCAGCAAGCAGTAGGACAATGAAGAAAGCAGCAGCCCCGGAACATCCATCCATCCTCCCTTTTGAAGCACATGGGCAGTGGCAGCGGCAGGTGGAGGTGCCCTAAAAGGCAGGGAGAAAGCAAATGGAAAGGCGAAAAAGCCCCACCAACTCTTCAGACCTCTTTCCAAGTACACTGAACCAAACTTGAACTGAGGGTTCACAGCCAGACCAAGGTGAAGCCTCCCCCTTCTCGGCAGGGCCAGCCTTCAGCTTCCATAGATGAAAGGCAACCACCATCCAGAAACCAGGCCATGGCTGCATCACCAGCTGCCACACACCCTGATCCCCAATCCAAGCAAACTGGCACACGCCATGAACACAGAGCCAGGCTTCAAACTCGGAGCCAAATCAAAACCCGGAACATCACATCACAGCCACCCGCTCAGGATATCACATCACAAAACTCAGGAGGTTACACAACAAAACCTCAGGATGTTGCAACACAACCAATGACCCAGGAGACTACAATACAAAACCCAGGATGTCACAACATTAGAACTCAGAAGGTCATCACACAGCCCATTATCCAGGTCATTACGACCCAGGAGATTACAGCACAAGACTGGGGTTGTCAAAACAATAGAACTCAGAAGCTCATCACACAGCCCATTACCCAAGTCGTTACAACACAGGAGGCTGATAGACACACAGCCAATATCTCAGCCACACATGTTCTTAAGAAAAAGCCAGCCAATCTGCAAATATCAAGTCCATCAACCAATCAAGAAATGACAACACAGCCAACCTCCCCTACCACTATATATAGGGAGACAGCAGCTCACATCAAACTTTGCTCGCACAAGCACAAAGCCGAAAGCACTAGCCTGAAGATGGCGAGTGAGATCTCATCAAAACATTGCCAAGATAGTCTCAATCTTACATGGGAAGAGACCCAAACATGCCAAGACCTGCATATATACATACATACATACATACATACATACATACCGTGTTTCTCCAACAATACGGCCTCCACCAAAAGGAAGACTCAGCATGTTTTCTAGGCATGAAATGAAATTAAGCCCCTCCCCCCAAATTTAGGCCTAGTTTAAAACATGCTGGGGGGGAGGCCGGGGGTTAAAACATGCTGGGGGGAAGGGGGGAGGAAACTTGCCTTTAACAGTGCCCTGTGCGGCGTTGCCGCTGTTCTCGTGCCAGCAGGAAGTGTAGAAGTGTTTCAGTTGCTTCTCAGGCGGGGGAGCTGCCTCCATGGCTTTCACAGTTCCTGCCAGCATGACAACAGCAGCAGTGCCTGTGGAAATGTGGAAGCATTTCTGCCGCCGCTCGGGTGTGTGTGGCTCCGCACATACCCAAGCAGCAGCAGAAACGCTTTCCATGCCGACGAAACCCCGAGCGGCGGCAGAAATGCTTTCCACGTTTCTGCCGGCACGACAACAGCAGCAGCGCTGGCGGAAACGCAGTGGCACAAAAGCTTTCCACGTTCCCACCGGCGCTGCTGCTGTTGTCGTGCTGGCGGGAACACCGCTGCTGCCCACCCGCTGATGGGGGGGGGGGAGAAATTAATTCACCCCCGAAAAGACGGCCTAGCCATTTTTTCAGGGGATCAAAACAAAATAAGGCCCTGCCTTATTTTGTGAGAAACACGGTATATATGTGTTTTCTTATGTTTTCGCAGGTATTTGTATGTATGGTATTTAGGTTTCTTCGGGTATTTTCCCACGTAATATTTGTGCTTTTATTATAGCGACATTTCGGCAGAATCTCATCTGCCATCCTCAGGCTTGTGTATTAGGTTCTTTTTAATTTTGTGTGCCAGGCTTGGCAGTCATTTTTTGTTTGAATTTGGTGCTGGCTTTCTGTTATATTTGAATGGTTTTTTCCTCATCTTGATTGGCTGGGAGTCCAGGTCTGTTTTTATTGGTCTTTGAGTTGCTGTATTTTTGATTGGTTGGCAACATTGTATTTTGTGCATTGGGGTTTCTTAGTGCAGCTTGATTTCTTGTAAATGGCCAATAATTCTTTATTAGGAAGCTAGGTTTTGTTTGGGTAGCTGGCTGGGGGGTGTTTGGGCTGGAGATATTGGGGGGCGGGGTCTGTTTGTGTCCAGGTGTTTGCCTGGATTATGGTATAGAGATTTTTTTTGTTGGTGAGTGCAGGCTTCCAGATGATTGATAGTCTGGTGGAGTCATCTCTTTTATTCATACTATTAAGTCTTTTATCAATTTCTATGGCTTCTCTGATGATTCTGTAGCTGGGGTTTTCTACAGCAGCTAAGGTTTTGGTGCCATTGATGTTGATGCAATGACCTGTGGCCTTCATATGTTGGACTAGTGAAGAAGTGTGTTCCAGCTTTTTTATTGCATTCTTGTGTTCTTCAAGGTGGGTACTTATCCTTCTGTTGGTTTATCCTATGTATGTGGCAGGACATGATGCACAGGATAGTTCATATATGCCTTGAAATTTGACCTTAAAATTGACCTAGAAAATGACCTTAAAATTGACCTAGAAAACCAAGGCATATATAAATATAACAGAAAACCAGCACCAAATTCAAACAAAAAACGATTGTCAAGCCTGGCACACAAAATTAAAAAGAACCTAATACACAAGCCTGAAGACGGCAGATGAGATTCTGCCAAAACGTCGCTATAATAAAAGCACAAATATCACGTGGGAAAATACCCGAAGAAACCTAAATACCATACATATAAATACCTGCGAAAACATAAGAAAACATATATATATATATATGGATCTTTGGTAATTTGGGTTTTCTCCCGCGTAAAATTTGAAGAATTACCAAAGATCCACAAATACCCATGAAACCTCAGAAAACAAATAGATAGATAGATAGATAGATAGATAGATAGATAGATAGATAGATAGATAGATAGATAGATCGATCGATCGATCTTTGGTAATTTGGGTTTTCTCCCACGTAAAATTGGAAGTATCTAGGTGACATTTCGATGAAGTCTCATTCATCACCTTCCAATTTCTAGATACTTCCAATTTTACGTGGGAGAAAACCCAAATTACCAAAGATCCACATACAAATACCCACGAAAACCTCAGAAATATATATATATATATATATATATATATATATATATATATATATATATATAGAGAGAGAGAGAGAGAGAGAGAGAGAGAGACAGAGAGAGAGAGAGAGAGAGAGAGAGACAGAGAGAGAGAGAGACAGAGAGAGAGAGAGAGAGAGAGACAGAAAGAGAGAGACAGAGAGACAGAGACAGAGACAGACAGAGAGAGAGACAGACAGACAGAGAAAGACAGAGACAGAGACAGACAGAGACAGAGAGACTTTCTTCAGAGGTAGGTTCTCAACTTTCTAGCCCCAACCTACTCAAGTTTCCTAATTGTCCTTCATCCAAGTATACTACTGATTTTATATAGGACTCCATTAGAAACAAACAAACAAACACATAAGTAAATAATCTTGGTCAAACTAAAATCTAAATCTGCATGAAACATTCAAATTTTCTAGGATTTTAGTATTTGGATAAATTGTTAGATTAAGTTTATTTATCTTGCTATGTCCTTCATTTAATAAAATTTCATGATGAACAAAACTGAAAATAAAAAAGTCAATTAGCATAAAGGTTACACTTACTGATTCCAATTTATGTTATATATGTATATGTGCATCTTTATGACATAACTAAATAAATCTAGTTTATGTACCGTTTTAATGGCTCTTCAAGATATTTCTATATATATTCCAGCATACTATAAAAACATTCCAGTGGTTATTAATAAACATCTCGTTCATATCAGCCCTCTAAAGTTAACCTTTATTGATGTTCACAATTTCTTATCAAGGAAGTATCTCACCAGCCTTTATCAATTGTGGTTAATAGCTTTTGTTCTCATAATGAAAAGATGAATAACCTATTGCCAGTGAATGTAGAAAATTAATGCTCTTAAAAACATAATTAAAATATTAATTAAAACAAGGAAAGAGATAGAATTTTTTATTG
Source organism: Bungarus multicinctus (assembly GCA_023653725.1). Classification (NCBI taxonomy): domain Eukaryota; kingdom Metazoa; phylum Chordata; class Lepidosauria; order Squamata; family Elapidae; genus Bungarus; species Bungarus multicinctus. The sequence continues at coordinate 113,840,660 of CM042836.1, forward strand.
CTCCTGAAGCTGAACTTTCACTAAACTTTAATTGTAAGATGACCTATATTCTTAACTCTGGACAGCTTTAATATCATTACAAGACAGAAAGATGCCATCTGAATTTTGATTTGTAGAGACTTGCATTTAACATTGAAGTACAACATTTCCAGCAACTAGGAAATAACAATCCTTTCTAGATCTTGCTCCCAGTTTATTTTTGATAAATTAAATTCTGTGTATTTTATTTATTGATATATTTTATATCTTGTTTTATCCTAAGAAACAATAAAAAATATTTAATGTGCACAGACTTTATCTCTCACATATTATACATATCAGTTTTATGAATAGCGGACTGTTTCTTCTGAATAATATCTCTGGAGGTCATGACATTTGGTATTATTTTAGTTTATAGGCAGTTTGAGAAAAGGGAAACACCATCTCAATGCTACTGCATAGAATCAAAGGGCTCTGTTTTAAAATCAGCTCCTGTGTTCATTTCTGTCTTAAGGCTGTCTCAATCAAAACCTGGCATTTGTAGTTTAAAACTATAGTTTATTTTGTTCTCCTTAACTCACAGCATCTTTATTTAGGAAAAGCAAAAGTGTGCCTTTCAGGTCCTTTCAATTATTGCTTTATTATTTGAGGACTCAAAGAAAATTGCCTTAAAATTACTATCTATGGGAACACATATTTCAGACAAGAGAAAGGTGCTTGTGGAGGAAAAAAGATATATATTTAAGAATAGGATGAATCTGCCTGGTGTGCATGTTTATCTTCTTCCCAAAATAGTAGCTGTGCAGTTTTGAAGTATTCCTAGATTCAGGACTCTTTCTGATATCAAGCTACCAGATCTGGGATACAAATTTTCAAATAATCACTAGAAGGAAATAGAGATAGAAAACTTTTATTCTATACATCCATCTAATGATCATGCAGTCCACTTCTAAAAGCACTAAGCTTAACCCAGATCCAGTGTGTAAGAGTGGTTGTTGTTTTATTGGTTCAGACTGAATTGCCTTCACATCAAGAATCCTTGCTGTCATAAAATGGAATATATATTTGAAACAACTGAATCTGATTAATGTACTGGATTGGATTAATAAGGCTGCGAATAATAGCAATAGTAGTAACACTTAGACTTATATACTGCTTCATAGTGCTTTACAGACATCTCTAAGCAGTTTATAGAGTCATCATATTGCCTCACCCAATAATCTGGGTCCTCATTTTACTGACCTCAGAAGGATGGAAGGCTGAATCAATCTTGAGCCAGTTGCGGTTGAACTGCTGGCAATCGGCAGAATTAGCCTGCAATATTGCATTGTAACTACTGCGCCACCATGGCTAATATTAAGTTTTAACTGGATCAAAGTACAATAAACAGGCTGGTTTCTAGGAGAACTAGATCAAAGGTAGAAGGATTGGTCGCTTGTTTTTCAGCTCTGAAAGAGAAGATATATAGGTCAAAATAGGGCAGAGAGAGCTCCAACTGACTATGAAGGTGGTTGGACCAGAACTGCCATATTACTCCATCACTATCATTACACAGATTGCTGGTTTATTTCCAAATAAAATACAAAGTACTTGTAGTTCATTTTTAAAGATTGTGGTGATATGGTCCTGAGACAAAAAATATGACTTTTGCAGAATCTCCAGCACTCATTAAAGAGAACCTGCTATTGACTCTACTGTTTAAGATCTATAGTCAGCCTTTTATATAACTGCATAGAACAGATTAACTTTTTCATGAGTTTTTAAGCAAGTTTTTAAGTTTTTGTGAGATAAGGCCTTTGGTTGACATTTGAATTGTTTGTTTATTTTTACTTTTCATAGATTTTCTGAATCTCAATAGCTCTCAGAGGCTAATTAAAGTAAAAAAAATAAACAGCACAAAGCACAAAAAAGAAAGAACGAATTCCACCATATATAATCAAAGAAAACCTATCCGACAGGGGCTCAACCTTCCCTCTGCCCCAAAATTGGGGAATTGTTTTTAAACTTGTACTCACCAATTTGATTGTCTTAGCCTTTAACCTTTAAAATGGGTTTGCCTTGTTTTCTGTTCAGTGGAATTCTCTTTGTCACACCCTTTGAGCAGACAGGCAAGAGATAAATGTGAATAAATAACAAAATAATATCCAAAGGCTCTTTCAATTATACTGAGGGTGATTTGGATTTTTTTTCCCCTCTGAACATTGTATACTTAGCTTCTCTAAGCACATGTGTTACACACCACTGATGTTAGTGATCAAAATTAAGCAGCATTGGGTTATTATGCAACATTGCCGAAGACTTGAGCATTTGACATGCTCAAAATGCAAACTGCTAAACAGGCTTCTGCAAAACTGTCATGAAGAGAGGAGGAAAAAATGAAACAAAGGAATATGGCTAGTTCACTTGGCTCTTAGAAGCAAGGGATGATGTTGTTTCAATAAACAAATTCAAAGGAAACAATATTTCCATGACCTGCCCTGACCTATTAAACAAATTCCATTCATATGTACTTTTGTGCCTATTAGGTCAATCTAGGTCAAATTAAGCTTATGCTACAATTAGAAAATCTATTCAAACTCTTTTGCAAAATAAGTTAGAAACAATATTGCATGTATTGGACTAAGTCTGAAAATATTTGGTTCAACTTGCTACTAAACCATTGTGTTAATTAGATAATCATGCATAAGAATACCTAGCTGTTATTCAATGCTATTTCTAGAGGAGAGACCATTCTTTCCCTTACTTCCACAGCAGCTCTTGGTATGTTTGTTTGTTTCATATGGCTTTAGAATAGAATTCTTTATTGGCCAAGTGTAATTAGACACACAAAGAATTTTCTTGGTGCAAATGCTTTCAGTGTATATAAAAGAAAAGATACATTCATCAAGAATCAAAAATCATCATGTACAACACTTAATGATAGTCATAGGGTACAATAAGCAATCAAATCATACTAGGAAACAGTCAATATAAATTGTAAGGATACAAGGGACAAAGTTACAGTCATACAGTCACAAGTAGGAGGGAATGGGTGATAAGGAGTGATGAGAAGATTAATAGTAATAGTAATGCAGACAGAATACAACATTAACCATTATTTTACTTTTGGTACTCATGCTGCTGCTTTTTGCTGGGAGATCCTTATGAGATCCAGCACCCAGAATGGGTAGACTAGCCGTGACAAAGTCACATTACTTGAGGTGCACCATGAGAAGTCTACATTGCACCCCAGGTGTGCTCAGTTGAATCTAGCTACACATCTTCTCCTGCCTGAAAATCCAGACTTGATCAGGGTTTCAGTGTGGACTATGTTCAGACCAATGTATCTTTTGTTAAATCTTCCTCATCAACAATGAAAAGTCAGGACTTCCAGTTTGGGCTTCTTCGGCGACGGACCGAAATCTGTGATCGTGCACGGTTTCAATCCGTGCTCGCCGCCGGAGCGCCCTGAGCTGGCTGGATTTGGAGCTACCCTTTAGAGGTGGTGAAGAGGGGGGAGACCACCAGTAGGATCGAGGAGAGCCGCATCTCTCCTCCCCAGCTGGCCATTACTCCCCTTCCCGAAGGTGGTTGCAGCAGTGGTCAGAAATGGCCACCTTAAAGAAGAACCTGACTGGAAAAGATTGTGCAGGAGGAAGATAAGAAGAGAAAGCTTTGACTGACTGGGTTAAACTGAAAAAGCAACAACATAAGGTACCCTGGTATTTGAACTATAAAGAATAACATTGTTCCCAAAGAAGATTTCTGAAGCAGCGAAGGAGAGAGGGAAGGGAAAGGATTTGGCTTTTTTTTTCTTCCCTTCCTTATACTGACAGCTAAGAGATTTAAGTAAGAAATTGACAAAAATCCACTTTGACATCAATAGGCATTCAAGCTGAAAATAAAATCTCAAAGGGATATTAAAGATTTCTTGGATACTTAAAAATTTTAAAAGAAGGAAAGGAGAGAAAAGGAAAAAACAAAAGGATGAGATCTGGTAAAATGGAGGAGACCACCTGGAAGTAAAAAAAATTAACAGTGAAACCTTAACAAGATTCCTAAAAAATACATTCTAACTCAAACTTTGTAACAAGATAATAGAACCCCTAGGAAGAGAAAGTGAAAAAAAGAAACAAGAAGAAACAGCCTTGGGTTACTTGGCTCAGGGTAGGGGTGGTGGTGTGGCAGTAATTATTAGGGAAGATCTCTGTCCTAGGGAGGCCACTGTACCTCAGATGGCTGGCTGTGAGTCCCTCTTTGTGAAATGGGGTCAGGGTGGGCAGATGGGTCTCTTGATAATGTACCTGGCTCCCTG